>CM070546.1:104665497-105265632 GCA_036346405.1 Phyllostachys edulis
CCTTTGTTGGCAACATAATCGATGAACGACCTACATGATTCGAAAAAGTTATCCTCGGCAATTTCAAACGAATGAAGACTACAATAGAGTTATGTAAGGAGGAAATGAGCATACCTCTCGAGTATTCCTCTTAGAACGCTGAAGTCGTGCTTGTTGCGGATTAGGGAATCAAGGTATATCACATGGTTCCTCTTGGGTATAATAACTAAAAGGATCTAGTGGTACCTACTCATGTATGTCGCTATAGTCATTAAACCCGCGTTCCCATGCTTCCCGCTACTCGTATTTACCCGCGTACCCAGCGGTGCCGAGTCTATGCGGGTGAGTGTTTCGTGTCTGGAGAGCTTTGTGCGCCACACTTTGCTCCTTAAATTCGGTCATCGTTTTCATAGCCACAAAGGTGTCCCATGCTTCCCGCGTCAAGAATCTATACTTCGCGAAGGGCGTCTGACCCGTGTTCACGTACTTCGTGACAAGAATGCTCTTGAAGGTCCTCCATGATTTATCCATCATGAGCATCGCCGTCTATCGCACGCGTGCCACGTCTGCTTCTAGAATAGTGAACTTCTCTGAAAGTTCTGTCCACAGCGCGCCTTTCGCTTGTTTCGTCAGGTCCTTCCACCTTGGTGTGGTGATGGGGACCCGTTCCCTTCCAAGTATCCCGCAGATGGTCCGGAATCTCGCCGCTGATCTCTTGGGACTCATAGGGACCCCAAAGTCACTGACCTCCGTGATGACCAGTCGGCCCGCATGCATTTTCGATTGTCCTCTGCTATCTCGCTTCCGTGTCATTATCGTCAACGGTAACGGCGACCTTGTTGGCGCCTCTTCCATCTGCGACGTCGGTGACGGCGGCCTCGTCGGCGCCTCTTCCATCTGCGGTGTCGGTGACAGCGGTGAAGACGGTGCCTCTGCCATCTCGCTTACTTGCTATCTATATAAGTTACATATGCAATAAAATGGATTGCAAGTGTCCCAAATTAACATATACATTTAAACTTAATAATATGCTCAACATGTGCAATATTAGCAAATAATCATAATTAATTCCAGCATAAATATGAAACAATTAATCTCAGGAAGAAGTACAGAGGTTGACTATAGAGATCAAGATGGCAAATGAAAAGTTGAATGAGCTCATACAGACTACTAACATTCCTTAATCCACCAGCTTCTCTAAGGAAATGCTAAGCAAAGATTTAATGCTTCATGTACAGAAGATTAGCCTTTAATGAAGACATAGAAACAAAATAAAATCAAGTAAAACTTTGCACGAGCCCATATTTGCCCGAGCCTACTTCATCGAGGCCGACACACTGGAGTGTACCATTTGTTTTATGCCGTGGAGGACTGGCATAAAACAAAGGTACACTCAAGTGTGTCAGGATCGACGAAGGAAATGCTAAGCAAAGGTTTAATCCTGCAGGGCTCGCCGCCTCCCTGCTCCTATTCTAACACTCCTAACACTCCTTAATCCACCAGCTTCTCTTGTGATCTTTGTATAGATAGAAACTAGTGATACAAATCTTTTGCCCGAGCCTACTTCATCGAACCCGACACACTGGAGTGTACTCTTTGCTTCATGCCGTGGAGGATTGGCATGAAGCAAAGGTACACTCGAGTGTGTCGGGATCGACGAAGAAAATGCTAAGAAAAGGTTTAATGCTTCATGTACGTAAGACTAGCCTTTAATGAAGATATAGAAACAAAATAGAATCAAGTAAAACTTTCTTTACGGATTAAACTCTCACCAATAAAAGGTCTAGAGATTAACGATTTGCAGACACTATTCCAACATATTGATTGATGATATTATGTGCTCTCGAAGGAGAGTAGCTAAAGAACAAGTCTTTGCCATCTCAATCCTATTGTCTATACTCTTCATTAAATGAATATGATAATATAAATTCAAACTATGAGCTCTAAACAATACTTTGCTTAATCGCCAAATGATCTCAATCATTAATGAAAACAGATTAAACTTCCAGTCAAACAGAGGAGGCCGACGCGGGGAGGAGGGAGGTGCAGGGGAGGAGGCCGACACGGGGAGGAGGACGGCGCGGGGAGAAGGCTGGTACAGAGGGCATACGGACTACTAGAAGAATCACAAACTAGTCATTAGATTACCAACAAAAACTGAATACTCTCAATAGAACTGAACATGAGGACACAGGTTCAGTGACAAAGCCGATTGGCTGACATAACAGTATCCACTTCAAATGCTAGAGATCAAATGAACCAGAAGAATCGAATAACTAGCTTTCAAGCAAAGTAACCAATTAACAAAGACATCATATTGGCGGTAGCAAGTAATACAATAGAGCTCAAGTATGAACTAACTATCACATTCAATCTCGGTATAAGATGAGTTCATCACAAAGCATGTCAACAAAGCCCACTCGATCAATTTGCAATATCTTGAGACTAGATTCGTAAATCGAACTAATACTGAGATCAAGGTATCAAGGTATCAATATATATATATATATATATATATATATATATATATATATATATATATATATATATATATATATATATATATATATATATATATAACTTATATAGAGGAGCAATACTACAGAGAGGATGCCGCACAAGAACTCACGGTGCAAGGAGGATGCTGGAACTCACGGTGCAAGGAGGAGGCGACGCGGGAGGAGGGAGGTGCAGGGGAGGGAGGAGGAGGACGACGGGGAGGAGGACGACGGGGAGGAGGACGACGCGGGAGAAGGCCAGGCAGAGAGGAGGAGGCCGACACGGGAGGAGGGCAGGAGGAGGCCGGCAGAGGTAGGACACCGGCAGGGAGGAGGATGGTGTAGCGTGCCGATGTCGGGGGGCGGTGACGCCGAGGTCGGGGCGGCGATGTCGGGCTTACTGGCCGGGAGGTGAACGGGGCGTCGAGGTCGGGGCGCCAAGGTCGGGGCGGCGGCACCGAGGTCGAAGGCGCCGAGGTCGGGGGCGGCGGCGCCGAGGTCGTAGTCGGCGGTGAACGGGCGAGCCCTAAACCCTAGAGGAGGCGAACGAGCGCGCGAGAGCCTAAGGGGCGCAGGAGAGGAAGTGACGAGTGAGAGCAAAACCCTAGCGGTTCCCGCCTTATAAAAAGTATATCACAGACGGTTCTATTAAAGAACCGTCTGTGATAAAGATATCACAGATGGTTTCCTAATAGAACCGTCTGTGATATGTTCCATATCACAGACTGTTCTCATAGGAAACCGTCTATGATATATCTCCTGGTGAGAAATGAACAACAAGTCTCTTCATTTTCCCGTGTGTGTCTCTTCGTCTCACGATCACACAGCTTCGTCTCTTCATTTTCCAACGTCGCTACAGCTCCCCAAATATCTCTTCGTCTCCCGCCCCGGCTTTAGATCGAACTTGTTCTATAAATAGATGTCCCCTTCTACAATGTATTTCACACAACCTCCTTGATCCCCTTTCTCCACAAAAACAGAAATGGTTGCCTCTTACATTTCCTTGTCGCCGCATTGATGGCCTACGCCGCCGCGCTGTGACACGCACCTCTCTCACAGACGTTGAACCGTACGCGGAAGAACACTATTTCAACAATGTCTTCACTCCTCGTCTCGAGAATTTGCCGGAGCGGTGACGCCACCTTCCGCCATCTTGACATCCTCCTCCACCGTGTCTTCGGGTGATCTCCCACTTTCGGTGAGTTTACCGCGTCATCGACGTGGTCCTCCAAAACGACGTTGCACGTATCCAGGAGGCTTGCCATCACTTGGACTGCTTAATCGAGGCAAAGAAAGCATCAAAGTCGACAGGCCGAGACCCCTCAAGCAAGAGAAGAGAGCATATGGGCTCAATTCTTCTTGGTTCAATAGTCCGAGGGTCTTCGGGAGACACTTAACGAGCAATGGCGTCGTGGTGGACGCATTTCAGGCTTCATTCGATCACGAACCGTCCCCCGCCGACGTCGCCGCCTACGAAGTATTGAAGACGGAGATAGTAGCCTACCTCCGCCACTAGAAAAACTTTCTTTATTTATAGGTTTCTAGTTTTTTAATCTTTTTGTAAGCGACTGGCCACGCTGTTTGGCCATATATATGAAAATTCCAAAATGAAAAAAAAAGTTTGGAGGTGAAGTTACTATATTAATTATATGTTGAAATATCTGGTCGGTCGGTTGGTCTCCTCTTGTTATTCACGTTTAATCTTGCCGCGGAACATTGAAATGTATTATTACAAATGAATAGGTGAGAAAGATCCTTTATGACTGGCTATCAATATCAAAGATGACGAGTCCATAACACATCAACACATGACAATTTCACGTTGACATCAAAATATATCAGAGATTACAAGTCCATAACACATGATGTTATGGAATAAATTAATTACATTGGAGTAAATTCTTAATTAAAATATAGGCCTTCCTGATGATCGACGCGCATATAGCTAGCTTCCTCACTAGGTTCTTCCTCGAGCCTAATGCCATTTTCGAAAGGAGGCAACTCGTCAAATTGATTGTATTCTTCCTCATCCACTACATTCTCAACTCCGACAATCCTCCTTTTTCCATGAAGAACTACGTGGCGCTTCTTATTTGCCGGGTCAGTTACATAGAAGACTTGAACAACTTGGTTAGCCAGTACGAATAGTTCGTCTTTGTATCCGACACGTTCGAGGTCCACGGTAGTGACGTTGTACTTGTCGACCTTCACCTGTGGGAGATGGACCCAACGGCACCGAAATAGGGGGATCTTGAAAAGCACGTAGTCGAGCTCCCATATCTCCTCTATTTGCCCATAGTAGGAGCTCCTCGGCCCATCGGTCTTGAATGCATCTATCACGGACACCGCCGTTACGGATCGGCTCTTCCTATCTGAGTAGCCGATAAAATGTGTATCCATTTATGTCGATCCTTGCCATGCGACAATTGTAAATTGTGGCCCTCGTGCCAACCATAGCAGCGTATCATCATTTGATGACCTCCTAGTGATTCGCACCTTTAACCATTCGTTGAACCGACGGTTATGCTCTCTCGTGATCCAAACCTCCGACCGGTCTGGATTCTGTTGGCGTACCATGTCTTTGTGCTCGTTGATGTACGGGGACACTTGGGTCATGTGTTGCAAGACCGTGAAATGGGCTTGAGCGTACGTATCCAGATCGGGAGTGATTGATTTCCTTTCGATGGTCCCGATACCATCTAGTCTCCCCTCATGGCGAGATAGAGGCACACCTATCAGTTCCACCTGAGCCATGTAGTCGACGCATAACTCAATGACCTCTTTGGTTGCATAACCTTCGATGATGCTGCCCTCCGGTCGAGATCGATTCCGTACGTAGGACTTGAGAATTCCCATGTACCTCTCGAATGAGTACATATGATGCAAGAACACAGGACCGCATATCTTTATCTCTTTCATAAGGTGAACAATGAGATGGACCATGATATCAAAAAATGACGGAGGAAAATACATCTCAAGATGACATAGAGTCGTCACCACCTCGGCCTGCAGAGCATCTAGTCCTTGGGGATCAATGATCTTCTGAACAATTGAGTTGAAAAAATAACACAGCATCAAGATTGCCACTTGGACCTTGTTCGGCAAGATACTTCTAATTGCAACAGGAAGCATTTGTGTCATCAGCACATGACAATCATGAGACTTCATACCAATTAATTTCAAATCTTGCATAGAAACAAGGTTCTTAATGTTAGCGAAGTAACCAGACGGGACTTTCACACCATGCAAGCTCTGGCACAGTTCATTTCTCTCGGCCTTGGACAGAGTGTAGCAAGCTCGGGGAAGGTACGTTCGTCCTGTATCGGTCTTTTTCGGTGCTAACTCGGTCCTTATGTTCATATCAACCAAGTCACGCCTGCGTTAACACCATCCTTTGTTTTGCCACTAATGTTCAGCAAGAGACCAATCAAGCTATCACATACATTCTTCTCTACGTGCGTGACGTCGATGCAGTGGCGAACTTCTAAGTGCTCCCAATAAGGTAAGTCCCAAAAAAATTGATTGCTTCTTCCAGATGTTCTTC
This sequence comes from Phyllostachys edulis, assembly GCA_036346405.1. Classification (NCBI taxonomy): domain Eukaryota; kingdom Viridiplantae; phylum Streptophyta; class Magnoliopsida; order Poales; family Poaceae; genus Phyllostachys; species Phyllostachys edulis. Next base: position 104,671,519 of record CM070546.1, read on the forward strand.
TCACGAGTTCTTAATTTACGTCCCTTCCCAAGCATAACATCGATATCCTTAACCATATCATAGACCTCTTTCCCTCTAAAAGCCTTTGGAGCTGAATCGTTCTCCTTATTTCCGTTGAATTGTTTTTTCATCTTGCGGTATGGGTGACTCCTAGGAAGGAACCTACGGTGGCCTTATATACGCTTTTCTTGCGAGTTGTTGACCATACATTCTCCGTAGCATCTAAGCAATGCGGACGGGCTTTGGCTCCTTTTGTATTGAAGCTCTGACAGTTACCAAGGCGGAAAATCATTGATGGTGCGAGAACAACATGACGCGTAAAGTGAAATTCTCTCGTTTATGCGCATCCCATACCTGCACCCTTCGTTCCACAAGTGTCACAAGATCTTCCAAACAATGGTGCTAGGTACACATCAATATCATTCCCGGTTGCTTCGACCCTTGGATAAGTAGTGACATCAAAATGTACTTCCGCTTCATACACGACCAAGGAGGAAGGTTGTACATACATAGATTCACGGGCGGTGCTATGTCGGTTTGCTCATGTTACCGAAAGGATTCATTCCATCCGTACTCAACCATAACCTTATGTTCCTCGGTTCCGCACCGAACTCTTCGAAGCTCCGATCGAAGTTTCTCCACTGGGCAAAATCAGCAGGGTGTCTTAGCTTTCCATCTCTCTTACGCTCCTCTGAGTGCCAACGCAACAATCTTGCCTCCTTTGGGTTCGCAAATAAACGCTTCAAACGTGGGATCACAGGCAGATACCACAATATCTTAGCAGGAGGTTCTTGCTTCACCTTAGCAGTATTCTGATGCTTGTATCGGGATGCTTTGCACACGGGACATACATGCATGTCTGCATACTCTTTACGGTAGAGGATACAATCGTTCGGACATGCATGCATTCTTTCTACTTCCATTCCCAATGGACAAATAACCTTCTTTGCTTGATAGGTGGTGCTGGGCAACACGTTTCCCTCCGGAAGGATGTCCGCTAGGAGACCTAACAACGCCGTGAAACTCTTATCGGACCAACCATTGCTTGCCTTCAATTTCAGCAGTTCAAGCACGGTTGACAACCTTGTGTATTCCGGCTTGCAGCCAGAGAACAAAGGTCTCACGGAGTCCTCCCTTAAGCCCTCGAATTTACAAAACTCTCTCTCACTGTAGTTCTCTTCTGCATCGTGTAGCATCTGATCCAGATTGTCATCGTGCCACCTATCCTCATCAAAAGCACAGTCCACATCCGGCAAATCGTTGACTTCCTCGGCGATATCGTCATTATTAACTTCTGGTATAATCTGCTCTTCACCGTGATTGGTCCAACATGTATACCCTTTTTTGAAACCCCTTCAAATCAAGTGCGCTTCGATCTGCGCCGCATTGTTAAATATCTTCAGATTACCGCAATCAATGCATGGACAGTACATAAAATTTATCCCCTTCTTCAATATATCCTTCTCAGCGGCTCTTCTAAAAGCAACCACGCCATTAATGTACTCTTGACTCACACGGTTCACACCGTACATCCAGTTTCGATCCATCTACACTACGCATGTAACAAATTAGTGTCAAATTGATTAGCGATTAATTTATAGCAAACATGAATTTAAATATGCAAGTGAAGCTTCATAATGAAGTTTTCTTTCTTGCTTTAGGTATCTGATATGCCTCCAGGAAGAGAGAATTGTACCAACTCCAAATTTCAATATTTTCACAAAACATCTAGTCATAGATAACTATTGCATACGACAAACATCTAAGACCATACCAAATAGGACTAGAGTATTGAGCATCTAATCTTCAATTAGCTACAATGTATGGTAGAAGACAGGACGTTTCACATGACAAAAGAACGACCCTATTTGCATCCCATCTACCTGAATTTATAGTGATATCTGATATTACTTTGGACTAATTAATTTGACCTACACCAAGGTTGTTATTTGCCTACAAAACCACATATGCCTTTTCATAGACATTATAAAGAAAATAATCATATGCAATCACCTAGTGGTCTTGCATATCAAATTTCATCACCAAGTATAATGGCAATAACATCTGACGATTATTTAGTATTCTATGCTATGCCTCAAAATTCTAAACAAAGACATGCAAATCCAAGTTGGAATTTTTTGTGCCAATAATCTTCAACCGCACCTCACTATCTTTTTGAATTTTCACCTGAGCCGGACAAACAAGCAGCTCCCAGTTAGAACAAGAAGGAGCAGGTTGGAGGAGCTAGGGCAGGGAAGTGGCGCATGGGAGAGGAGAGGAGATCTAAGTGGAGCCAGTGGCGAGGTTGCTCAGAGCGGTAGAGGCGATGGATGTGAGGCAAGCAAGGCGGCGGTGGACCTGAGGCCTCGAGCGGCGGTCTGGCGAGAGGATGTGTCGGACGCAATTTATATGATGCCAGGATATCACAGACGGTTATTAATTCGAACCGTCTGTGATAACTAATTATCACAGATGGTTCTCATTGAGAACCGTTTGTGTACTATCACAGACGGTTCTCAATAAGAACCGTCTATGCTAGTCTGATTATCTGCAGGCGGTTCTTATTGAAAACAAATGCGTGATAGTCTACGACGGTTCTAAATAAGAACCGCTCGTAATTGGTCGATTATCACGAGCGGTTTGTAAATAGAACCGTCGTGATAATTCACGAATGGTTCTATTAATGAACCGTCTGTGATAGATGACTATCACAGACGGTTGTAAATAAATACCGTCTGTGATAGGCTATCCGCGCCACACGCAGGTCCGGACAGACCCAACACAGACGGTTCCAAAGGAACCGTCTGTGATGGGGCGTCTACTATAGCCTGTTTTGTAGTAGTGTATGTGGCTCGGCGGTGGTGACCCGTGCGTCTCGATGGTGACCTAAGGCAGACGCCCCAAAGCATCGGCGGTGGCCTGTGCGCCCCGAGCGCCGCGGGCCGCCACAGGCCTTCTCCTTCCCACCCACCCGCTAATCTGAGGCGGCGAGGACGACGACGAATAACGATGGCGGCGGTGGCTGAGGTAAGCGAGGGTTAGGGTTCGGTGATGGTGGGTTGCTCTGATATCATGTAGAATTTTGGGAATATTTGCAATGTTCAGGCCACGAAAACTGGTGTATATTTTTCTGCCCATTCTCCCAGCATCTTGACCAAAGTTGCTTTTCAGAAAGAAGTTTATAGAGTGCATCTGCAATTGCATGCTGATCATGGGGATCAACAAGGAGACCATTGTCCAGGACCTGCATCAACATCCATCGGAAAGGAGACAATGATCTTCATTCTAGATATGAGTTGATATGATTTTCGTGGCTCAAAAAAATTAATATGATTTGATTTTAACAATGGTACCATATGATGCACGAACCTGGTGAATTTCAACAGGAGCTCCATTTTTTTGTTGCAATTACAGGCAAACCATGCATGGCAGCCCGCAGACGGAAAAACAGATTAGCAGTAATTAGAAGGTACAAATGGTAATATGGTTGCAATATTGAATTTGAACTTCAATGATTATGACCTCTATCAAGGTGACACCAAATTGTTTGAAGTAAGCCACATTTACAAAAGCACCCTACATATGTTCAATGGACGATCAGCATCAACATAAAATAGTACAGGATAAGTACTTAAGTAGAACCGATGAATTCTACCTAACATAACAAAATCGTTGCTATAAGATTTTAACTTAACCGGATCAGTTATTGAATCCTTCAGCCATTTGAATGATTTAATTTATTTAATCGTGAGATTTCTACCTATCAGAAACAGATCAAAATAGATAGACAATTGAAGACAAGCCCTTCAAGTGATAGGTATTCAAAACAAGGGAAAGAATGTCACCACCAGTTTCTTGTGCTCAGAATAACATACCTTCGTTCTTGCTGCTACACGATAAATATTAGGAACTTCAGAGTGTTTGTGATGCTTTTGGTATGCCACTTGACCATATAAATCATATTCATCAATCGATGTAAGTACTGATGTGAAAACAACTGCAGTCATATTATGCATTTTGGAAGTAGCCTCACGGTTATCCATTTCAATACAAAACCAGAGAGCCTTTATGCATGAGAAATATACAATGACATCATTCATGATGACTAACCAGTGATTCGTAGCACTAGAGCAAGGGCTGTTGGTACTACATACAAAATACATTCATGATTGGCAAGTACTACATACAAAATGTTAGATATATGTTGTTGTTGTTCTGATCTACCGTCTATCCTATCGTCATGCTTCCAAAGCCGTTGCAATAGCGTCACGAAGATCGATCATGTCAACATCATCCGTAGTGACGGTAACATCATGTGCACTTAGGTTAGTGGAGTTATCCCTGTCCACATAATCTTCATTCCTCTTGACAGAAGCAAAATCATTATCAACCAAAGCACTATCTCGAATAAAATTATGCAAAGCCATTTTGCAACGATAATTTTCTTCGGTGCAGTTGTTTCCTCCTCACCCTGAAACTCATCACCCTCACCCTCATCATCCTCAACATTCACATAGGCGGCACCCTATTCATTCGTACAACTTGCACCATCATAAATGATGTCATGCTTGTCCTCATGCTGCAGGGGTGCTTTCTTGAACTTGCCACAATGTGGCATGGCCTGCTATTAAAATAATGCAAGAATCCATTACAAAGTTGGAACAATTGAATTCTCATACGCATGCAACAACATTATAGATTGTATACCTGAATCTGTTTGGCCCACCACTCATCACTTCCCTCAATGGATCCAGTCTTAGGATCGATGTCTAGCCCGGTTGCATGGAGCTTCAATGTTTTCCAATTGGAATAGTCCCTTTTCAAGCTGTCTCAATGATTCTTGAATTGCTTACGGCTGTACTCTCTATTAGTGCATTCTTTGAACTTGGTCATAAGGTTGTGATACCCTTTGTTATTCAAACATTGCAGGGGTCTATTGTTTGCTAGCACCTCTTTCACACATATATCAATGAATACTTCATTTGTGAATGCATCTCATATTGCAGTGTTTGAGGCTTGTGCTTTATCCATATATAAGTGTTATGCATATCAGCAAATATGAAACTACATCATGGAAATCAGGCAACAATGCATCTAACTTCAATTAGTCCGCCGAAATGTGCTGTCTGCTCCAAATATTTAGATAAACCCCCAATCAATGAACTCGCATTAATTACTACTACTACAAAAAGGCTAATACTGGACGCATCATCACAGATGGTTGACCAAAACCATCAGTATTAAATACAATCACATACTTCGTCTCGCGCTTAAAACCGCGTGAAGAGTAATATCACGTTCATGTTCGCTCTTGATATTTTTGTAAGAATGATCGATATTTGCCATGTGTCTCTTACTCCTCACACATCACTCTTTACTCTATCAATACACAAATGAAATGGCTCTTCGCTCTACCGACGCACTCTTGTTTTGTAAGAATGATCGTTTGCCATCGTACTCCTCACACATCACTCTACTCTATCAAGCACAAATGAAATGGCTCCCCACTCTTCTTTCCTAACACTGGCATTGATGGCTTATCGCCATTTGGCAGAAAGCTTTGGCGAAGCTATGAAGGACACTGTGCTAACAGTGTCCCTTCTCCTCCGTTGGAGGTTATGCCGACGCACGTGACGGCGACGTTCCGCTGTCTTGACCACCTCCTGCGTTGTGTCTTCCGGGTGGTCTGCATCTTCCAGCGAGCTAACCTCGCCATCGACGTAGTCCTACACATTGACGTTGAACGTCTCTAGGAGGATTACCGTCGCTTGGATTGTGACATCAAGGCGGTGGGCGACTGAGTCAACCAAGCCGAGATCCATCAAGCAAGACAAGAAAGCCTATGGGCGCATTTCCATTTGGTTCTTGAGGCGGAGCGTCTTTGGGTGACTATCGAACAATCGCGTCAACGGTTGGAAGTGTTTCAGGCTACCTACGCTGATCACGAACCATCCAATGCCGACGACGTCGCCTATAAAGTTTCGAAGACGGAGATTGCATGCTACCTCCGCCACTAAAAAAACTTTGATTATTTAGGTTTCTATTTTTTTAATCTTTGTAAGAAGCGATTGGCCACACTGTTTGGCCATATGTAAATACAAAAATAACAAAACTGGTTGAATTTGTATTTACTGTCTTCTATATATGTAAACGATCTCGGTATAACAACATGGCAGCATTACTGACCGGTGAAAAACAAGTAATACATGTTTATGTGTCATATATATGTTCTAAATTTGTATTTATGTATATGATAATGTGTTATATGTGAATTTGCATTTATTTATATGAGAATGTATGTTATCACATGACAATATGCTCAAAACATAGAACTTGAGAACAACCAAAATCACGGACGGTTCTATTATGGAACCGTCTGTGATATGAGGTCATATCACGGACAATTCTATTATTGAACTGTATGTAATATCAGACCATATCACGAACGGTTCTATTATGGAACCGTCAGTGATACTTATCACTGACGGTTCCATAATAGAACCGTTCGTGATATGGTCTCATATTACATACGGTTCAATAATAGAACTGTATCACTGACGGTTCCATAATAGAACCGTATGTGATATCTCTTTATTAGTAGGAGCCCGTTAAGGTTTGCGCCCTAACTCGTCACTCCCCAGTGCCCTTACTCTCGTCCATTCCCCTCCCCACCCGAGTGCCCCCTGACCTCGATGCCGCCACCCCAACATCGTCGACGCCGCCCGAAGCCTCCTCCCCAATGGTCGCCCCCAAGTCGCACCTTCTCCCTGAACCCATCGCCGATGTCGCCCTTCTTCCCATCACCTCTAGTTGTGGCACCACGGTTCACTGCACAAGACACTCTTACGATAAGAGTGTCTTGTGCAGTGTCACCGTCGTGACACAACTACGATGACGCTGCCACCACCGGTCCAATCGACCTCCCCCTGGTCAAATCCACCTCCCTGCCGCTAGATCTGCCTTCCCCTCTTTGTCCTCCCCCCGACATGCACGACCCCAGCTATCTCACCATCGACACTGGCGATGTAGAGGTAAGATAGATCTATCACCTATTTGTTTAAGCTGTTGGTAGTCATGTGAACCAAGATGTTGCGACGTGTGTTGTGGCGACATCGAGCTACAATGTGTGTTGTGGTGTTGGGAAATTTTTGTTCTTGATCCATGCTTGAAGATGCAATTTTGAGATGGGCAGAAGAGAAAGAAAATGTGGATGAGTTTGGTAAAGTTTTTGTTAAACAATCTGATGCTTTCATTCTATTGTGCTTGTGCTATTACCAAAACTCAGACATTAGTACCAACTGACTTGTCAAAATCAATTAGATCAAAGCGATTAGCTAATTAATGCAATGCTTCCTTTCATGGAGTCTTTTGCTGGCTATCATTGCATAAAAAACTGACTATGCTCTACAAAGATTAGGTTGCTTATGTGTTAATCTGGCACAATCACTGATATTTGGAATGTCCTTTTAGAATTTAGAGAGGTCAAAACATAGAAATACCTCATGAACTGTGAATAATTGAAACATAGAGACATGAATCTGTGAGAATTACAACCAAGTTGTTTCACTTGTTGGATTATTATTGTCGGCGTTTTAGGACCGAACTTATGTAAAGATTGTTTGATTCGGGGGTTCCTCTAGGCTCAAAATCACACAGAGATGGAGAAACAGGGATTTTTATACAGGTTCGGGCCTTCTCTTGGGAGAATAACAACCCTACTCCTGTATGTATGTATTGAGTATGCTGGATTACAAGATGGAGCCAAAGACTAGAGAATTGTACTTCTAATGATCTTTGGCTTGCCCCGATTGTCTTGATGATTTTGCCTTTTATCTGATCCTCAAGGTGTCTGCATTGCACCTCCAAATGTAAAGCGCCTTAATGTCCTAGATTATTGAGCCGTTACTGGAGGTTATTATGGGAGTAGTAACGTTCCCATGCTGCCAGGCAGTTATCACCATAACAAAGGAGTTAAAATCGTGCCATTATTCCAGAGAATAACAGCGTAATTTACTGTGACACCCTGATTTCCAGAGCCTTTTTGAAAAATCTTCAAAATAAAAAGAACCATTTTGTTTTGATGAGAATTCAAAGCTTAACCTGAAATTTCATAATGGATTTAAGTTGACTAACTCAAACTACAACTAAGGTTTCTTGTTTGTTTGTTGAGTTGTTGGAGTTTTGAAGATCTTTCCTTCTCTGTACATCTTTTACCCACCTCTGGCCTAGACCTCCCTTTGTCTGGGATCTAATGGCCCAGACCTCTCCTTCGTTTGGATCCAAAGGTTCGGACCTCCTTTGTGTTGTCCTCCTCTGGTCCAGACCTCCTTGGGTTTAGACCTCCCAAATGCTTGGACCTCCCTGGGTCCGATCCTCCCTATCGGGTCTCCTCTGGCTTGCAACCTCCCCAAGCCTTCGCCGCACTCATGTGCATCTGAGCTCCTTTGGAATCCTGTGAAGCTTTTCGTGTTTTCTTGGACGTCCTTCGTTGCTTGTAGCCCTAAAACCTTCTCTGGAGGTTCTCTTCAGTACCAGCCCGGTAGTACCACCCGCACCATGCGGTACTACCGCCTCGGTGGACCTTCCCTTACTTTTATTGGACCTCTCCGCGTCCTTCAGGACCTCTCCACGTCCTCTAGGACCTCCCCTTACCTTTATTGGACATCCCCATGTCCTACCGGACCTCCCCGGGTCCTCTAGGACCTCCTCCTTGCCTATTTGCATCTCTATTGATGGTGAGTCATCCGATTTGCATTGGACGGTGTGATCCTGGTGAGACGTTCGGATGGTCCGAACGTCCCACCTTCTCTGAGCCCTTAGATCTTCGTTGGACGGTTCGATTTGTTGTGGCGTTCGGACGGTCCGAACGTCCCAACCATTTTGGACAACCCGATTTAGTTCTAAGGCTGAGATCCTACGCTAGCTATGTTGGTCCGAACGTCCCAATCATTTTGGGCGGTCCGATCAAAATCCAGCGGCCCCGACCTCCCTCCTTGTAAATCTGGACCGCTAAGACCTCCCCCTTGGAGATCTTAACCGTCCAGACCTCCCTCCTTGTACATCTTGACCGCTAAGACCTCCCCCTTGGAGATCTTAACCGCCCAGACCTCCCTCCTTGTACATCTGGCCGTCAAGACCTCCCCCTTTGGAGATCTTGGCCGTCCAGACCTGCCTTTTTGGCAGATCCGATCGTGAGGACCTCCCCTTGGAAATCTTACCCATTTAGACCTCCCCTGGATTTGATCCCACGGCTCTAGACCTCCCTTGCGGGTGAGGATCTCCTTTTACCTTTGCAGACCTCTCCGTTTGTAATTGATCTTGACCGTTGGACCTCCCTTTTGGAGATCCAACCGCCAGGACACCTCCCTTGCGGGTGAGGACCTCCTCCTAGCTCTTGCGGACCTCCTCTAATGCACTTAATCTTGGCCGTTTGGACCTCCCTTTTGGAGATCAAACCGTCAGGACCTCCCCGGTGGGTGAGGATCTCCCCTTGTTCACTGCAAGACCTCCTCAAGGTCATTGCAGGACCTCCTCTGCGGGTCTTGGCTGCCCCACTGGGCAGTCACACCCAGTTTTTCTTTACCTTTGACTGTGTCCTTGGGCAGGGAAGTCTTCACCGTATTTAATGCATGTTGTGTCACATTAAATGCTCTCACCTTTGTAGTACTCATGTCATACCGATTGTCACATTCCTTGCCTACTCCCATTGTCCTCTTTACCAACTCCTGATGACCCTATCCTGGGTCATGTGCATTGGCTTCCACTATATATAGTTTGGGAAACCCCCCTTTCTCACTTTCTTCCCCCATTTCTCCTCTCTGTCCCAACCAAGCACTCCTTGGACCTCCTCCAACCAGTTCTGGGGCCTCCTCTCTCAAGCCCCAGGACCTCTCCAGCGAGCTCCTTGGACCTCCTCTTGACCTCCCAACCTCTCTGTTGGTTTTGTATCTAAGTTTATTTGGAGTTCTTTGGATCTTGTTTGAGTTTTATTTGAGTCATTTGGTTTTCACGTGTAGATTGTCAAGACCGTGGGGAGCCCGAGTTCTGTGAGGGAGAGGAAGCAGCTCAAGACTTTGAGCAAGGCAAGTTACACTCTTGATCATGTTGCACCCAATACTTCAAATTACTTATGTCGTTTTCAAAGTTGTATGCATGCTTAATTCACTAAGGTATTTCAATGCCTACCTTTAAATTCGTAGTTATGCCTACTGCTTGGTATGACCTCTATCCATGTTGAATCAACCTCATTGTCACCCTAGATAAAACCTGGTTCTTGCAATAGTGAGGACCCGTAGCTCTTGAAAAATGAAAGGCTTAGTAATGCTTAGACCAAAATCTTGATTTGGGAGTTTTGACCAAAAATATCACTTAATCAAATAATTTGAGCCATGGCATTGGTGTGCCATGGAGATTTCGGCCATGACATTGGTGTGTCATGGATGTCTTTCTTATGGCCATGGCATTGGTGTGCCATGGAGATTTGGAAAGCAAAATAAATGGAAAATGGATTTGACTTGGGCGAAGCTGGTTGTTTGGTTGGTGTATGTCTATGCACGGGGGTCATGTGATCCGATACCCCAGGGTTGAGGTTTGTCGCCCAAGTCGGTTAAGGACCGGTCTTTGAGATACCACTTGCTAAGCCTATAATGGGCTATGCCAAAACTGTGCAACCACATGTCTCTAGTATGGGGCGTGGGACCTGGCTAATTAATTTACAAAGCTCTATCGTGGTTCATCCTATGGATGCGGTGGGTTTGTCATGTTATGACTAGTTGTAGTCCCACCTGGCATAAGAGGGGGCACCCCATTAACCCTGCGGGTTTCTATCCAAAAAGGGGGGATCTGTGAAACCTTAATGGGGGTGGACTGCGGTGGAGCAATGCATTGTAAAGGCCTTGTCATGTGCTCTAGACCTCTCACCAAAGGAAGTGTGAGGTGGTATTGACGGATGCCAAGCAAACTAGAGAATTCATGTCATGTGGGTAAAGTGTGCAACCTCTGCAGAGTGTAAATCTATTCGAATAGCCGTGTCCACGGTCATGGACATGCTGGCAATGTCACTCAAAGTTAGCTCTTGGTTTTGGTTTTCAAAAGAATGGTGGAACTGATTTTGGTGGTTTATCCAAATTGGGTTTGGGCGGGAAGCCATGTGCAGGAGGGTATCCTTCACCATCTCCATGATGAATGTTATCCAACTGAAAATGGATTTCATAAAAATGAGTTTTAACTACTGTAACCTGCCTTGAAACTTAATACTTGTATTTGAAATAAAATTGGCTTTATGCAAAACAACCCTAATATGCTTTCCTTTGATCTATCCTTATGCATGTCATTTTGTTAATTGACGGGTGTAACTTGCGAGCACGGTTGTTGTGCTCACTCTTGCTTGATTCATGAATTGAGCAGATGAAGACTCCTATGATGATGAAGATGATCAACTCAATTAGGTAGCGCCATCGGCCCGATCTGTGGTGTAATGGGTGGACCATGTATTTTGTTTCCGCTGCGTTTGTGTGCTCTCAGTTGCTGGAGCTTGTAAGCAACCTTTGTAATCAAACCTCCTTTTATTGTTAATAGAGTTGTGTGGATGATTTGCTGCCACTTGCTTGCTGTGAGAATTGGTCGATGATCCTTGGGGACCAGTTTGGATCGCAGTGGATTTCAGGCTCATCCTCAAGCCTCACGACCTCCTCGGGTTGGCTCCTTTCGGACCTCCCCGAGTAGCGCGTGGAGTTTGAGGAGGTCTGAGGTCCAACGACCTCCTTAGGGTCGGGACCCCAGACCTCCGAGTGGTTCTATCGGACCTCTCGGGAGGCCTGGAGGTCCATCCGGGATGCCCTCTTGGGACGTCCTGGGAAGTCCTTTACGGACCTCCCAGGAGGTCCTGAGGGACCTCCCGGGGGTGCCCAGGGCCGGGTCGTGACATTTACTACCCATATTTTGAATATGGTGCGGAAGATTCCCTAATCGACTAGGCTCACATGTCTGTAAGCCCTGTCGATAAGGGACTGGTCGTAGAAGAGCTTACAACCAGATGGTGGTCGTAGAAAATCTTATGATCACAGACTGATCATAGAAGAACTTACGATCATGGGATAGTCGTAGAAGGTCTTACGACTATAGGGTAGTCGTAAGAGGACTTACGACTACTAGGTGGTCGTAGAAGAACTTACAACCTCCAGCTTCTCCCTTATGGCTATTAAGGGGTATACTCAAGAGTTACATGACATCATTATTATCCATAATATGAATTATAGATATATAATAAAATGAGGATTGTTATATCCTCATCAATTATCAAGGATTTCATGGTTCCTTAGATATGAATATGATATGCATATACCTTTACTGTAGTACCTGTCCTAGCCCTTGATGTCCAGTTTGGTTGTTCAATAGCTCCTCCCCGGCGGTGGCTCTTCCTCCCCGATGACCTCTTCTTCCCCAGCGACCTCTTCTTCCCCAGCGACCTCTTCTTCCCCGGGCGACCTATTCCATTCCAAAACAAGACCAAATGAGTAAAAACTACTACAACACCTCTTCACCTGCCTCTCGCTATTCATTTCACCTTTGTCTGTTTAACCGTGTCCATGCCGGTCAATTCTCCTCACATGCGTCCCATTGCCCTACTATTCTATTCGTGATCTCTTCTCTATAAAATCTCAGCGGGTGGTGCTTGTGCATTTAAAACGGTATGAAGCCGGTTTTAAATGCCAAGCGACCAACGCTGAGATTTTATAGAGAATAGATTAGGAATGGAATGGTAGGACCTTGGGACACAAGTGAAGAATTGACCGATATGAACACGGTTACACATACAAAGGTGAAATGAATGGCGAGAAATAGGTGAAACTATCACAGACAATTCCTTAGGACAAACCATCTGTGATACATGAGCTATCACAGACGGTTTGTAGATAAAACTGTCTGTGATACATCAGCTATCACAAATGGTTTCACCTACAAACCGTTAGTGATACATCAACTATCACAGATGGTTCTGAGTTAATAACCATCTGTGATGACCTCGTGTCATTACTGACCCATAAACTTAGACGGCTCACAAAACCATCTGTAATGACGTTTTTGAACCGTCTGTGAAGACCTTTTCTGTAGTAATGTACATTCATACAAATAAAACTATCTAGAAGTGGACATCTCAACTAATCGAAACATCTCGTAGTGTTGCACTAATGCTAAATCAAGCATTCACTGGCTAAATCGAGCATTCACTGAAGAATGGCATGTCTAAGTGCAATCAAGAGTGTCGATCGAACTGACTTTGAACATATCTTTAACTAAAAAACCACAAACCAAGTAGTTCAAGGGGAAGTGCAATGCACGGATGTTGTACCTTGGGTTGGAGGAAAGAGGCGTGGCCGGCCTACTCAGTGGAGATGGCTGGAGGTGCGGGCGTGCGGCTCTGTGGAGGTGACTGGACACACAGGCGGGCGATCGGGCACGGCGTGGAGGGTAGTTTGGTCGGGCGGAGGGCGACAGGACGAGCTCGGTTGGAGAGAGGTAGCACGCGGCTGGCCATAGGAGGGAGACGGCACGCAGTCCCGGTTGGAGGTAGACCTTGGGCGGGCGATAGGCTGGAGGCGCAACCCACCACAGGTGGGAGAAGGCGCGTGGTCCTGGTCGGAGGTAGAGCTCGGGGGCGCGGTACGCCGGAGGCGCCGTAGGGTCACTTGGGATGGAGTTGCTGGGCGGGCGGGGGGTGGTGGCGTGGAGCACAGGCAAGCGAGCTGTGGGGACCCTGGGTTAATTTCATATGACCTATATCCTCTAGATCATACGAAATGAACTCTGAATCTCCAAGATCTGAAATTCAATTTAATTGAAGTTAAGTAGAGGACTTGGCTCATTGTAGTAATCGATCCACATACCGCTCGAATGCATATGTATCAAATCGATTCTCAACAACCTAAGGCAACACTTAAATGAATCAAAGAGCATTTTAGAAATTCGGATATGTGTCCCGTGTTAGCTCCCAAGATCAATGGCTAACATGCACATATCCTTTATCAACATGGTACACAGTCATACACAAGGCATACACATATATTAAAAGACATTCATATTAGGACTTATGTCCAATGTTACACAAACGGCCAACTGGCCAATTTAAACATCAACATAAAGTATATGCAGTGGAAAACAAAGTATTAAGGCCAAAAATTCTAGCAAGTGTGCCCAAACCCCATAGGCAACTGAGTGGAGTTAGAAACAACATTATTCGTTAACATCGCCGAAATCGGCACTAACGAATTGATCGAGAGTGTATTCTTCCTCACCTAAAACAAGTGGTCAATTTGATTGAGTACAAAAGGTACTCGCAAGTCTTACACAAAAATAAAATAAAATATGTGTGCTAGAATTGATCAAAGGAACCGAATGTATACATGATAGTGGTTGTCCAAAGGAAAGTTGTATCGTCATAAGTTTTGCATAAAAGCTGATGTCCAACCCTACATATTCTAAATTTCAAATTCCATTTGACAAACACAATTTGGACCAAAGAATTTAAGTGACATAGATATAGACATAGAGCAAACAATACCAAAGTGGCAGCCCACTTTGGTAAACTAAATTGCATGACAAACCGTTATGCCGATACCAAGTTGTTGCCTATGTCAAATTTTAATTAAGAGTCTACAATGGCGTCATTCAAAGCCAAGTGTTGTCAATAACTGTGAACACGACTATTCGAATAGATTGAAAACCCTACAGGGGTATACAACTTTACCCACGTGACTTGATTAGCCCGTAAGCCTCTAGATAATGGCACACTTCCTAAGGTATGCTGGCTGGGGAAATTAAGATTCGGTACTTTTTAGCAAGAAAATCCTATTGAGTTGAACCACCCATGAGAGTGAGTCCCACTTAGTACAATTTGCATATAGCAAATGCTAAGAAGGCTCCCAAGTTGTATTGGAGATGCTTGTGCAATGCAAAACTCAAATGGGTGACCCCCAACATAATAAAAGAGCTCACCTGCACATTATACCATTGCACTAGATTCCTATGAGCATAAGATCACAATAAATTATGCCCTCACGCCACCAGTGGTCCAAACCAACAAAAACCTTCCCCTTACTTGACCAAACCGGATCCCACCCCGGCGTGTGGAAGTACGAGTACTGCTTGGAATTGACAGCCTAAAAGCTTCGGTCCTTAACGACCCGGACAAGACTACCATAATACTCAATTCTTGTGCACGAATGCACCCACACTAGCAACCACTTGTCCAGTTCCAAAACATGTTTATATAGACAAACTTTAGACTCAAAAACCAAATTCGAAGATCTAGACCAAAATCATAAAAACAAAGATTGTTCAGGGTTTCCCACGATTGACGAGATAACCTCGTCAACCCAAACTACCGTGTCAAGTAGGCTTGCATGGCTAAGCATTCATATATAGAGTAAATACCATCACATCATCTAACTTAAGCATAATTGTATGAGAATATCAAGGATAACCTGCAAGAGTTAGGACATAGCTAACTAGACTCACAAATTATCGATATAACGAAAATAGCATGCAAGCAATTATTATTGCAATTCAAAATACTAAAGTACAAAATCAGGGATCAAGATGGTGCAAGAGGATGCTTGCCTTGCTGATATTCCACTTGTTCACTCTCTTTTGCGTAGTCGTTCACGTTTGACAATTAAGGATTTAGAAAAACATGTTATCGAATAAACACCGAGAAAACCAAAAAAAATTAAAATCAAATATGCATGACAATTTCACAATAGTGATGTTCTGATTTTAGATGAATTTAGGTAAAATTTGTTTAATTCATTTGGAGTTCATATGAAATTTTCAAAGTTAAAGTCATTAGTGTACAATTAATTCAAATATTAAAATTTTAGGTAATAGTAACATGTTTCAAGCCTATTCCAATTTAAAGTACATCAAAAATTAAAACTAACAAAATTAATTTCAGTCAATTTGGTGCTATAACGAAATACTTATGAATTTTTGAAGTTTAAACCATTTTTAGTGCAAAAGTAAATCATTTCAGAATTTCGAAATGCCTTAAATACTTTTTATAATCAGCTGAATCTAACCCCAGTTGCTTACATGTGGGGTCCAGTGCACAGCGTTTGCCTTTTTCATTTAAATCCTGAATTAAACCTACTGACACGTGGGGTCCACATGTTAGAGACTTGGTTCACGAAATAGCGCCTGGTCCACCGGTCCATGGACCACGGTGTGGTTTACTGTGCACTTATTACACTCGGGCCCGCATGTCAATGACACAACGCCAACCCGGTTTTAATAAACCTTCTCGTTTTCTGCTCAAGGTCCCACCGGTCAGCGAAACGAACTAAAGATTGCGCGAATTTAAACAGTGATTTAACTATAATCCGACAATGATTTGGGTTAATGATGTAGCTATAGTGTTGAGTAGCTCGCATCCACGAGCTTGCCCGGCGGCTCGCCGGCACTGTGGTCCACCGTTGTGCGAACCAAGGGCCAAAATGGGTTCCTAATAGCCTCATGGTCCTACTGGTGATTGGAGCATGGCTGGAGCGGTGACGTGACGGTGGAGTGCGGTGGCGCAACTACGGTACATGTGGACACAATGATTCGATGATGCATTAAGCAAACAAATGCATGCTTAAGCTCCTATGAGGTATAAAGAGCCTACCAGAGCCAAGAAGATGACCGGAGGATCAATGTGGTGCTCCGGCGACTATGACCGAACGACAGTGCTGAGAGCTTCACATGGACATGACAACCTGAGCAAATAATAGAGAAAAGGATGATTGAGATAGCTCACATAGACCCAATAGATGGAGTTACCGAGAGGAATTGATGACTGATGAATGGCCCACCAGACTGGAGTCAGAGAAGATGGAGTTGTTTTCGGCCGAAGATGGAGCAAAATCAAACTCCCAATGATCTTGTCAATGGATTGCGAAATAGTTTGAGGGGAAATGTTTCTCATACTCTAGCACATGAGATGACGCGCAAAGGCGATGAAAGAACTCACTAGATGACTAGATGACATGGCGGCGGCGTTCAGGACGTGCTCTTGACAAGTAAAAGACAAGCTCGAGGTCCGGGAGCTAGGGAAAAAAATCAAGAACTCATATTAGCACATTGAGTACGACATTGATTGAGTAGAAGAATGATGAAGAGACTAGAAGTTTTGCCTCAATGAGGTGGGAGAAAAGTTGAGTGTATCTACTCGGCCGAGAGGATGAGGGCAGGGTTTTTGTGGGGCTTCCGCGACGAAAAAGAGACGACGTCACCTTGTGGCACCTCCAGACTGGATGGCATCAACGGTGGTGAGATTATGTGGCTTTTCATGCACGAGAACGCCCAGTGCAACGCCACCTCCTGCTTGGACGCGCTGGAGCTCGCGAAGGCACGGGCGAAGCGGCGTGGAGACGAAGGGGTTGGCAAGTGGACCCAAGTCATCAGCGACACGGCCGAAGCGGCGCAGTCGGAAGGTGGCTTGGGCAAGCGGGTTGGGCCCAGTCAAGACATTAGGTTTTGAGTTAGACTGAGTCTAGGTGGTTTGGGCTAGGTCAAATTAGTTGACTGAGTTTATTTCAAAGCCTTCTACTTTGATCGAGTTAAAAAAATAGCAAATAAATTTATTAAAATCTGAAAATTTTCATAGAGGTTACTGGGATGATATATAACCCATATAAATTTTCTAAACACACACTGTTAATAATTTAATTACTTAATTTAAAATCCTTTACAGAAGATACTTATATCATGAACATGGATTTTTCTCAAGGTCAAGTTGAATCCTAAAAATTTGAGAAAAAACATATTAATTCATGATAATTATTCAAGTATTTGAATAAATTATTTTCCAGAGGTCTTTATAAGCATTAATTTCAGTCTTCATTTGGAGATTCGATTTGAGTTACAAATTGTAGTTTGATTTGAATATTTCCAATGCAACCACTTATGCATATGGTCCAAAAATAACATGTATGCTCATGAGATGCATCTAACTTCCATTGATTGAAAATGAGGCTATGACATGTGCTAGGGTTGGGGGCGACCACGTAGGGTGCGCGATTGGGTGGGGAACGGCAAGAGGAGGGATGCGGGGGAATTTATACTGGGTACGAGGCGGGTAATTTGCACTGAACTTCAGGGGCATTTCCAGAATGAGGAACTGAGGAAGCCGCGGGAAGCCCCTCGTGGCCAGCTTTCGGCTTCCACACGTTGTGATGGCTTCCGGCTTTGGGGAAAAGCGGGGGAAGAAAGCTGGTCGTTTGGGACGGCTTTCGGCTTTTTCAGGTGAAAGCTGGAAGCTGAAGCCATCCCAAACACCCCCTATGTAAGCAGTTGAGTATGCTTGGGTGGTTATTTGCAACTCCTAATATTGGAGTGTAGGTAAAACTGCCATGGTTCTGTAGTGCTTTAGTCTTCTGAGCTGATGGTCAATGCACGACACTCATCTCCTACATGTTGGGTGGCGTATTGGAGTATAAACATAAATATGAGCACATCAACTTATAACATCTATTCGCCTAAAGTAGGATATCATCCGCACATCTTTCTCAACCTGGGAGCTATGTTCCTCTTCATGCCCAAAGACTTTGCCATTCATGTTCTTCCATATATTCCACACGATAGCAAGACAACTTGTGTTACGAACCTTCGCCGGAAGTGGAAAAGTGCTTGGGAGGACAAAGTCCCAGTGGTCCTCAAACTCGCCGCTTGCAGTGTGGATCTAACATCCAAGCGCTATCCAACGAACACACGTAATCACGATGGACAAGATATTTTGGTGCTGCTCAAGGCAGCTTTTCTAATTTATCTATTGCTTCACAATCTTACATTGCTTGCTCCTATGCCCCTTATAAAGGTTAAATACACTCATTGGACTCGGATACAGCCAATACGAATCAGTCTTGGATACGGCAAGGAAAACTAAAATAGAAACTAATACTTAAACAAAGATTATCTAACAATTACCCCCTAATCTTTGTGTCTTCATCTTGATCACGTCAATCTTCTCTTGTTTCTTGCTTTTCTTTTTCTTGCCATTAATCTTCTGAGCATCACTCTTTTTCTCTTGCTCATTGTTCCCTGCAATGCCGATCTGAATCCCTCTAACTTTTATTTCCTGCTACTGAAATAACTTGGAGCTAGCGTCATTGCTTCTTGCGCCTAGTGCATGCGTTTGGTGCTCCTACCGAAGGGACATGCCACCCGAGCCTCTGATGCTAGCATTGCTACCAGCTGCTTGCGCGCCATGTGGACAACAACCGCCTGCTGGTCCTCCCAAACTGCTGCTCCTGCTGTCAACTGCATGTGCGCCTCCTGCGCTTTCTGCATGTGCATGGGAGTCTTTGGTGCCAGCAGCGCCTGCTGCATGTACGTCGCTCCCTTAATGCACATGGGACTCGCCGTCCCCTAGCGCGCCTTCCTATGCGTCGTCTGGACCTCCTGAGATTCCGCCTGCTACGCCAACTCTGTGCCACCCCTGGGTCCCACCATGTTCTGGTTCGATACCTAAGTTCCACTCTGGCTCATCCAAACTGTCCTTCACACAAATCGGTTTATAAGTTTTCAGGGAAATTTTGTACAACCGGTTCGGGGATTTTTTTTACCTTCATCAACAGATCGTTGTTCTTGTCATAGACACGCAAGAACTCATCCTGCAGCTCCACCCTGCACCCCCGTTCCGCCAACTGCCTGAGACTGAGTATGTTGTTGCACAAACTCAGTATATAATATATTTCAGGTAGAATTTTCTGATCGTCGTTCTTACATTGTAACAGCTTTGATCCTTTGTCTCTTATCTGCACCGTCAAGCCGTCGCCAAACTTGACTTTCCCTAAAATCTTCTTGTCAAGCTCATAGAATATGGAGTGATCTCCCATCATGTGATTGGTTGCTCCATTGTCCAAGTACCACAGATCATTGTGATCGTGATTGCCTCCCTCTGTGCGTAGTTTAGGAACTACATTCTCCTCGTTCAACATCACCATGACCGGCGCCTCTTTGACACATAAGGAGAGAAGCAGGGCAGGCTTGTCGTCTTCACTAGCTCGAGTGAGGTTTATCTCCTCGTTCTTCTTTTTTTTTGGTCAATCCAAAGTGTAATGCCCGTACTTGTCGCAGTTGGCACACTTTATGTGGCTGCGGCACTCTGACGCGTAGTGACCGTATTTGTCACATTCAAAACATTTGATATGTGACTTATCACGGGATCTGTCACCACCGTCTTGCCTAGCCCAGTCTCCACATCCTCCTCTGTCGCCTCGCCCACGCCCGTGTCCACGCTCGCGACTATCGTAAAACTATTTGCCACTGCTTCTTGCATCTCCCTTTAACAGCAACGTCTGCTCGTTACGGGACTGATACCCCTGCTCGTTACGGGACTAATACCCCTTCAGTAGCTCCTCATGCGTCTTGCAAGAACCAGTGATCTTCTTTGTCTCCAGATCTGAGGAGTACATGAGCGTGGCGACGACAGGTACAAACTTTTCTGGTAACACGCGCAGGTATTTCTTCACTGCTACAGATTCCTCCACCTTGTTGCCGAGAGCGACAATCTTATTGTACAGTAAAGTCAGTTTGCCGGCAAACTTGTTCACCGATTGGGTTTCTCCAATATGAAGATTCTCGAACTCCGTATGCAAATTCTAGAGCCGTCCCTGCTTCACGCAGTCAACTCCCTCGTGCATCTTCTGAAGCGTCACCCACGCCTCACGTGCCGTCTCCTTGCCGATGAGCAACCGCATCATAGAGTCTAGCACCACCTCGTAGATGATGGCCAAAGCCATCTGATCCACCTTGTCGTCCACCTCCTTGTCCTTCGCCTTTAGATCGACTGCACTCCAAACTCCCTGGGCGTACATATTCGCATTCATCTTTATAGCCCATATCAGGTAATTGTCAGTCATCAGGACATGATATAGGAGGGAGAACGGTCTATCCTGGGTCTTTGCTTTGTCACATATGATCTTCAGATAGCTCTAAGATTAATAGACTCTGATATCAACTGTTGGAACAAACTGAAGAAGAATCTTACGTAGACAATAACAAGAATGCTCTGGAACTCAACGAACGCACATAATCACGATGGACAAGATATTTTGGTGCTGCTTAGAGCAGCTTTTCTGATTTACCTATTGCTTCACAATCTTACATTGCTTGCTCCTATGCCCCTTATAATGGCTGAATACACTCATCCGACTCGGATACAGCTAGTACGAATCAGTCTTGGATACGGCGAGGAAAAACTAAAACGGAAACTAATACTTAAACAAAGATTATCTAACACTGACCAGATCTCGTTAACCTCGTAGAAAGCCGACCTGAAGCCGTCAGGACCTGCGCTGGAATCATCCCGCATGCTGAATAAAGGCCCGTCTAATTTCTTCCAAGGAGAAAGGTTGGGAGAGTTGGGCCGCCTGGAAGGAGTCCAGGGAGGTGTTAGCAGGAGGGCATTAAGGTCAAAGGAAAGGGTGCACAACGATGTGGTGCCAATGAGTTGTTTATAGAAATAGAAGAGGATGGCCTCCTTGCCTGAGTGAGAAAACACCTGGACGCCAGCAGTCTCTAGCATTTTGATCTGATTTTTGCGGAGCCGGACAGTGGCGCACATATGGTAGTAGGAGTGTTCTCATCGCCAAGAACACAATTGTGGACTTTTCCGCAGTGACGCCAGTAGATCACTCACTGCATGATATGCTTACGAAGAGACTCCCTGACAAGAGAGCGCAGGCGTAACTCAATCGGGGATAGGGTCCTAAGCTCTTCCATCTTGTCAAGATAGAGATGACGAGCTCACAGTTGTGGATAGTCACATGCGGCGTTCTGAAGTTCTTGGCCCACGACCTTGAAGCCGCTCGGGTTCGTTTTAGCCGATGGCAAAGCCTACCAGTGTTAAGAGGTGCCATGGTGCGCCTCTGTCACACTAGACCAATTTTGAGGGACAAGAGGCGGGTAACCAGGGTGCAGCAACCAATGATTGTTAAACCAAAAAATTGTCAGGTGGGGGATTAGAGAGGAGGCGGAGAGGAGAAGGGGGACATGATCAGAGGTGGTGCGGACAAGAGCAGTGAGGGTGGAGTCGGGGAAGGAAATATTCCAAATGTGGTTTACCAGGTCTAGTTCAAGCGAACCAGGACGGGGTTTCGTTGTTGCTTGAAGATCATCAAAGTGGTTCTCATTTCTTCTTTTTCCGGGATCATGTACTAAATGATTTGTCTTTAAATCTATCTAGCACTTGTAATATCCCAAAGTTCTGTTATCAAAATAAAAATTAATAAAGTTATTATTTTATTGGATTTTCTAAAATTTGAAAGAGTTTTGTTGCTTTTCTTGAATTTCTGAAGTTTTAAAAGTCAAAAATAAAATTTATTGAAGTTTCTGAAGTTTTCTTGGATTTAAAGTGAAAAATAAAAACGAAATTAATTTCTAGAATTTTCTAGAATTTTAAAAGCTTTTCCTTAATTATTTTAAAGCGAAAAAAATTTATGTGCAAAATATATTACCAATTATAAGTTGGAAATGTTTTATTTAAGACCAAAATAACTCTAGGAATTTCTGTGAATTTTTCTAGAATTTTTGGATTTTATTTACTATTTTCTAGAAGCTCTTTTGAATTAACTCCATTTTTGAAATTAAAAAATATTAAAAATCCCTTCTGAGTTTAGGGCGAATTCCTCCTCGGCCCATTTCTATTTGCCTTCGGCTGCTCTCGTCTTGGCCCTTTGAGCCTTCTCTCTCTCTCTTCCATGCGGATCCCACCTGTCGGCCTCCCCCTCCCTTCTTCTTTCTTTCCTTCTTCTCCCCCGTGCCGTTCGCAAGCATTCGCCATTGCCGCTTGCACGTAGCTCTGTTACCGCTGCAATTTCCACCTCCCTTCCTTGCGTGAATGCACGCATTTAAATCCTCTAATCACGCCGCCTCTCTTTCCGACCATCTCCCCCTTCATCACGCACCTAATCGCTGGGTCTTCGTGTAACGGCCGCCGCCGACTTCGCCGCCCGATCTCCTCCTCCCCGCCTCCTCTGTCCCCATAAAAGGGGGCACAAGATGCCCCTTGAGTCCCTCATCCCGTTCCCACCACTCACCCCCTCCTCCCTCGCTCCCACCTCGTCGGAATCGGCGTTTTCCCTTCGCCGGCCATCCACACTTTCTTCTTCGATTTGGAGCCATCGTCGACGCTCTGGCCCCGAATCCGCCACCATCGGCTTTGCCACATCGTCGCCGACCCGGTGCGTTCCTCGCCCTCGTCGGAGCACCACCCGAACCACCGCGCCCCCGTGACCAAATTTGCTCCGCCGCCGCCGCCCTCACCGCCGGCTATCGCCGTGCCCTCAGGTGACCAAACCATGCGCACCATAACCCCCGTGTTCCCCTCTTGCTCTTGCTGCCCTCGCCAGAGGTCGCCGCAGCGCAGACCGCCGGCGAGCTCAACGCCGAGCGCCGCCGCCGCCTTGATGACGTGGAACCGCCACGTGGCTGCCACCTCGGAGCCACGTCATCGCCACCTCCGCCCTAGTGCCGCGTCAGCGCCCACATGGCACCCCGTAAACAAATTCTAGGCGATGATGTCATGCTGACGCAGTAAAGCCTTTTTCTTTAGAAAAAATAATTCCAATAATTCTGAAAAATCCCAAATTCATCATTTCATGCGATTTTAAAACTTTCAGAAGTTCGTTCTCCTTCATACGAACTCCGATTTCTTCGATTCAAATTTCTAAATTCATACAAATTCATTATCTAGCTAACTAAACTAAAATTATTTAAGTTGGAGTTTATTTGAATATTCATTTGAATTTTGTTGGAATTTGGCTTATTTTCACTTATAGATTTCGACGACTTCGGAGAACCAGATTTCGATGCCGTTTGAGAGTAACTAATTGAGCAAAACAAGTTACATCTTTGATAATGTTTGATCCTATTATTTCAAATTATTTAAATTTTGTTTTAAATTATTACTGCATGCTTATTTATATTCAGTAATTTAAATTCCTGTTTTAATTTTATAGTTATGCCTAAATCCTTTGTAAGGCCAATGTTGATATTGAATCAAACATATTGTCACCCTGGATAAAACCTAGTTGATACGATAGTATGAACTAGGACCATTTGAAAATAATATGCTTAGTGATGCTTAGACCCAAAAATATCTGATTTGGGGAATTTCAGCCAAAAATCAAATATGGTTTAAATTATATCCATGGCATTGGTGTATTATGGAAGTTTAGAAATGACTTTGAAAAAAATGAAATAAAATGATGGTTTGTACTTGGGCGAAATGGATGTTCGGATGGTGCATGTTGATGCACGGGATCGAGTCATTTCTATGATCGAGGCCCATGGGTTTTATGGAAAGTCGTCCAGGTCAACTAACGACCGGTCTTCGAGCCGCATCTTGCTAAGCCACATTGTACTACCATATGTCTTGAGTGGGCGGGACTTGGCTAACTAATTTGCAACATTCCATCGTGGTTGTGCCATCTGGTTGCGTGGGTGTCTATTATGACCTACTTTTATGTATTCCCACCTGGCGCAAGAGGGGGCTTAAATCCAGCGGGTTTCTATCCAATGGAAGCGAAACCTTAGCGAGGCGGGACTACGTTGGGATGACGCATTGTAAAGACCTTGTGATAATTATTTAGTCGCACACCTACGAAAGTGTGTCAGACGGACATTATAATTGATTATCTCTTGTGGGTAAAGTTGTATAACCTCTGCAGAGTGTAAAACTATTCGAATAGCCGTGTCCACGGTCATAGACATGCTCAGCAAAGCTACTCAAAGTTAGACTTTGATTTTGTTTTGAAAAGACTTTATCAAATGGTTTATCCAAATGGGAATTGGGCAAGAAACCATGTGATAGGAGGGTATCCTTCACCATTCTTGTGTGAATATTATTTGACTATAAAACTTGAGAATTTATAAAATAAATTTTAGTTATAGAATAACCTCTTTGGAACTTAGTACAAATATTTAAAGAAAACATTGCTTTATGCAAATTCAACCAATAAGCCTTCCTTTGATATATTCTTACATGCATTATAATTTGTTACAGGATGTAACTTGCGAGCACGAAAGTTGTGCTCATTCTTCCTTAATGCAAATAAATTTCAGAGGAGAAGAACTTCGCTTTCGGTGAGGATTGCGACGACTAGGCCGCTACCCTAATCGATTCCCTGTGGCAGATCAGCTGGACTCCACTACTTCTTCGTCTTCCACTGTGTTCTTTATTGTTAGCTTGTATGTCTCTTTTGTAATAAACTATGTTGATTATTAATAAAGTTGTGCGATTTATGGATGTTACCATATCTGTTTATTGTGTGAACTAGCTATTTATCATGGGACTAGTTC
The DNA here is from genome assembly GCA_036346405.1 of Phyllostachys edulis. Taxonomy (NCBI): domain Eukaryota; kingdom Viridiplantae; phylum Streptophyta; class Magnoliopsida; order Poales; family Poaceae; genus Phyllostachys; species Phyllostachys edulis. Next base: position 104,696,857 of record CM070546.1, read on the forward strand.
AGAAATACAAAGAGAATTTGGGGTGTTACTCCCGAGTCCGACAGAAGTGGTATCAGAGCTATATCGACTGTAGGTCGTGGCGTAGTTAGAATGGGCGTTAGTTGAAAAACTTCAAAATTTATTTTATATAACAAGAAAAATAATTTGTTCTCTCCTCATCTTGGTCATCTATCTATAGCTTCTTCATAGCAATTATTTCTTACCTAATTCTCTCTTCACCATTTTATAATGTTAAATGGATCCCCTCTCCCTTGGAAAGTTCTATAGATGGTCAGCACGATCCTTATCATTACGTTCAAGATCACAAGGCATCAAGTTGTCAAGTCAAGCTGTCAGGAGAGCACTGTCATCGTCGAAGACTGCGATTCGAAGATTGTGATGTCAGCCCCACCATATAGTTTAAGTTTGCCAATACTCATTCTGTGTATTGAGTCGTTTCACCGAATTAAGAGTCTCAAACGATAGAACGTGGTATAAACTATTAAAGTTTGTCTGAAAAGTTTTTGAGTTGGTTCTTTCATTTGGGAGTGTTGTTCGCTCTATCCCCTTAGTTCTTCTTCCTTGTCTCTCCCCTGGCCTTTGCCTCCTTCCCTAACCCTCTGGAGTAATCGTCAGATGGTGAACACTCGTCGCTTGGGAAGTGGAAACAACCAAGATAACAATGTCCCTGGAAATGCCAGTGCCGAAGCCAACCAACAACTGATAGCAGTAACACTTTGGAATTTGAATCAGTTTTTCGTCACCCAGGCTCAACTAATGCAACAAATAATACAACAAATGAACAACAACAATGTTTTCTCAGCCACTACTCCTACAACACAAGAACAACGCTATTTCACCAAGTGTTCCAAGAGGAAGATGGTGGATCAAGGGCAACATGATGTAAGAAACACCAAGGCTCGTGTAAATCAACCTCGACCCAACCAAGCACAAACAACAACCACATTCATGAATCCAGGATTAACACTACGTCCATCGATGCAGACGTTACGCGACAACAACGGTGGCCAATCTCAGCAGAACAAAACATCAAGGGCAGGAATACAATGCTTCAATTGTCAAGATATGGGGCATTATGCCAATCAATGCCCAAAAAGACGCTTAGCACTCACCTCAGACAGCATTCCAAAAGCTACTCTGATCGCAACAATAACACCAGAAGCAGGTGGTAAAAACAACAGAAGATACATGTCAGAGCTACATAAATACAGAAGTTTAGGCTCGCCAATGCCTCAAGAAACAACCATGAACCAGCCAGCCAGCTTGTTGCTCCCCAACACCTCTGTTGGAGGCCAAGCACAGAAAAACTCATCTCATGTTGTAAGCATCACGTGCTTCAACTGCCAGGAGATTGGGCATTTCGCTAGTAAATGTCCAAAGAAGCAGCGGGCAGTAAACCCAGCCAACTTTCAAGCCTCAAAAGTCAACATCACGTAAGCAAATAGGAAGCCATAGAATTCTGAAAAAGGACGTATGTACCACATCACAACTCAGGCCCCGTCAAATAAGGAGCAGGATGCAAACAACGACAATTCCAGTTGAAGACCCTTACCTCCAACTTTCTTCTAGCCTCTCCGAATCTCGGGGATGAGATTCCTTTTAAAGGGGGTAGTTTGTAACATCCCAAAGTTCTGTTACCAAAATAAAAATTAATAAAGTTATTATTTTATTGGATTTTCTGAAATTTGAAAGAGTTTTGTTGCTTTTCTTGAATTTATGAAGTTTTAAAAGTCAAAAATAAAATTTATTAAAGTTTTTGAAGTTTTCTTAGATTTAAAGTTAAAATTAAAAATTAAATTAATTTCTAGAATTTTCTAGAATTTTAAAAGCTTTTCCTTAATTATTTTAAAGCCAAAACAAATTATGCGCATAATATATTACCAATTATAAGTTGGAAATATTTTATTTAAGTCTAAAATAACTCTAGGAATTTCTGTGAATTTTTCTAGAATTTTTGGATTTTATTTACTATTTTCTAGAAGCTCTTTTGAATTAATTCCAATTCTGAAATTCAAAAATCATTAAAAATCCCCTTTACTATTTCGGACCGAATTCCCCTCCCTCGGCCCATTTCTATTTGCCTTTCGGCCTGCTCCCGCGCGGCCCACCCAGCCTTCCCTTTCTCTCTCTTCCATGTGGGTCCCACCTATCGGCCTCCCCTTCCCTTCTTCTTTCTTTCCTTCTTCTCCCCCGTGCCGTTCGCACGCATCCGCCATTTCCGCTCGCACAGAGCTTCGTCGCCACCATGATTTCTACCTCCCTTCCTTGCGTGAATGCATGCATTTAAATCCTCTAATCACGCTGCCTCTCTTTCCGGCCATATCCCCGTTCATCACGCACGTAATCGCTGGGTCTTCGCGTAACGGCCGCCGCCGACTTCGCCACCCGATCTCCTCCTCCCGGCCTCCTCTGCCCCTATAAAAGGGAGCACGAGGTGCCCCTTGAGTCCCTCATCCCGTTCCCACCACTCACCCTCCTCCCTCGCTCCTACCTCACCAGAATCGGCGTTTTCCCTTCGCCGGCCATGCGCACTTTCTTCTTCGATTCCAGTGTCATCGTCGACGCTCTAGCCCCGAATCTGGCACCATCGGCTTTGCCACATCGTCGCTGACTCGGTGCGCGCCTCACCCTGGCCGGAGCAACGCCCGAATCACCGTGTCCCCGTGACCCGATTTGCTCCGCCGCCGCCACCCTCGCCGCCGGCTATCGCCGTGCCCTCAGGTGACCAAACCATGCACACCATAACCCCTGCGTTCCCCTCTTGCTCTTGCCGTACTCGCCGGAGCTCGCCGCGGTGCAGAGCGCCGGCGAGCTCAACGTTGAGCGCCGCCGACATGGCACCGCCACGTGGCTGCCAACTCGGAGCCATGTCATCGCCACCTCCGCCCTAGTGCCGCGTCAGCGCCTACGTGGCACCTCGTAAACAAATTCCGGGCGATGACGTCAAGCTGATGTAGTGAAGCCTTTTCCTTTAGAAAAAATAATTCTAATAATTCTAAAAAATCCCAAATTCATCATTTCATGTGATTTTAAAACTTTCAGGAGTTCGTACTCATTCATACGAACTCCGATTTTGTCGATTCAAATTTCTAAATTCATTCAAATTCAAGATCTAGCTAACTAAACTAAAATTATTTAATTTGGAGTTCATTTGTATATTCATTTGAATTTTTGTTAGAATTTGGCTTATTTTCACGTATAGATTTGGACGACTTCGGAGAGTCAGATTTCGACGCCGTTTGAGAGCAACTAATTGAGCAAGGCAAGTTATAACTTTGATCATGTTTGACCATATTATTTCAAATTATTTAAATTCTATTTTAAATTATTACTGCATGCTGATTTATATTCAGTAATTTAAATTCCTGTTTTAAATTTATAGCTATGCCTAAATCCTTTGTAAGACCAATGTTGATATTGAATCAAATATATTATCACCCTAGATAAAATCTAGTTGATACGATAGTATGAACTAGGACATTTGAAAATAATATGCTTAGTTACATTTGAAAATAATATGCTTAGTGATGCTTAGACCAAAAAATATCTGATTTGGGGAATTTCAGCCAAAAATCAAATGTGTTTAAATTGTATCCATGGTATTGGTGTGTTATGGAGGTTTATAAATGACTTTGAAAAAAGAAATAAAATGATGGTTTGTACTTGGGCAAAATGGATGTTCGGATGGTGCATGTTGATGCACGGGATCGAGTCATTTCAATGATCGAGACCTATGGGTTTTATGGAAAGTAGTCCAAGTCAATTAAGAACCAGGCTTCGAGGGGCATCTTGCTAAGCCACATCTTACTGCCACATATCCTGAGTGGGCGGGACTTGGCTAACTAATTTGCAACATTCCATTGTGGTTATGCCATCCGGTTGCTTGGGTGTCTATTATGACCTACTTTTATGTATTCCCACCTGGCGGGGGGGCTTAAATCCGGCGGGTTTCTATCCAATGAAAGCGAAATCTTAGCGAGGCGGGACTACGTTGAGATGGCACATTGTAAAGGCCTTGTGATAATTATTTAGTCGCACACCTACGGAAGTGTGTCAGACGAACATTATAATTGATTATCTCTTATGGGTAAAGTTGTACAACCTCTGCAGAGTGTAAAACTATTCGAATAGCCGTGTCCACGGTCATGGACATGCTCAGCAAAGTCACTCAAAGTTAGATTTTGATTTTGTTTTGAAAAGACTTTATCAAATGGTTTATCCAAATGGGAATTGGGCAGGAAGCCATGTGATAGGAGGGTATCCTTCACCATTCTTATGTGAATGTTATCTGACTATAAAACTTGAGAATTTATAAAATAAATTTTAGTTATAGAATAACTGCTTTGGAACTTAGTACAAATATTTAAATAAAACATTGTTTTATACAAATTCAACCAATAAGCCTTCCTTTGATATATTCTTGCATACATTGTAATCTGTTACTGGGTGTAACTTGCGAGCACAGAAGTTGTGCTCATTCTTGCTTAATGCAAAAAAATTTCAGAGGAGAAGGACTTTACTTTTGGTGAGGATTGCGACGACTAGGCCGCTACCCCAGTCGATTGTCTGTGGCAGATCAGCTGGACTCCACTACTTCTTCGTCTTTCACTGTGTTCTTTATTGTTGGTTTGTAAGCCTCTTTTACAATAAACTATGTTGATTATTAATAAAGTTGTGCGATTTATGGATGTTACCATATCTGTTTACTGTGTGAACTAGCTACTGATTATGGGACTAGTTTAAAAATACCAATAGGATTTAGGGTGTTACTCCCGGATCTGACAGTACTTCTAGCCATTTTTCTAAAGTCTTTAAATGCTTCGTGGTTTGCAATTTGGATTAGCGCAGAAGCCAGCTAGTCTCTTTCTATAACATGGGTGTCTGTACGCCGGTTCAAGGAAGAAAACCAACGCTTTCCTTGAAAGAACACTCCGGTTACATCACATGACCCACGGCCATTCAGATAAGATTTGTTAATACCTACTCCCTCCGAACTTAAATACATGACGCCGTGTAGTAACAAATTGGCTCGACTGCCATTATGTATTATCGAACGGGGGGAGTAGTTCACAACAGCGTAACGGGTCATTCTGATATCTGACACAGGGTGATTCTTGGCGTAAATCGCGAAACTAAGTAGATTTTCCAAGGTACACCATCGCTATGTTCTCGGAATTATGTTACGTTTATCTTCGTTAAGGGCATCTCCAATAGTTAGAGATAACCTTGGCCTTGTTTGTTTAGGCTATTTCTTTATCTTATAAGCAAAAAAGTCTAAGCCTAAACAAAAAGGTGGCTTTTTTATCTAGTTTATAAAAAGCTTAAGCCATTTTAAGCCTAAAAGCCATAAGCCAAGAAAGAGATGTTTTGTTTTTTGCTTTTATGGAATAGAATATCCATTTGACACTTAAGTTCACTAAAATTACCTACAAAATACCATTGTATATAAGAGAAATCATTTCGTTTTTTCTCTCTTCCTAGTTCTTACCTCCTCTCCACCCCCTTTCCTTCGGTGCCGTAGACGCCGCCGCCGCTCCCCTCCCCTCCCCTAGCACTGCTGCCGGTGACGGCGCCGTTGTGCTTCCTCAACCTCAACTGGGATCAGTCCATGAACGCCGCCGCGGCCGGCGGCCACCTCGACCCGGCGCTCAGCTCGATGGTCTCCTCCCCGGCATCAAACTCGACGGCCGCTGCGTCGACGGAAGGCCTCGCTCTCCACGGGATCTCGTCGCAGCCGCACTATAGTGGCACCCCTCTCAGCTCGCCTCCCAAGCTCAACCTCTCCATGATGAGCCAGTTCCACCACTACCCACTTGCGATGGCGCCGGAGCTGGCGGCTTGCAAATCCCAGAGAACCTGTTGCCCATGGGCCCATTGGACCAGTTCCTCGCCGATTCAGGCTTCGCTGAGCACGTCGCAAGGCTTTCCGGCTTTGATGCCCGCGGCAGCAGCGGAGGCTACTGCGGTGCCGCCTCGGTACAATTCAGCCTCCCGGACGCTGGCCCTGTCGGCGCTTTGAAGGAGCTGGAGCTCGGGAACGCCCGGGATGAGTCTTCGGTGTCTGATCCGGCGTTAGCCAGCGCGGAGATGGCGCTGAAGAGGCCTTCGGAGGGCAATGCAAGGAAGTGGAAGGCCGACGTCAAGGGTAAAGGCAAGGACGGCCCCATGTCCACCTCTGCTAAGGATCTCGCTATGGTAAGCGCAAAATTCCGCTCAGTTATGTTTGTTGTTCCGTTAAAATGTACCAACGATGATTATGTTCAATCTCTAGAGGGTTACTGAGACATGGAGTCTCAGTTTGGATTGATGCTCCTCTGGAATTGGCTGTGAATGATATGTTGAAGAGCATTGGGACATAAGCTAGTTCAGATCCAGACTCCTTTTCTCAGGTTGTTCTCTCTTCTTGAAAGTTGAAACTCATCTTCTTTTATGATCGTGGGGATCATGTTCTCTGAAGACGTAATAACCGAGATATATATTTTCTCAATCGTTTGTTATTGGATGATTGTGATTCAACTATATGAAAAACTCATGTCTGGCTGTAAGGTCGTCTTTGGACACTCCATTAGTTCTTAAACAACAGCCCTTCTTATATCACTATTACAATGCAAATTAAACAGAGATCCTCAAACAGCCTTTCTTCCCTTTGAGCAAAAACAAATAAATGTTGAATCTGAGGTAGATTTGTACTGACATGCTGTTGAATACCTTTCAGATGTGGCTTCTCAACTAGGCTACAGTAGCAAATCGAGAGGCTGATCCGAATGAAGTCGATGACGGAAGCTGCTAGAAGGCCCTTCTAGACTAGAGGTGCAAGATTTCATTCAGGAACATATATTGTTGCCCTACTACATGAGCCCCCTGAGGTCTGTGTCTTCCAGGACAAGCATTCAAGATCCGAGGAATCAAGTCAAGGCGCTGTTTTGATCCCAGTATGTTTATTGTGTATTGAAAATATATTCAACATTTTATATATAGTGCAGTTTGAGGGAGGTTTCGGGCAGACAGGCAGGCATGTTTGTAAATCTGGCATGGTGCATCAAGTTTCAGAATGAAATTACTATACAGTGAAACAGACACCTTGCTTGTACATGGGCCGACGGCTGAACAGCAATCCAGAGAAATTGTAACGTCCTAAAATTTGGCTTTTCAAAAATCTTTTGAGTAGTTTAGGTCCCTGGAAAAATTCACCAATTTTATTTGATTTAATAAAACTTAATTGGGAATTTCCTAAATTAAAAATATTTAATTTGACTAATCTAAACATCAATTAAATAAAAAAAACCGGTGTTATTTGGCTTCCTTGTGTTCCAAGGATTTTTTAGGAATTTTCTGAGATTTTTCAAGATTTGTTTACTTTTTATTTGGCCTCCTTGATTTTTGGGATTTCCTTTAATTCCGAAAATCTCTCCTTTTCTCTCTCCTCTCGGTTTCTCTGACTGCAAGTCTTGATCTTGTTCAGTATGTGATTCGAAATGAGCAGGTGTGCTCTGATAAATCGTGGATTCTTTGTTCATCTGCGAGGACCACGAGCGCCGGCCAAACCGATCGGGATTCTAGTACGTGGTTGTTTCAAACTCAAAATTTAAAATTTCACATCTTCCTCTTCGGTGCGTATAAAAGCGAACCAGTTGTGCTCACACGTCCGTCTTGATCTCGTCTTCCAATCCCCTGAATTGGTTTCGTCCAAACAAATCTATTTTCGTCACCATCTACAGAATACCGAGCTCTATCCAAAGGATCTTCTCCGGCGAGTTGCATCTTCATCCGACGTCCACCGATCAAACCGTCTACGGCGTTGGCTTCGTGTCGTCATCCTCTATGTCATGGTTCCATCCACTTCACCTGAAGATCGCCGGAGCTATGTCAAACCGTAAAGCCGAATCGCGTTAGTCGCGTTGCTCGCTTCCTCGGTGAGTTTTTCCAAAATCTGATCGCACTATCGCGTTCGGCTCATCGTTTCCTTTCCGTTTTGTCCCTTCGCCGCCGCTGCATCGCCTCCGGCCGCCGGTCACCCCGTGCGCACTGTTCATGTATGTATACGTATGTGTCCAGTACGTGAAGGCCATGCATCCTTCCTGATTCTTTCTTGAGTCATTGTTTTCCAATCTCAGTACCAGGCAGCACCACCGTGCACCATAACCGGCCATGCATGCGGTCATTATTCCTGACTGCGTGCGCGTGCGCATCTCGGTTGGGTGGACTGTTCCTTGTTCGGCTGCTATGCTAGTCATTCTCTATTTTGATTCTCTTTGTGAATCCTTCTCTAATCCTTGCAGTACCAAGCCGCCACCTCCGTGCATCAAAATCGGCATGTAGCCTCGGTTCCTGTTCTTGTCTAGCATCCAGTACGTGAGTATATGGCTTGTTCTCTATCCCTCTTTTTCTTCTTTATTGTATGGTTCGTATGATTCTTCTGTCATACAACCAATCCAACAATAATGCACTTACTTTGTTAATCTTTCTTTCAACCTTCTCTCTATTCTGTGCTTGCAACTCCCAGCGCCTATCCTCTGATCGGTTGGTGTTGTGCTTCCCATCTCTGTGCTAAGAATCCAAGCCGCATGTTGCTGCCGATGCCGTCTTCTTTCTCTGTTCGTCTCCTCCTGTTCGGCTGCTGGTTGATTCCCTGTCCATTGTTCCTTCTCTGATGTATGATTTCTTTGTCATCCAACCAAGCCAACAATTTAGCTGTGCATCTCTCTGTAACTTTGTTCTTGCCCATAAATTCTGTATTGATCCCTCTATGTTTATACTCGCCTGTTGGTTCCAACCTGCTGGTCCTTCTATATGTTAATTCCTTTCTCTAATTCTTGTTTTCCCATCTCAGTCCAGGCCGGTAGCTCTGTGTGTCATCCTCTGTTGATCCTTGATATTTCCTTCTCTATTCCTTCTTTTCTCTGCCACCTTGCGCCAGGGACAGCAGCGACATGCCCATGGATCAGGCCGAACATGCAGCCTTCTGTTTGTTCTCTGTTGCTCGTCCTCCCCCTGATGAGTGACTCCCATGTGGGTTCATGAGCAAATACTCCATTCTCTAATCCTTGTTTGCCATCTTCTGTTAGCATGTCGACGCCACCATGCACAATGAACGGTCGTGGTGCTATGTTCTGTTGCTGCGTTCTGCTTCTATCCTTTGTCCTGTTGACTTGGCCAACATCTTTTCTCTCCTGTTGTGCAGACCCCACATATCATCCTCCTAATCAAAAACCCTAGATTAGTTCTCTCTCGTACATGCAGGTCCCGCATGTCAGTCAAACCCTTGATCAACCCTAGCCATGAGCTTGGTCCACCATGGACTAGCATATCCCTGTGGACTTGGTCCATGGACCAATGGCCCATATGTCATCCTCTCTGTTCCTTTCGGGAATTAATTTAATTCTTGAAAAGTCCTTTCATCCTGTTGGTCCCACATGTCATTCACTACCTTTGTTCTCTTTCACTTACCAGTGGACCCTACTTGTAAGTCTCCAACTCATTTTATTCTAATCCGAAGGAATATTCTCTGAATATTCTTTTCTCTCTTGATTTCATCATTTCATGTGATCTTTCAAAACTCACATCTTTTGCATCCGAACTCTGATTTAGTCCTTTCAAATTCCTAAATTCATCTGAATTCAAGATCTACTTATCTGAGATTATTATGTAATTTAATGGAGTTGTTTGCTCTTTGTTATTTATTTATTAGTTTAATTGCTTGTTTGCGAGTAGACGTTGAGACTGCGAGAAGTGCTGATCAAGAAGGAATTGAAGATCAAGGAAGTAAAAGATTAAAGATTAAATAAGATCATCATTGCTGTAGCAAGGCAAGTCATACCTTTGACCATGTTGAATCCCAGTTTTCTAAAACTACTTTGAATTAAATTATTGCATTTACTTTAAGTATTTATTTAAATGCTTTTGGGTGTGGTTATTATCCCATTTGTTATATCCACCTTGTTTAATTGTTATGTCTTAATCTTTTGTCACCCTAGATTGGTTTATTTAGTTGGTAATATTGTAGCACTAACGTGGGTTAGTTAGTTACGATTAGTCTGCTTAGCCATGCCACGAGTCACCATCTCATGTGAGTCGCAATTATGAACTTGACTAAGTGATTATGGAACTATGTGATAAAACTGTGTGTACTGTGTGCTATTACTCGTTGATGGCATACGTTGCACTTAACCAACAGGGTGAGAAAGGATTTAGACGGAGACAAGTGGACTATGTGCTACTTTTGGTGGATCTGTGTGCACGGGGTTAAAAATCTGTGTGCCTTAGTTAGAAATTGGAAGTCTTGCCTTGGTCAATTAAGGACTTAACTTTGTGCGCCATTGAACTGGGCCTCTCGTACAACCACATGCCTGGTATGGGACGGGTCTAGCTTAGTAAGATATGAATTCTTGACATTAATTGCTCAAGCAGTAGGTTAGGCTATGTGAAAAGGGTGGAGGTGTGTGCTACCATGTAGTCGCATCACGGGACGGTTCGCCGCTTCCCTGTCCAACGGTGTGTGTCGTACCATCCACTGTGTATAGTTTGGTATGACGACAAAGCACACTGGGAGTATCAATACTTGAGATGAAGTTTTTGAAAGGTTTTGTTGTGATCAGCTCCGTACAAGTTGATTGCATCGTGTGGGTAAAGTGTACAAACGCTGCAGAGTGTTAAATCAATCTATTCGAATAGCCGCGTCCGCGGTCATGGACATGCTCGGAGATTTCACACGAGGGGTAGATCTTCATAAAACAGTTGGGAAGGGAGCTGTGTAATCTAAATCATATGGTTATGTGAATAACTTGATTAGGCTATGTGTCTTTGTGAAATCAAACTGATAAATTATTATTGTCTGTTTGTTTTGAATTATGTTTTCAATCTATTATTCATATTCAAATTGCAAATGTTGCATTTCTGCAAAATAACCACAGAAGCCATTCCTTTGGAATAAGCCATCATATATAATTGCATTTCTGTGGTATGACTTGCGAGTACGGTTGTGTACTCATGCTTGCTTTAATAAATCAAGTAGAAGTGAAGGAATCATCAGTCAACAAGGTCTACTTCAAGGATCGTGGAGAACTAGGTCGCGCACCCCAGCCGATTGCCTGTGGGCATATGGATGGGCTTCACTGAAGTTATTTCGTTCTGCTGCAGCTTCATTGAGTTTTGCCTTCTGAGGCATTAATTATAAGCTTTGACCTTAAGGTCTTTACTCTGATATTTATTTGTATTTGCCTATTTATTAGTCACCTTTGTATATGGAAATGATATTTCATCGATGTTGCCACTGTGTGCACTAGCGTGATCCTGGACTAGTGCAGTATACACAGAGGGTCCAGAATTGTATTTTTGGGTTCCGACAGAAATCCTGTGATAAATGACTGCCTATGTGTTTGATTAATTACAAGCCTCATTGAGAAGATACATAGCAATAATGTCGAGATTTGCAATTTATTTGGATAGGCTATGGTACACACGTATGCTCGTACAAGCGAAATCTATTTTGTTTCATATCTACACTTGTATGTATCATCATATTTTCAGATCCCATGCAAAAATTAGTTTAAATACATGCTTAACAAGGTCCTTTAAACCTTTAAGGGCATTTCAGACCTTTTATCCTTCACACACAACTCAATAACCCAACATCCTATAAAAAACCTGATTACTAAACAACAAAGTTTGGCTTAAAAGCTGATTAAGTCAAAAAGTCGGCTTTAAGCTATAAGCCAAAAAGCCTAAGCCTAAACAAACAGGGCCCTTGTCTCTAACATATGCTACATCATCTTTAGAGACAACATTTTCAATAGATAGTCTCTAACACACTCTCCAATATTTATATTTTACAATTTTCCTTTGAAACGGGCTTACATGTCAACTAGAGTAGATTAATATACCATGTCTTGTTTCACATGCACGACAGTCTCTTCAGGAAGAGACGACCTGTGCTCTCTCTCCTCCCCTCTCTCCTCCAAGTAGGATTTTGTTGACATGGTATAGCTAAGACCATATCCAATGTTGTGTTTTAGCCGGTTCAAATGAGGAGAGAGAATGTATTGAATCGATTCAATACATTGGAGGGGTCGATTCCAGCAAAACAAATGCATGGAACCAGACTCTACTTAGGAATCGATTCAAAGCATTAAACAACTCATATGATCATTAAACAACTATATAGGAGAGTGTGCGGTTGAGAGGGGATATTATTATTTTATGGTTTTTTAATGTAACGTGGACCCCAGTTATTAGTAGGAATCGGTTCAATACATTGGAGAAAAACAAGCTCAGTTCCTAGAATGTTTATATGGCATGACTTTGAATCGACATCGGTTCAATACACTAAAGATGCTTTAAGAGACGACGATAAATACACTATTGGAGATGCCCTAAAGCAACCCGTACTACTGTAGCTGCCATAACCTATGGCTTAGCTTCAGCTGAAGTTCTGGCCAAACAAACAGCTCATTTTCGGTCTTTGTTACTACCAAAACTTGGAAATCAGTGTGAGGACTATGCATTGTACACTAGCATAGAACCCAATGGCTTTCAGGTTTTCAGGCTCTGAAAAAGAAAATGGCACGTAGTTAATCTCTATAGGACCGGAAAGGCGACTAGAGGGGGGGTGAATAGGAGCTCAATCAATTTTCCAAAAAGGTCGACATTCACAACACAATCGGTACAACCGCCGTGTTACCAGCGGTACTACCTTATCTTGATCGTATCAGCTCCAAAAACGTCGGTCGTACCGCTTCTCAATGAAGACCAGAACTCCACAAAACATCTTCTCTGGAATTTACCTACCGCCATGCATCAAACGGTATTACCACCCTGCGGTACTACCGCCACACAACCTGCGGTACTACCGCACCTTCAATGCCGGTACAACTAATTTTCCTGACACTTTGCTGAAAACAACACTTTCAACAAAACTTCAAAGATATTGCCAATTGTCTCATCATCCTAAGATCATGAGAATATCCCCATGATATTCACAATCTCCCCCTTGATAAACACATTGGTAATTTCCCAAAAATTGAAGTTTTGAGGTTTGAGAAAGAAAAACTCAACGTTTTCGCGCAAAGGCACAACTTGGTCCAAATGAAAGAGAAAGCAATGGAAATGACCAAGTTGGCTTCAGAATAGTAACGGCAAGTGAGATAAGGTAGGAGAAGGCTAGAAAGCTTCAATATCCAGAGAAGAGTAAAAAATCTCACTTAAGGTCCATATGAAAGAACAATTGTTCAATTTGACCTTTGATCATTGTGAGGAACCAAGAAATGCAAATGAGATGCTCCCCCTCACTATGATTATCCTGAAAAATTCATTTTCTCTATATTTCTTCATTTTTACCATTTCTCCCCCTTTGACAATGGATTCATCAAGGTGCATAGAAGAAGAGAGAGCATAAATGACATGGAATGACTACAATTTATTTATTTTTAGCAAAGGAAGCCATGAAAATTATCCAAGAGGACTCTATAAGTATTACACCAAGCCATATTATGTGAAGAAGCTATTGTAAATCATGGCAAATCATATATAGCAAAGCGAAAGCCAGATGAATAATAATCTGAGATTAAATGATCGTTTAGTATGACTAGGTGTTCAAGATCATAGTTTAGCCAAAGGTATCCAAAAATGAGTCAAGCCATGTCAATAAACTAAATGGAACCAAGAAGCTATAAAAGAGTCAATTTAGAGCGCTATGAGTTCAATGTTGAATCAATTTGTTCAAGCACTTTGAAATTTAGCACATTTAGCACTTGCTAAAAAAATATTTTTTAGTTTTATCTTAGCAAAGCAAGTCATGGACTAGGAGCCATCCACAACTGCCTCCTAAGCTTCAACCATCTGTCACAATTTGTTTTGCTTTTAGCCAAGTGCTAGATCTCAAGCTTTGCCGCGACCATCCCAAGCAAGAAACTTAAAAGAGTGGTCTAAGTCATCCAAAACTCCCCTGAGTTCATGCCTAGTGCAATGGCAAGCCGTCTCATGAGAAAGAATTGGTGAGATTAGTTTTTTCGCACAGAAGAACTCATTTTTCATTTTCTTAACTTAGGAACTAGCATAGCTCAATCTCAAACTCAAATTAGATTCAAGACTCAACTTAGCCTATTTGACATGGCATGAATTATGAGAGGATCAGTATAGCAAAACTAGTCACAAGATCCAACAAGTCATGTTTTAATTCAAGTTTTTCATATTTAAAAGAGCTAGCATGGCAAAAGCTAAGCTACACATGAAAAGTCATGATAAATCTAGCAAACTAGCACAAGACATGGCAAGGTATAAAGCATGAAAGCATGTCACACAAGGATAATAATCAAGGCTCCGTGAAATTATATTACAATGCAAGTTGCTGATTTAAAATGCAATATAGTATAATGAATGCAAAAGAGCCAACTCCCCCCTCAAAACAGGCCAAGAGGACTAATAACCCCCAACTCTCCCCGCAAAGAAGAAAAACGAGAAGAATCAAGAGCCTTAGTGAAAATATCTGCAACCTGATGCTCGGACTCTACAAAGTGAAGCACAACATCACCCTTCTCTACATGGTCTCTAAGAAAATGATACCGAATGTCATTGTGCTTGGTCCTAGAGTGTTGCACTGGGTTTTTGGCAATGTTTATGGCACTAGTGTTGTCACAGAAAAGAGGAATACTATCCAAGAACAACCCATAGTCCCGCAGAGTAGATAAGATCTAGAGAACCTGAGAGCAACTACTGGCTGCAGCTACATACTCAGCCTCGGTGGTGGACTGTGCAACAGAGGATTGCTTCCTAGATGACCAAGAGATAAGAGATGTGCCTAAGAAATGACAAGTGCCAGAAGTACTCTTTCTATCCACTCTACACCCATAAAATTAGCATCGAGCTTAGAATGGAGAGAGCAGAATCAGAAGAAAACCAGAGTCCAAAGTCAAGAGTGTCCTGGAGGTACCTAAAGATGTGGCGCACTGCTTGACGATGTGAGGCACGAGGGGACGCCTGAAATCGAGCGCACAGACACACAGCAAATTGTATATCCAGCCTCAACGCCGTAAGGTAGAGGAGAGAGCCAATCATGCTGTGGTACTCCTTCTGGTCCACAGGCTCTCCATCCTCATCAGGATCTAGCACGGTAGAAGTGGTAATGGGAATAGACATTGGTTTGCTGCTTCCCATGTCAAAGCACCGAAGAATGTCTTTTGTGTACTTGCTTTGATGAATGAAGGTGTCTTCTTTCAGTTGCTTGACTTGAAGACCAAGGAAGAAAGTCAACTCGCCCATCATACTCATTTCGAATTCCCTGCTTATAGAATCTGAAAATCTAGATACCAAGGCATGAGAAGAACCACCGAATATGGTGTCATCCACATAAATCTGAACTAGTAAAAAGTCATTGCCATGCCTGAGAGTAAACAAGATTTTATCTACCATTCCCATTTTGAACTCATTATTAAGCAAGAAACTCTTAAGCCTATCATACCAAGCTCTAGGGGCTTGCTTCAATCCATACAAAGCTTTAGAGAGCTTAAACACATGGTTTGGGAACTTGTGGTTTTCAAAACCAGGGGGTTGCTTGACATAGATCTCTTCTTCTATGAAACCATTAAGGGAATCACTCTTGACATCCATTTGAAAAAGCTTAAAGCCCTTAGATGTCGCGAAAGTTAGCAATGTACAAATGACTTCTAATCTAGTTACAGGAATAAAGGTCCCTTCAAAGTCTAAGCCTTCTACCTGGGAATATCCTTGAGCTACAAGCCTAGCCTTGTTGCGAACTACCAACCCATCCTCACTTTGCTTATTTTTGAAAATCCATTTTTTTTTCCAATTACATTGTGATTAGGTGGAGGTTCAACTAAGGTCCAGACTTGATTTCTTTAAAATTTTCAAGCTCTTTATGCATGGCATTGACCCAAGAGGAATCAGATAAAGTATGGGTGACATCTCGAGGTTCAAAAGACGCAACAAAAGCAGAATGCGCATGAGAATCTAGAGAGATAAACCTGGAGCGAGTAACTCGCTCATGGAGATCCCCAATCATCTGCTCTGGTGGGTGTCGTCGCTGAATATGAAGAGGAGGTCCTGGTGCAGATGTGGCCTCTACCTCATGAGCTGTGGAGGTAGGAGCAGAGCCACTCGAAGCGCCAGTGAAGGTGGGAAGAGGCTGCTCTCCTGAAGCTAGAGAAATAGAAGCAGGTTCTCCAACCATCTTAGGAGTGCCTAGAGGATGGATTGGGTCCTCATCCTCAGAGTCGTCGTCGACGAAGATACTCTCTCGATCACTAAGGACCTATGTACCTGCACCATCGGGTCTTGACGAGGATATAATAATCCTCATTTTATCTTTTATCTATAATTCTTATTATAGGTAAATATGACGTCATGTGGACCCTGAGTATACCCCTTAATATTATGGAGGAAGAGCCTAATGGGTGGTCGTAAGTTCTTCTACGACCACCCCCATAGTCGTAAGTCTTGCTACGACTATCCCACGATCGTAAGTCTTGCTACGACTATCTCATAGTCGTAGGTTCTTCTACGACTAGGTCAGCTCGACCACCTTATGATCAATTAAACCTCTGAGACAAGCGGGCCTTATTGATTAAGGGATTCAAACAGTCATCATCTGTTGTTACTCTGCAAGTAATGGCACATAATACTCCATTATCTACGGTATATAATTTGTTGAGCGGCGTGGAGGAGTTAATACACCGGTGATTATTACCACCCGTCGTCCGTTCTACGGGATGTGATGGCGCCGCCCACTTGGAGTGCGCCGCTCCTTCACGTACTATAAAAAGCGACAATCAGAGAAAGGAAGGGAGGGGCAATCGGGCCATCAGGAATACAAGCACTATCTGTAATAGTCTTAGTTTTTCCCCTGATTGTTCAGAATATACTCAATACCATACACACACAGGAGTAGGGTTCTTATTCTCTCCGGAGAAGGCTGAACACATATAAAAATCCTGTGTCAATCTCTGCGTGATTCCATTCTAGGAGACCCCGAATCAAACAATCTTCGTAAGTTCGGTTCTAAAACAAGCGGTTGGTGCCGACCGTGGGGATCTTCGGTAATCTCTTGTCAACATTCTCTCTGTTTTTCAAATCTCATGCACTCATGGTAGGAGAATGGAGCGAGGAGCGGTTCGACTTGGCAGATTATCTGACGTCGACATGGATGCTGTTTAGATTTGCTGGCAGTGATGACTCATCCGATGGTATGCTGCGCCTCCGGTGATCTTCCCAGATCCAGAAGCAGTCTTGCGTGGTGGAGTTGAGGAGGATCCTTATCCCCCTGTGATGCGTCCAGAGAGGATCTACCCTCTCAAAGGACAAGGTCAATCGACGGGACCACACCCAGGTGGACTCACAACACAACGAGAGTTTTTCCTCGAGGTGTCCGAGTCCCCCTGGGACGGTCCGACTTAGTAAGGCAAGCTCTGGAAGCCACAATTCCGGGACTTCACCAGCATCTGGTGATCATCTCTCTCCAGATGACATTAGAGACAGCGGGATCAAGCATGCTTTTCCTGCAAATTCGACCATCTCTCTGCAGGTCATACTTGCCGACGGAGACGGTTATAACACGGACTTCCCCTACATGGAGGGGATTACTCCAAGTCACCAGATGGTGTCTCTCGATGACTCCTCAAGCGGGGAGGCCTCGATCGCAAGTGAGAATCATCAACGGGAGGTCTTCGTCCTTCCCTCGGATCAAGGTCACTCTCCTAGAGACCGAGATGGAGACTCTCCCAGAAAATCACACACTGCACCCCCTCGTGGCAATGGCAAGGACACCACCACTGGCGAACACGACCAACACCTTCATGAACGCGAAGGAAATCCTCGACATTCTCGCACTTCATTGAGGAAGTCTCAAGAGTCCGACATGGAAACTCTTGAGGCTGCCCGACGGAAGAAAATTGAAGCCTAGAAGAATTTGCCTGGGCGCATTCAATATCAATCAGAGGAGGCTCGAGAGCTCCAGCACATCAATGACTTGCTCGAGAATCCAACTCAAGAGCTAGCCCGAGCACCAAGCTACGACCTCTTCGTTGAAGAGATTGCACAAAGGCTTCGGAATACGATGGCAAGACTGGAAGCACCTCGCCGACATCATTCAGGAAGTCATAGTCATACGACTTCCTCAGCTACCAGTCGATCGAACATATCACCGTGAAGGAATCGGCCTAGCGATGAAGTCGTGTCGATCTCCTATTCGGAGAAATGTCTTCAAATGGTGATGATCGACAAACTCCTCGGAGGTGATCGCTCACCATTCCGACATGAGAATCTCTGACGAGATGAACTACGAGGGTATTCCCTCGTGGGGTGAGATCTATCGTAGGTGCGGTCAACCTATTCTTGGGTATCGTCGAGTATGACCACGATGATATAAACCCTTCTTTCTGCAAAGGCGTCAAGAAGTCATTCTTGGATGTCGGGCATTCTCTTTGATCTCCATTATTGTATTGGCCACCTCGATTTCGACCGGTGAACATGGAGAAGTTTGATGGTTCCCAAAATCCCATCGAATTCCTTGAGATCTATACCCATTTGTCCGAAGCAAAGGGAGGAGGAGAGCATGTGATGGCAAATTACCTTCAAGCGTGCTCGAAGGATCGCTCGATCGTGGTTATTGAACCAACCACTCGAGTCGATTTACTCTTGGCAACACCTCTGCGACCTTCTCTTGGCAAATTTCCAAGGCACTTACAATCGTCCGGGAAAGGAGGATGACTTGCACGGATGAGACGAGCGACAACGAGACCTTGCGCCAATTCATCAAGCGTTTTAGTCGGGTTAAGTAACTCAATTCAAAAGTTTCGATTCATCTCATTATCGGGGCTTTCAAGCAAGGAGTCCGCAATAGAAGGATAACGAAGACATTGCTTGAATCCTCCTACTTACGTCATTTGAACTCTTTGAGATGGTGATCGATATGCAAGCGCTACGAGGCGGTCGAGTGGAATAACACGATAGATCGAGAAGACAATACCTCTCGAGCAAGGCGACATTAGTAAGAAGAAAGATAAAAAAGCAAAAAAGTTCAAGAACAAGGCGAAGGGTCAAAAATCCCAAGCCGGCGGTTCCAAGGAGGTATTGGTATGAATGATAAAGAGCCACGCACATCCAAGCCGCACTCCGATAGAGGCAAAGGTAAGCACCCGATCGGAAAAATGATAAGCCTAGGTGGTGTCCTTTCCATAAAAGGAAGGACATGACCTTCAGAAGCGCTTAGGGTCTTCAACGAAAGCTTGAAGACTACTACAACGACAAGGACCACTTCCACTCTCGGCGGGTAGGGCAAGCGAGTGGTCATAAGTCATCGGATGACGAGGAGGAGATCCGTTCGGGATCCGCAACACCGTCGAACACATATCACGGGGATCATCGGCATATGAATCAAAGCGGCGACTCAAAGGTGCCGAACGTGAGGTAAACTCCATAGATCCTCCTCTTGTCAATAAATTACCGAAGTGGTCGGAAGTCACCATCTCTTTCGAGAAGGGTGACTGCCCGATTCCTTCGACTCGACCAGGTCGATACCCAATCGTGGTCGAACCCACCATCAACAATTGTCGGGTCAATCGAGTTTTGGTTGATGGTGGCAGCTCGTTAAACATTTTGTTTACGAGTGCCCTGGATGACATGCAAGTACCCAGGACCAAGGTAAGACCGGTACGATACTCTTTCCATGGAATCGTACCGGGATCTTCGGCTAAACCAATTGGCCAAGTTTCTCTTCCTTTAACATTTGGTTCACCAAGTAATTTCAGGACAGAGAAAATCTCCTTTGATGTGGTCGATTTCGATACGGCATATAACGCCATACTCGGACGACCAACTTTGGCAAAATTCCTAATGGCTACTCATTATGGATATCAATGTATTAAGATGCCAGGTCCCAAAGGAGTAATCACAATCCATTGTGACAAGAAGATGGCGCATACTGCGATCAGTCGATCCCTCGAGATGGTTGGACAAATACCAACTCGAGAAGAAAGTCGACCTTCGACTAGCAAGTGAAGCCTAAAAGCTGCACCAAAGCCGAACGACAAAGTCAAAGAGGTTCCTTTGGACGCAGGGGAGCCCTCGAAGACTGTTCGCATCGGGGATACTTCCGACCCCAAATAGGAAGACACCCTCATCGCCTTCCTCCGAGCTAACGCAGATGTCTTTGCATGGCAAGCATCCGACATGCCCGGAGTCCTCGAGGAGGTGATTGAGCACTGAGCTAGCTACGGCCGACAAAGTACCGTAAAACAAAAATTACGGAGATTTGCCCTGATCGGCGAGATGCTATTAAATCGAATTGGATAAGCTACTCAAGCGGGCTTTATAAGAGGTCAACCACCAGTGGTTGGCTAATCTGTAATGGTTAGAAAGTCAAGCGGCAAATGGCGTATGGGCGTGAACTTTCTTGATCTTAATAAAGCTTGTCCAAAGATGATTTTCCTTTACCTCGTGTCGATCGGTTGGTTGATTCTCTGCAGGTTGTGAAATGTTAAGTTTTTTGATGCATATGCGGATACCACGGATCAATATGTGTCTAGGCGATGAAGAAAAGACCGCATTTATTACACCATTTGGTATATTTTGCTATGTCAAAATGCCATTTGGTCTAAAAATACCGGCGCTTCTTTTCAACGCTTGATGCAAGCAACTTTTTCATCTCAATTAGGCGAAATCTAGAGGCCTATGTTGATGATCTAGTTGTTAAAAGCATCAAGAGACTTAATCATATTCTTGACACGCAAGAAACATTCAACAATCTCGAAAACATCGCTTAAAACTTAATCACGAGAAGTGTGTATTTGGAATCTCTTTAGGAAATTGCTTGGATTCCTAGTATCTATCGAGGAATCGAAGCAAATCAAAAGATAAAAGCCATTTACAAATCGCCCTCAACTACTACGGAAAGAAGTCTAGAAACTCACTTTGGGTGCATGGCGGCTTTAAGTCGTTTCATCGCCTGTTGGGAGAAAAGGACTACCTTTCTTTAAACTTCTAAGGAAACACGAAGGTTTTGAGTGGTCGAAAGAGGCAAATCTGCCTTTGAGGATGTCAAGAGGTACCTTACAAGTGCTCCTATACGGTCTCTCGAGGCGGAAGAAGCGCTCTTAGTTTACCTAGGCGCCACGCCACAGGCGATAAAAGCGCGATCTTGGTCGTAGAATGTGAAAATGTACAACGACCGGTTTACTACGTAAGTGAAGTTTTGCACGGACCTAAGGGCGTTACCCTCGGGTCCAAAAGCTTCTATATGCCCTCCTCATGTCTTGAGAAGCTGCGACATTATTTTGGCGCACAAACTAGGCTGTCTTGTCGAGTTTCCCTTAGGAGCAATCCTCCACAATAGGGAAGCAATGGGGCGCATGGCAAAATGGTCGGTCGAACTTGGGAGTTCGACATCCATTCGTGTCGAACGGCCGTTAAATCGAGATCTTGGCGGACTTTGTCGCCGAATGGACAAATCTGAACACCGCTGGGATCCCGATCTGATTCCCACGACCGGATGGGCGATGTACTGACGGGTCACTTACTTTAAGTGGCTCGAGGGGGGGTGGTCTGGTATCTCCTCTGGAGAGATCTTAAAGTATGCCATACAATTAAACTTTCGGGCCACTAACAACGTGGCGAGAATACAAAGGTTTGCTAGGCGGCATCGAAAGCGTGGCGCTCTCGATTCGCCGACTACTTGTGAGAGGAGACTCTCAACTAGTCGTGAATCAAGTCGGAAAAAAGTACCGGTGCTTTAATCCGACAATGTCTCGGTACTTATCGGAAGTCGTAAGCTAGAAAAGCATTTTTAGGTTTGAGGCACAATTCATCCCTCGAAAGGATAATTTCCTCATGAGACCGGCTTGCTCGAATAGCTTCTTCCCGATCTGAAGTACCAAAGGAGTCTTCTTGGAACAACTCGAAGCCGTCTGCAGTCGACGAACGAAACACCTCCTATTGAGGCGACCTCTCTAGAATACGAGGATACATGGATGACACCCATCTATGTATATCTTGAAGGGTTACGTGCGAAAGGCGATCTCGAGGCGGATCGCTTATCGAAAAGCCAAAATGTATACTTTGGTGGAAGGAGTCCTCTATAAATGAGGTACTCAAGGGGTGCTCATGCGATGCATTCATAAGCGAGGATTAACACTTCTTCACGACATACATGATGGCATCTGTGGGAATCATGCTTCCTCTGAGGGCTGGTCGGTAAGGCCTTTCGACAAGGTTTTCTTGCCAATGACCCTTCTGATGCTAAAGAGTTGGTTAAAAGGTGTGTCGATGCGGTTTCATAGCGCAGATACACCAACCAGCTCGAGCATTACAAACAATACCTCTATCTTGGCCTTTTGCGACACAGGGGTCTCGATATCCTAGGACCGTTCCCCAAAGCTCCGGGGAGGTTTGAGTTCCTTTGTGGCTATTGATCGTTCACAAAATGGATTGAAGCGAACTTTGTGTTGGGATAACAACGAGCGGTAAAGCGGTTTATGATGAGATCGTAATTACTCGATTTGGAGTCTGAGTCGAATAATTATAGATAATGGTAAGCAATTTTCGGCATAAAATTTCAAGAATTTTTGCGACGAGTTGGAGTACCAAGTTATGTTATGTACATGAGCCCATCCCCAAAGTAATAGGGCGATCGAGCGTGCAAGCGGCCAAATAATGAGAGGAATTAAGACCGAGTCTTCGACCAGCTCATCAAACGCTCGGGGGCTTGGGTACAAGAGCTACCCTCTGTATTATGGGCTGTTCGTACAACTACCAGTCGGGCTACAGGTGAAACACCATTCTTTCTAGTATTCGGAGCTGAAGCCATGCTTCCTCCGGAACTAAAGATACGGTCAACACGAGTCGAAACTTTCACAGACTCAACCAAGAACAATTTGAGCGAGATGATATTAATTTACTTGAAGAAAGGAGGAACCGGGCCCTAATTAGTTCGCGGTCTATCAACAAGCCTGCGAAGATACTACGATCGTAAGGTCAACCTCATGACCTCATTGTAGGTGACTTAGTATTGAGACTCTGCCAATACAAGTCTAATCGGAACAAACTTTCTCCCAAGTGGGAAGGTTCTTACGAGTGGTCGAAGTTACTCGTCGAGGTCGAGACGATTGGCAATGGAAGGCGGCGAGTTCTCTCGAATTCTTGGAACATCGACCCGATTCACATAAGTTTTATGTGTAACCCATCATTCAGACAATAAAGACTCAGGTTCTCTCTACCTCTATTGTCTTACTTTTGAGTAGTGCTTTCATAATCTTTCGACTATATTCCAAACACCTAGTTTCCTTTACATTGGTCGAAAGGCAAGTAACATCACCTAGTCGAAGCCTCTCCTCTCTGCATGTGGTCCTGCCCACTAGAAGGAGCTTCCTAGTAATGACTCGTTACTCCTTTTGCCGCCAACACAAAGAGCTCGGGTTCTATTTAGTGAAATAATTTTTGAAAGCCTACTCCTTTCACCTTAGATTATTTCTTCCGTTCTTTTGAAAAATATTCTAAGCGAGTGCACTTTTAGATTTATTAATTTGCCTTTGGTGTATTCGATTAAGTCTCAACTAAGTCGGAAGAAGAAACACATCTAGTCGAAGTCTCTCCTCTCTGCGTGGTCGCCCACTAGAAGGAACTTCCTAGCGTCGTTCGATTTCTTACTCTTGCTATCGGGACAGACTTATCGAGTCCTCCAAGAAGAGGCGAATGAATTTTTGAAGTCCTCTGGATGTTTGTTTAACTCAAGTTGATGTTCTCGACTTAAATAATCTAGTCGAGATGGTAACATCACCTAGTCGAAGACTTTCCTCTCTGCACGTGGTCCTGCCCACTAGAAGGAACTTCCTAGTGTCGATTCGTTTCCACTTTTTCGACCAGTGCATTACGGTTGTGATCAAAAACAAAAAGTTAAACAAACCTCTCTGTTTTTAGAAACCCTTTTTAACACTATTTATTTAGTTCGTCTAAACAAACTAAACAAATAGTCGGGGGCTAGGATAAAGTTATTAATTTGACTTCAATTCTTAGTCTTTCATTTCGTTAATTATCTTTTGAGTTACTAACTACTCGACAAGATGATTTGCGAGAAACAAGATGGATTATATAATACATCAACAAAAGATTGTTTTTTCAGTTTGTTACAAACTACTCACGAAGAGGAGAGCCGATTGCATTTCCTCGAAACCTTCCGCCAGCGATTGCATTTCTTCAATCGACGACGACTTTACCTTGAGCGATCGAAGTCGGCTCCGATTGGTTGAACATTAAGGCTGGGGTCACGATGGGGCTCCCAAGGGTCGATCCAAGATTGGTGGCTGGCCCTGTCTCAAAGTGAAAGGGCTGGGCAAAGGAAGGGACAAAACTCCCTTATCATCCTCACCATGTGGCAAATCTGGAAAGAAAGAAATAAAAGAATTTTCCAGCATCAGCGAACTGACGTCCCCAGAATAGCTGCGATCATCAAGGAAGAGGCCAGGACCTGGATTCTTAGTGGGGCAAAGCTTTTGGCGGCCTACCTTCCAATGGAGTTTGTTAATCTTTTGTGAGGAACGACCTTTAGGGTTTCCCCCCTTCCGTCTCTCTTCTTTTCTCTCTCCTTTTCTCTCTTCTTTTCTTCTCTCCTCTTCTCTTTTTTCCTCTTTTTTCCTCTCGTTAGCCTGACCCTGTAATTTGTGTCTTTTACTCCTTCTTTAATGCAAAATGGCAACGCTCTTGCCTTTTCCCCCAAAAAAAAAAAGTTTTGCCAATGCATAACTTACTGCAACTTAGACCGCCTCCTTTATCGATTCAGTTTGGTTGGTCTTCAGAGTGGTCACCAGTTCTTGTAAAGCCCTGACTTGTTCCCCAATTGTACTTACGTGAGCGACCATCGTATCATCTTGAGGAGCTTTTCCTCGATATGTAGCTCACTAAGTCACGTTGTTGAGCGTGACCTTTGCTTTGAAAATTAATCTTCATTGTCTCCATCTCTGTTGGAGTGCAGTCGAAGCCTCGCGGAGTTGTTTGTTTTCGACCGCTTGCTCTGAAAAGAATAAGACCGGTCAAGCAAAATAAACTTCTAGAGGAAAAAAAACAAAAATAATTACAGGTAAAAGATTTCCTTACACGCAAGTCGAGAATCCAATTTCTTGATTTCTTCATCATGGAGGGAATGCTTGATCTCGGCATACTTCTTCTCCCATGATCTAATCTCCTCCGCATTTTCTTTGGCAATGCGAGACGGTCTCGTGTAAATCATGGTTTTGTCCACGAGCTCGGTTTGAGCCTTCCCGATTCGAGTTCCATTTCTAGAAAAGAAATGAGAGTGAGAATATGGAAAGAGCTCGTAAAAGATGCGGAGTAAAGAATTGCTTACGATCTTGGGATTTTAGTCTCGTAATTTCTTCATCTTTCTCTCTGGAATCGACAAATCTCGTGAATGACCAAAGTTTTATTTTGGACTTCATTCGAAGCTTTCTCATATCATCTTCTTTTCCTAAAAGAAATATGATCGAGCAAAGATCGAAAACATAAGCGGTCTTAAGTTCGGCACTTCTTGTTTATCCTTTTACGCACCCTTTCGGTTGCGAGTTAGCTTCTTTAAGCTTCCTCGGGAGAAATTCTACTTTCTCCTGTAACTCTCGACTCCTCTTTTTGATAATCGAGCAAGTCGGCGAGTCTTTTCATCATTTGTTTAACTTTGTAAAGGTTAAAAGTGGACATGAACATTATTAAATCGGTTGTAAGCTTTTCTACAACCATTGATCTAGTTGTAAGTTCTTCTCGACTATGAATCTAGTCGTAAGTTCTTCTCGACTAAACATCCGGTCGTAATTCTTTTACGACTAGCATATAGTCGTGAGTTTTTCCACGACAAACCACGTAAGCACTATATAAGTAGTCAAATCGAAAGCGACTATGAAAAATAGTAACTTACCACCTCTCTACTGTTTGCGAGTTCCTCTTTTTCTGTCGCGGACTCGAGAAGTTGTCGATGATACTCACCGACAACGGCGATTTGTTCTATGGCTTTACGCAAAAGAAAAAGCGGTGAAATAAGAGAAGATTATACTGTATGCATAAGTATCATCAAATACTTACACTCATGGTTGATCGAGCAAATATCGAGTAAACCGACTCTGGATGCTTCACTCGTCCACTCTCTCAACTTGGTCCCACCAAACCTTCTCAAAGCGCTCATTATCAAAAGTGTTCCCTCTATTGGGAATGTCTTTGGGGTGGGGGACTTCGGTGGCGAATCTAAAGGCGAAGACCCCACTATGGAAGCGAGGGCCAAAGAAATCGAGCGAAGTTGAAGTATTCCTCATCTTCCGATTTCGAAATGGTAAATTCTCTTTGGGTACCGTGAAGGAAGTCCATAGCGATTTCCTTCCCCACACGGTGGTCGACACATCACCACCTTGGGCGAAGCTTCTCTGTTGCCTCTGCTGGTCCATGACCACATTAGTGGTCATGGTGGCTATCTCATTTGTTGTAGCCGCTACCTCGATGGTTGTAGCCGCTACCACGGTAGTAGTAGCTACAACCTCGATGGTCATTGTAGCTACCTCGGTGTTTGAAGCGCCACCTCGGTAACTATGGCATTGCCTCGGTGGCCATAGCTTCTAACTTCGTGATCGTGACAACGCTTGAGAGCCACGACTTCTTCCATAACCCAAGTGTGGATGATCCTTCGACCATCTCTGTTGTCATCTCTCCAATCATTGGAGAGGCCGCAATGGGCTTTTCGATAGAAACCACTATGAAATTTGAAGAAGTCGAGCTAAAATAAACAAAAGGATAGCAAGTCAAATTGTGGAAAGCAAAAGGTAAATCTTGTTCTTACACTTTAGCTTGTTTCACATACCTCTGCATCTGGACTTGATCGAAACTTTGAAGCCATCTTCCCGATGGAAGGGTTCTTCGACTTCTTTGCTACGACCACGTGCGGTGCGTAGTTCAGAGATGGGGAATAGGTTGACCACGACCACGTCAGTCGTGAGTCTTGAACGAGGACCATCTCTCGGTCTCGACTTTCCGGAGGGCGAGATCGGTCTCGATCACTCCAAGATGGCGCTACCCTCAGCGGTAGGCTCATTTGGATCAACGTTGTCCTTCACAAAAGACATAAACTCCTTCGGTTCTCCTTTTCTAGTTGCTTGACAAATCTAGAAGTGGCAAAAACTGTGAAAGCTTTCTTGTCATAATAAAAAGATACCTTGGCCTTGTGGACTTTATGCCTAGGAGGTTCTTCGACCTCCTCGGTCTCCTTAGCTGCAGCCACTCCAGTCTCGGCTTCCGCTGAAGACGTGCCCTTGCCCTTACGGGCCTTGCGCACAAGAGGTTCTTCATCCTCCTCAATTTCAATTTGTTTCGACCTCGGCTATTGTTGCGGCGTGTGTCTTTGCAGATTTTCTTTGAGGACCTCGTCGAAATAAAGGAACTTGAGCTTGATCCTCCCTTGTCGGTGACTCTTGTAAGTCGACGCCTTTTTGTCGGAGGAGATGAGCCCTTGTTCACTGTTGCCCCTGCGCCAATGGTTACCAGTTCGACTTCTTTGTCGTCCTGGCGATTTTTCATGCCTACTTTCTGTAAAAAGAAAGAAGAATCAATTGCTAGTTGTAAGTTTTTCTACGACCGATTACCTAGTCGTAGCTTTTCTCGACATATCACGATCGTAAGATTTTCTCGATCACTATCTAGTCGTAACTTCTTTCTATGACTATGAAGTCCTAAGGATGAAATCAACTTTTGATTACCTTTAGGCGCTCAACCTTTTCTTCTGCGGATAAAACCACAAGAATTTGAGAACCGCCACACTAGGTGGCGGGGCTTCTCACAAACAAGTTTGACTCGAGCGTCAATCTCATGCGTGAAAGATCGTATAAAAGCAGATAAAGATATTAAATTAGACAATTTTGAAGAAGACCAAACTGAGAGCTAAGTCGAAAAACTACTTACCTCCCTCGTAGTCCCTAGTCGGGTCTTTTGGCCCCGAGTACCTCCACATAGGAGGCACTCGTTTCTTCAAAGGACTAATTCGACGTGTGATGAAATCCTTCACCACATGCCATCCAGTCAACCCCTTTGCTTTCAAATCCTTGATGGCTTGAATATAGGGGCGATTCGTGACATCTGGGAGTCGAATCCGAGGAAGCGACCCCCGAAGGTAAGGATGTCTTGGAGGTGACTTTCGATAAAACCACCTCTTCCTCCTAGCAGCCATGACGACCGAGTGAACATCTGAATATACTCCTTCGACTTCCGTCATGGAGCTTGAGACCACAACTTCGGCTATCCCAGTTGGCGAGCCATTAGTAGAAATCTTGAAAAAGCTCAAGATCATTTGGAATTCCCAAGTCGCCTCACAGATATACAAATCGCTTAGCATTGTGATGGAATTAGGACCAAGGTTCACCAATTCCACTCCAAAATGCTCGAGTATAAGTGTAAGAAAGGGGTGAAGCGGGCAATCGTGAGACCACACTCACGATGCGCTGGAAGGCGGAATTTGTCCATCCTCCCCGACGGCCATTCTTTGCTTGTTCGTCGGGAACCACTCCACAAGAATGCTCTCAGGAATCCTCCCAGCTTTGACAAGGGCTTCCATCTTCGCCATATCCATCTCCGACTCGGCCCATTCGGAGACTCTCCGACCATTTTTCTCGAAAAGGAGATTTTTGGTGAGTTGGTGGCGGAGAAGACAAGAACTTGATGAGCAGTAGAATGATTTGGGGAAAAGTAAGATCGTAGGTTTTACCCCGGTAGGTATTTATAACAGCGTACCTTGAGCGGGCGTGATATTCAAGGGTCGCCACCGTCTCGGAACCGCTTCAGCGAACAGGCTAGCAGGCGTCGTTTGAGATTCCTAGTGTGTCCGTTCGAGAAAATCGGGTTTGCTTTTACACCTCAAGCGAAATTACTTCCTTGGTTAGATTTTTTCAACCAAAGGAAGCGATAATCGGAAAGTTATTTCTTGATCACTATACTCGACCACCTCGTGATCGTAGGAATGCTTTTACGACTACTTGATAGTCATAGGTAATCTTCTTGACTAAGCATATTTACGGTCAAAGTAACATACAATAATATCGAAGAGTTTTTCCTTCGACTATCTTTCTCTGATCCTCTCGTGGTCGTAAGACCATCTATAACTCTTTTACCAAGTAAGTTGCTTTCACTTGAAGTGGGGGCTAGATGGCGAGGATATAATAATCCTCATTTTATCTTTTATCTATAATTCTTATTATAGGTAAATATGGCGTCATGTGGACCACGAGTATACCCTTAATATTATGGGGAAGAGCCTAATGGGTGGTCGTAAGTTCTTCTCGACCACCCCCATAATCGTAAGTTATGCTACGACTATCCCACGATCGTAAGTCTTGCTACGACTATCTCATAGTCGTAGGTTCTTCTCGACTAGGTCACCTCGACCACCTTATGATCAATTAAACCTCTGAGACAAGCGGGCCTTATTGATTAAGGGATTCAAGCAGTCATCATCTGTTGTTACTCTGCGAAGTAATGGTACGTAATACTCCATTATCTACGGTATATAGTTGTTGGCGGCGTGGAGGAGTTAATACACGGTGATTATTACCAGCGTCGTCCGTTCTGAGGATGTGATGGCCGCTCCACAGTATGCGCCGCTCCTTCACGTACTATAAAAAGGCGACAATCGAGAGAAAGGAAGGGAGGGCAATCGGGCCATCGGGAATACAAGCACTATCTGTAATAGTCTTAGTTTTTCCCCGATTGTTGAGAATATACTCAATACCATACACACACAGAGTAGGGTTCTTATTCTCTCGGAGAAGGCTGAACACGTATAAAAATCCCGTGTCAATCTCTGCGTGATTCCATTCTAGGAGACCCCCCGAATCAAACAATCTTTATGTAAGTTCGGTTCTAAAATACCGACAGGTCTAGTACCAGGACTAGCCTCATCAAAAGTGACTTTACAAGTCTCAACAATTTTGTTAGTTTCCAAATTAAATACACGATAGCCACAAGAATGAGCAGGATATCCAAGAAAAATGCTATCATAACATCTAGATTCAAATTTGTCCAAGTTTCCATGTTTAAGAATGAAGCAATTGCAACCAAAAATCTTGAAATGAGAAACTTTAGGCCTATGACCAAATCTAAGCTCAAAAGAAGTCTTTCCTATGACAGATCTCAAGAACACCCTGTTGGACACATAACAAGCAGTAGAAATCGCTTCAGCCCAAAACCTCCTAGGTGTGTATGCTCATCTAGCATGGTCCTAGCCATCTCTACAAGGGTCCTGTTCTTCCTCTCTACAACCCCATTCTGCTAGGGAACTCTAAGTGAAGAAAACTGGTGCTCAAGTCCTCTCTCAGTGCAGAAAGTGGCAAAGGAAAAGTTCTTGAATTTTGTGCCATTGTCACTTCTAATGGTCCTCAAAGCTCCAGGAAGGTCAACAGCTAGTCTAAGGGTCAACTCTCTAAAATAACCAAAAGCCTAATCCTTAGAAACCAGAAAATATACCCATGAATACCTGGAGAAGTCATCCACAATCACAAGCACATACCACTTTCCTCCTCTGGTGAACTCTAGAGGGCCAGCCGTGTCTAAGTGCAAGAGTGACCAGTCCATCGGTCATCACTAAAGTAAGAGGTGGATGAGAAGCAGAAACCATCTTACCATGTCTACAGGGTGTGCACACTAGGTCTCTAACATTCTTAAGCTTAGGCAAACCTCTAATCAAATCTTTGCTACTGATTCTGGTCAAATGGTCAAAGCCTATATGTCCAAGCCTATGGTGCCACAACACTAGATTATGAGAGTCAGAAGCCACAAGACACCTAGAGCTGGAAGCAGAAGAGATACTGAAATTAGCACTAAAGATCCTCTCAAATCTAGAGATCCCAAAGACAAGCTCACCCGAGGAGTCTAGAACTCTACACTCACCACTCTTGAACCTCACTTCTAGACCCTCATCAAGAAGGAGAGCAGGATAGCAGATTGTACCTCGGTTTACTTACCAAAGCGGCGTCCTTAAGAATGAAGTTGTTGTTGGCCGCCTTTGTACCCTTAGCTATCACAGTCCGGTAGAAGCATCCCCAAGCGTGATCAACTTCGTTTTCGGATGCACGTGTGAGGAGAGAACCATCTAGAATCTCCGGTCATGTGTCGAGAACACCCGAGTCAACAAGCCATATGTCCTCCTTCCTCGCACGATAGACCTCTGAGGGCATAAGCAGGAACATCGTGCCTCGATCTTTGGGGTTAGTGATAAAGGACTTGGGAATCTAATCTTGAGCCACACGATGCTTAGGAACAGAAGAGAAGCGACAACAAAATGGTTAGTGGGATAATCATAAGAATGCACACGAGCAACACCTAGACCTCTCCGAATCGACCTTCCAAAAGGTCGGTACTCCCCCTGTCTAGATGCTACCCGTGGTCTCTCCTCACGATATCCTAACCCAAAATGCTGCCTAGAGCTCCCAAAAGAGTCAAAGAAGTCATCTACAAACTTAGGCCTATGTTTAGCAGGAAAGACAGGCTGCCTGGCTCTAGAGACAGTAGAAGGTGAAGGAACTCCTCTAATGGACCTCAAAGCATGCACTCTCTCCTTCCTCTCACTCTTAGCTCAACGGAAGTAGAACTCAACTATGTGGCCATCCTTCTTGCAGAAGATACAACGATACTTAACCTTTTGAGAGATCTGATCTGCTGACTTAGAAGCATCTGTCTTGCTAGAAGGGGTTTGGGCAAAACCTGCAGATCTAAAGACTATCTTAGATGACTTAGGGGGTTCTACCTCAAACAAGCCACTCTTAACAGCTCTCATAACCTTAGATGGGTGGTTCTTAGAATTCTCTAAAGAATTAAATCCTAGGCCACTATTCTTCACACTCACCTTAGATTGATCAAGGATCATGTTAAGGTTCTTCTTCCCACTAGAAAATCTCTCAAGAGTCTTTTTGAGGTAATCATTTTTTTGGCTAGGTCCTTACAGGTGACACACCTATTTGACTTGATTGTCCTAGCAAGCTTTTTCTTAACAAGAGCTACCTCAACCTTTAAAGCCTCACAAGACACACAAGAAACATTCTCAATCCTACTCACTTGCTCTTTGAATTTGACTCTAAACGCCTCTTGTATCTCATCTAAATTTGTCCCAACTTCATTACAAAAAGCACAAGAAGCAGAATCAACAACTTTCTTGGAAGCAGTTATGGACATGGATTGTTCAATTTTAGATTTCTCCGCTAGAGTCTTATTCAAAGCATCACTCTCAACTGTGAGTTTATAACAATTTTCACACGAAGCAGTCTTAGAATGAAGAACCATTTCAGTCATTTTTTTTTCATTTTAATTTTATTTTCCTCACAATGAGAACAACTATGACTAGCATCAAATTTCAGCAATTCTTTTGTAGTACTATCTAACTTCAATTCAAGCAAAGCACAATTTGAGCAAGCTGAAGGAATAGCATCTACAGTAGTCACATCTAGAGCAATAGCATCCATGCAAGCAGGACTAGATTTGAGAGATTCTAGTTCATCTAGAGCATCTTTAAGTTGATTTGCAATAGAGGAATGAGCAGATTTCAGTTTGGTCAATTCATCATGCAAGCTAGAGCAAGAATCACAATCATCAGTAGGATTAATGGATATGAGCCTAACCACTTCTAGGTTCAAGTTGCCAATCATGATATCATGTTTTTTTAATCATTTTAGCTTGCCTTTTCAGATTTTGTTCAGCAGCAACCAAAGCACGTTTTATTTCATTTGGTGAGGGGCATACCTCATCGGGATCGCTGAAGAGCTCGTTGTCGTTGGAGGAGTCGATGTCGTGGTTGTCCTTGGTCATGAAGCACATGACGGTGAAGTCCTAGGCCTTCTTCTTGCCATGGGAATCATCATCGTCGTCCTCCGTCCCCGAGTCCACATTGCTCATATCAACATTATCAAGAGTGGCAAGGATCCGGTTGACGAACTTCCTACAATTGGGCTTCTTGGCTTTTGCATCCCAAACTTGAGGATGCCTCCGAAAGTCCTTCTCCTCCTTGCCCTTCAGCTTGGGGCATTTAGCCTGAATGTGGTTTGGCTCACCACACTCAAAGCAGGTAACAGGGCCACCTCTTCTTCTGCTCCTCACCTTGTTGTAGGCTCTCGTGAATTTTATGGATAGGAGGGCTAAGTCATCCTCAGGTAGCTTCTCTAGCTGCTCATCGCTCAAAGAGTGTAAAGCGGACAATGAAAACCTAGATGAGCCAAAATCCAAAGAATCAGAAGAACTACCCTTAGATGGGTCAACTACTAAAGCCACTTACTCTGTCTTGGGGAGACGCGAGATGAAGTCAATCTCATGCGTCTTCAACCTCGAGTAGAGCTTATCCATGGTAAGCTCACTCATGACAGTGTTGTCATTGATGGAAGTGATTTTCATCCCCCAGACTTTCACATCAAGAGCACCCAAGAGCTGATGTGCATTTTTAGATTCAGTGAACACAAGATCCACAGCACGTAAGTCATGAAGGATTTTTTAGAATCTTCCCCACAACTCATCCAAAGATTCACCAGGCCTTTATTCGATCTTTGAGTATTCTTTCTTGAGTTGGTTACTCTCACTTCCTTGATCATGAGAGAGCCCTCGTAGTAATCACAGAGGGTCTTCCAGATCTCATGAGCAGACCTCAAATGAGCGACACACTCAAACTCAGATCGACTAAGCCCTTGAATCAAGAAGTTTCGAGTCTTGCTATTTGCCTCCACATCTGGAGTGAGCACATTGTCATTGGCTGGCTGTAACATCCCAAATATATAAATGGGTGTGTGTTTCAAATGTAAGAAAATGTGTAGAAATTAAAAAAAATTTCTCACATCTTGAAACTCTTGAACTCTTCTATAATTCTTGTCTAGAGTTGTGGAATTCAAAAACACAAAGCTCCGGTTGACTAAAGTCAAACCCTTATTCCACTTTGTCACAAATCTTGTGCCAACCTTTGGAAATATTTTTCCTAGGTTCTAGAGATGCTGTGTGACCCCTCTGGAAAATTTCATAATTTTTAGAAGTGATTTGATAAATTTTGGAGGTAAGTCAAACCCTAGAACAGCCTTGATGAATTTGCTGAGAAAAATGCAGTGCACAAAAACCTCTGGAAATTTTATGTAAGGTTAATCCTGGAGTGAGGAAGCTCCAGTTAAAATTTTGGAATTTTTGGAGTTAGTTTGCTACCTCTAAAAATTCCTCTAACCTCAGCCTTCAAATTTGAATTCAAAATCAGGCACTGTTCCTTGGGCCCGAGCCACTTTCCAAAGTGGGTCGAACCCAACCACGCCCTCAGCTCAGCCCGAGCTCCTTTCCACGTGCGAGGTCATAGCCGTTGGATCAAAATCCAACAGCCACGACCTCCGCCTCAGACCTCCCAGCTCAGCTAGCTCCTCTCCCTCGCGAGGTCGTGTCCATTGGATCCGCATCCAACGCCCGCGACCTCCCCTCTTCATCATGCGCACCAGACCTCCACCCCTCGAGGTTGTGTGCCGTTGGATCAAGATCCACGGCCACGACCTCCCTTCGTTATCAAGCGCACCAGACCTCCCACCCGCACGAGGTCATGCTCCGTTGGATTAACATCAACGGCCACGACCTCCCCTCTCATCTCGTTGCCGTCTGATCAGGATCTCACGGCCACGACCTCCCCTTCCCTTTTCAGTGTCTTGCCTAAGGGCCAAGACCTCCCGCGCCTCAGTTCGTCGCCATTGGATCGAGATCCAATAGCCACGACCTCCCCTATCCTCTCATCGCCATTGGATCGAGATCCACTGGCCACGACCTCCCTTAGCATCGTGCGCACCAGCCTGACCTCCCACCTCAATGTTGTGCGTCGTTGGATTGAAATCCAACCGCCACGACCTCATACCTCTGTTCGCAGCCGTTGGATTGAAATCCAACAGCCACGACCTCCCTTGCATCATGCGCAATGGCCATGACCTCCCTCCTCTGTTCAGCGCCTTTGGATGTAAATCCGACGGTCCTGACCTCCACCATTGTTGTGCGCCTCTGGATTAAAATCCAGCGGCCACGACCTCCCTTGTGTTGTGCGCAAAGCCCACGACCTCCCCTCAGGGTTGTGCGCCCTTGGATGTAAATCCAATGGCCACGACCTCCCTTCTATGTGGTGCGCCATTGGATTAAAATCCAACAGCCACGACCTCCCCTCCTTTGTCTGTGTCGCACGCATTAGTTAAGTCCTCCCCATCGGTTCCGCGCCTTTGGATTCAGATCCAACAGCCGCGACCTCCTATTACCTTATCGCGCGCGACCCCCCTTCCTTTATGGCAGTGCAATGGAATCCCAGTGCGACCTCCCCTTTTCCTTGCGCCACCGCGCGATGCAGATCCGGTGGTCACGACCTCCCCCGTGCCTTTCTAGATCGCACCGTTGCGGATCTAAAGGTCACGACCTCTCCCTTCGCTGATCCAACGATGGAGGCGAGGTCCTGTTCTTCTCCTTCCTCGGGCGCGCGCGCGCGCCATGGTAGAGGAGGAGGTCAGTGACCTGTCACTTCCCCAACCGCTCTTTTCTTTGCTAGCATTAAATCTTTGATCGACTTTCCGCCCCTAGGCCATGCTCGAGACCTACCCCGTCACCTCCACGTCCTGGTGGAGCCATGGACCGGGCCATGGGCTAAGCTCACCATAGAGCTTAGCCCTAGCTCATGACCTCTGCTCCCCGGGCTATAAGACCTCCCCTGGTTCCCCCCTTGACTTCCTTTACACACCATTGAGCTCGGGCTTGCACCCTTGTGCTTGGCTGAGCTCCTTCTCCACAGACCTCCTTGGCCGCCATTGATGCACCTTGGAGCTCTCGGTGAAGGCAGTGCCCCAGTGGCTATTCTCTCCCTCTCTTTGCTTCAATTTGAGCATCTCCCCTCTGTGGTCAAACCCCTAACCTAATTGGTTTGGACATTTGCAGAGGTGGCCTAATTGGAGCTTCTCCCCTTTTCGGCCGTGGAGCACCCTTCGTCACCATCGCCGGTCCTCCTCTCCCCCGACCTCCTCGGCACCTCCGCGACCTCCAGGTACCTCCTGGTAGTCCCTAGATGCTGGGCACCCACTTGTATGAATGTTGCGGAGCTTTCCTTTCATTTTTGCCTCTGGCCGTGTGCCACCGTGCCGCCCATCTTCGGCTCGCCGGCGCTCTGGTCCACCCCCCAGGTGTGGGTGGTACCAGCGGGTGCGCGTTGCTATTGCGCACCCGTAGCTGGCCGCAGCTCGCGTCGCCGTGCCGTAGAACGCCGGCGATGACCAGATCTTGTCGTCGGTTTCGTTGTCGGACGAAACCGACAACTGTAGCGACCTCCTTGGGGCCGTCCGTGTTTAGATCTAGGGCTCAGATGGCCCGGGAGTTCACGTGTGCGCTGTGTGCATTGGTCGCGAGCTGTCCATCTCGTGATCAACGGCCACGACCTCCGCCCCGTTCGCGCGCGCGTTCCAAATGCACAGCGCTGCCGCAGGACATGAGCCGTTGGATTCAAGATCAACGGCCCATGTTCGTTGAACTTCTTGTGGCCTTGGAGCGTTCTTGGGAGGACATGAGCCGTTGGATCCAGGATCCACGGCCCACGTTCGTCGATGCCGCGAGTGCGCGAGCGCGCGTTGCTGGGAGGTCTTGGGCCGTCCGATCTAGGATCAACGGCCCAGGTTCTCCCCCGTCGTTTTGATTTTAGAAATTCCCGGGTGGATTTATTTGTGAACTGAAAAAGGTAATGAACTTTGAAATTGCATAACTAATTCATTTTAGCTCCATTTAAGTTTATTCAAATTTTGGTGGCTCTGGTTTGAACTAAACTTTAATCTAAAAATAGTTGTAAGTTTAGTTCGGCTCCAGAACATGGATTTGCAAATTGGTTTCAAAATTAACATTTAATGTGCTCTAAAAATTGCAATTAACTTGTAAAATGCATAAGTAATTCTCTATAGATCATTTTTGAGTGAATCCAACTGGGTTGGCTTCCTCTGCTAGTGCACTAAATGGTAGAATAGGATTTAGGCATGTCACTGTTTTCAAAAGAATTGTGGGTGCATGTTTGTTGTGCTCTTTTGCATGTCTTTAAAAAAATCATAAAACATGCATCCTAGCTCCAAATGAGGTGAACTCAATTGTGTTGTTCATCTCATGAGGTGCTGGTCTTACCATAAAAATTCCAGGTGCAACACCTCTTTGGAAAATTGTGCTAGGGAATTTAATTCGGATGAACAGTAACCGATTTGAATTTTCCAGCATTTTCTAGGCTGAGCAGAATTGTTTTGGCCATATCTTTTGCATTGAGAATCCAAATAAATTGGTTCTTATTGCTAAATTCTCTAAAAATCATGCTCTTGCTGCTGTAAAAATTTCAGAGCATTTGGAGTAAGTTTGTTGTGGTGTCTTCTTGGTTTTCGTCGTTCTTATCGATTCTTTTCGCCTTTTCGATTAGGTGTCGACGAGTGTGTTGAACCCGTGAGCGATACTCTGCAGCAAACTGAGCAGCCCCAGCAAGGCAAGCAGTTTGATCATATCCCTTATGTCCCATTACTTTAAAGTCTATTATATTGTTTAACTTGTATGTATGCATTGCTATTTTGTTGTTAAATGGTATCGATTAGTGATCCTATAGATGCATACTCTGTAGTTAATGTTCATTCTCTACTACTAAGTCTAGAATTATCTTGCTGTGATTTAGAGTTCGATGGATGGACTCTTATCACTTAGTAGTTTGCGTTGATGATGCTTAGAAATGCTTAGATAACGGTAGAAATGGGCGGTTGTCGACATTATGTCGATGACATTGATCACACAAAAATTATTATTCCTTTATGTCCATCTCTTGTGCTTGTTACTTTGTAAACAAATAAAATAAAAATGAAAACAAAATTATTTCATGACTTGGGCACAATAGATGTTGGTGTGATTTGTTGGGTTTGAATGGAATGGTGCCTAAGTCCCCAAGGACCGAGTTACTTGTGTCACTAAGCCAAGTGCTTTTGCGTGCTAACCACACGAGGGGGATATGGGACCTCTCTTGACTAAGTACTTTGGGGGTGTTAATTATTGAGTCGATGGTGGTTAAAATATTTTTATAGGGATTGGGAGCACCCGCAGTTGCTTAGGCTGGGCCGGTGTATCCTACCCTCCGGGTTGTCGCGACTCTTAATTAGCATCACCCATTGGAAATGTCTCGTAGGACTTAGCGTCTTAAGCATACCAAAGGAAGTGTGCTAAATAGCTTGGCGAAAAGGCAGTCTAACGTGTGGGTACCACCCATGCAGGGTTAAAACTATTCGAATAGCCTCGTCCTAGGTTATGGACATGCTTGGTAAGGTCGTGCAAGAACTAGACTCAACCATTTAATTAAAACTTGTTGGGTGGTATGAATGGGTAATTCATGCTATTGTTGTGGTGGCTATTGGGTTAGTCACTTCCAGGATTGTTGTTGTCATCTATCTATTGTTATTATGTTCTTGTCTCGTTGTTACTTGCAAATTAAAAATGAATTGCAAAACTGCTTTGAATCTATTTAAATATTGCAAATGAAAACTTGCTTTATGCTAAAATGAGCCTAAAGCCTTCCACTTACATAAAGCTTGCATGTAGCATATGTATAGGTGCATTACCCTTACGTCGGTCTTGCGAGTACATTTTGTACTCATTTGCTTTGCTTAATAACTTTGTTGCAGAGGAGGTAGAGCCCAAAGGGCTTTACTTTTGTGAGATGTTCTGCGGTTGGGAAGACTAGCTAGGCGGTCCGGTCGGTTGTCTTGTGGGCTAAAGGCAAACCTTGTGGCCTTCTTTTGTTTATCGTCATCTTATGGCTTTTGCTTCCGCTGTTGTTTATCTTCCTTAGTTGTTTTTGGCCGGTCGGCCCCTTTTGTAATAACTCTCTCTATATTATGTATGTCTTTTATTTAATCTAGTTCATGCTTTGGTTCTATGTCTTGTATGAATCGATGCATGATTTTGTAAAGGGGTGTGTATACTGCTTTTCTAGGAAGTATACATATCTCGAAGACACGGGTTATTTTGTTTGTAATGCTAGGGTCAATGGATGACTAAGTATTACAAACCAAATAAACCGGGGTCCTCACACTGGCACAATATAAGGATTTTTGACCTTAAGCCAAATTGTGTGCCCTTGAGCCTCGATGTAGGCATGCATGCGAGCCTTCCAATAAGCAAAATCGACTCTATCAAACACAGGTGGTTTGGTTGAATACTTGTCAGACGCCATGGCTCCTCAGACCAGTTAAGATCTATGAGAAGAGCTAACCGTGTTCTGATACCACTTGTACGACCGGAAAGGCGACTAGAGGGGGGTGAATAGGAGCTCAATCAATTTTCCAAAAAGGTCGACATTCACAGCACAATCGGTACAACCGCCGTGTTACCAGTGGTACTACCGCACTGCGATCGTACCACTCAAAAACGTCGGTCGTACCGCTTCTCAATGAAGACCAGAACTCTACAAAACATCTTCTCCGGAATTTACCTACCGCTATGCATCAAACGGTATTACCGCCCTGCGGTACTACCGCCATACAACCTGCGGTATTACCGCACTGCGGTACTACCGCACCTTCAATGTCGGTACAACCATTTTCCTGACACTTTGCTGAAAACAACACTTTCGACAAAATTTTAAAGATATTACCAATTGTTTCATCATCCTAAGATCTTGAAAATATCTCTATGATATCCACAATCTCGCTAAGCAATCGATCTAACCACAATAAGTCAATGACCAATCACTAACCAGGGCAAAATTTGCACACATCACCACACCACCTCTCTTTGCTTGAGGTTAAAGTACTTGCAACGCACACAGCCACCCTCCTTAACCCACACTCACTTCGCTCTTCTTCCGGCCGAATCTTTTCTCCTCATCTCGCTCACTCTTTTCCAACTATAAGTAGCAGGTTTCTCTCTGCCTGCTCAGCATCCGGCGAAGTCAACAACGGCAGCCAACAGTGAGCAGTGAGCAGGAGAAGGGGCACAAAAGGCCAGTTGCATTATTGCAGCCGGGGAGCAGGGCAGGCAGAGGCTAGAGCTAGCAAGCTGCGCACGAGGATGGCCCGGTCTTGCCTCTCCCTGCTTCTTGGGGCGGTCGCGGTGGCGCTTGTCCTCGCGGCGCCGGCGCTCGCCGGCGACCCGGACTACCTCCAGGACGTCTGCGTTGCCAACCTCAACTCCGGTAAGCTCACGAATTTGCCTAATATACCTTCCTGCAGCTCATCTTCGTAGATCTTTCAGGCTTTCAGCAGTGAGCATAGCTTGTTTGTGACTGCCCAACACCTGACTTGCTAGTCTATATTAAATTATTAATCCTAGATGTTACTCTGTTAGTGCCCCATGAGCAAACATTTATCAAGATTTTCAGGGGACAGGCCTAAGCAGATTCATTTTACCACTGTTCTTTTTCGTTTTTAGAAGAACTAGTCCATGATTGATGCTTCGCGAAGTCTTTGATGTGCGAGCAGCTGGTTATCCTCTTTGTTTCGAGACTGATTCGTACGTACATGTAGCTGTGTACTGAAGCATATACTTGTTGAGTGGGAGCGCGCTAGCTTCAGAGTTGAGACTTCAAAACCCGAATTCAGTCAGGACTTCGGTTCCGCACTGAAGACGTACGGCTATACGCCTCTGTCATCTCTGACGTAGGATATAATTCACGTTTGGTAGTTAATGCTAAACCCAGTGCCAATTCATGGTTGGATGTAGTACTAGCACAGAAGTACAGATAAGGATGGGTGGGAGATGACAGATTAGTTCTCAATTCCAGATTCAGGCTTACTCAAAATCTAGAATCAGCGTGTCCTTTTGAAACACCAACTGAAAATAGTTGTTTTATGGGTCTATCTATACCAGATTTGGCTTTTTTCTCGATCCAAAACAATCAAATTTTAGTTCATTTATAATTTTATTGTACATAAATTACAGATAAATTATGTATATAATGTTTGTTTTTGGTTACTGTAATTATTCTTGAAAGTCTTAACAACTTATATTTCCATCACATAATTCAAAATCTAACATATATTTTGAGAGATTGAGCAAAAACAAAGACAAAAACAAAGAAAAAAAAGAAATTATATACCAACAAAATACGGTAATGTGGTGAACCCGTTATGTTCTGAAGAAGAAAAAAATCATAATAAACTCGGACCCAATTCATCAGATAAAAAGAAGTGCAAATCTCAAAGCATATCAGACGGATGAAAATTCGACCATTTTAGCAAAAGAAAATAGTCGAATGTTGTTTAGCAAAACCATTGTTCTATAGTCTGAAACAATGATTCAACTCAAAATTACTCAGAGCTCCAAACTTACAATCACAATACTGAATGAAAGGTCATGTTTGAACTTTAACTTAACTTCTGGCTCCAAAGTATAGAATTGGGTTAAGAAATCACAATTCATCGTTCCCCTCAATCGCGTTGTCCACTGATTTTAGGCGTACATACACATGTGCGTGTTCACTGGGAAAACACATGCCCGCGCTCCGTGAGGTCTTAGATGCGT
This sequence comes from Phyllostachys edulis, assembly GCA_036346405.1. Lineage (NCBI taxonomy): Eukaryota > Viridiplantae > Streptophyta > Magnoliopsida > Poales > Poaceae > Phyllostachys > Phyllostachys edulis. The sequence goes on from CM070546.1 coordinate 104,738,359, forward strand.
CCGATAATTTCCTAACATGTGTACGGGTTGTATGAGTTGAGTGTGTACGTCTGTCTTATACTGTAAAAAAAACTAGTTGGAACAGTCAGGGGTGGATCCAAACCCATGGCAGCCTAGACTCCAGCTCAGGACGAGAGATATTTACTAGTGTAAAGCCTAGGTAAACCCGAGATGCAACCTTCTCTCCCAACTCAGGTAGTAGTGTCCTCTGGCCCTCCACGTCTCAGGCGTGACGGAATCATGTTTCACCGCTGGAAACAGCTATTTTCAAAAAAAATTGAAAAGAACACTACTTGTAAAAGTGCAAAATAAGATCACATCATCTGCTGCATAGCCGGTACTCGCTCCATAGCTTACTTCCTTTGTAGTAGTTTGATAGTTTCTCCTCCTAATTCCCGTTATGGTTAAGCTGCCCGCCCCAGTCTTTCCATGTGCCATATCATGAGCCAATTATAGCGTACCGATTATCGGAGCGCACCTGGAAAAGGCGTCCTTGCAGGCTTGCAGCACATATAACCGTACAGAGCACGTGCAGATTTCTATTGCATTTTACTCTTGCAGCCTTCCACGACGTGAATCGTATCGTATCATACGCCGTTCCATATTCCGACGGAAAATTCGTCATATGCAATGTGCGTCGGTGCGTGCTGTCTGGCTGTCCTGATCTGAACCGTCCAGACGGCCAATCAGACGGCACGCACGAAGCTTCACGCGGTGCAAGATACCTTACCCGTTGGCACGCGCAGAGGTGAAGGTGAACGGGTTCCCGTGCAAGGCGAACGCGACGGCGGACGACTTCTTCACCAGCATCCTCGCCAAGCCCGGCGCCACCAACAACACCGTCGGCTCCATCGTCACTAGCGCCAACGTCGAGAAGGTGCCCGGCCTCAACACGCTGGGCGTCTCCCTCTCCCGCATCGACTACGCCCCCGGCGGGCTCAACCCGCCGCACACCCACCCGCGCGCCACCGAGGTCGTCTTCGTCCTCTACGGCGAGCTCGACGTCGGCTTCATCACCGCCGCCAACAAGCTCTTCGCCAAGACCATCTACCAGGGCGACGTCTTCGCCTTCCCGCGCGGCCTCGTGCACTTCCAGAAGAACAACGCCGACAAGCCCGCCGCCGTCATCTCCGCCTTCAACAGCCAGCTCCCAGGCACGCAGTCCATCGCCATGACGCTCTTCGGGGCCTCTCCGGAGGTGCCCGACGGCGTCCTCGCCACGGCCTTCCAGATCGGCACCGAGGAGGTGGACAAGATCAAGGCCAAGTTTGCCCCCAAGAAGAGCTAGACTATGGAGGAACAAAGTTTCAGACTTTTATTATTAAGTTGCATTGGTTCGTTTATTGTTTTGTTTGTGATTCTATAATTATTAAGCGCGTGTTAGCTAGTGTAATTGTGTCGTGTCTTCTTGGTGATCCTTGTGTAAGAGTGACCTGCAGAACGTAGTAGGTGTTTCTTGTAATAAGTTGCAGGGGAGAACAATTGTTGGTCTTCATTAGCTCAATCATTTGGGAAGAAGAGGATTATTCTATCTGTGAACCCTATGACATAATGACACTATCACCTTTTGAGTTTAGTCCAGGTCAGCTTGATTCGATCATTGCATGCATGATTTGCTTGGCTTTGTCTACTGTACCTACAGCACAGGGGATGACCTCTGAATTAATTAGTCTGTGCCAGAATGTCTGATGATCACAACAGAATCCTTATCTTCAGCAAATGATTGAGGTAAACGTCTTCCAATTTGTTGGTCACTCTTGAGGGGTTAATGGATTTTTTTAAAAGAAATTATTGAATGTGTAAGGGTGTTACGGTCTAGTGATCGAATTGGATAATTGTGGGTAATCGCAGGCTTTGGCCCCGGGCCTCGTCGACTAGGAGCCGTGATGGAGATAACAGGGGAAGGGAAGGAAGCATTCGCTGGGAGGAAGATGTGCAGGAAGGAAGAAGGCAGACAAGGAAGGAGGCAATTAGAGATAATTCTTCCTTATCCTTTTCCATACGTAGAGAAGCCACTTAAATAAGGATAGCCCCACCTAACAATCAGTATCTAATCATACCAAACTTGCAATAGTATCTAATCATATCAAACTTGGAGATAACATATTAACTAAGCAATCTTTTTCCGAAATGGAAAGTAACTAATGCGCCATATCTGGTTGGCGTGATTGACGACTCTGATACGTGATGCTGACCATCACATCTCTCTCTCTCCCTTAGCAAACAGCTCATCCTCGAGCTGAAAGGAGGGGTAGCGATGCTTGAAGTCGTCCAATGGCTCCCATGATGCGTCGGCTTCGGGCAAGGCCTCCCATTGAACCAAGACCTCCCAGTTACCTCGAGCTAGACGGGCACACACCATGTGCCGAGACATTGGGATAACACATCCATCCTGGAGTGCAGGTAATGCAGGAGGAGCAGCGAGTGGCTCGCCGTGGAATGTCTTGAGCATGCTGATGTGAAATACATCGTGAATACGAGCATGAGGCGGCGGCTCAAGCGGTAAGCCACGATGCTGACCCTAGCCAGCACCTTGTATGGGCCATGAAATCGCGGCGCCAGCTTCTTGTGGGCATGGGAGAGAGAGAGAGAGAGAGAGAGAGCCTGGCAGTGATGAAGACGCAGCCACACCCACTGCCTAGGCTCGAAGGACAACTTGTGATGATGCTTCTCGTAGTGGCGTTTGTAGTGCCTAGTGCGGGACGGCTCCAAAGCCTGAGTCGGACGCCTCGCACTCCACGATGAAGTTGATGGTGAAGTCAAGTAGCTGGAGGATAGGCGCCTCCACCAAGGCCGCCTGTAGGGTCTTGAATGCTGCCGTTGCTGCCGGCAACCAAGTGAACGCCTCCTTCTTGAGCAGCTGTGTGAGGGGTGCGGCCATCGTGCCGAACCCTTGGATGAATTTGTGGTAGTAGCCCGCCAAGCCGAGGGAGCTGCAAAGGGCCGGACGGTCCGTGGTTGTGGCCACTCCAGGACCACCTACACCTTCTGGGATCCATGGCGATGCCGTCAGCGAAGATGACATGGCCTAAGTATGCCACAGATGTCGTGCCAAATAGACACTTCGACTTCTTGAGAAAAAGCACGTTCTTCCGGAGCACGCGAAACACCGCTCGTACATGGCAGAGGTGTTCAGACCATGAAGAGTTGTAAATCAGAATGTCGTTAAAAAAACAAGCACAAAGCGTAAGAGGAATGGTCATAGAAGATCGTTCATCAGTGCTTGAAATGTTGCCGGTGTGTTGGTGAGGCCGAATGGCATCACCAGGAACTTGAATAAGCCCTCATGAGTGCGGGACGCCATATTCTCAATGTCCAGGGATGCATGCGCACTCAATGGTACCCCGAATGCAGGTCTAGCTTGGTGAAGAAGCGCGCACCGCGGACTCGAGAAGCTCATCAACAACGGGGATCACTACACCATGGCATAGTATTAAGGGCAATTAAACTGCCAGAGAAAAGTGCTTTGGAAAGCAAATTATCTGCCGGCAAAGACATTTCCCAGCACTTATTGCTTGCCTGGTAAAGTGCTGCCAGGAAATATATTCTCCGGCAGATATGTGTTTCCCGACAGTTAACTGCCCTAGGTAAGGTGTTTTTCCTCGACAGTTATAGTTTTCTCGACAGTTAGATTTTTCCTGGCAGTTGGAGTTTCCCTAGCAGTTATACGCATTGCCGGCAGTTAACCTGCCCTTGCTTGTCTTTTTTCCCAACCCTAGATAAGTTGGTTTTCCCTGGCAGTTATTTGTTTTTCCGGCAGTTAGCGTTTCCCCGACAGTTAACTGCTCTCGATTGTCTCTTTTCCCGGCAATTAACTGCCCTCATTGGAATGATTCCCGGCAGATTAGATACCTAGGAATATACATGTAAAATACTAAAAAAATTAATTATACCGTCCGGAATAGTGAATTTAATATTTTTCCCAATAGTTTGTACCATTCAATTAGAATTTAGAAAACATACAATTTCCTCAATCATACCACTTAGAAAATATCATATCAACAATCAAATACAACTGCAGCACATAGATGAAATTCAAATGATGCAAAATACATAAACATGAAATATAAAATTTCTGATAAGCACAACAGTACATGTGCAGTACACCATACACATGCAATTTCAGAATTATGAGCATTCTAATACAGCCACGGTCTCCTTGACATGTACAAAACATCCACACAAAAAAAGTCGGCGATACTAGTCTATCCTTGGCACATGTAAATTCTCCAGCCCCTTCTACCAACTAGTCTATCCTTGGTATGTACAAAACAACTACGCAAAAGAAGTCGACAATGAAATCATCATACTATCACCATTTGCAAAATAAGGACGATCACTCCATCAGCAAACAATAACTTCAACAGCCCTTATGTTTTGTACCTGAAAAGAAATTCGAAAAGTCGATAACCACAAACCATATATTAGTAAAGTGGAATTTAGTGTAATATATGTGCTCTTTCATCTGTGTTATTTTTAACCAGAAAGCCTCTCATGCCTCCACTAATTAAACAGGTAGCATATGCAAAATGTGCATTTTGCATTGATATCCATGCATGCTACCAAATACACAACTATTTTAGTAATTAATTAATTAATTATATACTTGCTAATTAAGCTGGTGAACAGTTTTTTGCAAAGCATCAATCACTCACATTTTGTTGCATCTACCCAATCTTTACTGTACAACAGGTTACAAGCCAAGAAACAAGTCTTGATGCGAGTTGCCAAAGAGTCTATACTCATGCACATGACTACCATATAAACTCCATTTCAAATAACAGGTTACATTACTCGCTATTGTAATTTGGGAAAGGAAATCCTATCCCCTAAAGTCACTGCCAAATTCCAATAAACCTAGATCCACTAAAATTCACACATAAGTACTAATACCTCATGATTACCTGCAAAGGCTCTATATAGGATAAGTACTAATATGAGTTATGTACTGCATCAAAAGTTCTCACAGATACTGCAAGTCCCACAGGACCATACAAGGGAATAAACCCACAAAAATGTAATAAAGGGAACAAACCCACAAAAATTCCCAGCATTATATGTCCAATGTACCTAGTTACATTACTAATACTCAAGCATAAAGATCCACCTGATATATTGACTGAACCACATGGCATACTCCTTTTGCTTAAAAAATCATGATGCTGGTAGAGTTTATTTGGAAATTGTGATGAACAAGCTAGTAATATCAATCTGCTTAGACATCAAAGTGCTATTTTTTAATGTACTTACAATTTTAGGTGCTGCTGCTCGTGAAGGAAGGCCATTTTTATGAGTGTGTGTTTTAATAAACAACTCATCTCTACGAGGCACCACACCATTATCCTTGTGCTGCATGGAAACCAATAGAAAGTACATCATCAATAAAAAAATAGCATACAACATAAGTTTTATTTGAGATATTATAGAAGAAAGGTATTTATATACCATTTAATGTCCAACACGAGCATGACTCTTGCTGCCACTTGTATGCAGCCCAGACATCTTTGCACGATTAGCCCAAACATGGTATTAAAGGAATAATTATGATGGTTCAATAAGTGAGTTGTGTATTATTATGGACTATGGAGTAAGACATATTAATGTTATACACTGTAGGATGGTCAATACCGTAGAGATTAACTTATTTAAAAATTAGAAATTAACTGGAACCATCACTCAGAGAACATGATTTAAGTATCTTTAAGCTAAGCAGACACACAAAAATGCGACAGAAATGACAGTAAGATATGGCAACGGGATAGACGATGTCCGACCAAATAATAGTATTTTTTTTCTTTTCTGAAGATTTTCATTGCTTAGCTACAGAGATTTGAATATTACTTAGAGATACATCCTACCAGAATCAAGTATTTGATGCTCTATTAAAAGCTTTGAAGAATCTGACACTTCTTTCTAGATTTGAAGTGCTTTAAGGTGGACTTCTGACCATATTATATTGTAAATGAGGGCCCACAATTAGTCATAAGCACAACCTAGTGGATCTACCTAGAAGTGCAAACAAGCTCACAGCATTGCTAAAGACAAAACAGAAAAATAAAGAGAGAAAACCAAGCCAAACATTGCTAAAGTTTGGCTCCAAAAATGAAGTAGAAACCCAAAGAAAACTGAATCTTACTGAAATTTTGGCATCAAACTAAATAGTGGCCAAATGTGGTCAAAGTTGCCAAAGTTTGGTAAGGCAAACTTTGGCTCTCATGGGTATGAAACCAAACAGCCCCTAGTCCAAAGTTTAGGTTGGCTTTCAGCCTTTGAGTACGTGATATTCCTAACCATGGATCTGTCATGACAAAATTTTAGAATTAAACAATGGAATTAGGTGAAAACAAATCAGGAGAGCTTTGCAATTTAATGCCAGCAGCAAATAGATTCCATAAGAACAAGTTGTTTGAAATTTGTCTCGAGCTAGTACAAAGAATCAATTGAAAAATGGAATGCACTCACCAATAGGTTCGGCTCCCGAGCACTAGCAGTTTCTCTTTGGGAGCATAATGACATGCATGCATATTGTTGTTCAATCAAACAAGGAGCACGAGACTACTCAAATACACAATACTCAAGTACTAGTCATGGTAGATCTCTAAGCAGAAATCTGAAAGATAATTAACAATCTGAAATCTTACTAACTAGTCATGGTAGATTTAAGCAAAGTTGTAGCTAGCTGATACATTTATGTGTAATTCAATGCTTGAAACTACAACCAGGAAAGCACCTCAATTTTTAGCGTATGAAATGATGCAGCAATGCAAAAGTATTACTTCAAACTCATTAATATGAAATCAAAACTTGCAGTATCAACACATGTTGTGTATGTATTGTACAATTATACATGTAAAATTGCAAACAATATCATTGTATCAAACTATCAATAAATGTAATCTTGTACCAACGAATGAAAAGTTAGTCATTTACCTGTATGGCCGTATATTCTTTCTTGCAGCCTGTTGAGTCCAGAAATGCCAGGAAAATATTTTTTAAAAAAATGCCAAAAAAGCAGGAAAAGAAAAAGCGTATCAAGAACAACAAATGCACCTTGGGTCATTCCAAAAGGATGTCTTATCCAACTCGGGCACTAATAAGGTAGCATTCAAATATCTTGCAATGACAACCATATCACAAATCGATTGAGCAGTAAAAGAACACAAATGTGTAGTGTTAGATGTTACAAACGATTATCTGACGGAAAATTAGCAAATGCCTAAATATAGGGTTTTTCATGTTGCTTACAGCTGCTCGCATTTGGTTGAGCCCACCATTGCATGAAACCATCAAATAACCATGGTTCCTATAAATTCCTAACAGCAAATGAAGTCAGCTCATGAGAAAGCTAGCGAAGCTATTTATCTACAAAGGTGGATTAACTCCCTAATCACCAACTCATATGACTTTAACCTTACTGAAAGTTAAGAAGTAAAAGAACATTTTTTCAGTCTGCGAAGTTATTGAATCACTAATAAAGTTAACCAAATGCCAGTCCTCAATGGTAAAACCAGTTATAGCCAATAACCTGCAGTTTTGCAAACCCAGCATGAAAACCAATTGCAAATCAGCATATAAGTGACATGTTCAAGGAGTGACATGTTGCATATAAGTGACAATCCTGGAGAAATTCCAGAAGGATCTATTGCAATAGATCAAGGAGTGACTTATCCTGCGTGTGTATCAAGATTGTCAGCAACATGTCTGTGCGTGACAATTGCTAGTTAACTTTGTATACCTTCGAAGAGGGAAGTTTGAGAAAGGACCATCAACGGGGATCGTTCCACAGAGGTCATTGTTGGACAAGTCACTGCATATCACAAGAACTCAAAACAATCAGTAGCCGTAGAGAACCAAGGGAACAACTAAATTTGGTATCTTTACACTCACATGACGGAGTTTGGCCAGCTCCCTTGGAATTGATCCGGTAAGTTTATTGTTGTTCAAGCACCTATTATAAGAAATCAAGCTTTAGTAGTAGCTTAAGAAAAATTGCTCACGTATGAAATATGAGATCCAAACCTACTCTTCCTTTTCATAAAATTACCACTTAACCATGTCAAAACGAAATGAACTGAGACATATATTTGAAATTTCATTTAAGTTGATTGAATCTGACCCACAATTTGCCCAACCCATTTGGATTCATCATTTGGACTAAAGATGCCATGACTTTGTAGTTAGCAATCAATTGTAGTCGACAATGATACATACATGAACCTCGATGAGTTTAGCTTGGAAAGTGACTTGGGGATTCCTCCTAGTGAGCTGTTGGCATACAAATCCAAAGTGATCAAATTCTTTAGATTGCCAAGTTCTTTGGGGATCTCACCGTCGAGATTGTTCTGTCTGACTCCTTGCAAATCAAATTCAATTTCCATAGAGCGAGATCAAAATCGAATGACCTATTTTCTATTCGAATAACAGGGAAAAAGAATTCAAGGTATGGGCACATACAGGTACTAGAGGTTCACAAGACGGCTGAGCTTAGGGCCAATTGAGCCGGAGATGTTGGGCCGAGCTCAGGGTGGCGTACTCACCACCGGTGTCGAGCACGTCCGAAGGCAATGCCGCGGAGCAGCACTTCTAGAGCTCCAAGCCCTAGGAACCGGTGTTGTGGATGCCGTCGCCGCCCTCGGAAGCCACCGCGTCCCGGATGGCATTGAGGCAGACCACCAAGAACTTGGATGGCCGTGGATGGAGATGTCGTCCGGGGAGGAGGGGGTGACCGGGGAGGAGCACGGTGCGCCCGGGGAGGATGAGGCAGTCGGGGAGGAGCGTGGTGTGCGCGGGGAGGATGGGGCGGCCAGGGAGGTGGGCAACGGGGGGAGGAGGGCAACGGGGGGAGAGGAGCGGCCAGGGAGGAGGGGAGGTGCGGGACAGATGGGCGGCCAGGGAGGAGGGCAACGGGGGAGTGGCGCTCGGAGGAGAGGTAACCGGGGAGGGCGGCGTTGGGAGGAAGGCGCCGTCGGGAGGAGCTACGAGGATTTTTGGGAGGGGATAGGGTGGAGAGAGACTCTAAGTCTGAACCTTCCGCCTCTCTCTCCCCTTTTTTTTCTTCTTCGCACCCTCGCGCCTCTCTCTTTTTTTCACCTCTCGCCCAACATTTTGCCTGGCAGTTACGTTGACCTGGTTGACTTAGGCGTTTTGCCCAGCAGTTAAGTTGACCCGATTGACTTTTTCTAAGGCAGGTGTATTGTAGCTAAAATAAAAACATAGACGACAGATAAGTTGTTCTAGATAATAGTTATTTCTGGCAGATAACGGGACCCGTAATCTCTTGGACATTGCCGGCACATGTTTTGCCACTCATCTTATTTTTTTATGGCAGTTAATTGCCCTTAATTCTATGTCATTGTAACATCCCAATTTTCTGAGCCTTAAAAATCTTTTAAATAGTTAGTAGGAGAAAATTCACTATTTGGATTTTATTTGTTTTTAAATCAAAAGCTTAATATGGACTTTGTACATCAAAACAATTTAATATGATTAAAGTCAACATGAACAATGGTCAAAACTATTTTATTTGGGTTCTTTGGGCTTGGATATATTTTCTAGAATTTTTCCAAGTTCATTTGCTATTTTCTATTGCTTATTTGGATTTCTAGTATTTTCTTAAAAAGAAAAACTATTTAAAAATCTCAGATAATCCTTGGGCCGAAACCCAACTCCTTTCCTGTTCTGGCCTGCTCCTGTGCGGCCCGTTTTCTTTTGCTTCGGCCCATTCCTTGTGCCCGCCTTCGCCGTCTTGTATGTGTGCATTTGGCCCCACTTGCCATCGGCAGATTCTTGGCCGTGTCGCCTGCACCTTATCTGAGCCGTCTCGCTGACTCATGGGACCCGCCGCCACGTCGACTTCGTCTTCTCCATGGACTCCTGAGTCCGGGTCATGGACGTCTTGTCGCCGCCGCCATTTCCTTCTCGGACTCCTCGCTCCCGAGGCTATTTAAAACCTCGAGGACCCGATCCTCGCATCCCGAACCCTGTTGCCTCTTTTGCCCTAGCCACCACCCTCGTTTCACCGCGTAGCACCGTCGCCATCGTCTTCGTCTTCAACGCCGGCTGAAGGACTTCGTCACCACCGTCGCCGCTTGAGCCGTCCTCGTCGCCGTTAGAGACCATCACCGGGATCGTCGCAACGCCCGCATCTCGAGGCCGCCCTCGCCTTCGTTGGGGAGCCCTCCCAAAGACCGTCGCCGTCGAGCAAAGCTCGGCTCCGCCGCATCCTTGCCGCCGGCCGCCACAATCGCCCTCGAGGACCCGTGAGCCCACCCCTGAGTTCCCCGTCTCGCCCCTACCTCCCCGTAGCACCCGCCACCGTTGAACCGCCGCCGTTCGCGGTTTCCGTCGGAGCCGAGCGCCACCAGCCTCACCGGCGTCCACGTCGGATCCACGCCAGTGCCATGTCACCCTGGTTGCCTGCATGTCAGCCCGCGTGAGCGCCGTGTCAGCATCCACGTGCGCGTGCGTGCCACCTCACCCTAGCCCCAGATCCCAAGGCTTGGTGAACTTGGTTCACCATGAGCCATCTCGCTGACGTGTGGGTCCCACATGTCAGATTTTCTTTTTAATTCTTTAATTCCGAGTGCTGACGTCATCGTTGCGCAATAATCCGATTTTTCTTTTAAGAAATAATTCGGAAATTTGGAATAATCAGTTTTAGGGTTTTTCTTGTAGATTCAATCTTCCAAAGCCCATATCTTTTGCATCCAAACTTCGATTGAGCCCATTCAAATTTCTAAATTCATCTAAATTCAAGATCTACCTATCTAATATTTTTATTTAATTTTTGGAGTTTGTTTTGCCTCTGTTTTTATTTATTTTTGTTTGTTTGTTTCGTTTGCGAGTAGACGTTGATACCTCGGGAGGTTTTGAAGAGCAAGGAGCATCTCAAGACCAAGATCAATACCAAGACCTTTTCCAAGGCAAGTTATACCTTTGATCATATTGAACCCAGTTTTCAAAAGTTATATTGTTTCAAAGTATTGCATTTACTTCAATTAGTTATTTCAATGCTTTTGGGATTAGTTAATGTCTAATCTGTTATGACCTCCTTGTCTAATTGTATGCCATAATCTTTTGTCACCCTAGTTTGGTTTATTTAGTTGGTGCTATGGTATTACCAACGTGGGTTGGTTAGATGCGATTAGTTTGCTTAGCCATGCTACGATTCATCATCTCATGTAGTTGCAAATATAAACTTGACTAAGTGACTATGGAACTATGTGATAGAAACTGTGTGCGCTATGTGCTATTACTCGTTGATGGCATATGTTGCACTTAACCAACCGGGTGGGAAAGGATTTTAGACGGAGGCTAGTGGACTGTGTGATATTTTGGTGGAGCTATGTGCGTGGGCCTAATAACCTGTGTGCATAGGGATTTGTAGTTTAATTGGAAGTCTTGCCTTGGTCAATTAAAGACTTAACTTTGTGCGCCATTGAACTGAGCCTCTCGTACAACCACATGCCTGGTATGGGACGGGCCTAACTTAGTAAGTTATGGAGTCTTGGCTTTGATTACTCAGGTAGTAGGTTAGGCTGTGTGCATGGGTGGAGGTGTGCTACCAGGTAGTCACATCACGGGGCGGTTTGCCGTGTCCCTATCCAACGGTGTGTGTTGGACTGACTTCCTATGTGGGGTTGTTTGACGGTTTGTAAGCACACTGGGAGTGTCAATGTTAAGATGAAGTTTCTGAACTGTTTGGTTACGGCTAGTGCTAGCTACACTAGTTGTATCGTGTGCGTAAAATGTACAAACTCTGCAGGGTGTTAATCAGTCTAGTCGAATAGCGCGTCATGATCATGGACATGCTCGGTAATTTCACACGAGGGGTAGATTTTCATAAAACCCTGGGAAGGGAGCTGTGTGACCAAAGTCATATGGCTATGTGAATAACCTGCTTCGGCTAGGTGTCTTTGTGAACTAAAACTGTCAAATCATTATTGTCTATTTGTTTTGAATTATGCTTTCAATCTATTACTTGTATTGAAATTGCAAATGCTGCATTTCTGCAAAAGAACCACAGAATGCCATTCCTTTGGAATAAGTCTGCATCTATAATTGTATTTCTGTGGTATGACTTGCGAGTACGGTGTGTACTCATGCTTGTTGTAAAACATGCAACAGAAGAGGAGGAATCTTCGCCTGCTTTCGAGGAGGAGTTCATCGAAGGTGCTTGATCGTAGGGTTTTGATCGATCGGTTACTGTGGTGAATTGATGGGATTCCGTGAAGTTTCTCCGTTCATTGCTATTTTATTTCTTTGCTAGCCCTGCGTAGCTTAATAATTGTAAACTCGACCATAAGGTCAAAACAACTATTTGTTATCAAATTACTCGTTTATGTTATTAATCGCTTGTGTGGATCGATATTCACCTATATTGACACTGTGTGCACTAGCGTGATCCTGGACTAGTGCATTATACACAGAGGGTCCAGAATTGCATATTTTGGGTCTCACAAAGGTGGTATTAGAGCCATACTGACTGTAGGTCTTACCCTTAGATCGGCTGTCTTAGAGAGTCCAAATTATTTTCTAAAGAAAAATTAACTTGTAAGATTAAATGAATTGCTTAACTCCCCTCATGTCTCTCCCGACTCATCTATTGCCATAATCTTTTCCTCTCCCCGCCGTTTTAACTTGGTTCCCACCCTCTTGTCTGTCTTTACAGATGCTTCATACCTACGGTGAGCGCAAGGGCGGACTCGCCGCAGAGCTGTGGAAGCTGTTGCAAGTACTTGGAGGCTTTGACCGTCCCATGTATCGTGGCAACCAATGGGTGGTAAACGGCCGAGATCGTGGAGTGATTTGCCGTCTAACAGTCTATGCCAGGAAGAGCACTAAAGCCAGCCAACCGTTGAACATCTCCGTTAGAAGGATCACCTTCGCGCAAGGAATTCAGGAGTTGTCACGCCTAGCCATCCTCAGAATTTGCCACATCTACGCATGAGAGCTGTGAAATACCATCTTCCGTTACCATCCCCGAGCTGCAGCCGTGGATTGACCAACACGCTACCCGTCTACGGATGGAGAAGACGATGCCACAGTGGTGCACCTCGCCCAGTTTGCAGCCGCTCAAGAGAAGTCGTTGGAAGCAACCGCCACCGAGCTGGAGTGTGCCTATGAGACTCTGCAAGGAGCTGAAGAAAGGATCGCCAGACTAGAAGAAGCCCTCTATGGTCAGCACAACCTTGAGGAGGAACAAGAAGGAGAAGATCCAGACGAAAATGTAACATCCCAAATATGTAAATAGGTGTGTGTTTCAAATATAAGAAAATGTGTAGAAATTAAAACTTTTTCTCACATCTTGAAACTCTTGAACTCCTCTATAATTCTTATCAAAAGTTGTGGAGTTCAAAAACCTAAACCTCCTGTGGACTAAAGTCCAACCCTTATTCAACTTGTCACAAATCTTGTGCCAAACTTGGGAAAATATTTTCCCTTGGTTCTAGAGTTGAGGTGGGACCCCTCTGAAAAATATCATGAGTTATAAAACTTGTTTGATAATTTTGGAGGTAAATCAAACCCTAGAACAGACTTTAGGAATTTCTGGAGAAAAATGCATTGCACAAAAACCTCTGGAAATTTTATGAAAGGTTAATCCTAAAGTCAGCAAGCTCCAGTTAAAATTTCATAAATTTTGGAGTTGTTTTGCTATCTCAAATAAATCTGCAAAGTCTCAGCTGTTAATTTCAACCTCAATTGCATGCACTGTTCCTTGGGCTTGAGCCACATTCCAAAGGGGTTAAACCCAACCGCATCCCCTGGCTCAGCCCAGACCTCCTCTTTCCCACACGTGAGGTCGTAGTCGTTGGATTCAATCCAACAGCCACGACCTCCTCCACAACCATCGCAGCCCTGTCCTCCCACCTCGCGAGGTCTTGCGCCATTGGATCAAAGATCCATGGCCATGACCTCCCCTCGCTATCTAGTGCCTCAAACCTCCCACCTAGTCAAGGTTGTAACCGTTGGATCAGATCCAACGCCCACAACCTCCCCTATCCTCTCATCACCGTCAGATGAAAATCTTGTGGCCTGGACCTCCCCATCCCTTTCTAGTGTCTTGCCCAAGGGCCAAGACCTCCCGCACCTCAGGTCGTCGCCTTTGGATCGAGATCCAATGGCTAAGACCTCCCCACTCATCTCGTTGCCGTCAGATCAAAACATAATAGCCACGACCTCCCTGTGCTTGTGCGCAACAGCCAAGACCTCCCCTCACCATTGTGTGCCCTTGGATAAAAATCTAAAGGCCATGACCTCCCCCTCGCTTATCTAAGCCGTGCGCATCATTAGGTCATCCCCATCTGGTCCGCGCCCTTGGATCGCGATCCAATGGCCAGGACCTCCTGTCCTTTTCAGCGCATGACCTCCCCGTCCTTTTCGCAACCGTACGATGGAGATCGTGTGGCTGTGACCTCCCCTTTTCCTCGCGCCTCTACGCGATGATGATCTTGTGGTCACGACCTCCCCAGTCTTGATCCAGTGGCTGTGACCTCCTCTCTTTTCCATCTAAAACTTACCGCTTCAAATCCTAGGGCTGTGACCTCCCTATCTTTCTCATCCAGCGGTGGAGAGCAGCTCCTGTTCTTCTCCTAGCTTGGCGCGCGCGTGCGCCATGGCAGTGGAGGAGGTCAGCACCATGTCTTGTCCCAACGGCTCTGTGCCTGCGCACATTTATTGTGTGTCAGCCTTTCCGCCCCCTAGGCCATGCCCTGACCTACCCCTCTGTCACCTCCACGTCTTGTCCAAGCCATGGACCGCGCCATGGACTAAGTTCACCATGAGCTTAACCCTTGGCTCATGACCTCCATTCCCTCGAGCTATAAGACCTTCCCCTGGTCTTCATTGGCTTCTTTTAAACATCTCACCCTTGCTCTCGGTTCTGTGGAGCTCAAACCACATACCTCCCCTTGGCCGCCATTGCTGGAGCTTGGAGCTCCTCTGTGGCAGTGCTCCTGTGGCTCCCTCCTCAACCCTTGCTCTCTTTTGCTCCTCTCACTTCCTGGAAGTTTTAACCCTAACTTAACTTTGGGTTGACCTCTTCAGGAGGGAGCTAGTTGGAGCTTGGAGCTTTTGGCCGTGGAGCTCATCGTCTTCACCAGCGCCGGTCCTCCTCAGCTCCTCCAACCTCCCCGGCACCTTCAAGACCTCTAGGTAATCTCCTGATAGTCCTTTAGAGCTGGGCACCTACTTATATGTCGTTGCGGAGCTTTTCCTTCAAATTTTGTCTTTTGGCCATGTTGGCCGTCTTGCTCCTCTCCGGCTCGCCAGCGATTTAGGCCGTCGCCGCCAAGAGTGAACCCATTAGGTGCGCAAGGTTATTGCACACTCAGTGGTGCCCTTGCATGTCACCGGCGAGGTCTGTATCGCCGGCGATGACCACTTCTTTGTGCTCGGAATTTTTGTCGGACGAGTTCGTCCAGCGCATGTCGTTAGGACAAAGATTTGGTCAGTAAATGCCCAATCATTGAGAGCAATTACTGCTGTCTTAAGCGCGCCCGGACCTCCTCGTTGTCCCGCGCATTAACTCCTTGCCCAGCAGCTGCAGTGCATAATGTTGTGGTGAGATCTGGACCATCGAGGATCACCTCAAGTGAACCTTGACCGTCCAGGACCTCCCCTTTTCAGATCTTGGACGTTCAGGACCACCCTCAAGTGGATCTGAACCGCCTAGGACCTCTTCGTTTTTGTCTTGACAGTCCAGGACCTCCCTTGAGTAATCTGGACCATCCAAGACCTCCCTCTTAGGATCTGAGCCGTTCAGGACCACCCCCGTGGGAGTCGTGAACAGCTTAGGACCTCCTCTCTTTGTCGGGAAGGTCCAGGACCTCCCTGAGAGCGCATCTTAGCCGTTAAGGACCTCCCCGTGTTGATCTCAACCATTGAGATCCTCAACCATTGAGATCCTCCCTGTGTTGATCTTAGCCGCTTAGGACCTCCTCGAGGTCATCTCAGCCGTTAAGGTCCTCCCTCGCTAGATCTGGACTGTCCCGGTCCTCCCCCATTTGTTGTGGCCCGTTGGATGCAGCATCGATGGCCACGACCTCTTCCCAGTTCGCGCGCGCGTTGCCGGGAGGACATGGACCGTCGGATCCAAGATCAACGGCCCATGTTCTCTGGACTCTGCATAGCCTGCAGCGTCTGCGTTTTCACAGGAGGTCTTGGGCGTCCGATTTAGCATCAGCGGCTCTTGTCCTCCCCTGTCACTTTGGTTTTTCAAAATCCAGAGAGCTCTTATTTTGTGAACTGAAAAAGGTAAGGAACTTTGAAAATGCATAACTAATTCATCTTAGCTCCTTTTTAGGTGATTCAAATTTATGTAGCTCTGGTTTGGACTGAGCTCTAATCTAAAAATGGTTATGAGCTCAAAACATGGATTTGCAATTGGTTTAGAAATTTACTTTAAATGTCACATTAAAAATTCAAATTAACTTGTAAAATGCATAAGTAATTCTCTGTAGGTTATTTTTGAGTGAATCCAACTTTGTTGGCTTCCTCTGTTAATGCACTAAATGTTAGAATAGGATTTAGGCATGTCACTATTTTCAAAAGAATTGTGGGTGCATTTTAGTTGTGCTCATTTTCATATCTTTGAAAAATGATAAAACATGCATAATAGCTCCAAATGAGATGAACCCTATTGGGTTGTTCATCTTATGAGGTGCTTGTTTTACTGTAAAAATTTCAATTGTACCACCTTTCTAGAAAATTTTGCTAAACAATTTAATTATGTGATTAGTAGCAGTTTGCATTTTTACAGGCTGAGCAAAATTGTTTTGCTCATATCTTTTGCATTGAGAATCCAAATCAATTGGTTCTTATTGCTAAATTCTCTAAAAATCTTCCTCTTACTACTGTAGAAATTTCAGAGCATTTGGAGTTAGTTTGCTGTGCTGTCTTCTTGGTTTTCGTCGCTCTTATCGATTCTTTTCGCCTTTTCGATTAGGTGTCGACAAGTGTATTGATCACGTGAGCGAACCTCTGCAGCAAACTGAGCATATCCAGCAAGACAAGCAGTTTGATCATATCCCATTATTGTCCCATTACTTTAAAGTTTAATACTTTTTTCACTTGTATGTATGCATGCTACTTTGTGTTAAAATATTGATTAGTTGAGCCTATAGATGCATATCCTGTAGGTAAATGTTCATTCTCTACTACTAAGCCTAGGATTATCTTGCTGTGATTTAGAGTTCGATGGATGGACTCTTATCACTTAGTAGTTTACGTTGATAATGCTTAGATAACGGTAGAAATGGACGGTTGTCGACATTATGTCGATGACCTTGATCACACAAAAACTATTAATCCATTATGTCCATCTTGTGCCTGTTACTTTGTAAATAAACAAAAATGAAAACAAAATTGTTATTGACTTGGGCACAATGGATGTTGGTGTGATTTGTTGGGTGTGAACGGAATGGTGCCTAAGTCCCCAAAATAAACAAAAATGAAAACAAAATTGTTATTGACTTGGGCACAATGGATGTTGGTGTGATTTGTTGGGTGTGAACGGAATGGTGCCTAGGTCCCCAAGGACCGAGTTACTTGCGCCATTGATCCAAGCACTTTTGCGTGCTAACCATATGAGGGGGATATAGGACCTCTCTTGACTAAGTACTTTGGGATGTGTTAATTATGAGCTGGTTGGTGGGTATGTTAAAAGTGTGTGTGCTATGTGTGGTGTTGGGAAGGGAGCATTAACAGATCGGCCATAGGCTGGTTAATGTGTCCTTATCCCCGTGGGTTGCGGCTCTTAATTAGCATTATCCATTGGAAATGTCTTGTAGAACTTAGCCGTGCCGGCATACCAAAGGAAGTGTGCTTAATCTAGTGGCGAAAAGGCGGTTTGGCGTGTGGGTACATTGGCACACCCCTGCAGGGTTAAAACTATTCGAATAGCCTCGTCCTAGGTTATGGACACGCTTGGTGATTTCCCGCAAGAACTAGACTAAACACTTAATTAAAACTTGATGGGTGGTATGAATTGGGTAATTCATGCTATTGTTGTGGTGACTTGGGTGAGTCACTTCCAGGTTGTCCCTATTGTTATTATTATTGTATTCGTTGTTACTTCAACAATTAAAAATGCTTTGTCAAATTGCTTTCAATCTATTACAATATTGCAAATGAAATCTTGCTTTATGCTAAAATGAGTCCAAAGCCTCACCCACTTAAATAAAGCTTGCATGTAGCTATTTATAGTTACATTATACTACATGTGGATCTTGCAGTACATTTTGTACTCATTTGCTTTGCTTAATAACTTTGTTGTAGAGGAGGTAGAGCCCAAAGGGCTTTACTTTTAATGAGATGTCTTTGCGGTTGGGAGTCTAGCTAGGCGGCTTGGTGGTTGCCTTGTGGGCTAAAGGCAAACCTTGTGGCTCTCTTTTGTTTATCGTCATCTTATGGCTTTTGCTTCCGCTGTGTTTATCTTCCTTAGTTGTATTTGGCCGGTCGGCCCCTTTTGTAATAACTCTCTATATTATGTATGTCTTTTATTCTAGTTGTGCTTTGGTTCTATGTCTTGAATGGAATTGATGCATGATTTTGTAAAGGGTGTGTATCTTGATGCAGGAAGTATACATATCTCAAGACACGGTTATTTCGTTTGTAATGCTAGGGTCAATGGATGACTAAGTATTACAAGCCTAACAAACCGGGGTCCTCACAGAAGATCCGGAGGAAGATCCTGAAGAAGATCTAGAGGAGGTTCTAGAGGAGCCAACAGAAGCTGCAGAGCCGGAAGAACCAGCTGCACCTGCGCCAGTCCCAGGACATCAAGATCAGTTCGCGAAGATGCCAGCTCACTTCCAAGTCTACAGCCGGCGGGAGCATCGTCGTGGTTGTGGAGGCTACCTTAGCGATTGAGATCGCTAGAGTCTTAGGTCGTCAGGCTTAGCCAGTTTCCTTTCGAGTTGCCCTTTAGGCGGTAGATTGTGTGCTTAGGTTCATCTTATTTCCTTGTGTGTGCAGGTATGAGCTACAAAAGCCCTTAGGCATTGTTGCAAGCCATACTAAAACCCTTAATAAATAAATGTGTTCATTTGGTTTTCTTGAACCGTGTTGTTGGGTTTAACCTACCCCTAGATTAGTTCTTAACTCATCTCATGCTTTCTACCTTATCTAACCCATGGAGCTTCATCAGATAGTTCAGACTCGCCATGCCGCCGCAAGTGGATCCGGAACCCAAGGATCAGAAGGCAACGAGCAAACCCCTGCGGGAGCAGTACCACCACAAGCACCCCATCTTGACTTGCAGAACTTTGGAGCCTTCATGGCAACACAGACACAGATGATGTATACTATGATGAACCACCTGCAGAGCATGAGCAATCAGAACAAGAACAACAAAAACAATCATCACCCTGGAGCCCCAGTCGCTCATGGACACCAAGGACCATCCAAGCTTGCTGAATTCATGAGGACTCGCCCTCCAACCTTTTCTAGTAATGTTACACCAATTGAAGTTGATGATTGGCTTCGGGTTATCGAGAGGAAGCTGCTGATCACTCAATGCAACGACCATGAGAAAGTTCTGTATGCTACTCATCAGATGGAGGAGCGCCGAACAACCAAGGAGTTTCTCAACGTACCAGTCAACCAGGAGGAGCGCCTCAGTCTGTGGTCAGAGGTCGTGTCAACCATGTCACTCTAGAAGGAGCTCAGGAAGCACCGGACGTCGTACTGGGTAAGTTTCTAGTAAACTCAGTACCCGCATCAGTCTTGTTTGATTCTGGAGCTTCGCATTCCTTTGTTTCCGGAGTTTTTGTCACTAAGAATAATTTGGAAGTTATGTGCCTTAAGCATACTCTGTTAGTCCAGTCGCCTGGAGCAGAGGTAAGTTCTAAAGTGGGATGTTTAGGGGCTAAGTTACTCATAGCTGGAGTTGAGTTTCTAGCCAACCTCATTGTTCTAGACACCCAGACCTTAGATGTCATTCTTGGCATGGATTGGTTAACCAAGCACAAAGCCATACTAGATTGTGGCCGAAGAGCCATTACAATTGCAGATACTAAGGGAAACAAGGTAGAGTTTCAAGCTACCTTGGTGCGCGATGGACACCTGATAGTCAATAGTTTCAAGCTTTGGAAGATGTGCCTATTGTCAGGGAGTATCCAGATGTGTTCCCAGAAGAATTACCCGGAATGCCACCAGACCGTGACATCGAGTTTGTCATCGATCTAGTGCCCGGGACAGCACCTATTTCTAAGAGACCCTATCGGATGTCAGCCGATGAGTTAGTGGAAATGAAGAAGCAACTAGAAGAACTTCTGGAGAAAGGTTTTATAAGACCTAGTTCATCGCCGTGGGGAGCACCAGTTTTGTTTGTCGGGAAGAAAGATGGAAGCATGAGGATGTGCATCGATTATCGATCTCTCAATGAAGTCACCATCAAGAACAAGTATCCATTACCTCGGATTGATGATTTGTTTGATCAGATGAAGGGAGCCGGAGTGTTCTCAAAGATCGATCTGCGATCGGGTTATCACCAATTGAAAATTTTTCCTAAGGATATACCTAAGACCGCTTTCTCAACGCGGTACGGATATTATGAGTTCTTAGTCATGTCCTTTGGTTTGACTAATGCCCCTGCCTATTTCATGAATATGATGAATAAAGTGTTCATGGAATATTTGGATAAGTTCGTAGTGGTGTTTATCGATGATATTTTGGTCTACTCCAAGTCAGAAGAAGAGCATGCTGAACATTTGAGATTAATCCTAGAGAAACTCGGGGAGCATCGGTTGTATGCAAAGTTTAGTAAGTGTGAGTTTGGCAAAAGGAAGTTGATTTTCTTGGTCATGTGATGACGGTAGAGGAGTAGTCGTTGACCCCATAAAAGTCGAGCGATTACATGAGGAACGACCAAGACCATCACTCAGATTCGCGATTTCTTGGGAATGGCGGGATATTATCGTCGTTTCATTGAAGGATTCTCAACGATTGCTAAGCCTCTTACGCAGTTGTTGAAAAAGGAGAATAAGTTCACTTGGACCCCAGCTTGTGAAGGAAGTTTTCAGGAGTTGAAGAAGCGTTTGACTTGATTTCAAATCTTGATTTTGCGGGACATCCGTAAAGATTTTGATATCTATTGTGATGCTTCGCGTCAAGGATTAGGATGTGTCCTGATGCAAGAAGGAAGAGCTGTCGCTTATGCGTCAAGGCAATTAAGGCCTCATGAAGAGAATTACCTTACCCATGATCTGGAATTAGCGGCCGTAGTGCACGCTTTAAAGATTTAGCGTCATTACCTTATCGGTAACATTGTGAGGTATATCTGAGATCATAAGAGTCGAAGTATATTTTCACTCAGTTTGACTTGAACATGAGACAAAGAAGATGGTTAGAGTTGATAAAGGATTATAACCTTGGAATCCATTACCACCCAGGTAAAGCTAATGTAGTTGCAGACACTTTAAGCAGTAAGAGCTATTGCAATGCTGTGGAAGTAAAAGTGGTTTGTTCAGAACTTCAAGAGGAATTTAAAAAGCTGAAGCTAGAAGTTGTAGCTAAAGGATTTATAGCCGGTCTAGAAGTGCAGTCTACTCTGGAGAAGCAGATTCGTGAAGCTCAACCAAAGGATTCAGAGTTTTCTGATATCAGAAAGAAGATGGCGGAAGGAAAGTTCAAAGACTTCACCATAGATGATCAAGATACACTGTGGATCAATGGACGCATCTGCGTACCAGACGTTGATGGTTTAAGGCAGCTGATTTTGAAAGAAGCCCATGATTCAAAGTATTCGATTCACCCTGGTAGTACTAAGATGTATCAAGATGTTAAGAATAAATTTTGGTGGCCAAATATGAAGCGAGAAGTTGCAGAGTTTGTTGCCCTGTGCGACGTATGTCAGAAGGTAAAAGCAGAACACCAAAGACCAGCAGGTCTGTTGCAACCTTTGAAGATTCCAGAATGGAAGTGGGAAGAAATCGGAATGGATTTCATTACCGGTTTACCCAAGACTCAATCGGGTTACGATTCGATTTGGGTAATAGTGGATCACTTGACCAAAGTTGCTCATTTCTTGCCAGTCAAAACCACTTACTCAGGAGACCACCTTGCAGAATTATACATGTCAAGGATTGTTAGTTTGCATGGTGTGCCTAAGAAGATAGTGTCGGATCGAGGATCCCAGTTCACCTCCCGTTTTTGGCAGAGTCTGCATGAAGCCTTAGGGACTCATCTGAATTTCAGTACTGCATACCATCCCAAGACAGATGGACAGACTGAAAGAGTTAATCAAATATTGGAGGATATGTTGAGAGCTTGTGCCCTAGCCAATGCTATCCGTTGGGATAAGAGTTTGTCGTATGCAGAATTTTCGTACAACAAGCTTATCGTGCGATCCGCAAATGTCACCGTTTGAAGCTTTATGCGGTCGTGCTGTAGAACCCCTTTGAATTGGTCGAGAAGCAATGCGACGTTTGGTTTTGGACGGACATTATCAAGAAGCAGAAGAACAAGTGGCTATGATCCGAGAAAGATTAAAGATAGCTCAGTCGAGGCAGAAGAGTTATGCTGATAATCGTCGTCGTGATCTCAGCTTTGAGCCAGAGGATTTTGTTTATCTTCGAGTTACTCCCCTCAGAGGTGTGAAAAGATTTCATGCCAAAGTGAAGCTTGCCCCTAGATATGTGGGTCCGTTCAAGATATTGGCTCGTCGTGGAGAAGTAGCCTATCAATTGGAGCTGCCACAGTCGTTAGCAGGAGTACATGATGTCTTTCATGTCTCTCAGTTGAAGAAGTGTCTTCGCGTGCTAGAAGAGGAGGCCCTGTTGGAGTCGATCGAATTGAAAGAAGACCTCACCTACAAAGAGCAGCCAATCAAGATTTTGGACGTCGCAGAGCGCCATACCAGAAGCAAGACCGTTCGTTTTTGCAAGGTTCAGTGGAGCAACCACTCCGAAGAAGAAGCAACGTGGGAACGTGAAGGCGAGTGGCCAGTTCCCTAGCCTCTTCTCTAGCTAGCCTGAATCTCGGGGACGAGATTCCTTTAAGGGGGGGAGGTTTGTAACATCCCGATTTTCTGAGCCTTAAAAATCTTTTAAATAGTTAGTAGGAGAAAATTCTCTATTTGGATTTAATTTGTTTTTAAATCAAAAGCTTAATATGGACTTTGTACATCAAAACAATTTAATATGATTAAAGTCAACATGAACAATGGTCAAAACTATTTTATTTGGGTTCTTTGGGCTTGGATATATTTTCTAGAATTTTTCCAAGTTCATTTGCCATTTTCTATTGCTTATTTGGATTTCTGGTATTTTCTTAAAAAGAAAAACCATTTTAAAATCTCAGATAATCCTTGGGCCGAAACCCAACTCCTTTCCTGTTCCGGCCTGCTCCTATGCGTCCCGTTTTCTTTTGCTTCGCCCATTCATGCTGCCCGCCTTCCGCCGTCGTCTTGTGTGGTCGCCCCACGTGCCATCGATCAGATTGTCTTGCGGTCGCACGCAGCCAAGATCTGAGCCCATCTCGCTGACTCGTGGGACTCGCCGCCACGTCGACTTCATCTTCTCCGTGGACTCCTGAGTCCGGGTCATGGCCGTCTCGTCGCCGCCGCCGTTTCCTTCTCGGACTCCTCGCTCCCGAGGCTATTTAAGGCCTCGAGGACCCGCGGTCCTCGCATCCCGAGCCACGCCGCCTCTTTTGCCCTAGCCACCACCCTCGTTTCACCGCGTAGTGCCGTCGCCATCGTCTTCGTCTTCAACGCCGACCGAAGGACTTCGTCGTCACCGTCGCCGCTTGAGCCATCCTCGTTGCCGTTGGAGACCATCACCGGGATCATCGCAACGCCCGCATCTCGAGGCCGCCCTCGCCTTCGTCGGGGAGCCCTCCTAGCACCGTCGCCGTCGAGCCCGAAGCTCCAGCTCCGCTGCATCCTCGCCGCCGGCCGCCACAATCGCCCTCGAGGACCCGTGAGCCCACCCCTGAGTTCCCCGTCTCGCCCCCTACCTCCCCGTAGCACCCGCCGTCGTTGAACCGCCGCCGTTCGCGATTTCCGTCGGAGCCGAGCGCCACCATCCTCCGGCATCCACGTCGGATCCGTGCCAGCGCCATGTCACCCTGGTTGCCTGCGTGTCAGCCCGCGTGAGCGCCGTGTCAGCATCCACGTGCGCGTGCGTGCCACCTCACCCTAGCCCCAGATCCCAAGGCTCGGTGAACTTGGTTCACCGTGAGCCATCTCACTGACGTGTGGGTCCCACATGTCAGATTTCCTTTAATTCTTTAATTCCGAGCGCAATAATCCGATTTTTCTTTTAAGAAATAATTCGGAAATTCGGAATAATCAGTTTTAGGGTTTTTCTTGTAGATTCAATCTTCCAAAGCTCATATCTTTTGCATCCGAACTCCGATTGAGCCCATTCAAATTTCTAAATTCATCTAAATTCAAGATCTACCTATTTGATATTTTTATTTAATTTTTGGAGTTTGTTTTGCCTCTGTTTTTATTTATTTTTGTTTGTTTATTTCGTTTGCGAGTAGACGTTGATACCTCGGGAGGTTTTGAAGAGCAAGGAGCATCTCAAGACCAAGATCAATACCAAGACCTTTTCCAAGGCAAGTTATACATTTGATCATATTGAACCCAGTTTTCAAAAGTTATATTGTTTCAAAGTATTGCATTTACTTCAATTAGTTATTTCAATGCTTTTGGGATTAGTTAATGTCCAATCTGTTATGACCTCCTTGTCTAATTGTATGCCATAATCTTTTGTCACCCTAGTTTGATTTATTTAGTTGGTGCTATGGTATTACCAACGTGGGTTGGTTAGATGCGATTAGTTTGCTTAGCCATGCTACGAGTCATCATCTCATGTAGTTGCAAATATAAACTTGACTAAGTGACTATGGAACTATGTGATAGAAACTGTGTGTGCTATGTGCTATTACTCGTTGATGGCATATGTTGCACTTAACCAACCGGGTAGGAAAGGATTTTAGACGGAGGCAAGTGGACTGTGTGATATTTTGGTAGAGCTATGTGCGTGGGCCTAATAGCCTGTGTGCATAGGGATTTGTAGTTTAATTGGAAGTCTTGCCTTGGTCAATTAAAGACTTCACTTTGTGTGCCATTGAACTGAGCCTCTCGTACAACCACATGCCTGGTATGGGACGGGCCTAACTTAGTAAGCTATGGAGTCTTGGCATTGATTACTCAGGTAGTAGGTTAGATTGTGTGCATGGGTGGAGGTGTGCTACCAGGTAGTCACATCACGGGGCGGTTCGCCGTGTCCCTGTCCAACGGTGTGTGTTGGGTGACTTCCTATGTGGGGTTGTCGGCGGTTTGTAAGCACCTTTGGGAGTGTCAATGTTAAGATGAAGTTTCGAACTGTTTTGTTACAGCTAGTGCTAGCTACACTAGTTGTATCGTGTGGGTAAAGTGTACAAACTTTGCAGGGTGTTAATCAATCTATTCGAATAGCCACGTCCGCGGTCATGGACATGCTCGGTAATTTCACACGAGGGGTAGATTTTCATAAAACCCTGGGAAGGGAGCTGTGTGACCTAAGTCATATGGCTATGTGAATAACCTGCTTAGGTTATGTGTCTTTGTGAACTAAAACTGTCAAATCATTATTGTCTATTTGTTTTGAATTATGCTTTCAATCTATTACTTGTATTTAAATTGCAAATGCTGCATTTCTGCAAAAGAACCACAGAATGCCATTCCTTTGGAATAAGTCTGCATCTATAATTGCATTTCTGTGGTATGACTTGCGAGTACGGTGTGTACTCATGCTTGTTGTAAAACATGCAATAGAAGAGGAGAAGTCTTCGCCTGCTTTCGAGGAGGAGTTCATCGAATGTGCTTGATCGTAGGGTTTTGATCCCAGTCAGTTGTCTGTGGTGAATTGATGGGATTCCGCTAAAGTTTCTCCGTTCCGCTGCTATTTTATTTCTTTGCTAGCCCTGCGTAGCTTTCAATTAAACTCGACCATAAGGTTAAAACAACTATTTGTTATCAAATTACTCATTTATGTTATTAATCGCTTGTGTGGATCGATATTCACCTATGTTGACACTGTGTGCACTAGCGTGATCCTGGACTAGTGCATTATACACAGAGGGTCCAGAATTGCATATTTTGGGTCCTGACAGTCATGGTGTAGTGGATGGGAAACTTGTCCTTGACGGTGCGCCCATTGAGGGCCCTGTAGTCGACGCATAAGCACCATGAGTTGTCTCGCTTCTTGACAAGCAGGACCAGTGAAGAGAACGGCGAGTGGCTGGGCTGTATGATTCCTTGACATTGCATACACTGCTTTTGGAGCTCATCCTTGAGTAGCTGGGGGTAGCGATATGGTCGCACGGAGACTGCTAGAGTGTCCAGTAGTAGAAGGATGCGGTGGTCACGCCCGCGTTTCAGCGATTGTTTGGTTGGCTCGGTGAAGATGTCGTCGAACTCGGCGAGAAGCTCGTCCATCAAGTTGGACGACAAGACCGTGCACGACCATGGCATGCAGGAAGGTGCACCCAGCCCTTGCCAACACACCGAGCATTGGTCGCGGTGGAACATCATGGTGGAATCATGTAGCAGTCCGCTTGGAAGTCCTTGACCGCCACCTTGATCGACAGAGTGTGGTAGATGCCAGTGCTGGGCACCCGCTCCTCGTTGGCAACGATGACCCGCAGTCCCATGCGCGCCTGCATGCGGAGGCCGAGGTGACTAGCCGTCTCGTGGTTGATGAAGTTGCGCGACGAACCCGAGTCGATGAGAGCCAACAGCACCTTGCCGACCACTTCCACCACTAGGCGCATGGTTTGGGCCGCGCGTAGTTGGATACCGGTCAATGCATATAAAGATATGTCGGGCTCTTGCTCATTCTCCGGTTGTAGATCATCACTGTCATCGTTGCTTAGGGCCAAGAGCACGAACAAGCGCTTGCACCGATGGTTTGGCGTGAACATTTCCTCACAATTGAAGCACAGGCCGGCTTCCCTGTGAGTTGCCATCTCGGCAGGTGTCAGGCAACGCCGGCGAAGTCGTGGTTCCTAGGCGCCTGCTACCGCTCGTGTCGGGGCAGGTTGGTCTACTGGGGCGGCTACCGGATTTGCTGGTGCTACTGTCGTGCCTACCTGGGCTCCCCCAACTGTTGTCATAGTGGTACCAGCTATCTGGACGCTGGTTGTGGTGGCAATTGGCCGGAAACCTAGGCGTGTCTCTCGTAGGCCCAAGCGAGGGCCATCGCCATCTGGAGGCTCGCTGGATTTTGCAACTTGACATCTGTCCGAATGGGCTTCATCAATCACAGGGTGAAGAGCTACACATGTTGGCGCGGTTGAAGGCACTCCACACGACACAGTATCGTCGAGGAAGCGTTGCTGGTACTCCACGGTGCCGATCTGCGAGAGCTGCTTGAGCTCCCTTAGGGGATTGTGTTGAATGGATGGGCCGAAGCGAAGGTTGATGTACTCCTTGAAATTCTTCCAGTTGGGCTTGCGTTTGTCTCATTCCAACTAAAAGTACCATTGTTGAGCAAGACCGACAAGATGATATGAGGCAAGCCATACCTTCTCCGCTTCCAACGTTTTCTGTCCTCGAAAAAATTGATCACAGCGTTGCAACCATCCCAGGGGGTCTTCCCTACTGTCATACATCGGAAATTCCAGCTTATGGAAATGCGGGGGATTGCACCCCTCCATGCGCTGGTTGGACGTGCTGGAGAAGCCGAACGGCGCCGGTAGCAGCCCATCGCCCATAGTGTGTTTCTCCTTCTCCATTGTGCCGATGTGATCCGTTAGGCTGAGGATCACGTTCTTGAGCTCGGTTGTCGTAGACACCATGGTTGGGATCTGATCGGTGGTGTCCTTCAGGCCGGTCAATTGCGCCTTCATGTCGGACATGTCTGTCGTCAAAACAGCCACCTGCTGTTCAACGACAACCATCTGTTCTTCGGAATCCATGGTGGTACCGTAGCCACGAGAGATCGTTGGCTCTGATACCAAGTTGTTAAGGTCTAGTGACCAAATTGGATAATTGTGGGTAACCGTAGGCTTTGGCCCCTGTCCTCGTTGACCAGGAGCCGTGATGGAGATAGCAGGGGAAGGGAAGGAAACATGTGCTGGGAGGAAGATGCGCAGGAAGGAAGAAGGCAGACAAGGAAGGAGGCAATTAGAGATAATTTTTCCTTATCCTTTTCCATACGTAGAGAAGCCCTTTAAATAAGGATAGCCCCACGTAGCAATCAGTATCTAATCATACCAAACTTGCAATAGTATTTAATCATACCAAACTTGGAGATAACAAATCAACTAAGCAATCTTTTTCTGAAATGGAAAGTAACTAATGCGCCGTATCTGGTTGGCGTGATTGATGCCTCTGGTACGTGATGCCCACCATCACAAAAGGAAGTTCCATTTGCAAAAACAAAAGTTATGATTAGATGCACCCTGAATTAAGTTGCCGCGTGTCTGAAATTCTAGATCGCTGAAGTTCCATTATATGTGTTTTTCTGTTAAGTTCTTCAACAGTTCTACCTTCGACCTATGCATCTTTTCGTAGAATTTTTTTTATAGGCATTCTTGTGATCTCCGAGGACTAATTGGCCACACAAAAATGACATGCTCACGGGCTGAATACTCTACCATTAGGAGAACGGCCGCTCGTGAACACAAGACTTGAAACTCCCTTCCAAGGAACAACCACTGGGACATAGACTACCGCATATCAATGTCCACGCAGAGGATCAACCGTGTCACATCACAAAGATTCATCGGTTGAACTAATTAGCTCATTGGCTGTCTCGTGGGATTATTAGCCACCAGCTAGCTGCATTCATATGCGTGATCCATGATTAAATCAGAGAAACAGTGAAGCCACATGCATGCATATATTGTGTATGATCACCTTGTCAACCATCCGGTAGTAGCAGAGGGACACAGAATTCCCGTCAGCTAGCCTGCCGTGGGATAATGCTTATAAGTACCCGAAGAAAGACAGGGTGGTAAGCAACAAAGTTTTCAAGTCTGATTAGCTAAGCACTCGACCGGCGTTTACGCGAGATGGGGAAGGCGATCTTGGTCGTGTTTCTGAGCTTGTGCGTGTCTCAGATCGGCGGTTCAGTGGCTCAGGGGACAGCGGCCACCGCGACATTCTATGGCGGGAGCGACGCGTCCGGCACCATGGGTAACAGTTTTGCTAGTTAGTATTTTTTGACAGCTTCTTGTTTAGTTCACTTGTAATACATTTGCCTGCTGTGTGTGTGTGATTGTCTGTAAGCAAATTTGCTTCTTCAATTCTGTATGGAGCATGCATGTGGCATTTGGGTTTGTCCTCTGTTAGGCGTACATGTTGATGAATACTGAATAGAGTTCTGCATGCATGGAGCATATATTCCTACTACCCAACTTCATTGGAGTTGTCTGTCGCTAGAACGTTGTTTATGCCAGGTGTTGGGAGAACAAAGTTGACCGGCTCGAGGTATTTTTACGGAAAAATGGTACTATGTTTCAAGAGATCAAAGTTTACGCAAATTTCAAGTAAGCAACGGCGGCGGCGGCAGTCTCCCAATCCAAGATTTTGCATCTTTTTGAAGCCTAAAAATGAAAATATCACCATCCTTAGTTAGTAACTTAGTATTATAACCTACCGTTTTATTAGCACAGAACAATTTCACCCCGTATTTAGATACGATGAGCAACGTAATCTGAAATACAGCTTACACATACTTGACAAAATGAAATGAAAATTTTACAACACTATGCACTCTGCAACTGTTCCTAGCTAGGATTTGTTTGGAATGAAGGAATCTCACTATTTGCATGAATTCCATTGGAATTTCGTAAAAATTTTATAGGAAGCTGTTCAATTCCGGTAGGAATTTCGTCTTTGCGTTTTGCATGCAGGTGGGTCGTGCGGGTACGGCAACATGTACAGCGCCGGGTACGGGACGCAGACGACGGCGCTGAGCACGGCGCTCTACGGCGACGGCGCGTCCTGCGGCGCGTGCTACCTCATCACCTGCGACACGTCCCAGACGCAGTGGTGCAAGCCGGGCACCTCCGTCACCGTCACGGCCACCAACTTCTGCCCGCCAAACTACAACGAGCCCAGCAACGACGGCGGCTGGTGCAACCCGCCGCGGCAACACTTCGACATGTCCCAGCCCGCCTGGGAGACCATCGCCGTCTACCAGGCTGGCATCGTCCCCGTCAAGTACAACCGGACTCCGTGCCGGCGGACCGGCGGCATCCGGTTCGCCATCAACGGGCACGACTACTTCGAGCTTGTCCTGGTGACCAACGTCGGCGGCAGCGGCGCGGTGTCGGCCGCGTGGATCAAGGGCTCTGGCACGGATTGGCTGGCGATGAGCCGCAACTGGGGGGAGAACTGGCAGAGCAACGCGTACCTCACCGGACAGGCCCTGTCGTTCCGGGTGCAGACGGACGACGGCAACGTCGTCACGGCGTACAACGTGGCGCCGGCCAACTGGCAGTTCGGCTGCACCTACCCGGCCAACGTGAACTTCTAGTCGAGCATAGCCGTAGCCATTAGTTGGGCCAAATTGGCTAATCAAATCGCAGTCTGAAAGTACAAACTAGAAGGACTAGCAACTTAACAGATTGGCCTATTTATGGGCCCATTTCTACTTGTAGGAACGGGTATTTGGTTGGGGGTATATGTGGCCCATGTGAGGCCTTATCTCACGGCTGTTGGATCTTGATTCGCTCATGATTTGGATCGTGATGCAACCATTGTGAGGTATGGCGTCAAGCCGTCGAGTTGAGCCATTCCTCCGCAAAAGTTTGCTTTTATCCTTCTCTGATCCTCTCCACTCTCTCCAAAAAAAAGTAACGAATGTTTTCATATGAACTATAAAATAAACTTTGTATTTTTCAATTGATAGATCGGTCCGTTGGCCTCACAAATATGACCTAACCAGTATTCGGACGCTTCCTCGTGTGACGTAAAGATACAATCATGCAACAATGCTATACCGGGATCCACCTGTTGGTGCGGTGGTAGAATTATGGGTGTATGAGTATGACTCTATTTATCTCCTATGGTGTGATAGCGTTGTTTGATCACCACGACGAAAGTGATATTTAGCGAACTTATCCTATAGCATAACAGCGTTGATTTGTCACGTCACGGATGGTGGCGACCAAAAATATCAAAATTGGAAATAAAGTACGCCGAATGTTAGGTTTAAAATACAAATTATAAAAGGATTAATTAATAAAAAAGTTCCACGGCAAGAGTGCAATAAAATAACTAAGGGCATCTCATCTCTAATACAATATACTATGCAGCTCAGACATACCAAAATTAATCCCCACCACATCAGGTGGTGGCTGAGGTAGAGAAGAGATGGCGTGGGGACGGTAATAATGACACGGTGTCTTCCCAATTCTCACTAAACAAGTGGCACATGGCGATGTAGTCTCTTTTTTTGAGACCAACATGCGTTGTGGTCTTGAAGAGGTCCTTTCTATTCAATGGATGGAAGTGATGGTGTTTAAGGTGAACGGCGTTGCTATGCATACGATGTTTCATCATAGATACTTTTAGGGCATGTATAATAGTACAGACAGCTGTTGTCTATAACAACTATCCATATTACCTATAGATAGCATTAAAGACAGCTCATACAATAAGTTGTGGTGATACAATCGGCTACAGAATTGTAGACAACACATAATCTTCTAATGATTTCCTTGGTCCTGATGATACAGTCAGCTACAGGATTGTAGACAACACATTTTCTCTCTTTATTCTCTTTCATCTACATCAGCTTAAATCCTATGTGGTAGAGGATATAGACAGCTGATGTAAACCCATTGTACATGGCCTTACGACACGAAAGATTTCACGTGAGAAACTGCTATGGCACTCTTGGTAGTCGGTAAGCTTTGCCTGGCCCCACACTTGGAAACAGGGGCGGAGCTGGACCTCCGGGGCAATGGTCCAAGGCCTAGGGTCAAATTTTCATGTGAAATTCTGTGAAAAAACAAAAAAAATTGGCTTTAGGCCAAATGTAACAGGGCCGGCCTGATGCCTAGCCCATGGCCAGCTACGCCCTGCGTAAAGAAAGCCCATTTCGCATCTAGTCCAAATCCAAAACCCAAAGCTGCCCATGGAGCCTGAAAGTGACGTTGGAACAGGAGTGTCCGCCTCCTGCGCCATTGAGGTGTTCTGTCTCCTTGCCAAGTTTTGTGAGGTGCTCGCCGAGCCCAAGCTGGCCACTGCCAAGGTGCTTAGCCTCTAGGCTGGTTCATCGTGGCGGTGTGCTAGAGCACCACAAGGCAGCCACATCTATGAGCTATGTCGGGAAAACGGCGGAGGTGCAACGCACATGCTTGCCAAGCTGGTTGCCATCGGCTTGCTCCATCATCGTCAGCGAGGTGTTCGGCATCCTTATCAAGTCATCAAATGCCATGAGGTGCTTACCGAGCTTGCCACCGCCGACTCTGCATGCGCCGCTGAGGTGCTCTGCCTTCTTGCCAAATGCCGTGAGGTGCTCGCCGAGCCCGAGATGGCCATTGTCGTGCTTGGCCTCCTTGCACGGCATGTTTGGCCGTGGTTAACAAAGGAGAGAGGTATTTGTGCACTTGAGGAAGAGACTACAGTAGTGGGGCCCACTGAACTGGCTCAATTCATGTGAGTCAGAACCACCGTACTAGCATCGTAACTAAAACGTCGTATGTATGTGAAGGATTTTCCTAAGGCGAAATGAGGTGGAACTTGTTGAGGAACCGTCGCTGATGAGTCCAGTTCAAGCGATTACCTCGTAGACAAGCGTAGAATCGCTTAGAATAATGCAAGAACACGATTACAGAATAGTAGATTGAGCTCAGAGATATAGGGGGCTTCTTGCTTCTCTTTATTCCTTCATCAATCGATCAGCCATTTACAATGACTAGCACCCCCTATTTGTAGTCTAGAGACCCTCCTAGGGTTTGGATATGACGCCCACCTATGGACTGGCTGCTGGGCCAGGCCCATGGTTTTCAACACTCCCCCTTGGGCACCCATTCTCATATGTTCATGTCTTGTCAAAACTCCATAAAAACTTAGTAAGAAAAATTTAGAGAAAGAGTACATGATACACATTTCGTTGTGTTGCATGAATTGCCTCATTAAAAACCTTAGCCGAGAAATTTCAAGAAAAGTCGTTAAGGGAAAAAGAGTACAATCCACCCAATTTTATTTAATCTATAGGATTTACTTGTTGGGTACTCGATCTTCGTGATCAAGTTTCAATAATGAGTTCGTGAAGATTCTCCTCCTAAATTCTACACTTCTCTAAGTCTCTTCATTCCAATTCCACGTATGCACCTTTCAAAGCTAGATGCTGAAAGTGATTTAGTGAATAAATCTTCAAGATTTTCACATGACTTAGTATGCAGTACTTTAATTTCGTCCATCTTTTGCAATTCATGAGCAAAGAAGAACTTAGGGTTGATATGCTTTGTGAGATGATTCTTCACATAACACGTCTGCACTTGTGCAACACAAGCTGCATTATCTTCATAGATAATAGTGGGGGTTTGCTAGATATTCAATCCACACGACTACTAGATGTGGTGGATCATCCGCCGAAGCCAAGCACATTCTCGTGAGACCTCGTATAGTGATATTATTTTCGAGTGGTTCGTCAAAGTAGATACAAGACATTGCTTAGATGATTTCTATGAAATTGCGGTTCCACCACATAGGAATACATAGCTTGTTTGCGACTTGGTTGTATGCGGGTCTGATAGATACCCAGCATCTGCATAGCCAGTCATAGTTAGGTCTCGGTTCTTTCTGTAGAATAGACCAATGTCTTTGCTTCCTTGGATGTATCGGAAGATATCATTTATTCCCTACCAATGCCTTTGGTAGGTTCTGCACTATACCTTACTAATAGGTTCACGGCAAATGCAATGCCCGATCTAGTATAGTTTGCTAAATACATGAGTGCTCCTATTGCACTTAAGTATGGGAATTATGGTCTTAGGACTTCCTCCCCTCTTCTTTAGGTTTGAACAGGTCATTGTCTTACTGCAAGGATCTCCCAACCATTGGCACTCTCGAAGGGTATGCCTTTTCAAAGTCGGACCTTTCTAACACCTTTTGAGTGTAGATTGACTGATGTACTAAAATCCCTTCAGGGGCATGCTCAAGGTGCAAGCCTAGGCAATATTAGGTTTAACCCAAATATTTTATTTCGAACTCCGACTCTAGGTAAGAGCTTGCTTTCTTAATACCTTCTAGGGTTCCAATGATATTCAGATCATGTTGATACATTGAGATTATATAAAATCCATCCTAGGATCGTCGTATAAACACACAGGGATAATTCTCATTGTTCGTGTAGCCATTCTTGCATAAAAAGTCGCATCAAGTGATTATACCACATCCTACTTGATTGCTTAAGTCCATACAGTGACTTTCTGAGTTGCACACTATACAGATTTCTATTTGTTTTGTCTTGGTTAGGGACAGGGATACCTTCAAGTACCTTCATATAAATGTCCGAATCTAAGTTTCTATAAAGGTATGCCGTTATCACATCCATCAATTTTATTTCTAAATTCAAGTTTACTACCATTGAGATTAGATATCTAAAGGTAGTTCCGCCCATGATCGGGGAATATGTTTCTTCATAAACAACTCCTAGGAGTTTGAGTGAAATCTTTTGCAATAAGCCTTGCTTTACTTCATTATTTTCATTTCTCTTTCGAACAAATACTCACTTATGCCTTACGGGGTGCACATGGGGAGGCGAACAACTTACATGCCCAAACACCTTTCTTTTATTCAGAGACAATAATTTTACTTCTATTGCCTTCTTCCAATCTGATCTTTTCTTTCATTCAGCGAGTGATACAGGCTCTGGATCAAGATCGATGATTGTGGCAATTTTATTTGCAAAATCAATGTCGATATTGGCTGTTGTCTTATTCATAGATTCACCCGTGGTCACATAATTTATATCTATTTCTTCATAGGGTGATACTTCTAATACTTCTACTTGCTCACCGCTGCTTCCATTTGTGGGGGCAAGCCCCTTTAGTTTTTCAGCTCGATGTGTGCGCACACATACATGCTGATGTCTCCCTTCATGTGATTGTTCAGTTCTGGTACGCCTTTTTCTGAAGGTGCCATACTGGTGTCAGATCTCAACTGGCTCCTCTTCTGGTTTTGAGGCACTTCGGTGATCGGCTGTGTCAAGTCATTCTTATCCTTTTTCACTAGATATCCCCGGTTACTTCGGATTCGAGGGGGCTGAAGTTCTCGTCCTTTCTAAGGCCTTAGGACGGGATTAGGGATACCTTCATCGGTATTTCAACCCTCTCTAGTGCATTGCGTGCAGGCATATGCAACTCGGTCATGCTCTTCAAATCACTAAAGTGGTCAGGCAGTTGATTCGCTAATGCTTACAAATCAATTATCTTCAGGACTGCAATTGTCTTCTAGACTTCAATTATCTTCTGGACTTCTCTATTTGCTTCACTAGTGTGCGTGTCATGTGCATTGATTTCAATTATCTTCTGGATTTCAATTATCTTCTGGACTTCTCTATTTCCCGATATTTTTCATCAAGGGGTTGATTTCATCCCCTTAATGATGGGAAACTATCATCATCTAATATACTATCAGCGAATCAGGTAGTACATAAATCTCTCGTTATAGGGTCCAAATACCTGATTATGGATGTTGTCTCATAACCAACATGTATCCCAGACTTTCGGAGAAGGCCCATTGTAGTTCGCTGGGGTAGTGGTATAGGTACATAAACCTTGCAACCAAATCTTCAAAGATGAGAAATTTTCGATGCTGACCCTTGCACTAGTTGCATAGGTGAATGGATGTTATATGTCGACGGTCTAAAATTGGTGAGAGTTGCTGTGAGCAGGACTGCATGTCCCCAACATGTAGTTGGTAAATTACAATTCTTCGAAGTGGTCACGCAAAATTTTAATCATTTTAATTAATGCATCTGCTAGTCCATTCTGGGTGTGGACATGCGGTACAAAATGCTCAACTTTTAATTCCCATTTTCATGCAATAATCATCAAATGCCTTCGAAGTAAATTCTCCAGCGTTGTCCATTCTGATAGGCTTCACATGATGATCAGGGAAATTATTTTCAATTCTAATTATCTGTGAGATTAGCTTTGCAAAAGCATGGTTTCTCGTAGAAAATAAACATACTTACGACCATTTCGAGGAAGCATCGATGAGCACCATAAAATACCTACATGGCCCTAACATGAGCTGTATAGGACCACAAATATTTCCCTAGATATGGTCCAGAATGCAGGGACTTCATCCTTCGCTTTCAGAGCAGAAGGTCTAGTAATTATTTTTCCGGTGGCACATGTGGGGCACACAAAATCTTCTTGATTCGGGGAATTCTTTACATCGATATTATATCCTTGTGATTTGTTAATTATATTTCTCATCATCTTAAGACCTAGGCGGTATAATCTATCATACTAGAGATAGAAAAGTTTAGAACTTCTAAATACGATTTTCAGGGCAGTATAGGCTACGAGTGCCTTTAATATTAGTGTAGTATAGCCAGTTTCAAATGAAGGAAGTCGTTCTAATACCATTTTCTACTTTCTTCACGCTTTGTAATAAGTATGTATTCCTTACCATACTCTTCTTTACTCTCTACGTGGAAATAGTTAGCGTGAATATCCTTAAGAGTTCTAGTCAAGATGGTATTTATTGTGGCGCTGTCCGCTAAGCACACTTCCTCCATAGGGCGCCACACGTGTTATGATATAATGTACTTTATTAATATGCAGCAGGAAGCAAGCAACATATAAATAAAATACTTCAGATATCAGAACATAACTTGCTATTTTAAATACGGAAACATAAGCCTTGCAGGACTCATCATAAGAATTTAATAATTTGCACTCCTAGAGCTTACAACCATTATTCAAAGAGTAAAATAATTCAATATTCCATCACAACCACAAGCTGCAAGTGACTATAAAAATATCAAAGTGCAATGCGTGCACTAGATCCAATCATTGAAGTATTCAGAAACTTCTGCCTCAATCTGCTCCATGGCGATCTTCTTCTCTTGGGCAACTATAGTTGCGGCCGCCGCAATATCCAAAGAAGGGGTGATGAGGGCTGCTACTAGGTTATCCACATTTATAAGTGCAACTAATGGATGTGGATCCTCCGTGCTTGCAATAGCGAGGTATGCCTCATGCTGTCCTTTGCTCTTCTTCTTAGACTGGAAAGCATCAATAACGTGCGACCCACGACCTTACCCTTCTTGTCGCTCTCCTTCGTGAGAGGCTTCGTCACCTTGTAGCTACTAGCATTGGCTTCATGGCCAACATTGCTATTAGGTGGCTGTGAGATGTAGTTCTTCCTTAGAACATCATCTTGAGCTTCCACAACTTGCATGATGTCAATTAATTCAGCATACTCCTTATAGCCGTCTTAACGATAGTTGCGTGCGGATTGCACCGCATTCGGGTGTAAGGTAGAGAGAGTCTTCTCAATCTTCTGCTCATTTGTGATTACCTTATCACAAAGTTGAAGATTGGTACAAATTCTATACAAATTTTGGCCATATTGGGTCAGTTCTTTGAACTCCTAGTTCGTGATGCTAGTCATCTTCATATTCATGCAAAGCGTTCATAAGATTACTGTTGGTAATCTACAGAAAATGATTGCAAAATTTTCATAATGTTCTTCAAACTCCCAGTCCGTGATCCCATATTTTTCTATGTATTTTCAAGATTTACTGCTATTTTCAATGATTAAAAGTAATATAAACAATCACATATAATCAAAACAGTAAATACAATAAATAAATTACATAGAAATAACAATAACAAAGTTAAACATACTTCAAATGCAAAAATTGATTCAAAAATTGAATTCCCGAGGCCCTTCTTTATTGGAAAATGAATTTTCGGCGAATTCTGCATTTTTAGGGTGTTAAATCGTGAAATTTCAGTTCTGAGAAAAATTTTCACACAATTTTCAGAAACTTAGAGGGGTTTTCTGTAAAATTTCCTTATTCGTGATAAATTTCTCATAATTTTCAGAATTCCGAGGGTGTTCCGCAAAAAATTCCTTTTCTTTTTCGGTTTTCTCCTTTTTTCTTTTGGTTTCTTTTTCTGGCCCGATTAATGGGCCGACCCCTTTCTTTTGGCCCACACGGCCCAAGTCGCAGCTGCTAAAGCCGGTTCTAGGGTTTCCCCTAGCACCGTGTCTCCAAGGCGGCGGTGCCTATGCGCGTGGCCGGCTAGGTCTTCAAGCTGCATGTGGTGGCGGCCTCAAGCGCTTGGTGGCGGCTCAGTGATGCCCAGCGGCGGGCGAAGCGACGCCCAAGCCTTCTTGACGGACCGATCGGTCTGCGCTGTGATTCGAGGGTGACGCGACATGAGGCGGCCGGGCGGCGGCGGTGCTTGTGTGATTCGAGGTGGTGCTATCTGCGGATGGATGGGCAACTCTCGTGGCGGCTTCAATGTGGCGCGGTGGAGCACGCGGCTAGAGCGGTGGCGTCTATGCGAGCTAAATGGCGACCAGCGTGGCGTGTGGCGCCCCGTGGGAGCTGGTGGCGCTTGATGGCACGTGGTGTGGCAAAGTAGGGCGGCCGACGTCAGCATTGCGGCGGCGGTGTGCGGCGACCAGTGGTGGCGGCGCCACTTATCCCCCTTCTTTGCTTTTGCGTTAGGCGGTGAGGCGGCGGCAGTGTGCGGGAAGGGCAGCGCTTCGGACGGCCGTGTGCGGCTATGGAGGCCAGCAATGTCCCGGCTTCAAGCTGATGGCAGTGTGGGGGAATCCCATGCGGGGGCACCGGCAGGTCGTACGGGGCCGTCGGAATGTTTTTTCGTACTGTTCATGCGATACAATGCACAGTTCATGCGAGTACTACTGATCCTGCAATTATCGTTCATGCAATTACCGATCGGTTTGGCCGGCGACTTCAAGTTAGCTCGCGGTAGATTAGAACGTATTTGTGATTTCCAATCTACGGTACAATCGAAATCCACTTTTCCATGCAATCTATCGATCGACATTGTGCCGGCGACTTCAAGTCAGCTCGTAGTAGATTAGAGCGGATTTGCACCATAGGTTACAATCTAGAAAGCCAAATTTACAAAATTGAAAGCAATCTAGAAAAAAATGATTCGATCTACAAGTGTCGTTCTTCGACGGTTACCTTTCGATCCGAGGAGAGTCGATCGTGGTGATAACATGTTGAGGAACCGTCGTTGGTGAGTCCAGTCCGAGCGATTACCTCGTAGACAAGCGTAGAATCACTTAGAAGAATGCAAGAACATAATTACATAATAGTAGATTGAACACAGAGATATAGGGTCTTCTTGCTTCTCTTTATTCATTCATCAATCGATCAGCCTTTTACAATGACTAGCACCCCCTATTTATAGTCTATAAACCCTGCTAAGGTTTGGATAGGATGCCCACCTTTGGGCCGGCAGCTGGGCGAGGCCCATGGTTTCCTAAAAGAACTTACCCTCTCCTCTTGGACTTAACCCACAATAGGTCGGAGATACCATAATGCTCGAAGATAACATAATAATGGCAGACATAAAAATTTTGAACCAGTACCACTCCAATCATAAATAATTGACATTTTGCACATTGACATAGTCTCCAAAACTAGCCACTATATAAATAGATAGATCGATCTATCTATTTATTTATTCATCATTTTCATAACTTTGACCAACAAATTCTATTGGAACATATTTGTGTAATAATAGAATTGCAGTATTATGAAAGTATCTTCAAGACAAATCTACTCTTGTAATTATCATATGGGCGATCTAAATAGTCATATAAGTAATATTGGTCACAATCAAAATAGTTTGACTTCACGCATACTATAATTCACATATATTCGATCCATTCGCCTAGGCGAAATCATCAGTAAACTTTTGAAGTTGATGCTTTTTACCTTTATCATGTATTGTTGAGGTAAACCAAAGAATTATATCAAATATATACATTTCAGCATATCCTATGCACACTCAGGCCCTTTATGGTGCACTCATGCACTCACAACTTCGGTAGGCACCAAATAATCATGAAAAAATTGGAAGAAATTTGATGAGTGTTCTAGCACCCTTTAAAATTCCATCTTCAAATTCAAAATGTGTTAGAAGAAACAAAAAGACAAGTTTGTTGTGAATAGAAGCAGGTGTATTTCTTCCTTTTCCTTTTAATTTATCATGTGACAAAGTTTCTTGTTTTTGTTACCTTACCATAGAATGAACTTGAACTTGAAATTTTATACTACCTCCAGTCACAAAAGAGTGACACCTAAACGAACTAATTTTGACCAAATATGTTGTCTCGAATGTATGGTTTGGATACATGAAAATGATACAAGTAAATTTTTCAGTGAAAAATATTTTCATAATATTTCACTTTGATGACTTTTTATGAATATATTAAGATAAAATAGAGTGGTCAAAGTGACATAACATTGGCTTTGAAAAGTAAAAAAAAAATGTCACTCTTTTGAGACCGTGACTAGAGGGAGTATACAGGTAGAGTAAATTGAGAAACACATCACAATTTTTTTCTGAAAATTTTCATGATGATTTGTTGTCCAGATCGATTGGTGGGTGCATGAATGCACTAAAATAGTGAGTGTAAAGGATATGTTGCCAATACATATAGGGCGCGACTAGTGCTCAGACGTACGGTCCGAGTGAGCCAGCACTACGCTCCTCTCCAACACAATCACAACATTTTTTTACTTGTTGCAACATATCAAAAATTCATATGCAAATCTCAAAAATCTCATAATCAAAACAAACATCTGGAAAAAGGATGCCAACATATAAAAAAAAGATGCATCATCTCGGAATTCATATGCAAGATTTTTTTCAACGATCGCAACATTTTTTTCATCGTGTCGCGATATTTTTTTTAATGCTTGCAACAAAAAAGGCTTGTTTGTCAAAGAAGAGGTAATGGAGAGGATACAACATAAGAAACCAAATGCAACATTTTAAAGAAAACATCTCAAAAAATCTCAGATGCAAAAGAACAAGGGTCAGTTTGCATTTTTTTTAACGGGCGCAACATTTTTTTTCAACGGCGCAACATCTCAAAAATCCAGATGCAACATTTTCAAAAGAAGAGACATCTCAAAATCTCATAAAACACCTCATAGATTGCAACATCTCATAAAAAATATTTTGATGTTCCCTTGGGAAGTGCTTGCTTGTACAGTTCAGGGATCTTTACCTCGACAAGAATGCCGTTGTTGATGGCCATGGCCGCCTTGTGGATCTGGCTGCATAGTCATGCTTTTCTGTAGGTCTGTCCACACCGATGTAACATTCCGTTTTCAGATGTTAAATAGTATCTTTCTGTTTGTCTTCTTGGTTTTCAATACCTATTTCAAATTATAGTGTAATTGCAAAATTCTCTAGTTTCTTCCTCATTTCAAATTTGGGTTTCGAGTTTCAGCTTGAATCTCGGTTTCATTTCAAATCCTCTCTGTTGAGCCCGGCCCATCTAGCCCCTCTCCTCCCCTGCCCCTTTTTCTTTTCTTTCGATCACGTGGTCGAAATCAGGTGGTCGAAAGCTTCTTTCGACCACCCTCTCATTGTCGACCACCCTCTCGTTGTTGACCAGCCTTTTGGTTCTAACCATCCTTTTGTTTTCGACCACCCTCTCGGTTGCAACCATCCTCTCGGTTGCGACCACCCTCTCATTTTCGACCACCCTCACTGTCGACGATTGAGTCGCCGATCTTACGAAATGAAAAAGAGGAAAATGACAGAGAGTTCTTGGGAGCGAATAGGACTGCTCTTTATTGCTATGAACTGGCTATTACAAGGGGTGCCTTCGACAAGACGGTGGACTAAT
This sequence comes from Phyllostachys edulis, assembly GCA_036346405.1. Classification (NCBI taxonomy): domain Eukaryota; kingdom Viridiplantae; phylum Streptophyta; class Magnoliopsida; order Poales; family Poaceae; genus Phyllostachys; species Phyllostachys edulis. The sequence goes on from CM070546.1 coordinate 104,780,189, forward strand.
CCCAATTACACTGAGCGTAATACTTGCTATGCTACTAAAATCCAATCATCTGCTGATTTTCCAAATTGGATTCGATCTCCCCTTCTACCGCTTGCGTTCTTCTTTAAGTAGTTGACGAAGTGGTGACAGTTACTCTTAGAAGTGACGCCTGTTGGAAAGTGATGCGTGGACTAGTCGGAGGGAGGCAGTAGTTGATAAAGGAACAACCGTTGGACGGTTGTGCGCCTGTGAGACACGCAATCGTAAGGTGGTTGTTGTTAGTGTCTTTAAATTATGAAACGTCACGTGGTATGGACCAAATATAGCATATGTTCCATTCATCATACGGTATGGAATACACCCGGAGTCAGATCCGGATGCCAGTTCAATGCTTCTACGAGCGGTCACCTAGTCAGGGACTGGGTACAGGCCCTCGTCCGACCAGGGTATCCTCGAAATAACCTCTGGAATCCTTACAACCACGGAGGTCGTGAACCTTAGGGGTTACGACCATGAAGACACATGGTCTTTTATTATGTATTAAAGTAATATATCGAGAGTTTAATCCTCATCACTCACCTCGGTGCGTCTTTCTCTCTCTCTCTCTCTGCAGCGATGTGCGTATTAAATGTCGTTATCTCTCGTAGCGACGTGCACATTAAATGCCGACGTCTCCGCCACGCCACCGCAAATCCCGTCGATCCATCTTGTCGCCCGATCCACCTCCTTCCTCTATAAATGGAGCACTAGGGAGCCATTTTTGCCTCCTGTTTTCCCCCCAACTCTTCATCTCTCACTTTAGTTGCTGTGGTTGTCCGAAGCCCTAAGCTCTGAGTTCAAGCCGCCGCGTACCTCCTCCCGGTCCTTGCCACACCAATGTAGCCCCTTCTTCTACCCGCGTTTTTTCGTGTCCTAGAGCTCCTTGAAGCAATCCCCTCACTCTCTTTCAGTTGTGTTTCACATGAGCCACCGCTTTTCGTCTTCTCCTTCAGTCCCGGCTGACCCCTTCATCACCGTCCTCTTTCTCCTTCGACCACGAGCTTCCCTGTCGCAGTTCGCTGTCCGTTGACCTCCTCCGGCCTCTCTCTGTCTTGGCGAGTTTCCTGTGCCCTGTTTTCTATCGTGTTCTTTGAAAGTCTTTCTTTCGAGTCCTTCTTTTCTTTCGACTGCGTCGGGCGGTCGAGTCTTTCTCTCGAGTCCGTCTTTTCTTTCAACCGCGTCAAGCAGTCGGATCTTTCTTTCGAGTCCTTTTTGTTCTTTTGACCGCGTCGAGTAGTCGGGTCTTTCTTTCGAGTCCTTCTTGTTCTTTCGACCGCGTCGAGCAGTCGAGTCCTTTTTTTGAATCCTTCTTGTTCTTTCGACTGCGTCGAGCAGTCGAGTTTTTCTTCCGGATCGTTCTTGTTCTTTCGACCGCATCGAGTAGTTGAGTCTTTCTTTCGAATCCTTGTTTTCTTTCGACCACGTCGAGTAGTCAAGTCTTTATTTTTCGACCACATCGTAGTCGAGACCCCTTTTCGACCACGTCAAGTGGTGAAAACTTCCTTTCGACCAAGTAGTCGAATCCTCCTTTTTCTTCGACCACATTGAGTAGTCGAATTCTTCTTTTTCTTCGACCACGTTGAGTAGTGGAGTCCTTTTTTTCGACTATGTTGAGTAGTTGAATCCTTCTTTTTCTTCGACCACGTTTAGTAGTCGAATCCTCCTTCGACCACGTCCTGTAGTCGAAAACCCCTTTCCGACCACTCGTGTAGTCGAACCCCTTCCGACCACGTGAAGTCGATGATCAGTACTCAAAACCAAAACTTCGAAGACTCTGTTCTCCTCCGTTATAACTCCGACTACAGTGGTCTTGTTTTCTAAATTTGTCTAAATTGAAGATCTTATTTTTGGCTCTAGTCTTATGTAATTTGGAGTTCATTTATTATTTCTTTAGTATTTATTTGTTCTCTCTGCTTGTTTGTTCCTTTTTCTGGTTCGTTTGTCCGAGTAGAGTTCGAAGAAGTAGGAGACCTCCAGTTTGATCAAGCACAAGACTACCAAGACTCTCTTGTCTTTAGCTCAAGCTAGTCAATACTTTGATCATTCTGAGCTGACCTTTTATGCAAACTATATTCCTTTAAATTACCAAAATTTGCATGCTTTAATTCTTTGAGCAAATTTATGCTAACTCTTAAGGTAGTTAAATGCCCACTTGTTGATTAATTAATTATTATCCCATCATTCGATAATTGAATCCGTTATTCCATGTCACCATAGAAACTATGTGACAACTATACTAGTTATAGGTTGTATCTAAGCGTTATGCTAGTCTTGCTTAAGTACACGGGACATTAAAATGCCTTGATCATTGTAACATCCCAAAGTTATGTTACCAATTTTAAATTAATAAAATATTATTTTGTTGGATTTTATGAGTTTTAAAAGAGTTTTAATGCTTTTAGTGAATTTCCTATATATTTAAATAACAAAAATATAATTTATTGAGTTTTCTAGGTTTTTATTGAATTTAAAGTTTAAAATAAAATTTTAATTATTTTTCTTGAATTGTCTGAATTTTATGGAATTTTAAAAGCTTTTTCCTATTTATTTTAAAGCCAAAATAATTTATTTAAAAATTAAGTACCAATGTTAAGTTATAAATATTTTATTTAAGTCCGAAGGTCTCATGGAATTTCGTGAATTTTACCATAATTCTTGGACCTTATTAACTATTTCTAAAGGCTAAAAAATCAATTTAACCAATTTAGAAAATTAAATCAAAGAAAATCCGAAAATCTTCTAGTCCGAAACCTTAGGCCCATTTTCTTTTCTTCGCACCTCAGCCCAGCCCATGTCCTTTTTTCTTCCCGCCACCCATTCATCTACCCGCACCATTTCCTTCTTCTCACCGAGCCGCGGACCCACCGAGTAGGCTTCTTCCACGCACCACCGCCAGTGTCCGCATGCATGGCTGCCACGCCGCCGATCGCCCATCGGGGCGCCATCGCAACCTCCGTCGCCGCCTACAAGAGCCGTCCTCGAGCTCGTCTCCCTCTCTGGTCGCCATTCCTCCTTCGCCCGCCTCTTCTCCACCGAGCCCCAAAGCGACGCCACTCTCGGCCGCTAGAACCGCCAAGCGCCGCCTCCACGCCACCGCCTTTCCGGTGACCTCCGACCACCGATGATCGCATCATGCCGTGCGCTACACGCCGAGGAGCAAGACCCTCATCAATTTGGTGATTAGCCCACCGAGGAGTGCAAGACAGTGTTCTTCCTCGGCTCGGCCGAATCCTCCTTCACCGTCGCCGTTTCTTCTCCGGGCACCCCTCTCCAATTCCTCCCCATGGGAGCATCTCCTAGCATCACTTCATCATCCCTTACTACTCACTTGTTCTCTTGTCTTCTCCAGGGGCCGCCACGTGACCTCCCTCCCGCCCATGGCTTATGCCACGCCCACCCTCGGCATTTCCTCACCATCACCAACCGCCTTACATGCTCCAGTACCCCCGCTCATCGCGCTCTATTTCTCCCCTCACCTCTCCGTGCCGCCCCTTTTCACTCCAACGGTCGGCCGCCCGCTCACATCCTTCGGTGCTTCTGATGCCACCAAAGCTGCGCCAAGACCACCCTCATGGTCACCTATCCACCCTAATTCCATTTTGCCTAACCCGGTAGTGTGTCGTTGCCTCCATCGCCTTGACAATGGCCGCCGCTCCAAACCGCCGCCACCTTCTTGTCTCTGTCCCCTGTTGCTTTTTGCTGTAGCCTCTCTCTGTCGATAATAGGAACCACTTGTAAGGTTTTAAGAGCAAGCTTGTAGCTATCTTTTAAATCTCTCAAGAGATTTGACATAGATTGAATTTGAATTTGTAAGTTTCAGTTAGAAGCATTTAGCATCAAAAGTGGTCCTGTTATTTGTTGTTTGAGCAGAGAGTGTAACTCAAGGTGACTAGAATCGACAATAGGCTAAGCAAAACTATTGAATGATTGTTTGATCTCTCAAGAGAATTGCTTAATTGGATATTTGAATTAGTTAACAAACAATCACTCTCGAATACTTCATCACTTTGGTGAATGAGCAGAGAAGTGTTTAGATACAAATCTGAAATGACAATAGGAACCTCCTATAAAGAAGTTTAGTACTTTTAGCTAAGTCTTTGTGGTTAGCTATTTGAATCACTCAAATGTATTAATTAACAAAATTGGAAGATGATATTTGGAGGAAAGTTAACCAACAGCACTTCAGTACAAGAGGTTTGCTTTTGTAGGTTGAGTGAATCGTAAGTAGAATTAATTAGCAACTAATGAAAGCTTAATATTTGCAAACCCCATTATGTTAGCTTAGTAGAAGTGCTGACAGTAAAGAAGTTTTAACGATACTTAGTAGTCCACTACAACTAAAAGATGACCCAAGATTAGTAGGGTTGGTTAATATTTGATTAACCAAGTAGTCCACCGCCGAGAGCTTCCTCTCTATAGTCGTCTCTGTGCATTGCTCTCTGGATTAAGCGGTGGCAAGAGACCTCATGTCATTAAGTGATTATCTCCATATAGTGAGGTAAATAAGTATTTATCCCAATTAGTGACATGTAAACTGTAGACAAGTTAAGTGGTATTACATAACGTGATCCACTAAATTGTGTCTTAATCAAGTAGTTAGTACTCTAGCTTTTAATTTAAAATGTAAGAATGACAATAAACTTTGTGTAACATAATTCTCGATATAGTTATGTTTAGACATACACACGTACATAATCTGACTTTAGTAAACCCTAGACCATTATGGTAGTAATAGAGATAATAAGTTAATCAAATAGTTATACAAAGTTAGTAGAGTAGTTAGATAATAGTCGAGCACCATTAACCTACAGCCTATGTCTAGGAGTATTCAAATAAACATAAGGTTATATGCTGTAATCTATTAACATCGTGTCTTCGAGTAGTCCTAGCCTGGTAGCCCTTAGCTTGTGTAGTTGCGGATCAACCTAACGTGATAGGTTTACTTTAACATATAAGAGGATTGATTTTGACTATATGACCATCGTGGTTATATACATAGAATGCTTGGAGAGAGTGTTTGTGAGTACTAGGTGGCATGTTAAAGAAAACAACAACACCTAGATTCTAGGTATCATCCATCATCAACCGTTCCCAGTGGCAAAACCATTCGTGATCCGAGAATAGATATGAGAGTATTACCTAACCAGGTAGTCTCTCCCATATCGTAACCATTGAGAAATGTTCCTGCGAACATTCTCTCTCCATGTTAGATTTATCTATTTTTGTTTGTAGTATTTCCTTTATCAACTTCTTTTGATTATACTTTCGTCTGCAGTACTTCTTTCATCAACTTCTTTTGATTATACTTTCGTTTGTAGTACTTCTTTCATCAACACCCTTCGAACATACTTCGTCTGAAGAATTTCCTTCATCAACTCCACTAGGTACGATTAGTTTCATCTGGAATACTTTCGTTCTTCAAGATGTTGTTAAATATGTTTATTTATCGTCCGAAGTGTTTCTTTTATTTGAATATATTTGTATTTGGTTTGTTTTTGTGTATAGATTTCGACAACTCCGAGGAAACCGAAAGTATTTGAAGAATCAGAGTCCGATGCCATTTAAGAACGACAACTAAATAAGCAAGGCAAGTTACATCATTTGATCATATTTGATCCCAATATTTCAAATTATTTAAATTCTATTTTAAATTATTATTGCATGCGTATTTCTATTCAATGTAATTTAAATTACTGTTTTAAATTATAGTTATTCCTAATACCTTGGTACAGCCAAATTTTGCTATTGAATTAGTCATTTCTTGACACCATAGTTAAAACCTGGTTGGTACATTAGTATGACCAGAACATGTTGGAAAATTCGCTTAGCAATGCTTAGACATGAAATATTTGATTTGGGGAAATTTGGCCAAAATATCAATTATGATTTAAATGCGCCTAAGGTATTGGTTTACCATAGGAATTTTGCAAATGATTTCTGAAAAGCAAAACAAAATGAAAATGGGTTTGGACTTGGGCGAAATGGATGTTTGGTGGGTGCAGGTTTATGCACGGGCTCAATTCGGGTATGGGTTGAAGCCTAAGGGTTATTATGGAAGTTGTCCAAGTCAGTTAAAGACCGGTCTTTGAGCCGCATCTTGCTACGCCCCATCGTACTACTACGTCCTATGTGGGCGGGACCTGACTAACTAATTTGCAACGTTTCACCGTGGTTGTGCCATCCTGTTGCGTGGGTGTCTTTTATGACCTACTTTTTATATTCCCACATGGCGCAAGAGGATGCTCATTCCGGCGGATGGTTCAATCTAAAGGAGGCGCAACCTTAGCGAGGCGGGACTACGGTGGAATGACGCATTGTAAAGGCCTTGTCACGTACTCTAGACTGCTTACCTAAGGAAGTGAGCGGTGGTATCGACGGATGCCAAACAAACTAGAGAAGTCGTGTCTTATGGGTAAAGTTGTACAACCTCTGCAGAGTGTAAAACTATTCAAATAACCGTGTCCACGGTCATGGACATGCTAGCAAAGCTACTCAAAGTTAGATTTTGGTTTTGATTTCAAAAGACTTTATCGAATGGTTTTGAATTTCTATCCAAATGGGAATTGGGTGGGTAACCATGTGATAGGAGGGTATTCTTCACCATTCTTGTGTGAATGTTATCTGACTATAAAATTGAGAATTTAGAAAATGAATTTTAGTTATAGAATATCTGCCTTGGAACTTAGAACAAGTATTTAAAGAAAACATCACTCTATACAAAATAAACCCTATAAGTCATCCTTTGTTATACCCTCATGCATTATAATCTGTTATTGGGTGTAACTTGCTGAGTACATTCATTTATACTCGTCTTGCTTAATAAATTGTTGATCAGAGGAAAAGGATTTCGCAACTGCTGAAGATCTCGACGATTAGGCCGCTACTCCAATCGATTGCCTATGGCAGATTAGTTGGGCTCTACTACTTTTTCTTCATCTTCCGCTGTGTTCATCATTGTTGGCTCGTAAGCCTTGTTGGTAAGAAAACTATGTTCATTATTTAATAAATACGTGATATGGATTTGTTATCATTTTGTTTAACTGTGTACTCTAACTGCTGATCATGGGACTATAGTGGAATGCACAGAGAATTTGGGAGAGTTAATCCCGGGTCCTTACAATCATCATCTCTTAAAACATGAAAATGATCTGGGGTAGTCGGCAGTCATGGGAGGTACATGACTGTAGTATTTGAGATAAACTGGATTTCCTCCTCAAAACTCCAAACTACTATACCACATTTGGGCGAATGGTATGTTGGTGGGTGCGGATGTAGCACGAGAATGGTGGGTATGTGGATTGAACCACCCAGATGGCATTAAAGACTTAATCCGGTGATGACCTCTCATCGTAAAACATATGCAACCACAAGTCTGCAAAGTGCAACTTGGCTTAGTAAAGTTATCGAACCCTGAAAGTCATCTCGCTGGAGAGGATCGAGGTAATGCAAGCGGCGAATGCGTTCTAGCTTGAATGGGACATCGAGGTATGGTGAAGTTGCTAGCTGCGCTAGTCGTTGTGGCGAGTGGAGGCCAACTGCGCTAGTCGTTGTGGTGAACATCCCTCCTAACATATGGGCGCAACCCCATATAGTTAAGATGGCGTAAGGAGTGAGATGATTTGAAAAGTTACTGTGATGATCTCTCGACTATATGACTAAGGAATCGTGTGGGGGTTATGAGTTGATTATCTCTTGTTGGTACAGTGTATAAACCTCTGTAGAGTGTAAAACTGTTTAAACAGCCGTGCCTATGGTCAAAGACGGACATGGAAACTTGCTAGAGTTAGTTCTATTTCAAAAACCTTTGAGGGTGGGATGAAAACTGGTTGGATGAATGTTACCCATCATTTGGATTTTTCCTGGGTAGTCGTACCCAGTGTTGTTAAGTGGTGGAGGTAACCACCATAAAAAAAATAAGCATAAGATGGAGATAACCTTGGTTGTATTTCAATATTGCACAATTACTCTTTTTGCAAGAATGCAATTTGGTTAAAATGCTAAGTAATAGAAAATTTCTAATTATGTTATTTGAAAGCATTGCTTTGGTAAATAAAAGAACCCGAGCCTCCCTTGTTAAGCCATGCACGTATACTATTGCATATTGTGTGTTGGCTTTTGAGCACGGAAGTTGTGCTCATCCTCGCTCTTTCCCCAAACCTTCAGAGCCCACCGACCATAGAGATTACGACTACTACGAGGACCCCAAGTCGATGAACAAGGCGACGATGAAGAGTAGTCTAGTTTCGAGTAGTCTAGGTCTCGCCCTAGTCTAGCCGACTCGTCGGTACTTGCGTACGACTGGTATTGTCTAAGCTCTTGGTTAGTACCAGTCGTATACGAGTATCCCAGTCGCTGCCTGTGGAGTGATGTGCTCTACCTCCCCTTTTGCTTCCGCTGTAGTTTTCGCTACTTTTGTAATGTAATCATGTCGATCTGTTCGGTCCTTTTGTAAACTCGACCTGATGAGGTCTATGTCACTCTGATGCTTGTAATATATTGTCTGGTTTGGTCTTACGACTTGTGTGAATTGATTCAGCAATATGCCTGTGAGTGCTATCTATTGATCTAAGGAATAGTACAATGTATTCACAGATAATTTGGGATTTCAAAAATCCGGGCCCGACAACTGACTCCGTCAGCGTGGGCTTGTTGACGCACGGCACGACAGCCACCACTTCTTCTCGCCTCCGACACCCCTCTCCTCGTCGGTTCAAGAGAGAGAGAGAGAGAGAGAGAGAGAGAGAGAGCTCTCACACGCGCAGATGGGAGATGGCACAAAGCTAGCATGTGCGGGAAATTTAAATGTGACATATATAGATGGGAGATGATAGAGTGAACAGTAGTGAGAGAAGTAGAAGTAGTTGGAGATAGTAATAAATGAGCATACGGGCGGAACGCTGTATCGGATATAAGGGTAAAAGCATTACCCTACATCTAGTCTACTTGTTAAGTTTAAAAGGCAAATTGTTATCTCATCACGGCATCCGTTTGGCAACCATCCCAGCCGATGGTGGTTCTCAAATATCGGATACGATAACGTTCATAGGGTGTTGCTTATGAAATCTTGCACGATTGACCCTAATTTTCTGCAATGATTGGTAATGGATTGCTTAAAGCAAGTCGCCCCTAAACAGGTTACCAGTTCATGTGTACGACTTCGTAATTGTCAACCGTGTTTTCCGCATGAGCATGTTCTACCTAACTGAGAAGATAGCATAGTGCATAAAGAATTCTTGTCAAGTTGAACACAGCATTATCAATTGGTGTTGTGCGCAACGAATTAAACCGACGGTTTCGATCGGATGGTACGATTAGGCACGGCCCTTAAATCACGGCCAACTTTGAAATGACCCAAAATTTTAAAAGTTTTCAAGACTTGCTTGAATTTGGTCTGAAATTGAGTTTTTGCCAAATTTGGAAAGTTTCCTCCAAAATCCGCCTTCCTCTTTTGGCTTTGTGTTTTCCTCGGCCCGAAGACATCTTTTTCCCACGTGCTTTCTCCCCTTCTCCTTCCTTGTGCGTGTCACACCGACATTCACCACCCGCGCACCGCCTCACTTCGCCGTCGCTTACGCTCGCGCCAAACCGCCATAACACTCCGCCACCTCACCTCGCCACCTCGCCGTCCACCTTCGTTGTGCCATTAATGGCCCACGCTAGCGCCGCTCGCCTCGCGCCTTCACCGCGCCAGCTCCCGCGCCACCTGCCCGACGCACCGCGTGCACCGCGTCCGGCTTCACCAACACGCGCTCGCGCTAGTGAGAAGTCACCACTCCCGCGACGCCATGGCACCGCCACCCCATCGCCTGTCCCCCCCTCCCCGGTGCCAATTGTGCACGGTCACACACGTCACAGCCACACACCGCTCCCGCTCGAGCCACACACTGCCACCATCGCCTTTGCCGGCTATAAAACCCCACATCCACGACTCCATCTTCATCCTCTGTCTCACCACAACCCCACCGACACCTCCTCCTTCCTCAATCTTGGCCAAACTCTACAAGTCACTGCCGCCCATTTTCTTCCCCGGTGAGCCAGAAGACCAAATCGCTGCCACACTCCATCCCTCTCCTTCCCAACACCTCCACCAGCACCGCCCCAACACCCTAAAGCTTTCCTCCACCTTCATTTCCCCTATCCCCGCCACCACCTTGCCGGCACCAACCTCCACCGCTGTGCTATGCATGGCTTGTGTTGCCAACACACCTCAGTGCAACCCAAACCTCGCCACCATCTCCCCCTAGTTCCCCTTCACCCACCGGTGCTCAATCCATAGCCAATTTGGTCGGAGCGTGGCCGAACCGCCGCCTCCATCTTGCCCTGTTTCGGCCGTGCACCATCGTCGCCGCTCGCCCTTTGTCGAACCTCCTCCACTGGTGAAAAGCCCCAAAATGGTATGCCTACACCTCAGAGGTGCTTGCCGCACCACCCGGAACTACCACCCGCCACCACCGCCGGTGAAATCCTCGTCATCGCCCTTTTTTCTGCTCGGTCGCTATAGGGAGCGAGCTCTAGCTTGCTTAAAAGCGATCTGGGTTGCATGCTCTTACTGGGCCTCCAAAATGGGCCGCCAAAACCAACCCAAATAGCCTTCAGGCCTGGCAAGTCAAGTGGGTCAACCAAACGCTGTTTTCCTAATATACAACCCACCACTGTTCATTTTCAGCCTAATACTATGTAGCCCAACACTATTTAGCCCAAAACTTGTTACTATTCACCCAACCCGATCCATAATAAACAGTACCACCTGATACTATTCATCCATACCCATCACTATTCATTCTAGACTCGTTAAACATATATTTCTATTTTGACCGTTTCAAACCCGTGAACCCCAATTTCAACTCCGTTTAGCCAAATCAAGCACCAAATAAATCTCAACCACCCCACCACCTTTCTCTATACTCTTTTGAATTTCTTTATTTCATTTTGTTCTCAGCTCGTCTCATGTTGAGCATAGATTTATTTATTGGATTTTCTTCCACGTTATAGTCAGAAATTATTGCTCAAGCTACAGAGGAGTTGATCAAAAGAAAGGAGAGGTAAATCCAGTCAAGGACTGCGATATGGAGGCAAGTCACATTCATTTGATCATTTTGAGCCTATATTTCATGTCCTTATATTATTACTTTTATTATCATATTTATGCCAATTATTTTAATATTGAAATAATACTTTTGAATGCCATGATGAGTAGATAAAATCCTATCACCTTGCATACAAGCCTACCTATTCTTTGTAGGCTATATTCACCTTGACAAGTTTATGTTACATAAAATGAAACTAAATATTTAGCTTTGTCACATAATGTGTTTGTAAATTCTTGAAAAGAGTATTGACTATCCACCAATGGTTTTGATGGAGACTCTTGAGGGTTGAGACCAAGAGGATGGACAACCTAAGATACTTGACAAAAGTGAGTTGAAGGTAGGGCCAAGAAGGTGGAAAGCCATGAGTTGTTAGTTAGTTCACCTCCCCACTAGAGACGGGTAAGGACTAGAATCTTGTGCCAAGTAACAGACACAGAAATCGCTCAACCACGAGTTTGGTATATCCAACATGGCTTAGTACATTGCTCTTCCAATAGAATTTCTACAGGATGAACACATGCTCTTGTGTACAGAGCAGTCGCAGTTTTGGGGGTGGGACAGAAGTGGGTCTGGAGGGACACTCGCTGGTCTACACAACGGTAGGTACTGTTAGCATCGGACCACACATTCCACTATTGGTCGGTGGTTTTCCGATGGCTATATGATCCAAGAACCTATCAGGTAGAGGCTAGAAAGGTTGAACAGTAAAAAAAACTTTGTTATCTCAACTCAGTCGTATGCTATCAGGTTGTGTGTGTGTGTGTGTCTTGACAGTACGAGTTTGAGGTATCTTGTGGGTAAAGTTGGGCAACTCTGTAGAGTATAATCAATACACTACTACGTAAAAGGCCTTTACAGACGGTTCGTGGGTCGCCATCACTGCACGGTTCCGTGAGCCGCCCGAGTTTATGGGTCAAGAATGCTAATGGTCATCACAGACGGTTCTCGAACCGCTCGTAATACATACTATCACGCACGGTTCAGATGCAACCGTTTATGATAGTCGACTACCACGCATTTGCCTCAGAGATAAAACCGCTCGTGATAGTCGACTACCACGCATTCCGCCTCAGATAAAACCGTCGGATATTTCGACTACCACAGACGGTCCGTAGATAAAACCGTCGGATAATGACTACCACAGACGGTCCGTAGATAAACCGTCAGGATATTCGACTACCACAGCACGGTCCGATATGAAACCATCTCGTGATAGTTCACTATCACGCATTTCATATATACGCATCGTTCGCGGTAGTCGATCATCACGCACGGTTTCATCTACGCATCGCTCGGTAAGTCGATCATCATGCACGGTTTCATCTACTGCACCGTCTGTGGTAGTCTTTGCATTGCTTAATCTATTTCGCTTATTGTCTAGCCTCAGAAATGCTAGCCATGCCCTCTCAAACAAGCACATCCAATTCTCATTCATTTCGTAGCACATCAAAATTGCATTCATTTCGTAAACAAGCACACATCCAATTCACAAATCAATTAACTAAAATTAACCATTAATGTACATTAATTTACACACATGTACCATTATGTTCAATCTATCTCAATCAAGTTCAATCTGCTACATCGTGGAAACTCCCATTTGGATTTATGACCGTCTGCTCAGAATGCCGCAAGGTGTGATCGAATTTTATGAGCTCGCCTGCTCCAACGCAGCCAAATATGTTTGCAACTCCGTCGATATGAAGGTTAAATTCGGGCTTATATAAATTGGTAAGTATATATGAAATAATTGTTGAAAGATTGACAAACCCGAGGATCATTGGTGATCGCGAACCGATTGAGTAGTTGCATGTTGTGGCAAACATAGTATCCACAGACGCTATGCGGCGATTCTTCGGTGGCACCGCAAAAATAGAATTGGTTAGTTCAAGAGGCATTGCTACGAAGTGTTATATAGGATTAATGTGTACTAGCTAGCAAGTACCGGAATGTTTGATCATGTTGCGTCATTCTTCCCTTGATATTCCATCCTCTAGCATGTAACACGCCGAACACCCCACGTGACTCCAAGAAGTTAGCCTTAGCCATTGCAAAGGAAGGAAAGACTACAATAGAGTTTCTATGGAGGAAATGTGTTTACCGATGATTAAACTCCTGATAGTTGTGAAGTTGTGATCGCCCTCTCAGAGGGAATCTAGGTATATTACGATTTCGTTTTGGTATAATTACAATTAGAATCCAATGGAACCTACATGTATGTCAAGATGGTCATTAAACCTAAGTTCGTGTTGCTTATAAAGTACAAATCAACATTAAGTATAGCCAGAGTGCAACACTACTTACTCGTTGTAGGGCAAAAGTATGAATTCCTTGTTGCGTGAGCCATGAAAAAATCTATAACGTAATTCTCGATTTAATGTTGCATTCGCCGTGATGCTTTGCTCGGAGACAACGTGTGGGTCGAGGAAACCTACCGGTGATTTCCTTCTTTCGCTTCACAGATCATGTATCTATTATACAAAAGCTAGGAGTTATATATAACATTTATCGATATTACACTAACATTGACCGTGATTGTACACACTTACAAAGGTCCAAAGATCGTATGATTGAGACGCCGAGCTCGCCGAGGTTGAAGAGACGTAACAAGTCGTCGAAGGTCACCGTGAAGACAGCTGCCTTGATACACGTGGTTAAAATGATGCTCCTTGAACTTGACGGTGACACTCGAGCATCGTTGATCAACCGCTTGTTGGATCGCTCCATGTACCATGCATGCAATTCCATGCAATCCGGTCCTAGGGTAGGGTCAGTTTAACTTCTCGAGCAACGGCTCGCTCGCTTGTATTTCCGCCAACGGCAAGAAGGGGATATCGAGAAGACTCGATCGCCTTCGATTTTCTTGCCCTTGCTGCCTCGCTTTGTATAGGTCGACTTCACAAGAGTCGATCGAGCACGAGGTGTAGATGCATGTGATGCAGCGGGCCCTTGCCATGTCAAGGCAGAAGCCGGTGCGAGCCAAGTCCCGTGGACTTGATGCGTTCGTGACATTCCGTGAAGTTGACACCGAGCAGTAGCTCCGTGCAGATGTCCTCCTTGGGCCATCGGATGAATGTTCCAACGGCTTGCCCTAGAGTCATGACCTCATCGCTTGGGGGAATTTTCATGACGGCCTCAAATTGGCACAAACACCGCCCACATTCACTTTTGCGAAACCCGAGCTAGATTTGCACTGCACCAAAGTCTGACATCGATGGATACACCGCCCCAAGCAAAGATCTAGGGCAACAGAGACATATCTCACTTGAGCTTGCACTTCAGAGCCACCTACGCATATAACGGTACAAAATTAGCTACTCCAACAAAGCTTATGAATGGATTGAGCATTCCAGATAATAATTATTACCGGATGTCATCGACGGAAAATCTGTCATCACCTATTGTGGTAGGGTTAGGGTTGGACGCGCACTACTCGGATGTTTGGGGGCTAGCTAGCGGTATAGTAGGGCAGGGCTTCCAACCGACTTGGCATTTGCAATCCCTAATCCTTTCCTCAAAAGTCTTGTCGCTTTTGCTCGAACGCATCTAATCCTTTCCTCAAAGGATTGATCGACTTTTTCACCGACCGCTCCGATTTTTTCAAAGGAGCTCATCTCCGAGGGATGCACAAAGATCCTCTTGTAGCTTTGCATCGTGCTCGGCTTTGGCTCTCCTCCTACTCCTGCACGATCCTCCGTCCGCTTGGAACCATTGTTCCCATGTAACAAAAACACCAGCCCTCTCGTGCGATCTTGATGCTCACTGCTTCCTAGGGCCGCAGAGAGTATATCTTTCTCCCTATCCGCTCGAATGAGCCTTGGGAAGATTGTGCACTCGGCGTTATCTCGCAATATAGCCCGACATGTCATTTCACTTCCTATGAAGTTATGGAGTAATTACAAACTAGGTAGTTCGATATCTTACCAGCGCTGGGACACTTCTCGGTCTTCGGGTTTGGAAAGTACACTTCAGAGGGCCAAATAGCTAACTCGCAAATAACCACCGTCTTAGCCGACATCGCTGATCTCGAAATAGCAGGAGAGATTCAAACCGCTTGTTCATTGTTCTCGATCCCTCCATATCGGGGCTTTACCCGCATACCAGCCGTGCCGAGTCCGTGGGGTGCTTGTTTTTTCGAGGGCCGTAGCGCCAGACTTTCACTCTTAAATTCATCTGCTGCCTTCTTCGCCACAAACTCGCCCAGACTCTTCCAATAATAGATACTTGTGGAAGGGCGGCTTCAGATCCTTCTCCACGAAGTTCTTGACAAGCGTGTTTTGAAGTTCTTCCACGCTTTGCACGCTTGTAGCAACGCGTGTCGTCAAGACGAGTCCGTGAGTTCTACCGGATCTCGAACGATGCAAGAATTTCCACAAGACAAAGAGTTTTCAATGGTCCGCACCACCTTCCACGAATCGTAGGTGATCTTGACCCGCTCCGTGCAACTATTCGACCATTCTCCGGAATGCGGCCGCTTCTACGAGGATTGATAGGGTCCTGATCGACGACTCCGTGATGGTAAATCGCCCGTGGGCCTTTTCGATATTCTCTTCTTCTACCGCGTTGGATATTGTTCCAGAGGATGGTGCATCATCGGACACATGAGGCTACCGACTCGTAATGAGCTAAGACATCTTCACAAGAAATAGAACATCATGTGAACAAATGAAATCAAAGATAAAGCTAAGATTTAACATTTTGATATTGCTATCGATGTAGAGTAAGCATTCCAATTAGAGCTCAAGTACAAACCCGATTATCAAAACAATTTCAAGACAAGACTATTATCATCACAGAGCATTCATCTCAAGCCCAACACACCACATTGCAATGTATTCCAAAGAGCGATGATCAAAACAAATACCATATGAATAATCGACTAGAACAAATACAAATTCCTAAAACAAGTACAATTATCATGAAGGACCATGACAGATTATTGATAGAAATAGTTAGGAAAGGGGCATGGGGTCGATCGGTAACTCAGCATTGGTTACCTTTGGGCCGAGGAGAAGGACGAGCAGGAGCAAGACGAGCAGCAGGCGGCGGCTCAAGGGGAGGCGGCTGGCTCGGGGAGGGAGGAGGCGGCGGGCTCGGCGGGTCAGGAGGAGGCTCGGCGGGCTTGGGAGGGCGCGCGGGCCGAGGAGGAGGCGGCGCGACGGATCGGGAGGAGAAGCGCCGGGCTCGAGGAGGCGCGCGAGGACGGTGGCGACGGGCTCGGGGAGGAGGAGCGAGAGGAGTTGAGAAACTTAATCGCTTGAGAGTGGCGGCGCGCAAACCCTAGCTAGAGTCCGAATGTAAATAGGGATGGATATCACGCACGGTTCTAAATTAGAACTGCTCAGGATACACTATCACGCCGGTTCTAACTTAGAACCGCTCGTGATATGTGATGTATCACGCACGGTTTTAATAAACAACCGCTCGTGATATTGATGAATCACGCACGGTTTTAATAAACAACCGCTCGTGATATGATTATCACGCACGGTTCTAATTTAGAACCGCTCGTGATAGGTAGCACGCACGGTTCTAAGTTAGAACCGTCGTGATATATGATGTATCGCTGAGCGGTGTTAATAAACAACCGCTCGTGATATATATGTAGCATGCACGGATTTGATAAACAACCGCCTCGTGATACACATGTGAGACGATCTGTAGTTCAAACCGCTCGTGATATTATTTTGTATTGGTTAATATCTAGATCGTTTGCTTATTGGCTAGCCTTAGAAATGCTAGCCATGCCCTCTCAAACAAGCGTAAAAGAAAACAAGTACATGTATATACATCCAATTCACATTCATTTGAGAAACAATCACATCCATTTCACAAGACAAATCTCAATTAATTAACTCAAATGAACTAAAATTAACCATGATCATCGTAATGTATATAGTACATATACACACATTGTTCAATTAATCTTTAAAAATTAGCCCTTCATGATGATCGACGCAGATGTAGCTAGTTTCACATGTTCTTCTTCCTCGATTCCTTATGCCGCTTCCAAAGGAGGCAACTCGTCAAATTGATTGTATTCTTCCTCGCCCACTACATTCTCAACTCCGACAATCCTCCTTTTTCCATGAAGAACTACATGGCGCTTCTTATTTGCCGGTCGGTAACATAGAAGACTTGAACAACTTGGTTAGCCAAGATTTAACGGTTCGCCTTTGTATCCGACACGCTCGAGGTCCACGGTAGTGACGCCTGCATTTGTCGACCTTCACTGTGGGAGATGGACCCAACGGCACCAAATAGGGGATCTTGAAAAGCACGTAGTCGAGCTCCCATATCTCCTCTATTTGCCCATAGTAGGAGCTCCTCAGCCCATCGGTACTGAATGCATCTATGCGGACACCGCTGTTCTGGTTAGTGCTTTTTATATCCCGAGCTCAGATAGAATGTGTACCCATTTATGTCAGATCCTCGCCATGTTACAATCAGAATGTTGGCCCTTTTGCCAACCATGTCAGCATATCACTTGACGAGCTCCTAGCAAGTCGCTCCTTCAACCATTGGTTGAACCGTCTGTTGTGTTGTCTCGTGATCCAAACATCTCGCCGCAGCGGATTTCTGCTCAAGCACGCCCCAGCCGGTCGATATATCGGGACACTTCACCATGTGTTGCAAGACGTGAAATGGGCTTGAGCATACGATCCATATTTGGAGTGATTGCTTTCTTCCGATGGTCCCGATACCTCGAGCCTCCCTCATGGCGAGATCGAGGCACACCCATCGGTTCGACCGAGCCATGTAATCGAGGCGTAACTCAATGACCTCTTCGCTTGCATAACCTTCGACGATGCCCTCTGCCGAGATCGATTTCAGACATATGACTTGAGAATTCCCATGAACCTCTCGAACGGGTACATGCTACGAGGAACACGGGCCCGCACATCTTTATCTCCTCACAATATGAACAATGAGATGGACCATGATATCGAAAAACGACGGAGGGAAATACATCTCAAGATCACATAGTGTCGCTACCACCTCGCCCCGCCGAGCATCTAGTCCTTCGAGATCGATGACCTTGAGCAATTGTGTTAAAAAATAACACACCTCATGATTGTCTCTGACCTTGATCGCAAAATACTTCTAATTGCAACAGGAGCATTTGTGTCATCAACACATGACAATCATGAGACTTCATGCCAATTAACTTCAAATCTTTTATCGAAACAAGTTTCTTCATGTTGGCGAGTAACCGGACGGAACTTTCACGCCATGCAAGCACCGCACGATTCGGTTCTCTCGCCTTGGACAGAGTGTAACAAGTGGGGAAGGTACGTCATTCTTTATCGGTCCTTGTTGGTGCTAACTCAGTCCGATGTCCATATCAACCAAGTCAAGCCGCATGCTGACACCATCTTTTGTTTTGTCACGTAATGTTCAAGAAGAGACCAATCAAGTCATCACATACATTCTTTTCTACATGCATGACGCCGATGCAAAGGGCGAACTTCTAGGTGCTCCCAATAAGGTAAGTCCCAAAATATTGATCTCTTCTTCCACATGTTCTTCTTACTTGTCCTCGATTTACATCCCTTTCCAAGCACAACATCTAAATCCTTAACCATATCATAGACCTCTTTTCCGCTTAAATGCCTTGGAGTGAATTGTCCTCCTTCTCTCCGTCAATTGTTTCTTCATCCTGCGGTATGGGTGAGCCCTCCAAGGAACCTACGATGACGCATGTACACGGTTTTCTTGCGAGTGATTCACCACACACTGGGTATCATCTAAGCAAAGGAGTATGTGCTTTGGCCCCTTTTGTACTCGCCCGACAGATTAGCAAGGGGGGATAATCATTTATGGTGCGTAACAACAAGGAACGAAAGTGAAGTTCTCTCGCTTGTACGCATCCCATACCTGCATTCCCTTCAATCCACAAGATTTTTAGATCTTCCATCAATGGTGCTAGGTACACATCAATATCATTCCTGTGTTGCTTCGCCCTTGGATAAGTATCGACAACAAAATATACTTCCGCTTCATACACAACCAAGGAGGAAGGTTGTAGATACAGAGCGCCACGCCAAGTGCTATGTCCGCCGCTTCATATTACCGAAAGGATTCATTCCATCTGACTCAATCCAAACCTTATATTCCTCGGTTCCGCACCAAGTCGCAAACCTCCTATCGATGTTTCTCCACCGGGCGGAATCAGCAGGTGTCTTAACTTTCCGTCATTCTTACGCCTCTCGAGTGCCAATACGCCAGCTTTTGCATTCTTTGGGTTCGCAAAACCGCTCAAACGGGAATTACAGAAGATACCACGCCACCTTAGCAGAGGTCCTTTCTTCACCTCGATTCCTCGTCGTCATCCGATTGTTTACGCTTGTATCGGGATGCGTTGCACACGGACATACATGCATGTTTGTATACTGTTACGGTAGAGGATACAATGTTCGGACATGCATGTATTCTTTCTACTTCCATTCCCAATGGACAAAGAACCTTTTGGCTTTGTAGGTGGTTTTGGGCAACTCATTTCTCCGGAAGCATGTCCGCTAAGAGACCTAATAGCTGCGTGAAACTCTTGTCTGACCAACCGCTGCTTGCCTTCAATTTCAGTAGCTTTACACGGATGACAACCTTGTGTATTCCGACTTGCGGCCGGGAACAAAGGTTTCTCCGAGTCCTCCATCACGCCCGAATTGAACATACTCCCTCTCATCACAATTCCTTCGATCGCTAAGCATCCGATCTAGATTGTCATCGTGTAATTTATCCGAATCGAACCACAATCGACATTCGCGGCATATCGTTGACTTCTCAGATAATATGCATATCGTTGACTTCAGATAATATGCTCTTCACCGTGGATCGTCCAACATGTATAACCCTTTTGAAACCCTTCGAATCAAGTGTGCTTCGATCTGCGCTCGGTTGTTAAACATCTTCGATTCTCGCAATCAATGTATGGACAAGACATATATTCCGCCCTTATTCAACATATCCTCCTCAGCAGCTCTTGTAAAAGCACACGCCATTAATGTACTCTTCACTCACACGGTTCTCAAGTACATCCAATTTTGGTCCATCACATCGGTTCGTATTGAAAACCCCGAAAATAAATAAAAGGGTGATGACTTTCAAAGCGTATTTTCTGAGGCTTAATTATGATTTTTTCATTTTTACATTTTTTCGGATTTTATTAACTTACATGTGGGCCCTACTTGTCAGTGACTCATTTTTTATTTCATGATTTTATTTATAAAATCTATGGCGGTCCCACATGTCATAGACTCGTTAGTTTATTAACTAAATGATTAAAAACAATAGGATTAATTAATTTGAAGCTCAAACTGGGCTTAGGGGTGACATCGCATTGCTATATAGTCGTGGCTCTCGGCCCTAAGGTCTCGCTCGAGGCGAACCGACAGACGATGTCCCATGAGGCGCTGAACTAGCGATTTGGCGTAAACGTCAAACTACTCAAATTAAAGGATGCTTATGCTTCAAGATCTCACCGATCACGAGAAAGGTGTCAATGAAAGTCGGGAAGGTCCAAGGCGCGGGCGGGTCGCCGATCGGTGAACAGAGGCGACGGCGGCAAGCTCTCTACGACAATATACAACCGAAATGGACCAGCCGGCCAAATGAGGTGAGGCGATGTACTCAAACCGCACGAACGGCGATGGACCTATCGAGCGCCTAGAGATATGGAGATCAAGAAGACTATATCTGTTTTGGCCGGGAGCGGAGCTATATATATACGCCTGTGGTGAGTTAATTATCACGGACGGTTTTAACAAACCCGCCTCGTGATATTGGGCAATATCACGACGGTTCATGTTTGGAACCGCTCGTGAAGTATCACAGACGGTTTTAAACAAACCGCTCAGTGATATTGTGTAATATCACAGACGGTTTATGTTTGGAACCGCTCGTGAAGTATCACATACGGTTCAAACATGAACCGCTCGTGATATGACATCTTCACTGCAGCGGTTTTAGCGCGAGAATAACATGAGGCGGTGGGTAACAAAACCGCTCGAGATTAGAAGTTTATCTGACGGTTTCGGCGAACCGCTGCGTGATCAAAGCGCCCAAAGATAGCATTTCGTAGTAGTGATAGTATTCGGATACACCGTGCTTCCGGTTAATGAAGCTGTGTTCATGAGTGATTCCAATATATGAGGCATAAGTAGAGATTTTGAGATGTTAAGGTGGTAATTGCAATTGTTGAGTAAACCTTTAATGTTATATTAGTATGGTTTTACTATTTTAAAAGGTAAACTGCTTTAACTCAAACGATGCATCCACATATAACTGATATGGTACACCCTAAACAATCCGTTGAACTTCTGGTATGTAGTTAAAAAGCTTTTCCATATGGCTTGTTGTGTACGTTGTGTACTCAATCTTACTAAATTTTCATCAAAAGGTATATCAAAAGACTGAAGGTCACTTTAGAGAACGTGTTAGAATTGCGATCGGACTCAAGCTTTCCTGTGGAAGCCTTTGGTTCTTTTGAATGTAAGTGAAAGCTTTGGGCTTAAGATGCCCATCTTGTTACTGCAAAATAGCTGTTAGGTTATAATTTAATCAAAATAATGCTTTTCAACTGTTCGTAAGTAGGTTAGATTCTATTTCAGTTCGCAACTGAAATCATGGGCGCAAATCGGATCCACCCTATTTGAAAAATGGGTCGTTACAAACTTAATATTGCAGAGAATAATCTGTGCTCGATCGCCCGCATGCACAGAAAGTGTCAAGTGTCAACCCGCTTGCCCGATACCAGGAGTAGTACGCAAGGATGTGACACGCTTGGGCATGGGAGTTGACCCATGGCTTGCCTGAGAAAAAAGACACAGAGCAAGGTGATTTGACTTTGGGTTCTCCTGAGCCATCCGATCCGGAAATAAATGGAGTAGATCGATTGCTATGAAGTGAGCACTGCAGTAATTTTCATGAGGCAACACGGTATTAATTGCTACATTAATTGGGAAATAATTGTGTAACACAGTATTTCTAGCTATTTTCTGTACGAGCTGAAAAATAAAAAAAATCACTGTACACCTATACATTTCCTAAGAAAGGCGTAGGATGTGAACAAGGCATGCTATGACATAATCAGTACATCACAAGTGATTTCATCTTGAAATGTAACTGGACCGCTCGTAAGGGGCCGGGAGGACGCACATGCCACATGAACACCGGCATTGCACCGGGGAAAAAAAATTGATCAACTAAGCTATAAGAAGCACGGGGTGTTGGCCTTCAAGAAGTTAGCGATCCAATCAATAACTCAACGTGCAAATGCGCGCAAAAGTCAAGATCAACCAACCACGTACGCGATAAGCGCCTCTGAAAGGGGAAAGACAAAATGTGGACGCTCGCTAATCAAACAGCCGCTTTCTCACTGCAAATCTTCCCTTACAATTAATATGAACCGAATCAGTTGGAAGTGTAGTTGACTAGTTGCAACGAGTGATCGAGGACAGTATAAATAGTGGTGTGGCGACACATACTTGCACAACACAGTTAAGCCAGAGATATTCCCAGTAGAGTACAATCTTGTACTGCCGGCACGAGCACTGACATATATGGCGCTCAAAATGCTCGTGCTCCTGGCGATGTGCACCTTCCTGCTCAGAGCATCTGCGGCTCAATGGAAGCCCGCCTATGCGACGTTCTATGGAGGCAGCGACGCGTCGGGCACGATGGGTTAGTTTAATTATCCCTCTTGGTCCTGTCATGTGTCTCGCCTATTACATTGGGTTTGCTAGCTGACGCTAACATGCATTAATGGCCCCGCGCCGCGCGGTGTCGATCGATGTTTCAGGCGGCGCGTGCGGGTACGGCAAACTGTACGGCGCCGGGTACGGGACGAGGACGGCGGCGCTGAGCACGGCGCTGTTTAACAACGGCGCGTCTTGCGGGGCGTGCTTCACCATCGCGTGCGACGCGCGCAAGTCGCGGTGGTGCAAGCCGGGGACGTCCATCACCGTGACGGCCACCAACTTCTGCCCGCCCAACTACGCGCTCGCCAGCGACTACGGCGGCTGGTGCAACCCGCCGCGGCAGCACTTCGACATGTCGCAGCCCGCCTGGGAGACCATCGCCGTGTACCGCGCCGGGATCGTCCCCGTCAACTACAGGAGGGTGCGGTGCCAGAGGAGCGGGGGCATCAGGTTCACCATCAACGGGCACAGCTACTTCGAGCTGGTGCTGCTGACCAACGTGGGCGGCAGCGGCGCGGTGGCGCAGGTGTGGATCAAGGGGTCCGGCACGGACTGGATGGCGATGAGCCGGAACTGGGGCGCCAACTGGCAGAGCAACGCCTACCTCAACGGGCAGAGCCTGTCGTTCCGCGTCATGTCCGACAACGGCCGCGTCGTCACGGCGTACAACGTCGCGCCGTCCGGATGGTGGTTCGGCGGCACGTACACGTCCGGGGCTCAGTTCTGAAGATCCGTGCATCAAATGCGGCGTTTCGGACGGCATCTCCTTTTGTGCCGTTCTCCATTCTACGTTGTGAATTACTGTCCGTTGCTTAGGAGTTAATTAGGTACAGTCAACGACTCGACGTGGCTTAGGATCGAAGGCCGCCCACGGAGCATGCATGCATGCATGTACCATACTACTATTTTATGTACTACGCACGCATGCAAGTATGTTATTACTTTTTATAAAAAAAATCCGTATTAACACATGGACATGGAAGTATGGAACTTGCTCTGCAAGAGAAATTATTGGATGCTAGATTGCACAAAGAAACTGTAGGAATGGAATGCTGCACACTAGGATGCAATCAGAGCCGATACGGTCGGATATCGCTCATTCTGTATATTATTCCGTATTTTTTTCTCGGAGTCGGACATTTCACCATCCTGTATTCGCTCCGTGAACCTTCGGTCGTTCGGTCGGACAAATATTATCCGCTTCTTTTACACCCCTACACAGGACATTAGACAATATGGGTACAATCAAAGCGAACACGGAGAGACTAATCGCTGAGATATCGAAGGAAAAATACTGAGTATCCCTTGCCTGCTCAGATGCAGCAACTCACCTATCTGTTATCCTATTTCTAAGTGAAATTACAACAGGTTTTTCTCGTACCACCTAATAACGAATATCACTCATGTTGTATAATATTTTGCATTTTTTTTCTCGAAGTCGGAGTTAGACATGAAGACTGCCGGATAACTATTTATCTTTTTTGTATTCGTTTCGCAAACTTTCAATGGGTCCATCAGAACTAAGCTGCGTTTGCACCCTTACTACGCACGACTAATATTGTACGGTTAAGATTTGAAGGCGGCAACAACTGTAGAGGCCCAGACAAAATAAGCGGGAGAAAGACGGCCGTCAGCCACACTCACGGCCTCAAACGGCCCAGTATTCTGAGTTGTACCGCTGACCTCTCACTATGGCCCATATGGCGATATCTCGCGTGACTTGCCTCCACGAGTGTTGCCCAACGCCACGTACGGCACGGTGCTCGTCGACCGCACAAAACCGGTAGCTCGGTGGGCGGCCGCGGGCCGGAGTCCAGGTCACATTGCACAGCAATTAAGTAGGATCCGTAAGATTTTAAAGCTGTGCTTTCTTTTTGCGCATCTCGGATGGGGAATTTTTTATTCAAAATAATATAATTTTTATTTTAAAATACAGTAATAATACTATATTTTTTATTTTACAGGAATAATTACATGTCGCTCAACCGTTGGACGACTAGCCCAAATCGTTAAACAGCTGAGCGATACGTGGACTTGTCGCTCAACGGTTGGTCCGAATGCACATACCGCTCAGCTAGCAGGGATGCACTGTACACTGTTAGGCGATAAGTGTCTAAGTCACTCAACCGTTGAGCGATATGAGCTAGTCGCTCACGGTTGAGCGACCGATGATTATTTCTGTAAAATAAAAAGACGTAGTATTATTACTATATTCCGGAATAAAAACTAAGTTATTTTTTTTTGAAAAAATTCTCGGATAGGTCAATTGCAGTACACTAAGCATTTGTGCGCAGAAGAACTCGGCCTCTGAGGCTTCATCGCTACGTCCTGAAGCTAGCTGTGAAGCATAGGAAGCTTTTGAGCAAAGAGAAATGCTTAGGAATCCGATACTCGCAGTGGAACCAGATGCATATCCAAGACTATTTTATAGTTTGGCCACGTTGTTGGTCATCGCCAAAGATCTATGTAGTTACGTTCTCCACGTGCGTCTAAAAGTAACAAGAGTATTAACATAGTGCATATATATACTCCCTCCGTTCCTTTTTAGAGTGATACATATCTACAAATGAGATCCTAAACCGCATAATAAATATTAATTTTCTTTCACGCACATAAATTAACTTCGCATATTGTATCATCTACTACTACTACCCGGAAATTAAAATTTTGAACTTATAAATTGTTTACCTTTGGAAGTTGAAGTTGATGCCAACTTCCTTCCGACGTGATGCCACTACTACAAAAGGCTAATATCGACGCCTCATCACGTATGGTTGCCCAAAACCGCTCAGATACATACAATCATAGACAGTTTTGGTTTTGTGATCGTCTGTATTACTGGCTGCGCTAAAAACCGTCTATGAAGAGGTAATATCACAGACAGTTCATGTTTGAAAACCGTCTGTGAAGTATCACCGACAGTTCTGAACAAGAATCGTCTTTGATATTACTAAGTATCACAGATGGTTTCAACAAACAACCGTTTGTGATAATTCACAGACGGTTTTAATAATGAACCGTCTGTGATATGAGACCATATCACGAACGGTTCTATTGTGGAACCGTCTGGGATAAGTATCACTGATAGTTCCATAATAGAACCGACTGTGATAAGTCTCTTTATTAGTAGGAGCTCACTAGGGTTTGCGCTCTAACTCGTCACTCCCCCAGCCTCGGCTAGCTCTAGCGCTCCACCGACCTCCCCTGGCTACCTCTAGCTCCACCGACCTCAGCCTCGACTACCTCACCACTGACACCGGCGATGTCGATCGAGGTAATTATACAGATCTATTGGTTTGTGCTATTGTCTTTCCCTCTAGATCTGTGACTGCTGGCTGGATGGATGGATAGATCTGGATTGAGGTGGGGAATGGGCTGGGCTGTGTTTGGGTGTGACTGCTGTATGGTATGTTGCTAAAGACATTTTTTTTGTTTTCGATACGTATGATGCAGGGTGTGCTGTTGAAAAAAACACATTGATGCAACCTTAAGAAGTAGCAATCTGAGGGAGGCAATTTGGTGGTCTCCTAGAGAGGATCTTAACAAATGGTTGTCTGTTAATAGTCGTAATTAAGTCTGATCACCATCTATTCTTAGGATAAAAAACACCATGTAAGTGTTTCATGCGTGGATATAGGTGAGTTTCTACAGGTTGCTGCTCTTATCTGCTTGACATGAAAACCGCAAATGTTACTAGTTGTGTTCACTGATGAGATATGAAATGAATCTCCAGGGACAACAATAAGATGAAACTGTATATGAATAATTTTGAAATGAAAGCTTATGAATCTATGGAATCAAAATCCTTGCACATAGTTTGCACATATGAATGTAAACGAACTTCTACATAGATAGATGTGAGTTTCTACATAGTTTGCCCGCCTCCCCTTTCCTCTATTCTTGATCTCTTCTCTACAAAATCTCTAAGCAGTGGCTGATTTTGCCTTTAAAACCTGCTTCACACACACACACACACATAATTCGTAGCCTTTGTTAGCTAACTCGAGGCCTGATCAATTCAGCTAGCTAGCTCACTCCTTGGTCGTTCATCCAAAACGTTCAGGTGAAACATAGCCTACTTCGTCGATCCTAACACACTGGAGTGTACGATTTGCTTCATACCTTGGCATGAAACTTCATCGAACCTAATACACTGGAGTGTGCCATTTGTTTCATGCCAAGGTATGAAGCAAATCGTACACTCCGGTGTGTCAGGATCAATGAAGTAGGCCGTGGTTCACACACACACACACACGAAGCCGGTTTTAAAGGCAAAATCAGCCATTGTTTGGAGATTTTGTAGAGAAGAGGCTATCACAGACGGTTCCAAATACCAACCGTCTGTGAAGAGGCTATCACAGATAGTTCCAAATACCAATCGTCTGTGAAGATGATATCACAGACGGTTCCAAATACGAACCGTCTGTGATAATTGTAGACTTTGCAGACGGTTTTTGATTATGGAACCGTCTGTGATATGTCTTTATAAGTAGGAGCCCACTATGGTTTGCACCCTAACTCGCGTCGTCACTCCCCAGCGTCCTTACTCTCATCCGTTCCCCGCCCACCCGAAAGTGCCACAACCACAGCCGATGCTACCTTCCCTCTTCCTTCTTCGGCGTGCACGACCCGGCCACCTCTTCACCGCGATGTCGAGGTAAGATAGATCTATCACCTATTGGTTTGTGCTGTTAGTATTCATGTGAACCGAGCTCCTCCTCCTCTCGCCAGCCTCCCGCACCTCCGGATCAAGCTCCTCCTCACTATGTTGTCGAGATCAAGCTCCTGGGCCCTCCTCGCCACGCCATGGCCCTAGCTCCTCCTCCCACGCCCACAGCTCCAGCTCCTCCTCCTCTCGCTCGGCTCGTTGTGCTACCTCGGACCTCCCTCGCGCCTCCAACCTCTCCGGCTCTCCCACTAACGCGTAAGTGCCCTTCTTGTCTTCTTGATGTTGTCTGGTTGTTGGTTGATGCTGATGGTGCAGATGGCCATTGGCCAGAGCCCAGATGCTAAATGTGTAATACATACATACATGAAGAGAAGTGCATCATTGCAGAGAAGTGTAAATGTGTAATACATACATATAGAGAGAAGTAGAGAAATCATAAATATAAATGAATGCAATGATTGTGCACTTGTGCTGATTACTGATTGCTGAATGAGTGAATTCAGAAGTGTAAGTGTTGTTTGCTATTGAAGTATTGGGCTGTTGATATTGTTATGACTTCTGACTTATTTAGAAGTGTCAAGTACATGTTGTCTACTATTGAAGTATTGGGCTGTTGATATTGTTATGACTTATGACTTATTCAGAAGTGTCAAGTGTTGTCTACTATTGATAGTGGAAACTTGCTTGGTGAACCATGGGCTATTGATATGTATGATTGATGATTTGCAAAAATAGATGTATAAAATGTGTGATACGTATGTTATGACTTATTGTTGATTTGTCAAGATGTCATCCATTGCTTCTCGCCATTCATTTCACCTTTGTCTGTGTAACTGTGTTCATGCCGGTCAAGTTTTCCTACCTTGCGTCCCAGGTCCTACCATTCCATTCCTAATCTCTTCTCTATAAAGTCTCCAAGCAGTGGTTGCTTGTGCCTTTAAAACCGACATCATATAATTTAAGAAAGTGCGTCGTAGATACTCCGATCGGGAAGTGGCGTTATGTATCGGCCAACTAGGTAATTGGATGTCCCGACGCTCTCCTAGCAGTACCGCATTTGTTAAACTTGTACTGTGTTCGATGAAGTTGCTCGTTGTTGCCGTCTCATCCTCCTCATGTCTGTGGACGACCCCCAAAAGTGGTGAGGGATTAAGAACTACACACACACACACACACACACACACACACACACACACACACACACACACACACACACACACACACACATATATATATATATATATATATATATATATATATATATATATATATATATATATATATATATATATATGATGCCTGCTTTTAAAGGCACAAGCAACATCGCTGGAGGCTTTATAGAGAAAAGTCATCACAAACGGTTTCACCATTAAATCGTTCTGCGTGATAGTTGCCTATCATGACGGTTCTCATTAATAACCGTCTGTGTGACAAGATGCATCATGACGGTTTGAAAAAATTGTCTGTGATGACCTCATGTCATCACAGATCCATAAACTCAGACGACTCACGAAACCATCTGTGATGACGTTTTTGAACTGTCTATGAAGACCTTTTCTGTAGTAGTGTGCCCATTTTCAGCCATTGCCAGGTGACAAGGAAGAGGGCTACACGTCGATGGCCACCTTTATCTACCCTGAACCCAAGTCACGACTCGGTATTCACGACCATTGGCCTTTACAGCCCTCGCCAAGCACATTGCGGCGATGAGGTGCGAGAACAGGGGAGGAGGCGGCGTCGCAGTGGTAAGCGAGGAGGCGGCGGCAATGCTTGCTCGACCGACACGAGCAGGAGGCAGCGGCGGCGGCGTAGTGGAGGATTACAATGAAGAGGACATGATGCAGTGAACTCAAAACGACGGTGCGACAAGGAAAGGATGCCTTCGTCTTTGCCTCTTCCTCATACGCCGTCACTGCCTCCCCTCCCTTCCCCGGCGCCGCCGCTTCTCCTACAGGATACCGCCTCCTCCTTTCCTCCCTTCCCTCCCAATGCCTTCTCCCATCCCCAACGAAGTCTCCCCTCTTCGTTACCTACTCCGGTCGTCGGCGCTACCTCCCCACGCCGCCACCTCCTACGTTGTCAAATCCCCTCATCTTCGTGCACGCTGCCATTGCAACCCGCATACTGAGTGCTGGAGGGGTTCGGGATCTATGAGGCATGGGCGAATGTCAGACGGGCGCAGATGGCGAGTCGCGGTGCGAGACAGGAAGGATTGATACGATAACAAATTTTGGTGTGTGCATGTGAAGAAGAAGTAGCGATGGTTTGGGTGGTTGCGAAGAAGTGGGGGCATGTATATGTTCACGAGTCAAAGGGGGGGGGTGGGGTGGGGTGATGGGGCGAGACCTTATCCCTGTAAGGTTAGGTCCAACCACACGCATAGAAAAAATGACATCGTCCCGCTGCGCGGAGGTAAACATATTTTTTTATTAGCTAAGATATCTAGATTTATATACTCTCTCAGTTCCTTTTTAAGTAATGTTTTTACGAGATGTGACATAACGACAAATCTAATTATATACTCCTAGTTTTCATGCAACCAATCTAAATAGTTTTAAACATATTAGTAGTCAAACTTTAGAAAGTTTGATTACAGGATTCTAGGATGTTATTTAAAAAAGAATGGAGGAGTACTTAACATAAAATAATTTCTACTTAAAAGCACTAAAATATTAATATATTGAACCGCGGGTTCACTCCATAAGCCGCTGGTCGGACCTGCGAACTAGTGAAGTCGTCACTTGACCGATTCATGAACCAGCAGTTCTGATTACAACGAAATGGTTAAATTAGAAGCGAGAATTGCACGCATGAACAAGTAGCCAGCTGCCACGTACTCAACCACCGTACGCATACCGATGTTAACTATGGAGCCAAAACAAGCTCGCAACAACAAATGTCTCGAGGCATTTGGAAAGACATGCATGGCATTGGCAGGATGCTTCAAATCAACTCCAGGTAACCACCCATGGCGCAGAGCTACTTACACCAGCTCAAGTGCTACTCGATCTCCACATCACACCCAGCCGTCACGTGGTTCCACCTGGAGCACCCGCCGAAGTAGTTGTCCCACACGCCCTCGGCCAACCTGTCCACCTGCAGAGCCACGAGCTCTTCCTCAAGCGCCGCGCCGTCCTGGCCGCAGCCGCCGGCGGCGGCGGCCGCCAACCTGCCGGCGAACACCACGTCCTCGCCGTCCTCGGCGACGCCGCGCTTCGTCCAACCCCCGCCAGACCTGTGCAAGAAGCAGCCCACCAGGACGTCGCGCCGATCGCCGTACACGCTCGCGTTCGCCCCGTCGAACACCTGCAGCAGCCCGACCTCCGCCTTCTCCCCGCAGACGAGCACCACCTCCTTCGCGGCGCCTCTCTCCGAGGCGACGAACAGATAGACCGCCGCGCAGCAGATGGAGGTGGAGACCACGAGGGGCAGGAAGAAGACGACGACTCTCGAGAAAGCGGTGCTGAAGAAGAATACTATCACAAGAAGAACGGCCAAGAAGGAAGAGGAAGACCAGGCAGGGAAGAAATGGTTGCGCCAGTGCAATGCACATGCGTGTAGCTTGGTGCGGAGAGCCTTGAGCAAAGCATGGCAGGTAGTAGTACTAGCCATGGCTGCCTGAATTGTTGCGAGAAAATTAAGCGTTTGGAGCGAATTAGGCAGTCCCGGAATGGTTGGTTTATGGAGGAGAACATATTCGCTGAGCACAACGTGTCGGGTCATGGGATCATTACTTTTGCAAACTGAGGATAGGAGTGGAGCTAAAGAAAGAATCTTGTACTACGTCCTCGTGTTATAGCAAGCTACACGGAAGAAAAGCTAAGCGGCCTTGAAATCTTTTTGAACGTTAGCCGGCTGGTCCTGATTCTTCACGGGCCATCAAAGGGCCACGAAGATGGGCTTCATGGGGACACTTGGCAGAGTAGGCAGGTAGCTGGGTTGCAAAGAAAATTTTATGTTTGGGCCTCAAAGTGCACGAATTGCTCGATAACTTCAGCTGAAACAACCGAAAAGTACTGTTGGTTTTGGAGGGGCTATTTGGTAATTTCTCTATTTGAGAAAAGATTAAATAGAAAAGAAAAGGATAATGTGAGGGCCCACCTGTCAAATACGGATTGAGAGGAGGAGGCCGCTACGCTTCGCGCCTTCGGTTTCGGCTGGAGGCGATGGCACATGCCACCTGGAATTGGCGTGCCCGCCGGCTCGGGCGTGTTTGGCGGTGTCCGTTGGTGGTAACAGCATCTTCTCTTCCCCCTCTTGAAGTATGGTGTTGGCTCTGGGATGGATCCGGTGTGAAACACAAAAGTGGTGTTTTTAACTCTTTTTCTGGTTCGACTACTTCCTCATCAATCTGGGCTTCGGTTTTGGAAAGATCTTGGAGCTTGTGCACCTCCTCAGCTGATCTTCCTTGCTGGTGGTGAGCTCTAGATTTTCCTTGTGGTTGACTCTGGATTGAGACTTGAGGAGTAAGAGGGCTTCAGATCCTTTGGTTTTTAGTGTTCGGTATTGGAGTGTACTCGGCTAGTACACTGTGGGATTCTTGTGCGACATCAACCCATTCCTCGCCTTTCTTCTTCGGTGGGTTCCGAGAATCAAAGTGGGCATTGTATCTCCGATTACTTCGTCCTTTTCTCGAAGTTGCAAGACGATAGTTTTTCTAGGACAATGTCTTTAAGACATGCCTTGCCCGACATCTTTTGGGTGGTTTTGATTACCATCTGTGCTGTGAGTATTTCGATATTCATCTTGTGCATTACTTTGCATATATATGTGGGTTGTGCTGATCTCATATTCTGTATAAGGCTTGGTTCTGGTACTGAGATTTTGCAAAGTGCATTGTGTAGGATTGTGAATTCTGCTCAATGATGAGAATAGCCTAATTCTGAAATTGGCTTAGTATCTTGTTCAGTTTTGAGCTCTAATATAATAGCTTGCTATTGAGATATTGTCGCTAGAGGTTCTGTCAATTTTATAATACTTCGTCTGATCACCTGATTAGATATACTGCTGGTTCTTCTTTCAACTGAAAGGCATTTAAGTTGAATGTTGTATCATTCGGTGAGTTCATTAGTTGTTATTGGATTAAAGGTTGGAGTAGTGAATTATGTGATTCTTTTAAGGTGTTATGTTGATAGGAAGCCTGATTGTTCACAATTGGGTATGAGATTAATATTGTCAGAATAGTAAAGCTTTGTTTAGAGTTCAAAATCTGTTTGCTAGTTATTTAAGCCAATTTGTGAAGAGAATAGACCACTGAAATGGTCAAGTTTGTATCTTGTGCAACTTGCCATATGAGAGCTCTCATTATGTGGTATATGTTTAGCATGTCAATCAATTTAAATGACTTGAATGATTAATATATAATTATGTTGATTTGGTCATTTAAATGCTATTGGATTAATACTTTATTGTTTTTTAATTATGCTAGAATTAATTATGATTATTTGCTAAAACTGCTCATTTTTCATCAAGTACAACCAAAAATTATACTACAATCTTGCCACAAATCATCCGTGCTATCGCATTATTTTCCTTCTGTTCCTGGAATTATCTCATCAGTTCTGCCTGTAGGCGACGAACCGCGCGAGGTGGCGCAGCGGCGCGGCTCGCTCGGCGTCGAACCCCTCGAGCTCCGCCTCGGCCGTCGCCAGGAGCTCGGCGGCGTACGCGCGCGCCTGGTCGACGCCCAGCAGCTTCGGGTACGTGGCCTTGTCGGCCGCCAGGTCCTTGCCCGCCGTCTTCCCGAGCTGCTCCGACGTGCGCGTCACGTCGAGCACGTCGTCCACCACCTGGAACAGGAGCCCAATGCAGCGCGCGTACCGCCGGAGCCTCTCGACCTCGCCGTCCGTGCCTCCACCGACGATGGCTCCGGTCACGGCTGCGGCCTCGAGGAGCCGCGCCGTTTTGTGCACATGGATGTGCTCCAGCATGGCCAGGCTGACCGGCGCGCCCTCGCTCTCCTTGTCGACGACCTGCCCGGCGGCCACGCCCCGGCGCCCGCGGCGTTCCCGAGCTCGGCGACGGCCCGGAGCGCGCGCTCCGCGGGGACGCCGAGCTCGGCGCAGCCGCGGGCCAGGTGCTCGAACGCGAGGGCGAGGAGAGCGTCTCCGGCGAGCAGCGCCGTGAACTCGCCGAAGGCGATGTGGTTGGCGGGGCGGCCGCGGCGGAGGTTGTCGTCGTCCATGCACGGCATGTCGTCGTGGATGAGAGACATGGTGTGGACCATCTCGACGGCGCAGGCGACGGGGGCAGCCGAGTCCGCAGCACCACCAACGAGCTCGCACGCGGCGATGGTGAGCACGGGGCGCACGCGCTTCCCGCCCGCGAGGACGGAGTAGCGCATGGACTCGCTGAGGTGCTCCGGGCGACAGAGCGGCAGGGCTCGGTCGAGCGCGTCGTGCACGGCCTTGGCCTTGGTTGACAGGTAGTGCTCGATGTCGAAGATGAAGCCATTGACGCCGACGCCTTGCGGCTTCGTGTCGTGGACGGTGGCGACGTCGCTGTTGCTTGCGGCTGTTCGGGGATGGATCAGGACGCACCGAACGGTGGAAATGCAGCTCCTGCGCGGCGTGAGCAGTGAAGTCGATCTCTGAAGGGTGTAGGGCTTGCAGCTTTGGGATGGTGCTCCATGTCGGAGGCAGCAGGATGCCACCATGTCCATGTTCGAGGCTTGAGTTTGAGTGTATCAGGGGCAGGGTGTGTTTGTACGTGCGCGGGCGAAGCAGAGAGTTCAGAGGCGTTGGGGACTTGGGGCACTTGCTAGTCGTTACCATTTGCAGGGGACGGTTTAAATAGACCAGAATAGCCAAACTCTACTGAGGTGGCAGTGTGCCACCAAGTCCACCGGACCCACCATCTTCAGATAGTGCCATGCATGCCTCGTGACATGTCTGCGAGCGAATCCTCCCGCCACATAGTTAACAAGACTAACCAGGTTTCAAAATCTAGGCCATTTGAAATGCCGAAATTTCACTTAAAATAGTTCAATTTCCGTAGAAATCAGTCATTTTCCTCCGTTTCAGACAGAGGCTTACTGTACCATTTACTCATTTACCTGTTTCAAAATTTCCACACTTACCTGTGCGGTTTTGTTGGTTTGTTTTTGTTAAAATCCTAGGTTTATTTGGCCAGGAATTTATATGAGAGTGAGACAATTGGATAGTGTAGCCCTGTTAAGACTTAGAAAGACAAGGTGACACACCGCTATATACGATGTTATGGTTAGCCTTAGGTAGGAATCTATGCCTCGTTAACATTTTTTTTTTCGAGCTTTGTTTGACTCCTTACCGTTCCGCATCTTATATTCTGAAACCAACTATACCCTTCCAGAAACTAAATTGCAGAGATCTTAAAGTATCTTGGTTAGCAGCGGCCGGAGTAACAAATGGTTACAAATCGAGTCATTCATTTGATATAAAATATGTTTTCTTCGTTGTACTTTTGGAGAACATGGAATCACTTCCATCCTTAAGAAAACTCCCGACGATTTCGGCCAGTATTTTATCCATGGAGGCCCGTGTGTTTAATTTTTGATAATTCCACACATGAAACATAAGGTTTCATCTCCTTTAATTTTCCCTAATTTTTTTTTCTATTTGTATCAAATTCACCTTTTGTTTTACATTGCTTTTTTTTAAAAAAAAAAATTTGGAAGCATTTCTGCTTTTGTTCGAAAACAAAAGGTAAGCTAGATCTCGTTTTCCATGGGCCGAAAATAGGAGCGCGGCAGCAAAAACGTACGACTGTTACCAACTTAGCATGCATTGACAACTGCATATGTACATCACACACGTGAATTCTCGTTGGCAACACTTGGATCTACGGCACCGCATGACCACACCACAAAGGTAAGTTTTTTTTTTTAAACACATCTACCAGTGATGTTGTTTGTTAAAAACCCATTTACATCTCAAAATTCGTCAAAACTCATTCACAAGTTCTACGTAGTTACAAATCCCCCTCCCCTAACTGCCAACTGCCAATTTACTCGCTAGAGCTCCTAAAAGTCAAGAACTACTAATTTGGTTGTGTTCTACTGAGGGGGTTGCGTCCAAGTCAATCCAGACCGCTAAAATCCTCCCACGCGACCGCTGTAACATCCCAAAGTTCTGTTACCAAAAATAAAATTAATAAAGTTATTACTTTATTCGATTTTTTGAGATTTAAAAGAGTTTTATTACTTTTCTTGAATTTTCTAAATTTTAAAAGTCAAAAAGAAAATTTATTGAGTTTTTAGGGTTTTAGTGGATTTAAAGTTAAAAATAGAAATTTAATTAATTTCTTGAATTTTCTTGTATTTAAAAAGGTTTTCCTATTTTCAAGAACTAAAAAATTTATGTGCAAAAATAAAAGCCAACTTTAAGCTAGAAATAATTTTATTAAGTTCAAAAACAATATCCCAATTTTTGGACCTTTTGAAAGTTTCAAAATAAAAATAACCATGTGTATTTTATTGGATTAATTTAAATTTTCATAAAATGAAAACATTTTAAATCATTAGAATAAACTTCAACTAAATTCAAAATTATTTTATTCAATCTATTCAGTTCCAAGGATTTTTATGGAATTTTCTTGAATTTTCTGAATTTATTTATTTTTGTTGCAATTTTATTTTCTCTATCTTCTTTCTTTTCTTTTCTCTTCACTGTTCTTCTTCACTGAGAAAACCTATGTTTATGCCAAGACACTCATGATGGCGTCTCAAGACCCTACCACCTTGCGGCGCTGAGCCCGACCCCGCGCCCGCTCCCAACTGCCGTGCCCAAGTCTGCGACGTCGGCTTTGCTCCGCCGCTCTCCCTCTCTAGAGCCTATTTAAGTGTGTCCTCTACCTCAAAAATCTTGCCTCATCCTTCTATGTCGAATCCCCAAAGAGTCGCTCAATTGCCCTCATCTAAATCGCAATTGCCGAGAACCATTGGCCGCCGAAGGTCTTCTCCACCGCTGTCGATGATCGAGTCGCTGATCTTACGAAATAAACGGAGGAAAATGGCAGAGTTCTTGGGAGAGAATGGGATTGCTCTTTATTGCTATGAACTGGCTATTACAGGGGGTGCTCTTGACAAGGCAGTGAACTAATCCTAATTACACTGAGCGTAGTGTTTGCTATGCTATTGAAATCCAATCATCTGTTGATCTTCTGAGTTGGATTAGATTGGATTGCCTATTGCCGCTTGCGTTCTCCTTTAAGTAGTTGATGAAGTGGTGGCAGTTACTCTTGGAAGTGTCGCGACTGGTCGGAGCGAGGCAGCGGTTGATAAAGTACCAACCGTTGGACGGTTGTGCGTCTATGAGACACTCAACCGTATGATGGTTGTTGTTAGTGTCTTAGGACCATGAAACGTTGCGTGGTATGAAGCAAATATAATATGTGTTCCATTCATCACATGGTAAGGAATATACTTAGAGTTGGATCTAGATGCCAATTCATTGCTTCTACGAGCAGTCATCTGGTCGGGGACTGGTACAAGACCTCATCCGACCAGGGTACCCATTGTGTAACCTCTAGAATCCTTACAACCACAAGGGTTGTTAGCCTTAAAGGTTACGACCATGAAGACATATGGTCTTTTATTATTTATTAAAGTAATACATAGAGATTTTAATCCTCGTCAGCTAGCCCCCGAACTTTAAATGAATTGGTTGTGTGAACATTTTCTTTCGATGAAATCGTATTGTGCAGTCCCTCATTTAATCCCGTGATATACGAGATGGTCTGTATTCACTTTAAAATTGAGAAACTGTCTTGGGACCTGAAGAGTTTTTCTGTCCATTGGACTCTGGTTTGTGTCTATTGGACCTTTGGGTAACTCTCCGATGCAGTTAAAGAATTGTGGCTATAAAATCCCACCAGCACAGGGCTTTAGGGTTTTTACGCCTCCTGCTTTCCCTTTTCATCTCCTAAGAGAAAAATTGCCTATGATCTCCTCTTGCCTACAACCTTCTACGACCTCATTTCTTCCTTTCATTCAAAACCCAACCATGTCGGACTCTATCACCAACTGGTCAATTTCTGATTTGAGCGAAAGGAAACTCGAGAGCCTGGAGAAGACCGGGTTGCTCCTCGAGAATGATTTGATTTCTTGGAGATCAGCGGCCGGAGAGTATTCTTCGAGCAACGAAGATGAGGAAATCCCCGTTTTCCTCGTATATATTGAATGCGGATTTAGGTTACCAGTTCACTCTTTCCTCCCCAAGATCTTGGAGCACTATGGACTTCGCTTCAGCGCACTTCAAACTATAGACCAAGAAAACGACCAAATACGTACACATGAAAGAGAAACTTATGTAAGTACTTACCTTTGGTGTTTTATAATCTTAAGCTTCTTTTCTTCTTTCTTTGTAGATCCTTTGGTGTTCCGGTCGCTTTCGACTAGAGCACCCCCCAAGAGAAGGCTCCTGAGGAGAAAGAGGTCAAGCCAGCCCCCAAGCAGGTGGCAGTGCCAGCTCCTGCTTAGGAACCCGTGGTGGCTCCAACCCCACCAATGGAGGTGGAGGCTCCTAAGGAATCTCAACAGGTTCGGACCCTTGCTGGAAATTCTCCTCTTCATGTCGCCTTTCCTCATCGCCCCTAGATCTTCAATGATGAAGATCTTGATGAGGCTTGGAGAAGGATTTTGGATCGTCAAGTAGAGACGAGTCCCGACTCTA
This sequence comes from Phyllostachys edulis, assembly GCA_036346405.1. Classification (NCBI taxonomy): domain Eukaryota; kingdom Viridiplantae; phylum Streptophyta; class Magnoliopsida; order Poales; family Poaceae; genus Phyllostachys; species Phyllostachys edulis. Next base: position 104,818,314 of record CM070546.1, read on the forward strand.
TTTTTGTCGAATATAATAATATGGCAATCCAGGTAAGCTTCCACGACTACTTTTAATAGTCTTTCCCTTAAACTTTATTAAAATTTAAAGAAATCTGCTATTTTGTAGCATTTGGTAGAAAACTTCGCTGTGGTCGGAGGACTGACCCAGCGAATAAAGGTTTTGGAGAAGAAGAACTCTGAATTAGAAAGTAAGTACTACCTTAGTGTCTTCCTCTCCCCTTCTTTACCATTTGACTTTTCTTATGTTAACCAATTTCTCTCTTTATCGTGTTTGATAGATTTGAAAAAGCTTAAAGAAGAAGTTATGACTAAGGAAGGCATAATATCCAAGCTTAAAAAAGAATGTAAAAACAAGGACTAGTCGATCGAATACGTGACGACCAGGTACAAGGAAGTCCTTGAGATTACCGAGAAAAAGAGCGAAGGTAACCGGTTGTAGACTTGACCAGTGTACTACCTTTTTCTAGTCGTATGTACTCATTCTTTGGTCTACTCGTGCAGAGCAAACTCAAGCATTGAAGAGAACAGAAAAAACTCTTGAGTTTGAGTGCGGTAAGGAGGCAGCTTTTGGACAAAATCTTGAAGAGAAGGTCAAAGCTTTCAACAAGATGCTCTTCGATATGGGACCAGGAACGCAAATGCCCAACTTAGGAGATCTTATAGAGAAGATCAACTTCCTTGGCCAACAACTCGAAGACCACAGGAGCATGCTCAAGACTACTCAGGAGAACCATGAACAGACTTTGTTTGAAGCTGTCAAAAATAGAGTCAGTTTTGCTTTGGCAAAGCTGAAGGCCTCCGACCCTACCATAAACCTCCAAGCTGTTGAGGAAGACTTCAACTGCTCGGGGATAAAGCAACCACACTTTTCGAGGAAATAACACCTCTCGAAAACACGGTCGTGGAAGAAATGGAGGTCAGATCTCCGTCACGCAGCGATCAGTCTGGTGACCCTAAGGAGTAGGCTTTTGTAATATAAGAATTATGAATGTAAAAGCTTACATTCCTTTCATCAGTAAAATCTTTCGTTTATCCTTTTGACTTATGAAGTACTCATATATTTTCTAGCCCCCGACTACTTTATAGCAGAAGATCTTTACTAAAGAAGTAGTAAGCCAAGAGAAAGAGCTAAAGTCACAACCACTATATAAAGTATGTGCTGATTATGTAACAAAACTGATCGCGTTAATACTAGGAAATCAATTTCGGTCGTAACCAGTGTATGACTTCGACTAGTTGTAGATCTGTTTTCCATAATCAAAATACCAAACAATACATTGTATGGTCGGAATTGAAGACTTGCCTTGATGAGAAAAAATTATGCAAGGATGTATGCAAAAAATGATAAGTGGCGTTATTATATATAGTATCCAAACTGGTCGTAATTATTGCTAAGAACTGAAGACATGAAAAGCACCTCGCGAAACGTGTTCATGCCCAAGTTCCGACTGGCAGCAAAGATCATAGAAAAAGGACCGTCGCTAGGAAGCTCCTTCTAGTGGGCAGGACCACATGCGAAGAGGAGAGACTTCGACTAGGAGGCTTTTCGTGTGCCGACCAGTAGCCCAAATAAGAGTAGAACACAATGTTGAAGTGAAGAAATGTAGTCTTCGAAATCTTAAGCATTTAAATCACTATATGTAGTCGTTTGTGTTATGCTCCATTTGCTCGTATATTTCTTTGAGAAAAGAGTGTGGTCGCACGTGAGAATCATTGACTGAATGGTTACAACTAGGACCTTTATGGCGTTTGACTTATATGTCCGAGCCATAGAGTAACAGAGACCCTTTAAGAGGATATCGGAGAGAATTTGGTCTTCTCCAACCATCTAAACAACAATAGTTTGCGACCAAAATAAGGGTACAATCATATAAACAATATCACTCATCCGAGAAAATAAGGAAATAATAAATCTTTATTGAAAATAAAAAAAATATAAAATACAATTATACAAAAAAACTTACACAATTGGTCAATATTCCAAGAATTTGATAAAACGTGCCCGTCTGACATAGCTAGTCGTACCGAACCAAGTCTAGTGACTTTGACCACAGTGTATGGACCTTCCCATTTGGGAGAAAATTTATTGCGATTAGCTTGTTCTAAACCTTTCCTAGAACCAGATCACCCACAGCTAGGCTGCGAGGTTGCACCTTACGATTGTGGTACCTTCGCATGGCTTGTTGGTAAACCGCCGATCATATAAGGGCTTGGTTTCATCGTTCTTCAAGAAAATTGATGTCATCGAGTCTTCGTTCCATCTGATCGTTTTCATTAAAACAATCAGTTCGAGTAGAGCCTATTTTCAGTTCTGGGGGAAGTATGGCTTCAGCACTGTAAACCAGAAAAAAATGGTATTTCACCAGTCACACGACTGGTCGTGGTTCGAACGGTCCATAATACAGAAAGAAGCTCTTGAACCCAAGCTCCTGACCGTTTGGTTAATTGGTCGAATACTCGGTGCTTCATTCCCTGCATTATGATACCATTAGCTCACTCAACTGCTCTATTGATTTGCGGATGAGTGACAGATGCGAAATGTATCTTGATACCTAGATCTTCGCAGAATTCCTAAAAATTTCCGCTAGAAAATTGGGTACCATTGTCGGTGACTATAAAATTGGGTATACCAAATTGCGTGAGCACGTTTTTTTTGTAAGGAACCTCTTAGCAGCTTCAGTTATTGTTTTAACAACTGACTTGGCTTCTATCCATTTTGTAAACGTGTCAATCATGACGAAAAGGTATTTGAAGCCTCAGGGTGCTCTTGGGAAAGGTCCCAGAATGTCTAGTCCCCAGGTTGCAAAAGGCTAAAAATGAGGTATGGTTTGCAAAGCTTGTGCCGGCTGATGTATTTGTCGACTATAAAATTGACATTATACGCACTTCGTCACGAGCTCTTTTGCATCATGAAGGGAAGTTGGCTAGTAGAATCTTTGCCTGAAGGCTTTATCGACCAGCATTCTGTAGGAATGATGTGCTCTACAAACTCCTCCATGAATGTTGGATAACAGCTTAATGCCATCCGTTTGACATATGCATCTCATCAACACTCCGTGAGATCCTCGTTTATACAAGGTATTTTCGATCAGAGTGTATGATTTGACTTTTCGAGCTATACGATCAGCCTCCACATCATCTTCAGGAATAATGCCATGCTAAAGATAATTATAGATCAACGTCATCCAATCTCTACCGTGATCATGTTGTACGACCTGTGGAACATCCATGTTCGCAGGATCAATTTGTATGACCTCCAGTGGAACATCTATGTCCTCGGAATGCTCGACCACCGAGGGTGAATTGAGTTGCTTGAGAAAAATTCTGGGAGGGACATGTGACCTTGTGGAGGCCATCTGTGCCAACTGGTCTGCTAGAAAATTTTCTTTTCTAGGAATATATTGGATCTGAAAACCTAAGAAGTGCTTTTTGAGTTTCCGTACTTCCACCAGATAAGATGACATCTTGGTACTTGAGCATTGATACTCTTTCCTGACTTGATTCGCTACTAGTTGAGAATCGCCTTTCACTAGTAATCTGCAAATCCCAAGAGCATGAGTCGGAGTCCTGCCAGTAAACCTTTGTATTCTGCCACATTGTTTGTAGTAGGAAAATTTAGTTGGATGGCGTACTTGATGTGTTCGCCAGTAGGGGATATCAAGACAACTCCATCCCCGAGCCTTTGAGCATCAAGGAACTGTCAAAGTACATTGTCCACTCGTCGTGGTGTTCGTACTAGGGCTCTTGGGTGGGTTCAAGGTTTGTCCATTTGGTAATGAATTCAGCTATTGCCTGGAACTTGATTGTTGTTTGTGAGATGAAATAGAGGTCGAACGCCCCAAGCTTGTCCGCCCATTTTGCTATTCGTCCTGATAATTCCTTGTTTCTAAGGACTTGACCTAGGGGATAGCCGGTTGGTACGACCACTCTGTGGGTCTTAAAGTAATGCCTTAGTTTCCTTGAAGCCATAAAGAGACCATAGAGCAACTTATGTACCTGTGAATATTGTTCCTTTGGTCTATGCAAGACTTTACTTACGTAATATACCGGTTGTTGAACGTTTTCACGTTCTACAACTAGTACACCACTAACTGTTTATGGTGTTATAGCCATGTAAATCAGCAATTTTTCTCCCGATCTTGGAGATACTAGGATCGGAGTACTCGTAAGGTACTTCTTAAGTTCTTCAAAGGCATCGTTTGCCTCTTTAGTCCACTCAAAACTTCTGTATTTTCGAAGAAGTTTGAAGAAAGGGAGTCATGTCTCACCTAACCATGCTATGAAATAAATTAGCGCCATCTGGTAGGTTAGTTTTGAACTTCCTTCTTTGTGGTCGGATATGATCCGTCGATGACCGATATTTTTGCTGGGTTTGCTTCAATTCCTCTAGCCGAAACTAGGAATCCAAGAAGCATTCCCGAAAAACTCCAAACACACACTTCTCTGGATTTAACTTAGGGTTATATCTTCTTAAGTTATTGAAAGTCTTGTGTAGGTCAGAAATGTGGTTGCCAGCGTTGATACTTTTCACGACCAAGTCATCAACGTAGGCTTCTAGATTTTGACCTATCTAAGGATTAAATGTTTTATTGCATCAACCTCTGGAAAGTTGCATGAGCGTTTTTGAGACCAAATAACATCTTAACATAGCAGTAAGTACCATATGGAGTGATGAAGAAAGTTTTCTCTTCATCATTTTTACTGATATTAATCTGGTGGTACCCTGAGTATGTATATAAAAAACTTAACAACTCATACCCGGAATTAGAGTCTACAAATTGATTAATGAGTGGAAGGGGAAAGTCATCCTTCGGACAAACTTTATTAAGATCTGTGAAGTCATTACATATTCGCTATTTCCCATTACTTTTTCTAACCATTACAGGATTGGCGAGCCACTTTGGGTAGTCGACTTCACGAATCAATCCAGCCTTGAGGAGCTTATCGATCTTTGACTGAATTGCCTCCTTCCGATCAGGTGCGAAACATCTTAGCTTCTGCTTGATCAGGATGGAGAGCTAGCCTGTGCTTGATCACCTCCCTAGGGACTCTAGGCACATCAGACGCCTGCCAGGCGAATACGTCCTAGTTTATTCGGAGGAAGGAGACGAACAACTCTTCCTATTTAGGGTTGAGTCTTGCCCCGACCAGTACCTTTTGGAGAGACGCATTAGCGTTTCCTGACCCAGACGGCGTGTTGGTGCTTTTCAAATGAGCGCCTTTGCCAAGTGGTACCTCCTTGGTCTGGTTGGAAGGTTTTGGCGCCATCTTTGGCCTCGAGTGCTTGACCTGCATGGTAGGCGGATTAGTTTCCCTGGTCGAAAGTTCATCAACCAGTTCTAAGGACTTCCGATCACATGCATAAGCCAGTTTTTGATCTCCTCGAACCGTGATGACTCCGTTTGGTCCTGGCATTTTTAAACTCTGATAATCGTAATGCGTGGCTATCAGGAATTTTGCTAAAGCCAGACGGCCGAGGATTCCATTGTATGCGGTTTCGAAATCCAACACATCAAATGGAACTTTTTTCCGTTTGGAAGTTGTCGGGTCTTTTGAACGTAACTGGTAGGGATAGTTGTCTTATCGGTTTGGCGGTGGAACCAGGAACTATGTCGTGGAAGGCATATTTCACGGGTTTAAACTTAGACTTGGGAATCTGCATCTCTTCCAATGCCCTCATAAATAAAATGTTTAAAAAACTATCTTATCTATTAAGACTCGATTAACTTTACAATTGTTAATAGTAGGTTCAACTACGATAGGAAACCTACCTGGTCGAGTTGACGGGATGGGGCTGTCTTCTTTGCTGAAGGAGATTACAGTTTCCGACCACCTGGACGGCTTGACGATGATCGGTGGCTCGGCAAGGTTCACCTCCCATTCCATGGCCTTCAGATGACATCTTGACTCGTACGAGGAGGATCGACCAAAAATCATATCGACTGTGTGCTGCGACTCCTGGTACTCCATCTCTTCATTGCCATCTTTGTCCATCTTGGAGCTTGGTTCTTCGAGCTCTGTTATGGAGGGGGAAAGACCTTTACCTGAGTACTAATCCTCCAGTTTCTTTTGCCAGGCTCGCCAGCTGCGCATATCATGCCCTGCTTCCTGGTGAAGTGGACACGACTTCTTACTTTTCTTGTAGTCGCTGGTCAGAGCCTTAGCTTTGTTTTGACTAGTGAAGTCTTTCTTGCCCTTGGTAAATTTTTCGAGAATCACAAGGACTTCCTTGTTGTCAGGCTTGCGATTCTTTTTACCCTTGAGAGACTTTTTGCTCTTCTTCTCTTGCTTCTCCAGTCCTGGCTGGGGATTTTTATCCTTTCGATCAATATATTCATACCACTCGACCGCTTCAATAGCGGCTGCATACTTGTCTGCCATGTTGAAAAGTTCAACGGTCGTTCGTAGAGGGTTTATTACAATATCCTCCGTAAACCGATGATTTCTCAATCCTTCTTTGAAAGCCTGGATGATAGATGACTGAACCTCTTGATATATTGTCGAAGAGTTTCATTGGTTTTATGCTTCATCCGATGAAGATCATCCTCCTTCCCGGGACGGTCATACGTCTCTTGAAAGTTGGTGATCAATGTATCACAGAGCTTCTCCCAAGTGTAGATAGATCTGACCGGTAGGTTGAGCAACCACGACCGGGCAGACTCTTCAAGGACTTTGGGCAAGTAATTTACCATCACGTTGTTATTACTACCAACGGCCTTGATGGCGGTAGAATAAATTTAAAGAAATTCTAATGGGTTCTAAGTCCCATTGAACTTCTCTATGTTGGCTGGTCGGAACCGGTCCAGCCAATGAACAACTTGGAGACCTATCGAAAACGCTCGGCAGCCCGTAATGGAGTCGTGGCGCCTTCTCTAAAAAGGAGCCGGATTATAGTCAGTTGGGGATCGGTTCCTTATATTTGCATACCTAGGATCTGGTATCCCAATCCGGTCGTAGACGTTATGATAATATCTTTGACCACCTGCTTAGTTCAGATGATACCTGAGATCGCCTGAATCAAGCAGTCGTTCCTCTTGATGAGGAGTGGCTGCTGTGAAGAGCCGCCTTCCCTCATGATTTTCTGGTCGGAACCTACGAGGGGGGTCTTGGTGTCGATTGGTTCTCCGCTCGACCATGGTCTACCCTACTGAGAGAGGAGCGCTGGGACGTAGTCATCTGGTGACTTTGCTAGTTTCTTTGCTCCCGGTACATTTCTGTACGCTGCATGGCTTGTTGGAGGATCTCCGACATCTGAACTGCAAACTGAGCATAACCTGGAGTTCCTGCTAAAGTAGGATCTGGATTACTCAGAATATCCTGAACTCGTTGCAGGTTTTGTATTGTTACCGATGGTCATGGAGGATTCCCACTCGTAGTGGGTTTTCAATGAGTTGATTTTTCTCTCGACCTTCCGGTTGGCCTTGTCTGACCCCTTACTCGTGGTGGGGTAGGAACAGGTGAATCAACTGATGCATGTCTATCAGTTCGGTTGCTTCCGGTAGTTGGTGCTTGAGCGCCTATAGCATTTCCACCAGCAAGTGGTGGCGAGTTAACCCGTGGAGGATCGTGCATGGCATCCGGACTGGTATCTCGATTGCGTTAACTTCGTGGCACCAACAGTGATCTTTCGATGAGCTCCCATTGTAGCTAAGGGAGAGCCTTTCAGAGCTTCGGCAAGGAGCCTCCACGACGGGGAGAGGATGGAGATTACCGCCTCTGGTGGGCTTTGTGGTGGACTCAGCCTGATCCGGTGGATTGTCGATCGTTTGTTGAGTTTTACAATGCCCACTTGGCCTACGATCAGCGATTACTTCATTGATATCCTTACCAGATGTCGGTTGGCCCCCGGAATACGTTGGAACCGTTGGCGAATACTAGTCGCCCATGATAATACCAAGAGTACATGGACTATCTGATTGTTGTGCTAAGCTTCTGTTGTCGCTTTTGCCGGTCGGACCAACCGGGCTTGTAGATGCGTTCGGACGCTCCAAACTGGTTGGAACGAGCGGTTCCTTTGAGAGCGCCATTGTTGGTGGTGGTGAATCCTCATCCATCCGATCGATTTCGCTAATCTCTAGAATGCGAGCCAGCGGAGGAGAAGGATGATTGCATCCCATTTTCTTCGATGGCACGGATGCATGCGTCCATGTCGAGTCCCAAGTCCCTGCCATGTTCGCATGAGCGATGATGGGGCAAAGGAAGTGGATGAGGAATGCTTGAGTAAAGTAATCTTCAAGAACTCAACGCCTTCTTTCCCCACAGACGATGCCAGCTGTCGACGATCGAGTCACCGATCTTACGAAATAAATAGAGAAAAATGGCAGAGAGTTCTTGGGAGAGAATGAGATTGCTCTTTATTGCTATGAATTAGCTATTACAGGGGGTGCCATTGACAAGACAGTGGACTAATCATAATTACACTAAGCGTAGTGCTTTCTATGCTATTGAAATCCAATCGTCTGTTGATCTTCCGAGTTGGATTGGATTGGATTGCCTTTTGCCGCTTGCGTTCTCCTTTAAGTAGTTGACGAAGTGGTGGCAGTTACTCCTGGAAGTGGCGCCTGTTGGAAGTGTCGTGATTGGTCGGAGCGAGGTAGCGGTTGATAAAGTACCAGCCGTTAGGCGGTTGTGCGTCTGTGAGACATTCAATCATATGGTGGTTGTTGTCAGTGTCTTACGATCATGAAACGTCGCGTGGTATGGAGCAAATATAACATGTGCTCTATTCATCACACGGTAAAGAATATACTTGGAGTTGGATCTAGATGCCAGTTCATTGCTTCTATGAGTAGTCATCTGGTCGGGGACTGGGTACAGGACCTCATCCGATCAGGGTACCTATTATGTAACCTCTGGAATCCTTACGACCACATGGTCATTAGCCTTAGGGGTTACGACCATGAAGACATATGATCTTTTATTATGTATTAAAGTAATACATAGAGATTTTAATCCTTGTCAACTGCGTTCCACCGTCGTCCAACGTTCTTCGCCCGAGTCGTCTTCACCGTTGAGTTCGCGTGCCCGCGTTCTACACGGTGCTTCCTCCATCTTCCTCGGAACATCGCCAACTCACCGCCACCCCCTTCTTCCCTAAAACCGGTCGCGCTGCTCTCCGTTTGATCTCCTCTCCGGTAAGTCTCCTCGCTTCCTCGAGTGCGTCACGTCGTGTTCTAAGTCCTCCTCCTCCTTTTCACCCTCTTTTCCCTCTCTCTCCGCCTCTGTGCCGAGCCGCCGCCATCGTCGTTCTTCTCCATCTTCGATCGCGTCGCACGGTTGTCCTCGTCCTTCTCCGACCACCCCGAGGAGCCTTCTGCGTTCCTTATGTCTTCACCGACGTCATGCTCACCTCCGGTTCCTTTGGGCGCGACTAAATCACCGAAGTCATCTGGCACTTGCGCGGCCTTGCGCCATCAGTGGGATCACCACCACAATGAAGAGAGGTTCCATTTAGTGGTCCCCGACCAGTGCGCCCTGCCACGGGGCTTGCCGTTATCTCTGTCGCCATGAGCTCCTCTTTTCTCTCTGTGAGTTGCTCTTCTGTTTATTGCTTTGTTTCGGTGATAGTTGGGTCCCACTGTCACACTCATTCCTTTCTCTCTTTCCGTCTTGGTCTCACTTGCAAGTGGGCCATAGGTGTCATTCTTTGTTGCTTTGCATGTTGTAAATCAGAAAGCATCTTCCAGGAATATTCCCTCTTTTCCTTTTTTTTCAGATTTGTCTATCATTTCATATGATATTCAAACTTCTTGATATTTGTTCTCCTTCGTATGAACTCTGATTCCGTCGATACTTGTTCCTAAATTCATCTACAAACAAGATCTAGCTACATGTATGTACTGAAATTACTTAATTTGGATTTAATTTGAATTTCATTTGGATTTTTGTTTAAATTTAGCTTATTTTTGCATATAGATTTCGACGACTTCGGAAAGCCAGATTTCGACGTCGTTTCAGAACAACAATTAATTGAGCAAGGCAAGTTAAATCCTTTGATCATATTCGATCCTAGTATTTTAAATTATTTATATTATGTTTTAAATTGTTATTGCATGCTTACTTTCATTCAAAGTAATTTAAGTTCCTATCTTTTAATTGTAGCCAAATCCTAAACATTTGTATGGCCAATTGTTGTCAAGATAAGTAGTATGGAGAATCATTCCGAGTGTAATATATTTTAGAGTTAGAAATCGAAAAGATTGGATAATACTTTCGTGAATTGAAGGATACAAAGGTATATTTGTGGATACCATTAATTATAGGATTATATTACTGTTGGATATTGGCTCATAGGATTATATTATTGTTGGATATGGGATCATATGATTATATTATTATTGGATATTGAATTATAGGAATATATTATTGGATATTGGATTATAAGAACACGTTATTATTAGAGATTGGATTATAGGAATACATTGCTTACGAATTAAATAAAGAAGGGTAACCTGGTGGGATTAAATTGATTTTAGTGATTGTCAGAGAATTAGTATTGATCTACAGTCGAAAGGAAAATTTGGATTTAGACAAATCTCAGTTAAGTTAAATGGATTATTAGTAATTGTTGGAGAATTAGTAATGAGAAATTGATCCAGTAAAGGTGGTGATTGATATACGAAAAGGTTGGATTTTCATAACAATTCATGATGTTGATTTTGGGTGGATTGGTTGAATCAAGAAGTATGTGTAAACTTTGTGGAATTAATTGGGTATTTTGGTTATATTGGATTTGTTGGATATGATTGAATAGTGAATTTGGATTTAGATGTATTATCAGTGATTGTTGAAAATTTAGTATTGATAAACTGATCAGGTTTAGGTGAAGAATAAAGAATGAAGTTGGATTATTATAGTAAGTTATGAATGGAATTTAGGTGCATTGGTTGAATTATGGAGAACTGATGAGATTGGTGGAGTTAATTGAATAGTAGTGTTTGGTTGATCTATAGTTGTTGGTGGACTAATATAAACAATGATGTGGTGGATCAACAGGCATAATAGATTGATTTGGAGAGAGTATGATTATAATATTGATGGTTGACTTACTGATCTTGGAGTTGACAATTCTTGGACATTGAATCCCTCACACCTTATCACCCTAGATAGTCAATACAATAGTATTGACAAGATGCTTTTTGTTGAAAAAAACTCTATGGTTAGAAAAAACTTAGATAAAAAATATTGAATTTGGGGGAGTTTAGCTAAATGTTCGATTATGATTTAAAATGAGACTATGATATTGTTTTTACCATGTAAATTTTAGCAAATGATTTAATATGAAAAATAAAATAAAATAAATTGGTTTAGACTTGGGCGAAATGGATGTTTGGATGGTGCAAGTTGATGCACATGATCGATTCATTTCTACGATCGAGATCAGAGTTTTATTTAAAGTCGTCCAAGTCAGTTAAGGACCGGTCTTCGAGCCGCATCTTGCAAAACTCCACAATGCTACCACAAGTCTGGAGTGGAACAGGTCGGGCTAAATAATTTGCAACGTTCCATTGTTAGTTGTGCCATATTGATGTGTGGGTGTCAAAATCACTACTTTTTATATATTTCCACTTGGCATTAGAAGGGCTTCCGACGGATGGTTCAATCCAAAGGAAATGAAACCTTAGCGGATATGACTACTTTGGGATGACGTATTGTAAAGATCTTATGATAATCACTTAGTCGCATACCTACAGAAGTGTGTTAGACAAACATTAAAAGTTAATTATCTCTTGTGGGTAAAGTTTTACAACCTCTGCAGAGTGTCAAACTATTCGAATAGTCGTGTCTACGGTCATGGACATGCTGAGCAAAGCCACTCAAAGTTAGACTTTGGTTTGATTTCAAAAGATTTTATCAAATGATTTTTGATAGTTTATCCAATTGAGCAGGCAGCCATGTGATAGGAGGGTATCCTTCACCAGAATTGTACAGAGGTTATCTTACTATCAAACTTGACATTGTAAAATCAAAAACTGATTTTTGATATAGAATAACCACTTTGGAACTTAATACAACTATTTAAAAAGAAAACATTGCTTTACGCAAATTCAACCACATAAGCCTTCCTTTGATTTATCCCTGCATGCATTATAATTATGTTATGGGGTGTAACTTGCGGAGTATATTTTTGTACTTACCCTTGCTTAATATTGTTCAGAGGAGAAGGACTTCACTGCCGGTGTGGATCTCGACACTAGGTCGCCACCCCAGTCGATTTTCTGTGGTAGATTAGCTGGGCTCTACTATTTCTTTTTCGTTTTCCGCTGTATTCTTTATTGTTGGCTTGTAGGCCTTTCTTGTATTAAACTCTAATATTTATTAATAAAGTTGTGCGAATTATAGATGTTACCGTATTTATTTACTGTGTACACTAGCTACTGTTTCAGGAACTATTGTAGAATACACATAGGATTTTAGGGTGTTACTCCCGAGGTCTGACAACCGCAACATTGACGATCGCCCTGATCGTCCTTCTTTATTGTCTCTGCATTCTCCTGCTCTTGTGCCGCACTTTATTCTCTTGCGCTTGGTTTGTGCCCTACCCTACGCTACCACATCTTCCCTACTTCAACGAGTAAATTGGTCGTTTGAAGTGGGGGAGGGAGAGTTACAACCACATAAAACTTGTAGGTGGATTTGTGACGAACTTTTGAGATGTTTGTGAGATTTTTAACAAACTTCCCCATTTGTGCGTGGATTTTTGCCAAAAAAAACATCCCTAAGGGCATGTACAATGGTACAGACGGCTGCTGTCTATACCAACTCTCCATGTCACCTATAGACAACATTAAAGATAGTTCATACAATGGTACAGACAGCTGCTGTCTTTCTAGTTGTCTTTATAGAACACACAATATTTTAATGTTTTTCTTGTTTCTGATGCTATAGTAAATTTATAGGATTGTGAACAACATTTCTCTCTCTTCATTCTCTTTCATCTACGTCAAGAAAAATCCTACGCAGTGGTAGTATTATAGGCGGTGATATAAAGTTTCATCAGTACGCTCTAAGGTAGTAATAACGCCAGCGACAAGTCAAAGGTAGAAAGTCTGCTTTCCAAACGTCGTAAGAAGCGAGGATTCTCGTTTTCGCACGGCGCTGTTCCTAGTACCGATTTATCACCACGTTCTTTGCGCATCAACACGCGACAACACGTCGTGTTCCGTTACAAGACGTACACTTCTGGACAACGTAGATGGTTCTTTTTTTTTGGTGGTTTCTAGACTTGTAACCCAGGAAAATGTGCTGCAAGTATTAATTATTTTTGCATCACGCGAAACATATGGCGGGCCCACCTGCAGTAATCAATTATCATATGCGTGGTAATTAACCATCATAATGCATCATGCATGCGCGATCCATCAAAATCACTTTCTTTAAAGAAAAAAAGAAAAGAAAGAACGGTGGTAATTCACTCGCAGCTGTGCTGAGGAGCAAATCTCCTTTATGTTTCATCCTAGGAACCCCACTAACGTTTCTATCTGCAATTACATAATTCGGTGGGTACATTGAAAACCACCTAGCTGGATAGCGTGCGTTATGCCATGAGTGGCATAGACAGAAATCTGTAAGAGATAGAGCAAACGTCCAGCGTTGTTCACAGCCCTAGCTTTGAGTTGAGGTAAAGCAATAGCAAATGCCTACACTACATACAGCAAGCAACATGGACTTCTTTTCTAGACCATTATTTGTCATCGGCAAAGTTTGGTTTTTTAGGGAGACGCTAACCCGTCGTACCAAACAAGTGCATAGAGCTTGATCCGAAGATATTGGACCAAATCGCCTTCCATCCAAACCAGTCTTGGTGTGTGTTTGGAAGGCCCTCGGGCCGAGATACGGCTGCAAACCGTAGGCCCTACAGCAGCATGTAGCTAAGAATCTGGGCCGTCCGGAGAAACTCGTGCGGAGGGCACTGAGCTGAGCCCAGTTTCGTCTCATGGGACCAGAATCTTGGCTGCGGGGATCGTGGTCTGGAACGGAGATGGAGGCCGGCCTGTTGGTTCCGCACTTCACCACCACTGCAAATTTTCTGATGGGTTTCTGGGCTAGACATTGGGTACTGCCGCACTGGAGACGGCTACTACTGTTTTGCATTTTTTACAACACAATTTTTTCCTACGTACTTCCTGACTTCCGCCTCCCAATCTACATCAGGCAAAAGAGCAACGAAAACGACGCCACACACTAATTCGTGCCGTAGTATAGTGCGCTATTGATCTGGTAGTGGGCCCGAGCTCGGCCATTAGGATCTTATTTAATTTAAGTATACACGTGTGCATGGGAGAATGAATTTCTAATTAGATAGATCGGATCCTGACATTGCACTTGTTCTGCCGTGATACTGATTCAACCTTCTCCTACCCCTACCAGGGTGTCACACATGTGTTACTGACTGCGCTAAAAATCGTCTGTGAAGAGGTAATATCATAGACAATTCATATTGAAAACCGTCTGTGATGTAATATCACAGACGGTTCATATTGAAAACTATCATAGACGGTTCATGTTGAAAACCGTCTATGATATGATACTTCACAGACGGTTTTCAACATAAACTATTTGTGACTTCTCGTTCTCATCAAAGACGTTTTGTATTAAAAACCGTCTGTGATAAATCCCGACCCTCGCAGATCTGTCTTAAATTTCAGATCTGTCCTTTGAGGAGAACCGGCTGTTGCTTTGAGGAGGTGGCGATTTGGTGAAAGGAGACAGCAGGATTTGTGATTATTTACATCTAGTATGATACGTTTTAGCTCACTATCATAATCCAAACACCTTCTCTATTCTTACATTCTTTTAAAGGATTTTTTCTTATTAGCTTATATTCCTAATCCAAACACCTTATCTCTATTAGTTCACTCTTTTAAAGGAAGAGTGATTATAGATTCATTTGTTCTTGACTATCTATGGTTAGTAATTTGTTCATAGCTAATTGCATTATATTCTAGATCTAGCTCGGTAAAGAGAGAATTGAAGATAGTTTAGATCTAGGTTGATGTAGAGAGAAAAGATTATTTACACATCTAGTATGGTTTAGGGTTTAGCCAATTCATAATCTGTTTCTACTTAATTCAATTTAATTAATTCTTGCTACATATAGCTACTTTTGATCTATATATATATATATATATATATATATATATATATATATATATACTAATTATTTAATTCAATATTTAACACTAAATTGTTATATGTTGTTGTTTGAAAGTTGGATGTACGTTGAGAACTGTATGAGTGAATAGTATATTAGTGGTGTGTCTGCTTTTACAAGAGCTACCAAGGAGGATATGTTGAATAAGGAGGTGGAATGTATATACTGTCCATCCATTGACTGTGAGAATATGAAGATGTTTAAGAACCGAGCGCAAATTGAAACACACTTGATTTAAAGGGGTTTCAAAAAGGGATATACACGTTAGACCAGCCACGGTGAAGAGCAGATTATACAGGAAGGTAGTAATAATAATATCGCCGACGAAGTCAACAATATGCCACCGGATGATGTCGATTGTGGTTTCGATTCGAATAGGTTGCACGATGATAGTTTGGATCAGATGCTTCGCGATGCAGAAGGGAACTACAGTGAGAGAGAGTTTGGTAAATTTGAGGGCTTGATGGAGGACTCGGAGAAGCCTTTGTTCCCGGGCTGCAAGCCGAAATACACAAGGTTGTTATCCGTACTTGAACTACTAAAATTGAAGGCAAGCAACGGTTAGTCCGACAAGAGTTTTACGGCGCTATTAGGTCTCTTAGCGGACATGCTTCCGGATGGAAACGAGTTGCCCAAAACTACCTACAAAACCAAGAAGATTCTTTGTCTATTGGGAATAGAAGTAGAAAGAATACATGCATGTTCGAACGACTGTATCCTCTACCGTAAAGAGTACGTAAACATGCATGTATGTCCGGTGTGCAACGTATCCCCATACAAGCGTAAGAATCAATCAGATGACAGTGAGGAAATCGATGTGAAGAAAGGACCTCATGCTAAGGTGGTGTGGTATCTTCCTACAATTCCCTGTTTGAAGTGGTTTTTTGCGAACCCAAAGGAGGCAAAACTGCTTCGTGGGCACTCGGAGGACTCCGATTACGTCGATGGAGAAACATCAATAGGAGGAGGAGCCTAAGTAGGATGGAAAGCTAAGACTTGTTTATTTATAGTTTCATTCTCGAAATTGATATCAACAAATTTTGCTCTAAAACAAATGGAGAAACATCAATAGATCGAGGTTTGAACCGTAAGACTCTAAGAGTAGGATTCCCGACCTTGAGTAGGATCGGATGCAAGAGACTTGGATCGAGGAATATAAAGGTTTGAATTGAATGCGAGACTGTTGGAATGAAGGTTTTCGATAACATGGAATGAATCCTTTCGATAACATGAGCTGCCGATATAGCATTTGGCCCATGACTCTCTATGTGTACAACCTTCCTCCTTGGTTGTGTATGAAGCGAAAGTATATTTTGCTATCGATACTTATCCAAGGGCCGAAGCAACCTAGGAATGATATTGATGTGTGCCTAGCACCATTGATGGAAGATATAAAAATACTGTGGATCGAAGGGGTACAGGTATGAGATGCGTACAAATGAGAGAACTTCACTTTACGCTCCTTATTATTCTGCATCATAAATTATTATCCTACCCTTGCTAACCTGTTGGGCCAGAGTACAAAAGGGGCAAAAGCATGTACTCACTGCTTAGATGATGCCAAGAGTGTGCGGCTGAAGCACTCGCGCAGAACCGTGTACATGCGTCACCGTAGGTTTCTTTGAAGGGCTCACCCATACCACAAGATGAAGAAACAATTCGACGGAGAGAAGAATGATAGTTCAGCTCCAAGGCATGGCGGCGGGGAGGTGCCAGAGCGGGCTGGCGGCGAAAGCCCAAGGCGGCGCGGAGGGCTCGCCAAGGCGGTGGCGCAACGGGGAAGGGGAGCCAGAGTGGATGGTCGGGGAGGACCTTAGAGGGTCCCTGGGTGCTCCATCCGCGTTGAATCGACCAAAGTCGCCGGAGAGGCGCGGCGGCGATGGATCTTGGCGGATTAGGGATGGTGGTGGGTGGCTTGTGAGTCGAGTCTTGTGGCGTGGGAGGAGGGCGGTAAACCTTGAGAGCCAGCCGTGATTGACAGGAAGGAGGCGGGAGAGAAAAAGGGGCGGCGGCGCAGAGCTGAGGACGGACGAGCCGAGCGGTGATGGCGGTGGAGCTAAGGCGACCGGGCGCTTCCTCAAGGTGAGGTGGAGTGAGGGGAGCTAAGGGAGCCGAGGAGAAATGGGTGGCAGCAGAATGGTGAGGCCGGCTCGGCACTAGCCTAAATAGGCGACAGGCGGAGCGGCCGGAGATGAAGGCGGCATGGGCGAACAGCATGGGCAGTGGGCGCCGTGGCGACTTGCATGGCGGCGTGGTGCTCATGCGTGAGCAGAGGAATGGCTGCGTGGAAGAAAAGTTCTGTCTGATGGGGTCCGCAGGCTGGTGAAAGGAGGGCCAAAAATTGAGTTTCCAAAATGTTGATAATTTAAATGAATTTTTAGGCATAGAATTACAAGCCCAAAAATCATGAAAATTTAGTGGAAGGTTCCTGACAAAGTTTAATTCATATAAGTTTTTCTAAAACTACTGTGCATGATTTATTCACTTGTTTAAAATTCATTTACAGAAGATGTTTATTAATTGAGTTTGAATTTTTCTCATGGTTAAATTGGATTCCAAAAATTTGATAAAATTCATTTTTATTCATGACAATTATTCTAGTATTTAAATAAACTATTTTCCAGAGATCTTATGAGCATTTATTTAAAATTTCTTTTGTGGCTTTAGTTTGAATTAGAGGTTTACATTTGATTTTAAAATTTTCAAATGCATAATTTATGTATATGCTCCAAAAATAACATGAAATAATTATGAGATGCATCTAAATCCTATTTAATAAAAATAGGGCCGTGACAAGAACATTTTCCACCGTGACAGAGGAGATCACAAGAACGAGTGGAGGCACTCGCTCCGACAGGAATGCATGGATTATGTTGGTGGATATTTTTCTTTAAAGGCAGTGACGTTTGCAGTGATAAACTTGGTTATTTTCTCATCTGTTTTTCCTATAAGTACGGAGCCGTTTATTAGCCCCTCAGCTTCCAAATACCAAATCATCCCTTGATTCCAGACGAAAGCTATTAGCTATGGCTTCTGCTGAAGCAGGAGGGGATAAGTACTACCGCTCTTTCATGTATGGCGAGAGTGAGAGGAACACTGTGTGGAGGCTTGGAGCCCCTCCCAACTACTCTTCGAGGAAGAGAGGACTCAGCTACTTAGTTTGTTCAGTTCGAATTTGCTAGTACTCATATCTTACACATGCCTAACTGAGTCATGGTCATGGATTGATGCTTTCACGGCGAACGAGACAGCATCCAAATCTTTTTTTGGTCGGAGATCAACGGTGAAGATTCGCTAGTGAATCACTTAGATCTTAAGAGATTATTTAATGTTGTAGGTATTATAGTTATTGGAGATATTAGAGTTTAGATAAGAGTCCAAGTCGTGTGCGAGTCCAAGAGTCCAAATCGATTGTAATATTTGACACTATAAATGAATAGTATAGGGTCCCAAGGGACACACAATATTTCTGAAATTCTACATGGTATTAGAGCTAACCTAAAACCCTAAGACAAGAAGAATCCTTACCTCGGAACCGCCACCACTGCCGTCATCGTTGATCCGCTCACCGCCGCTGTCCCGTTGTGCGTGGTCCTTCGCGACTGTGTCGCACGGGAGTGGACCGGTGGCCGACCGGGTAGCGTGCGGGCGAGCCAAGGGTGACGGCCGGTGGTGCAGGAGGAGGCGCGGTGCGGGTCGCGGGCGAGGAAGAGGAGCTAGCCGAGGGCTTTGGGGCAGCGCAGTGCCGAGGGCGGAGGCGACTTGATCCGGAGGATCCGGGGCGGCTAGGTTGGAAGGAGGTGGAGGAGGAGTAGCAGAAGGATCCGGCGGTGGAGCCGGCGCTTGGGGAGATAAGGATCCGGCGGAGGAGCCGGCTCGAGGTAGAGAAGGAATCCAGCGGTGGAGATGGGGAGAAGGCGCTTCGGGTAGCAGGCCAATGGGATTTGGCGGGCAGTGGTCAGATCTGGGTGTGGACGAGAAAGGTGAGGAGCAACATGACGGGGCATAGTACGAAGCCAGCGACGGAGGAGTTTGGTGGCTCAGAGCTGCGGAGGAGAAGGCGCTCGGGGGAGAGAAGGCTCTCACGGGAAAGAAGAAGGAAGAAAGAAGGTGCTCCGGGCGATCTCGGAGGAGTTGGCGATTGCGGGCCGGTGCCCAAGAGGAAGAGTTGCACTCGCTCGGGCTTGGGCTTAGGAGGAAGAAGGTTAGGGGAGGAAGACAAGTGGAGGATGAAGAAAGGAGAGAGGAAAGGCGTAGGTCTACCGTGTGGGTAGAAAATAAAGGAAAATAAAAAAGGAAAGAAAAAAAGATAGAAGGTGATCCGGATTCGGTGTGGTGATCCGAGGCGGTGTCGGTGTGGAGGTGTGAAGGATCTGATTTGGTGTGGGGGATTGACGATCTGATCCGGTGTGGAGGATCTAATCTGGTGTGGGTGCTTCGAGGGTGGAGGATCTTCTGATCCGGTGTGGAGGATCTGATCTGATGTGAAAGTCTAACGATCTGATCTGGTACGGAGGATCTGATCTGGTGTGGAAGGATCTAGTGTGGATCTAGATCGGTGGAGGATCTGGTGTGATTGAGGGGGATCTGGTGTGGATCTAAATCGGTGGAGGATCTGGTATGGCTGTGTGTGCTGTGTTGGAGAAAGGAGAAAAAGGATGGTGTGTTTGCTGAGAGTTCTAGTTGTTATGTTGCTTGGTAGGACAGTGTCGACGGAGGATCTGATCTGGTGTGGCAGGATCTAGTGTGGATCCAGATCGATCTAGTGTGGATCCAGATCGATAGAGGATCTGGTGTGATTAAGAGGGATCTGGTGTGGATCTAGATCGGTGGAGGATCTGGTATGGCTGCGTGTGCTGTGTTGGAGAAAGAAGAGATGATGGTGTATTTGCTGAGAGTTCTAGTTGTTATATTGCTTGGTAGGACAGTGTCGGAGGTTATGACAGAAGGCATGGAAGACAGGGGGAGAAGACTGTTCAGGTGGTGTTTTGGTGGTTGTGCTAATGGTGGAATTGGTGTCGTGCGGTGGTGTTGGTATGGGTGCCCGAGATAGTGTTGTTGGAGAGCTAGAGAGGTTTGGAAGAGAATTGGGATTGAGGGCATGTAGGCAGAGGACTAGAGAGGTTGCCAGAGTCAAGCATAATGGTTTGTGACAGAGGTAGAGGTGGTGATGGCTTAGACTGGGGATATGTGGGCAGGGTGGTGGAGGCCGGTGGTGGCTGGGGATATGAGGGTAGAGGAAGATGAGGTTGAGGTCAGGACAGCTGGTAGATGGTAAAGATGGATTTAGTAACGTCCCTGATAGTATTAGTGGTGAGCAACTTTTTGGTCTTTGTGATGGTATTGGTGAGCAACTTTTAGTTTTTGTGATGGTATCGGTTATAAAATTGATGGATGGTAGGTTTTGGTAGATCTTAATAATGGTATTGCAATATGTAACAAAATAGACTTAATTGTTATCTCATGTCTATTTTGAGGGTGAGTGTTGGAGATATTAGAGTTGTTAGAGATATTAGAGTTTAGATAAGAGTCCAAGTCATGTGCGAGTCTAAGCGCTCAAGTTGATTGTAATATTTAGCACTATAAATAAAGAGTGTGAGGGTCCCAAGAGACACACTATTTTCGAAATTCTACAGTTAACTGTTTACTCTCAAGGCTTCAAAAGTGCTCATGCTGAAATCGTTATAGGTATGGCCCGAGGGGTCTCTGGAAGAGAAGGTGCAGCGGCTGCTGAAGACCTGGGAGATGGAGCTTGTCCACAAGGTGCGCCCTGAGGACCAGAAGAGCGTCCACTCCCAGAAATTCTGCTCAAGCACCAACGGTGAGGCCTGAGAAGACCGCCACACACTTTCAACCATCGATCGATCGCTCCAACGGCAAGAAATGATATTCTACTAAAACGCAGGGCTGAAGCTTCTGACCCGGCAGGAGCTGACGGCCATCGCAGGAGCACCGCATCTACGACCCGGACAAGGAGACGGTCGAGTCCAGCATGTCGACGTTCCTGACGGCGTTCCCCGGCGGCTTCGCCATTGTTGAACTAATCTTGTGTATGTGCTGGCCGAACTTGCTTGTTCACGTGTGATTTGTTTTTGGAAACAAAGCAAGAACGTTGGACTTTGATTGGCAGAGAACAGCGAAACTATAGGGGATTGATTGAGTGATTGATTTGTTTAGGAATTTCCTTCATTGCTTATTTCCTTCCTGTTGTCCGGGATTGAAATCCTGATTTGATAGCCTTTGCTTATTTCCTTTCCTGTTGTCTCGGAATTGATAGGGTAGACTATTTCCATCTGTAGCCTTTCCTTACTGGTGGTTTTCCTTGTGCGCCTTGACTGTCGGCATGTAATTAGTTACCTTTGTGCTTAAATAAAGAAGAGAAGAAAACGAAAAGCAGTGAAGTATTCAGCGTGGCACTAAAAAATAATATCACCAAAAAATAATATCACGTGTGCGTGTGTTGTTTGTTCGTGTACGCATTGAATGCTGACAATTGGTATCAGAGCGGCAACGATGTCCAAGAACACGCAATTGGAGTCCCCCACCACACCACGAGCCCCTGCAGATGGCAGTGGCGCTGGCAACGAAGGCCAGAATGTGGTGGTGCACCAGATCAGGGAGGTGTCGGTGTGCTACCCGACCCTCACGCGCACGAACTACATCAAGTGGGCTCTCTTGATGAGGGTTAATATGCAGGCTCAGGGAGTCTGGGAGGTGATCGAACCAGGAGATGTCGAGTACTGGGTTGACTGGGCGGCGCTAACAGCCATACTCCGGGGGGTGCCGTCGAAGATGTTGGCGACACTAGCGATGAAGGACAGTGCCAAACAGGCCTAGGACCATCAAAACCATACGCATGGGCGTGGAACATGTTCGGGAGGCGAAGGCACAAGCCTTGCTCATGGAATTCTATAGAATTAGCATGAAGAGCAACGAGCCTGTAGACGACTTCACCATACGGTTGACCGGCCTCGTCAACAACATTAGCACGCTCAGCGAAACCTTGGAGGACGTCAAGGTAGTTAAGAAGTTCCTCCGCGTCATTCATTCAAAGTTGCAATATCCATTGAGCAGTTAATCGACCTACGGACCCTGTCTATGGAAGAGCTGGTGGGCCGGCTCAAGTCTGCGGAGGAGAGGTTCGATGCGGACGAGGCGGCCAATGACGGTGGCCACAAGACTAGTGGCCATCTTCTCCTCACTATTGGGACCCAAAAATATAATTCTGGACTCTCTGTGTATAACGCACTAGTCCAGGATCACGCTAGTGCATACAGTGCCAACATAGATAAATATCGATCCACACAAGGCGAAATAATAGAATAAACGAGTAATTTGAATAACAAGTAATCGTTGTGACCTTAAGGTCGGGTTTACATTTATTAAGCCTCGCGGGGTTGGCAATAATGAAATAAGCAGCAGCGGAACAAATAACTTCAACGGGAACCAATCAATTTGCCACAGGCAATTGACTAGGATCAAGACCTAGCAATCAACACCTTCATAGAACTCCTCCTCAAAAGCGGACGAAGACTCCTCCACTTCTGTTGATTGATTATAGCAAGCATGAGTACGTAACCGTACTTGCAAGTCATACCACAGAATACAATGTATACATGATGGCTTATTCCAAAGGAATGGCTTCTGTGGTTCTTTTGCAGAAATGCAACATTTACAATTGAATATGAATAATAGTTTAAAACATAATTCAAAACAAATAGATAATATTAATTTAACAATTATTTTCACAAAGAACACAAAGTCTAATCAAATCATTCACACAGCCATATGACTTAGATCGCACAACTCCATTCCCAAGTGTTTTATGAAAATCTAATTCTCGTGTGAAATCCCCGAGCATGTCCATAACCACGGACATGGCTATTCGAATAGATTTGTTTAATACTCTGCAGAGGTTGTACACTTTACCCACACGATATAACCAGTGTTGCAAGCACTAATCATAATAAAATGTTTCAGAAACTTCATCTCAAGCATTGACACTCCCGATGTGTTTTAGTGCCGGTGCTAACCCACTGAGAAAGTTAGTCCGACGCACACTGTTGGACAGGAAAGCGACGAACCGTTCCATGATGTGATCTATCTGGTAGTCCACACCTCCAACCATCATTGAGCACCTAACCTACAACCTGAATAGTCAATATCGAGACTCTATAACATACTAAGTTAGGCCCGTCCCATACTAGGCATGTGGTTATACAGTAAGGCTCAGTTCAATAACGTACAAAGTTAAGTCCTTAATTGACCAACGTAAGACTTCCAATTTCTAACTATACCACAAAGGTTATCCTTCCCATTCACAAAGCTCCACCATATCACACAGTATCCACCACTTGCCTCGGCCTAAATATTTTCCCACCCTGTTGGTTAAGTACAACACATGCCATCAATGAGTAATAGCACACAGCGCACATAGTTTTATCACAAAGTTCCATATTCACTTAGTCAGATACATATTTGTAACTTACATAAAATGATGACTCGTAGCATGGCTAAGCAATCTACTCGTATCTAACCAACCCACGTTGGTGCTATGATAATACCAACTAAATAATAACCAATCTAGGGTGACAAAAGATTATGACATAACAATAGACAAGGTGGATATAATCAAATTGGATTAATAACTACACCCAAAAGCATTTAAATAAATACTTAAAGTAAATGCATTAATTTGAATCAAAATAATTTTGAAAACTGGGTTCAGTATGACCCAAGGTGCAACTTGCCTTGAAATAGATTCTGGTACTGATCTTGGTCTTGAGGCACTCATTATTCTTCAAAGTTCCCCGAAGAATCAACGTCTACTCGCAAACGAAGCAAATAAATAAAATAAATAAATAACAGAGAGAAAACAAACTCCGAAAATTAAATAAAATCTCAAATAAATAGAGCTTGAATTTACATTAATTTATAAATTTGAATGGGATCAATCGGAGTTCGGATGAAGAAGATATGGCCTTTGGAAGATCTAAATCTAAAGAAAAAAGCAAAATTAGAATTTCTGGAATTAACCCGAATAACTTTTCTATTGAAAAATCGGATTATGACGCAAGCATGACGTCAACCCTGGAATTTCAGCCAAAAATAAAAAGAAAAAGAAAATAGAAAATCTCTTGACATGTGGGACCCACAAGTTAGTGAGACGGCTCAGGGTGGACTGGATCCACCGAGCTTTGAATGTGGGGTGTTTGGATCTGCCACGCGTACGCGCACGTGACCGCTGACGTAGCACCACATAGGACGACACGCAAGTGCAGATGTTGAGATGGCGGCTGAGGTGGATGCCACATGGACTCAACGGCGACAAAGGCTCAGGTCCCAATGGTCTCCGATGAATGGCGGCTCCTCGCCGACAGTGAGTGGTACCAGAGGGTAGAGAAGGCTATCACAAACACATTGGTGCACTCACGGGTAGAAGAGGATGATTGGATTGGCTGGCGGTGAGGTCGAAGCGATGGAGGAGCTTCGGCTATTGTCGGGTGGAGGCTCCGGTGAGGTACTGGCGGCGGGGATGGGCGCGGGAGGTAGCCCAAGCGACGGTGGTCCTGGCGGTGTGGTCAACGTTGAAGAGGCAACCACTACGGCGGAGCAATTCAGTGAAAACAAGCTGCGTCGGTGGAACCCTAAAACTTGAATTTCGGTGGAGCTAAAGCTCTTGAGGTATGGCGGCTTGGGGTTTCGGGATGAGGGCGCTGAGGCAATCCTCAGGGTCCTATTTATAGGGCTCGGGCGTGCTGGATTAGTTAAAACCCTCAAAGATTCCGAGATGAACACGAGCGAATCTCGGAGAAGGAAGGTGTTTCATGATAAGATTTTGTTAGTTTTGGATGCGGAGAGATAGAAGGATTTGAAAACTGTATCGCTACGGGATTCTTTCCATTGGAAACGCCGTTGTCATACGAAGCTCAAGAAACGTTAATGGCGGTGGTGCTGCTCAGTGCGATGGGGATGAAAGTGAAGGTGGAAGAGAAACCTGACGTGTGGGCCCCACACATCAGCGAAGGCTCGCGGGTGCGCACGATCGGACCGGAGCGAATGGCTGCTGCCCACCATCGGCAGAAAGGAGGCGCTGCTCAGATCGAGCGAAGGCCAAGCGGGCTAGCTAATGAAGAGGAAATGGGCCGAGGCAAAAGGAGATTAAGCCCATTGGAGTTTCTGAGATTTACAATAGGTTTTCCTTTTTAGAAAATACCAGAAAATACAAATAGCAATAAAAAATAGCAAATGCACTCGGAAAACTTCTAGAAAAATATAGAAATTATATCCAAGCACATAGAGCCCAAATAAAATAGTTTTGACAATAGTTGATGTTAAGATTAATCATATTAAATGGTTTTGATACTAAAAGTCCATATTAAGCTTTAAGTTAAAATTCAAATAAAATCTCAAGGGTGAATTTTCCAACTACTAACTATTCAAAAGATTTTTAAAGCTCAAAAAATTAGGATGTTACACTCACCGAGGAGGAGTGGCTGGCGCGCATGAAGAAGCGAGAGCAGGGTAGCTCCTCTTCGGGGGCGCCAGGAACGGCAACAAGCAATGGTGTGGCCACGGCAAGCAAGACGGGCAAGGTGCTACCTGCGACGACAAGGAGAGCACTGGGTCCGATGGCGGCCGCGACAAGTCCAAGCTCAAGTGTCTCAACTATGGAAACCTTGGGCACTTCTCTCGAGAATGCCACAAGCCACAGCGAGAGCGCAAGGAGCAGGCACATCTCACTCAGGCTCAGGACAATGAGCCCACGCTGTTGATGGCCCAAGTGTGCACGCTGACGGTGGTCATGCGTGGCGCGCCCACTGACGTTGCGCTGGACGAGGTGCACGTGCAAGTGCACCTTGGTCGGGAGGAGGACGAGCACGACAACGCCTGGTACCTGGACATGGGTACATCCAATCACATGTCCAGTGCAAGGCTACGTTCGCTGAACTGGACGTCGGCATAAAGGGGACTGTGAAGTTTGGTGACAACTCTGTCATCAACATATGTGGGCATGGGACTGTGTTGTTCACGCTCCACACCAAGGAGCATTGCGCACTCACTGGGGTGTACTACATCCCACGGCTGCGGAGCAATATCATTAGCATCAGATAGCTTGATGAGAACGGCTGTCAGACGTTGATCGAGAACGACATGCTGTGGCTTCGTGATTAGCAGTGGCAACTGCTAGCCAAAGTAAAACGCTCTAGAAACCATATGCACATGTTTGATCTGGTTTTGGCGTAGCTTGTGTGTCTGGCGGCAAGCTGCGGTGAAGATGTGTGGCATTGGCACGCGTGCTACGGCCATCTGAACTTTCAGTCCCTATGATGTCTCACGCGTGGCGAGATGGTTCGTGGGTTGCCATAGATCGATCAGGTGGATCGAGTCTGTGACGCTTGCCTAGTCGGGAAACAACGGCGTGCTCCATTCCCGCAGGAGGCGCGCTACCACGCCCAAGATCAACTCGAGCCGGTGCACGGTGACTTGTGCGGACCAGTCATGCCCATGACACCAGAAGGGAAGCGATACTTTCTACTCCTGATGCATTATTTCCACACATTTGGGTGTGTGGCGCATGTGAAGGTGGTGAAGCTGAACCTAAAGAAACTCGACGATAGAAGCATACCCATGGTCTTCTTCGGCTACGAACCGGGGTCCAAGGCGTACCGGGTCTATGATCCTGTGGGCAATCGCGTTCACGTGTTGTGCGATGTGGTGTTTGACGAAGAGGCAAAGTGGGATTGGGGCATACCTGGAGTTGATGATCCACTGACAGCTCCCGGTGAAATTTTCTCCATGGAGCACATTTTTCTTCCCGTGACAGGTAACGAACAAGATGATACACCGGAGCATCGGGGTGACATGGCTGGAACACCCATCCCAGGGTCACTAGTGCCGGCATCGCCCAACACGGTTGGAACACTGGCTACACCTAGTCGCGCGCCCATCCCAGGATGGCTGACATCGACCTAACCTCCCACTGACGCGTCACAACCATCTGATGAAGCGTCGCGCTGGTACCGCACCATAGCGGACCTCTACAACACCACCAACGAGGTCACAGTCGAGGACTGCGGGTTGTGTCTTCTAGCCACAGAGGAGCCTGCAAATTTTGCTGAAGCTGAGCAGCACAAGTGCTGGCGCCAAACTATGTTGGAGGTGATGAGGTCCATTGAAGAGAATGACACGTGGAAGCTATGCAATCTACCAGCTGGCCATTGTCCCATCGGCCTCAAGTGGGTGTACAAGGTCAAGAAGGACTCATAGGGAGCCGTGGTGAAGCACAAGGCGCCCCTCGTCGCCAAAGGGTACGTGCAACGACAAGGTGTCAACTTTGAGGAAGTCTTTGCGTCTATCACCCGGGTGGAGTCCATGCGCCTGCTGGTTGCACTTGTGGTGCAAAAGGGTTGGTAGGTGCACCACATGGACATCAGCATACAGTCCCTCGGGTTTGAGCGAAGCCTGTCGGAGCACGCTGTGTACACACGAGGAGCCGGTTCATCGCATCTACTCGTGGGTGTATACGTGGACGTTCTCATCATCACTGGTTCACATCCGCAAGAGCGCCAAGTTCAAGGAGGAGATGATGAAAGTGTTCAAGAGGAGTGATCTGGGATTGCTCAGCTACTACCTCGGAATCGAGGTGCACCAGGACAACGGCAGCATCACATTGAACCAGGCTTCCTATGCGCTTAGGATCCTAGAGAAGAGTGGCATGGTGGGCTGCAATTCGTGACAGGTGCCGATGGATGCACGGCTCAAACTGAGGAAGACCAGCGGCGGTTCTCCTGTAGACGCCACCCACTATCGAAGCATCGTGGGGAGTCTCCGGTACTTGGTTCACACAAGACTAGATACCTCCTATGCTGTGGGTTACATCAATAGGTTCATGGAGGCACCTACCACCAAACATCTCGGAGCAGTGAAGCACATGCTTCGGTATATTGCTAGGACGCTCAACTACGGTTGCTTCTATGCAAGAAGCAGTGAGGAGTTGCAGTTGACGGGGTACAACGACTCCGACATGACGGGAGATGTGGATGATTGCAAAAGCACTACAGGGGGTGCTATTTTTTCTTGGTCGAAGCCCGGTCAGTTGACAGTCGCAGAAACAGAAGGTGGTGGCCTTATCCTCGTGCGAGGCCGAGTACATCGCAGCCACCACCGTGGTGTGTTAAGGTATTTGGCTTGGATGCTTGCTCAGCGACCTGATGAACAAGGAGCCCAGCCGTCTAAGTCTTAAGGTGAATAACAAGTCAGTGATCTCCCTTTGTAAGAACCCTATCTTCCACGATCGAAGTAAGCACATTGATACTCGTTATCATTTTATTTGTGAATGTGTTGAAGAAGGGAAGATCGAGGTCGAGTACATCAGCACAGATGATCAACTCACCGACATTCTTACAAAATCACTAGGGCACATCAAGTTTCTGGAGTTGCGAGCCAAAATTGGTTTGGTCAAGTCAAGAAAGAGCCACAAGAATAAGGGATGATTTGTTGAACTAATCTTGTGTATGTGCTGGCCGAACTTGCATGTTCACGTGTGATTTGTTTTTGGAAACAAAGCAAGAACGTTGGACCTTGATTGGCAGAGCACAGTGAAGTTACAGGGGATTGATTGAGTGATTGATTTGTTTAGGAATTTCCTTCATTGCTTATTTCCTTCCTGTTGTCCGGGATTGAAATCCTGATTTGATAGCTTTGCTTATTTCCTTTCCTGTTGTCTAGGAATTGACAGCGTAGACTATTTCCATCTGTAGCCTTTCCTTATTGGTGGTTTTCCTTGTGTGCCTTGACTGCTGGCATGTAATTAGTTACCTTTGTGCTTAAATAAAGAAGAGAAAAAAACGAAAAGCTGCGAAGTATTCAGCGCGGCACCAAAAAATACTCATGTGTCTGTGTGTGTTGTTTTTTCGTGTACGCGTTGAGTGCTGACAACCATCGAGGTGCTCGACGTGTACAGCGGCCCGCCGAGGATCGCCTTCAAGTTACGGCACTGGGGGTACATGGAGGGGTCGTTCAAGGAGCACACTCCTCATGGGCAGCACATAGACTTATTTAGCGTCTACATCTTGCATGTAAGTTGATAGTGTATGTTGGCTTAGCTCTTGAAGAGAACTCGTATATTATTTTCTCTCTGAAAAGCACGCACATGCACGCACATAAGAAGATAAATATAGATGAGTTTTGTGATGCCTAACCACTTGTGACTTTTCTCTCTTCTGTTATTCTATTGCTTGTCACTTTACAAACTGGTTATACAATTTTTTATAGCTACAATATGACATGGAACCCCCAACTAACACATTCAAGTAGACCACTACCTCCACTACATGCACTAGATAATTACTCTATTAACTAATTAGCAAGCCACTAGCTCCACTAACTCTACTATGCAATTGACATGCAAACTTAATTAACATGCAAAACACTAAGAAGTCAAAATTATATATAGCAATTTCCCCCCTAATCTTGACATGCCGACTCACCATTGCGGATCGCCCGCAACCTCTTACCACGTGTAGCGGCTTTCTCCTTGTTGCCACACGCAACAGCCTCTTGTACGACTCATCGTGCCATTGACGGTTTTCAACACTTATCTCCAAGAAGCTCCACCTTTCCACTCAGCATGGATTAGAAACACAAACTCTCTTTATGTGTCGCTGAACCCACGCAGCCACTTCTCTACCACGTGGTGCACTCCTTGAGGGACAGTACATTTGCCCTAGCCAACGCAGCCCATGCACTTGGCAGTTCTTCTCCCAGAGACACAAAGATGGCCACAAATGCCATATTGCCTTGCCATTTGTCGACGACGCTCTTTGCTAGCAGGTATTTGGGAGACATGCTGCCTCCACTGTTCACCGCTAACTCTTTGCCACTACAACTTCAACTTCATTGTTGGTGGCACGACTCACTGGGCGACTCCAACCTCCGATTCTTCTTACGACGATGGTCTCCATCGCCGTTTGTCGGCCTGATGACGACTCGTTTCCCGGCGGCCACCTCTGGTGGAGACTGTCTTCGTCGGCCTACTCTACGGCCATCACATCGCCGTCGCCAATGTGCACGTCACGTGCGATTCTAGCACACCGTGTTGGCCACGCGGACCTCCACCGTTGCGTCCCTAGGCGCATGGTGCTACCAGCTTATTGCCAGTGCCCCATACGCCTCCGCCCAATGTGATGGTACATCGCTCCATTGCTCAATGGTGCTGACAATGGGTAGGAATTTGTCAAGGACGGAGCGTAGGAGCTTCTCCACGACGGCGCTCTCGTCCACCTTGGTAATGAGAGCACCAGGGGCGGAGCTACAGTAGGTGCATGGGGGTACAGTCGCACCCCCAAAATTTTTACACAAAAAACTGATATATACCCCTCTTAATACATAGAGTATATACTATACACATTATTATACCTGTATGGATGTTCTCAGCAGAGCACGGCTTGGAAAACCACCCGATCCCGATGGTCCCTTTTCTTATTCACCGTTCGGCCCAGAAATCGCAGCGCCAGCGGCAGCCCATTAGCGCAATACGCTGCTTCTCCTCTACTCCAAACTCTCTCCCCATTTCAGCATTTCTGATTTCTCTCTTTCCTCTCCAAATCCATCCAGATCTGGCCATAAGCCAAGCATGCTGCTCGGTCTCTCCTCGGCTCTCTGCCGCCGCCGTCGCCTCCGGTCTCCGCGGCGCCCGGCGCCGCCTCGCCCGCTCGCCCGTGCTTGCGCTTGCGGCCTCGCACCGCCGCGCCTCCCTCGCCGCCGCGCGCCGCGCCGGCCGCCCGCCTCTCAGGGCTGGCGCTCTCGGCCTCACCGCCCCGCCTCCGGCGGCTCGGCGATGTGGCAACGGCAATCACGCTGGTCACGGCCGACGGCGACATCGCCCGCCGCGCGGCCTCCCTGCGTGGCGTCGCGCGCCGCCGGCCGCCAAGACGCTCGCTCTCGCTCTCGGCGCTCGCCCGCCCGTGGCCCCGCCCGCCGGCCGGCCGCCGTCCGCTCCTCTCAGACTCAGTCCAGCTCTCCGTCTCTGTGCTTCACCGATTTGGTTACTGATTTAGTGATTTGGTTAGTGACTTAGACTTAATGCTCTGTGATTGTGATTGTGATTTGTGAATGGCATTATGGCAGCCAGTCGACAGAATGGCGAATGGGAAATGGGCAGGGCGGAGCTACGGATGTGTCTTAAGTTCGCACCCCCATTGTCCAAATCTTGGCTCCGCCACTGGAGAGCACGCATCTTGTTGACTATCATGGTGAGCTTCAAGACGAACTCAATGATTGTCTCTGAGTCCCCCATGTAGATACACTCAAACTCCCTCTTGAGAGTTTGAACGTGCGCCTTCTTGGCACGGTCTTCGCCGACGTGCATCTCCTTGAGAGCGCCCCAAGCCTCCTTTGCTGTCTTCTTCTCGGATATGGCAATTACAATGGCCCCCGGCACGGCTTAGACTATAGCGGCGAGAACCATATGGTCTTTCTTCTCATCGACCAATTCTTCGCCCTCCACTGCTGCCCACACTCCTTGCGCTCACATGATGGTCTTCATCTTCACCGCACACACCCCGTAATTGCTCTCCATGATCATGGGGTATTAGAGGGTCACAACTCCCTCCCTCATTGGCGCCCTTGATGTCGCACCGTCGTGGGTGACGCCGCTTCCCAGCAACCTCTCCGGCAGCTTGTCCTGCATCATGATCTTGGGCAATTACAGTCTAAGCTCTGATACCAATTGTTGGCCTAACTCCCGGAGAGAACTCGTATATTGTTTCCTATCTGGAACGCACACACACAAGAAGATGAAAACAGATGAGTTTTGTGACGCCTAACCACTTGCGTCTTTTCTCTCTTCTGTTATTCCATTGCTTATCACTTTACAAACTAGTTACAATATTTTTTATAGCTATAATATGACATGTAACCTCCTCACTAACACTTTCAAGTAGACCACTACCTCCACTACATGCACTAGCTAATTACTCTATTAACTAATTAGCAGGCCACTAGCTCCACTAACTCTACTATACAACTGACATGCAAAACATTAAGAAGTCAAGATTATATCTAACAGTATATTTCTATCTCTGACTATGGAGGTGTTGCACAGTTACTAGTGCATCTTGTTCAAAGTTCAGACTCTAGAGTACGCTAATAAGATTCACAGCAACAACGTGCCATTAGGTTGATGAGGAGATGAAGGTAGAGAAGGCAGAGTACTTCTATGAGCGCGGCAATTTCCTCGCGAGCTTCTTGAGCGCGCCTGCTGAGGCTGCATCAGGTTCAGGCTGTCCTTTGACGAGGGAAACTAAAGCACAATGGAATTAATACAACATGTCACCGATATCAATGTATAGGATCACCTCAATATTTGCATCGGCTTTGATTCCATGTAACATAAAAATGCGTAAATAAAGCAGCTTGTTTGTCTGGTTACGTACAAACACCACTTTTGGGGTAGGCGTTAAGAAAGTTCCACTTGACTTCTAGGCAGGACAGTTCGGAAGAGCTACATGACACAGCTTAACCATCAATCAGAATTCAATGAACAAAGCTCAGCCTTCTTATTTTCGATCATATACATCATCTTCCTCCATTGTTGCGAGGTGCATTTTTCCGATTGTCACCAGAGACTTTAGAGCACCACGGGGAAGATAAGCTGCCCATAACTATGCTCGCTGGCTCCTATTCATTGTTCAAAGGTATAAACTGTGTAATATGAGATCCTAACATGTCCCTTGTCCTTGTCCTATGCGCTCCTGTGTTCAGACAATAGGAAGATTATGCTTAAATGACAAAACACGACCTTCAGAAGCATTACAAGCCAGGTAAGCTGACGTGTAGTATCTTCACAACTTTGATTTTACTGACAATCTTGTCCTCAACTCCTCAGCAACCGCATCAATGAACTCAATGGTGTTCAGATACTTATCTCGGCAAACACTGTACAATAACAAGGGAACCAATTAGTTAAGTCTTGTATATTGTTACTACAGGATACGAAAGAGAAGCAAGAATTACTTGGGCCCATGTATGAGAAGAGCTAGATCCTTTGTCATCTTTCCAGATTCCACTGTTCCCACACAAGCAGCTTCAAGTTTTTGTGTGAAATCTAACAGTCTTGTGTTGCCATCAAGCTTTGCCCTATCCAGGTGTTAGACGTTAAGGCATAATGTTTCAGCTATAATATAAATCGAATACAGTCACTGTGGCATACATAATATTTACAAAAATAGCAAGAAAGAATATATGAGCTTGAATACCATTGTTAAAGTGAAAACTCTCACCAAAGTTTGAACGACAATTTTCTCAACTCTTCACATTAACAAAAATAGGAGGTGTATGGCAATAGAACAAAATTAATATGAGAAAACTTTGTCTAAGGATTTATGATCGAGATAATGAAGTGAAAAGCAATCTCATCCTAGTTTCTATGGTTTAATTCACCCTTCATACCTATGTGCTTGTCCAGCCGACCATGCAAAGATGGAAGCGATGCTGTTTGTACTAGTTTCACCCCCTTTTTGGTGAACTCTATAATGGCGTGTGACTGTACCATGTGCAGCTTCAGCTTCAATGGTTCTACCATCAGGGCAAACCTAGAGCAATGCAAATTTTATTCGTTAAATTAAGCAGCGAGAAGCATATTTGTGACACCAGCTATTCCAACAGCAGAGTGTAATCTAGAGGTATCCTCAATAGTGAAACATTATCTTAACGAATGGAGATGAGGCGCCTATGTTTGAACTTTGAAATAAACAGAGAGGAATGATGCATTCAGCTGGGAGTACACACACCAGAACCGATGTCATGAGACCTAGTGATCCAAAACCTGCAGCACAAGCAACACCATCCCACTCTTAGCAAAAATTTATCATTTATATCAAGATAAAAGATCACAAGGCACAAAATATGTATATACTGAGCACGAACCTTGAGCAATTAGATCGCTCTGCACATCTCCATCATAGTTCTTGCAAGCCCAAACATAGCCACCTTCACTCTCATAGGCCACCATATCATCAATCAACCGATGTTCGTACCTGCCATACATAGCAGAAACTAATCTGGCACAAAAGGGGCAAAAAGGGCCCAATTAAATACCTAGCTGCAAGATAGACAGCAAATAGGTATACCATATTCCAGCATCCTCAAACCTTCCTCTCCATTTTGTTTCATAGTTGTCTTAGAAATGTCTTTAAACCTGATATATGAGACAGTAAGACAAATAAGCAGAGTGATATTTCAATGTAAGGCATAAATGGATGCATGCCTATATCCAAATAAACTAAATAACATATGGTAATTGACTATTGACCTTCCGTCGTATTTTTTGAGGATTGTGTTCTTGGTACTAAGATAAAGTGGCCATCTTTTCTGGTGAGCCATGCTCATAGAAGCTTCAGCAAATGCCGGAATAGACTATTTGCAATACAACATAAGATAAAACATGTCAAGTTGAAAACCCCGTTCGAACAGACAGAGCATTAAAAGCTAGCTTGACACAGGATATGATTAGCTAACCTCATCAGTATTATACATAGACAAACCTACTCCACCCGCACCACTAAGTTGAACACATCCAACTCTATTTGTTCCTCTCTGCCATCTGTGGCAGTTTTGAAGAGAAGAAAAGAGTGTAAACATGACATTGACACAATGAATAACTTATATTTAGTCAGTGGAGAAAAATATTGATTGAGCCTTCTCAGTGGTACTTGGATATTGATGCAATGACAACACATACTAGTAAGGTATGTTTACATACACAAAAGTTCTTTTACTCATATAAACTTATTCTGTTCAGTGTTCACATGTATCAACCATTTAATAGGTCCTGAAATAATGCATCTTATTGTAATGATAGCCAAGTATATGTGCCAATATGGTGACACATGATGTCTATGCAGCAACCATGTCTCTATTTTAAGAACACCAACAACATTTTTTTATAGCCGAAGATGTAACACCCAAGCTCAAAATCCACTCAATGCCCAGACCACCGTGGGGCGGACCGTGCTCCCGTCGCCTCCACCTGCCTCGCCCATACTATCCACCCCATTGATGGCACCCTTTTCCCGTGCGGACGGAGAGACCAGAGCACCTATAACATCCTCAAAAATCCTTAAGATGGTTTAGCTGAGCATCTCATGCTTATGTGTGTAAATTATGGATCAATGTAAAACTTTTGTTGCTTGTAATAAAATTTGTTCAGAATTTAAAACTTTTACCTTGAACTCAAGTTTCTTTTGATTCTAGAAAAATATTTGTTTAAAAGTGGTTGGAAATAATTTATTAAAATACTAGATTATTTATCTTGAATTAATTTAATTTTTCACAAATTTTTAGAAGTCAAATTGATTTCATCAAAATCCAAACCATTTCTCTAATGCAGATTAGAAAACGATTTAATTCTGACAAATTGAGTATGAACAGTGACTGCAACACATTTTAATAGGTTCTAGCCGTGTCTGAGAACTCTCACAAAAAAATTTCATAATTTTTAGAATTTATTTACTATTTTAAATCTCTAGGTCAACTCAGTTGTATTTCGGTCAAAACTAAATCCAAACTCAAACCCTAGCCTAACCCAACTCCGACCGAACCGTTTCCAACCAGGTCCGACCGCACCACATCACCTAACTCTGACCTGAGTTCGACTTTGACCAAACCTGAACACAACTGGTCTGACTCAACCCACTCGATCGCACTGTTTCGTCGCTCCCGCTAACACCCGGACCCACCTGTCATACCCTTCGCCTCCGCACCGCTTCGTCCTCGCCACGCCGCTCGCCACCGAGCTGGTCTTTGCCACCTCATGCTTTTATGACTACCCTTGAAGCAACACCTAGCCTTCGTGAACCTCTCGAGCCATCCCACTCCCTCTCTATCGCTCTCTCTCACCGCCCTACGACCAGTTCTTTGCTTCAGCCGAGGGAGAAGACGAGTGAAGCGTCGCCACTATGTTGTCGCCCGCAAGTCCACGACTTCATCATCGGACTCCATGCTCAATGTCGTGCCCATTTTGACCAGTCCTAGCCCTTGTAGTCCATGGAGTTGTTGGGAATGATTTTATCATCCTCACGTCCAGTGGCCATGGCCGCGAAGCTCGCAAGCGTTCCAGTGAGTTATCTTCCTTACCGTTTAGTTCTTTGTGATCACATCATCATGTTGAGTGTTCTGGCGAAATTAATTTGAGCTTGGTGCAACACCGAGGGCGTACGACCACATCTTCTTTGAGCACGATGAAACGCCGCCATCACCGTTCCTGTCGACTTCGACCCCCATCGACGACATCATCTGGTGCGCCGCGTTCTTGGAGACGAGGCGATCTCGATGCGCACCTTCTCGAAGCTCCTCAACCACCGAAGTGCCTCCTCCTCGAGCGCCGCCCTTTCGACTCCACCTCCGGCAGTCGCAAGCTCGACGCCGATGACTATTGGGTTCTGCGTTGCTTCCATCGTGTTAGCAAGGACACTCTGCACCTGGTAGAACCAATCCCAAGCCCAGAGAACAACTCCTTCGCTAGATTGCCTTCCTCGCTACGTCCACTACGTACGAGAACTCCATCAAGTCGCCGGTGGGTTAAGGTATTAACCCTGTCATTAGCACATAATTGATGTATTAGTGTACACATGACAGGTAGGTCCCACTGGTAATGAACGTGTTTAGTAATTTAATTGAAACCCGTTTTAACCTTTGAGTGATTGACATGTGGGCCATATGGCCGGTTAAGTGATTGTGTAAAACTGTGAAGTACGTTTTCTCTTAAGGAAAACATATTCCTTATCTGCTTAGATCAAGTTTACGTTTTAGTAAATAGAAGACGTATTCCTTGAATACGCATTCAATGTCACGTTCGGCTGAGATCGGGCCAAAGTTGACTGGGTCAAACCCTCACCCTGGGCCCCACTTGTCATTCCCTGTGGCTAGCTGAGGGTGAGTGTGAAATGTATTTAATTCTTTTAGAATATCCGAAATGAATTAAACTTTTACTGAAAATTCAAATAACTTGAAAAATTCATAACTAATTCAATTTAATTCCAAATTGAATGAAACCAATTTTGTTGGCTTTAATTTTTAATTTAATTTTAATTTGAATAGGGTTTAAGTTTGTTTCTGTCCTAGAGAATTTCAGAAGACAAATTAATGTCTAAAATGAATTGTTTTTACATTAGAAATTGGGTTGAACTTCAAAAATTCATAAATATTTCAATATAATTCCAAATTGAGTGAAATTATTTTTTTTAATTTTCATTTTTACTGTAGTTTAACTTGGAATAAATTTGATACATGTTTATGTTACGTAAAATTTTGATACTTGTATTGTTTGTACATTAATGACTTTAACTTTGTAAAATGTATAGAAAATTCATATGAGCTCCAAGTGAACTAAACATTTCACCTAAAATCACCTAAAATCTTACTATTCCTATTGTGTTAATTTCATAAATTTTTGAATAATATGATATTTTCAGCTTTATTTGGCGTTTATCGCAATATCGATTTTTGTTGGGTTTCTCAATGATACCAACGTATTCATGAGTGTAACCCGAGGTTGAACAAGTGGTACAGCAAAGGCAAGGAATCCCCCCCCCCTTTGATCATATTGCTCCTACTAGTTTCATATAATAATTATGTTCATTTTAAGTATTCTATGCATTGCTTTAATTTCAAATACTTGTATGTCTAATGGGTAGATTTAGTTATATCCTCTTTGCTGAAAATTCCCTTCATTTGAAAGTTGATTACTAGATTACCATTGATGCTTAAGGTTATATACTATATTGGGGGGTGTTTGGTAAATTATAGAACGATGCATAGTCATGCTAATAGATGTAGTCAAAATTGGTTGATGGAGCTAGTCCATCGGCCAAGATTAATTGAATTATGATGGAATTGAGGATTATGTTAAGATCTTGGATTTGGTTATTGTGGACATGTTGGGCATGAGTTTTATGTTTTGACTCGGACGGGTGATAGGGTAATGATGGGATGTTGTTCTGAATTCATGTAGCCCCGTTTGAGTGATTAAGGACCGGTTTGTGTGGTGTTGAACCAAGTCACACGTGCAACCACATGTTGGGTTAATGGCGAAGGCTTAGCTTATTAATTTGTCATGTGTTAGCTATCAAACCACAACTAGATTGACAAGTGTTGTTGTTACTGTTGTATTGTCAGTCTAGTGGGGGCATGATAAGTTTCGTCTTACTTGCCCTTAAGGGTCACTTGTGTTTGTGGAAAGCTTCACAAGGACTTACTTACACAACGAGGTGTAACCGTGGTTCAGGCGACCGACAGTTTGCCATGATGTGTATTCTCGGATGGTTTAATAGTTGGGACATGATATTGTAACAGCCTCGTTATGATATCTCAGTCACACTCCAATGGAACAGTGCATTGGCTGGCATTGAGAGATATTCATATCATGTGGGTAAAGCTGTACAAACTCTGCAGAGTCATAAATCTATTTGAATAGCCGTGTCCCCGGTTATAGACATTGATTGTGGGAAACCATGAATAGGATCAGGGTATGTTGGGTTTTGTATGTTGTCATGAATAGGAGTTCGTGTGTTGCTGGTTAGTTTACCGGAGTGGGACAACCAATTTGGGTATGATATTATGATGGTAAAATTTTGGAATTATTGATCATGAATTTGGAGTACCTTATTGTTATATATATTGTTTTCAAATGTTTGTCAAATTGGTAATTTAAATCTATACCAGTTATTTCATTGAACAACCTTGCTTAATGCTGAAAATGAAACCTTTTAGCCTTCCATTGAGACTAAAATGCATCTACTATATTTCTTTTGCTTGTAAGTCTTGCGAGTACAACTTTGTACTCAGTTGCATTGTCCATTTGTCCAGGTGAGAACGACAGACGCAACGGCTTTAATCCCAGTCGGTTGCCCCTTGGGTTGTGGCGCACCATTGGGAAGGTTATTTTAATTTACTTGACCTTCTGTTCTTAATGTCTTATGCTGCTGATTTTTATTCGTTATATTCAAATCATGTATGATTGTGATATAATGTTGTTTGGATATTTGCTTGTTAGCCACTGATCCTGAGAGCTAACGTGAGACACATATTCGAGTACTTAGAATCATTCTTGTTTCCTGTTAAGGGTTGCATCTTTGGCGAAATCACTTAACTTAAAACAGGTTCGATTTCGGGGTCACCACAGCACCCCTGCGAGTTTCTCACGTGACCGCTGCTTTCTCACAATTCTTCTCACTCTAACTCAGCCGTACTTAAGCCTACCACTGTGTCATCATCTTCCTTAGCTCACCCCCATTCCATTTTTGTGCAAACCCAAGTTTATCGCTCCTTGGTTTCACGGGAACGTGTGTTGTTCTTGACGCCAGTGAGCAAGCATTCGTAGCTCCGCCGCTCTGGTGAGCTTTCCTCACCCACAACACTCGCATCAATTTGATCCCCGTTCATCACTCATTCCTCTCCTTTTCTCAATGCAGCTTCTGGAGTCTCATAGCCCGATCGCGCTCGCCTTCGTCCTCGACTCCAGCGCACACCCGATCTCGCCAACACGTTCCTGTTGCTGTGGTGAGTTAGGGCTCAAGTCCACTGCGTTATCATGTGTTTCATACCATATTGATGCATTCCCCCACTCAATGCAAATAAACTTGCTGAGAATCCAAGCATCACCGCCATCTTCATCTTTCACGGTCACCACTGCCATTACCATTCTCCTTCGAAGCCCGGTGAGCCTCGGACCAATTCTTCGCGTCTACTCCATCTCTAGCACCTTAGTGAGCTAATGCGACACTCCTTGTAGCTCCTTCGTTGCTGTGGTGAGCTATCATCATGAACCCCCTTCACGCCGCCACTGCTCATTGTCGACAAGCCGCCTTAACCCTTCCGCAGCTTCATCTTCTTCACCCTCGTGGCCATGGTGAGTCACTGGTCCTCATGCGTGCATCATTTTGCCACGGGCGAGTCCCTAGCGCCCATTCCTCCTTAGCCACCCATGGCGCCACCGCAGTTGCATGCAGTTGGCTTGCCACTAGTGACCCTAGGTCGCCGTGCCCGATCCATTAGCATCGCTTGGGCTCGCTGAGTCCAGTACGCCACTCCTTTAGCCCAAAGGATGCCTCATATGCGAAGTACATCGCGTACCCGAGGCATTCCGCCGCTCCTCGCCGCCGTAATGCTGTCTCCGGCCATTTCTATCGCCGCCACCACCATCCATTGCTTCGCCTTGCTCCCCTCTTTCCATCCCGTTGCTCAACGTCGCTGCCCATCGTGCCGTTCACCGCCGCTGAGTTCGCCAAGCCTACAGCCGCAAGCATCTCTGCTCTCCTTCCTTCTCTCTCTCTCTTTGACCAGTGGGACCCACTCATGTTTAGGATTTAGTTAACACTAAATGACAATGGTTAAGTCTAATTGGTGTATGACATGTGGGACTAGTCGAAAAGTTTATCAGAAATATAATTTAAAACATAATTAGAATATGTGTCACTGACATGTGGGACCACGCACTATTGTCGATTTTAAAACATGGTTTAAAACCCGAGAGACTAACATGTGGACCCCAGCCGTTAGTTAATTAAAATCAAAAATAGGTTTAATAATTAGTTAATAAATAATCAGTCTATGACATGTGGGACCGCCTCTATTTTATAAATAAAAATCCAGAGAATAAAACTATGAGTCACTGACAAGTAGGTCCCACATATAAGTTAATAGAATTTAGAAAAATGAGAAAAGCTGCTTTCATTTCAGAGAAAAATACGCTTTCTCTGTTGGAAGGCGTAAACCTCAGTAGAACTCAGAGAAAATATGCCTTCTCCGCTAGAAAGCGTAAACCTCAGAGAATATACCATCGATATCACCATTTTATTAATTTCTGGAATTTCAAAACCGAAGCAAATTGAAATGTTAATAACTTTTGCATATGAACTCCAAATCAAATGAATATTTTTTTCTAAATTCATATAAAATCATGATGTCTGAATATATGAAAATATCTGGATTTTGTTGCTATTGAAATTATTTTTTATATATTTAATTTCGTATCGGCTCTTTTTTAATAGACGTCGATACTTCGAATGAAATTTACGACGATCCTTGATCCTCTTATTCAGAGCAACCAGAGCAAAGAAAGTACCCCCTTTGACTATGTCGATCTTACTATTTTAATTATTGTACTTTTTTTTGGCAAAATCTATTATGCATGAGTGTATGTTTGCTTAAAATTGCTATATTTGAGATAACAGTAGTTATATTCTTATTCAATGCATGATCCTCCTTGAAATATTGGTATACTTATTGTTGTAGCCAATAGGTTATGATTTAGGCAATAGATGATGCTGATCTGGGTATTCGAGTGTGAATATCGCACAAGTGCTTAGTCGGGCTCTAGATTTACTAAAATTTGAAAATGGATGAAATGTTGAACATGAATTTTGGAGATTTTGAAATGATGGTCCAGAGGGGTTTACCTATGTTATTTTGTATAAAATAAAAATTAAAAACTTAGTTTGTGATGCGGGTGAGTTATATTATATTTTGAGAAGTGTGAGAGGTGTATCTCACAAGTAAATAGGGGGAGATCCTTGCCCGGGTCAATTAAGGACCGAACACCGGTGCTCCTAATCTAAAGCCTAAGTGTACAATCACATGTGCCGGTATGGGACAGCCTT
The DNA here is from genome assembly GCA_036346405.1 of Phyllostachys edulis. Lineage (NCBI taxonomy): Eukaryota > Viridiplantae > Streptophyta > Magnoliopsida > Poales > Poaceae > Phyllostachys > Phyllostachys edulis. The sequence continues at coordinate 104,860,130 of CM070546.1, forward strand.
AGCTAATTAAGTCATCGAAAATTAGCATTGCACGTTGGTAGGTCTTAGTTGTGCGAGCATGACTAGTGTAGACATATTCGAAGGGGTTCTCTTCACCGAGGCATTGAGAACAAAGCTTACCAACACAATGGTGAATGCCTCACTGAGATGGGGGTGTACCTAGATGAAGTGAGGGTGTTAACTCGCTGGGCTAGTGCAAGGTTAGGACTATGTGATGTAAAGGCTTCGATACATGCTCTAGACTACTTACCAAAGGATAGTGAGCGGTGGTATCGACGTATGCCAAACAAACTAAAGAATTTGTATACTGTGGGTAAAGTTGTGCACCTCTGTAGAGTGTAAATCTATTTAAATAGCCATGTTCACGGTCACGAGCATGCTTGGTGTGATCCATCGGGTATAGTCTCTATTTTTGTAAAAACAGTCTTATCGAGAAATGTTGGGATGGATATTTTGGATCTACCATTCATGCCCTCGTGCATGACGAATGATGATCACTGGGGACTAGAGAGTGGAGAGTGGCAATAGGGGGAAAACACGTCTGCGAAACTTTTTCGTGTTGGTACAAATCTTGTCAGGAGTCCTCAAGATTTATCCTAATGGAGCGTTTTGTGAATGGCCTCAAACTGGGACCTAGGCTTTGTCGTACGTGCCTCGACAGTGGAGGTGATTTGTGCAGGAGTGGGTAAACTAAAGCATGTCCAGCATGCGGAACATGCAGAGACAAAAGCTTGTCTTCGAGCTTTGCGAGTGGTTTCATACCTCGGCATGTCGAGGGTTATTGTTGAAGTAGATGCTGCTGCCATGGCAACAGACCTAAATAATGCTGAATATGGCCTTTCCTATCAGCATGATCATCAAAGAAGCCCAGGAGCTAATGCTTTTGGTGTGCGTGGTGGCGAAGGTAATTTGGTTGAATAGACCCAGTGTTTCTGGCCAGATGTAATCCTGAAGTTCGTTTTAGCTTGGGCTACTGATAATTTAGTCCGTTCTTCTTAGCATCAAGCCATCCCAGGGGCATTGGTATGCATGGCTTGGTCATCCTTCTTCCATTGTCATTCAGCATGTCATTCAATAGAATAATTTAGTTTGTTCTTTTAGTAGCAATCCCATCTTAGTATGTGATGCTTGTCAAATGGCCAAAGCCATCAGCACCTTTCCCAAATTCTATGAATAAATCTTCATTTCCTTTGGAACTTGTTCATAGTGATGTTTGGGGTCCAGCTACAAAATCTATGAGAGGTTTTAGATAATATGTAAGCTTTGTTAATGATTTTAGCAGGTTTACATGATTTTATCCTCTCAAACACAAATCTGATGTCGAACAAACTTTTGTTCAGTTCAGAAATCATGTTGAGCGTCTCCTTGATCGAAAGATCTTGTGCATTTAGAGTGATTGGGGAGGACAGTACAACGGCTTCATACTCTTCTTACTCGTGTAGGCAGTGCTCATAGGGTATCATGTCCACACACACACCAGCAAAATGGTACGGTAGAGCGAAAACATAGACATATTGTTGAGGTTGGTTTAGCCTTACTTGCTAATGCATTTGTGCCAATTAGATTTTGGGCTCATGCGTTCTCCACAGTTTGTTATCTCATAAACCGAATCCCTAGCAAAGTCATCAAAAACCTCACACCACCTCAATGCTTATTTGGGACTAAACCCGACTATTCCATGCTCAAGATTTTTGGCTGTGCCTGTTGGCTGAACTTAAGACCATATAATTAGCACAAGTTACAGTTTCAGTCTATACAATGTGTTTTTTCTAGGATACAATGTGACGAGGATCTAATAATCCTCATTTTATCTTTTATCTATAATTCTTATTATAGGTAAATATGACGTCATATGGTCCCTGAGTATACCCCTTAATGTTATAAGGGAGGAGCCTACTAGGTGGTCGTAAGTTCTTCTATGACCACCCCTATAGTCGTAAGTTATGCTACGACTACCCCATAGTCGTAAGTCTTGCTACGACTATCTTATGGTCGTAAGTTCTTCTACGACCAGGTCAGCTACGACCACCTTAGAATCAATAAAACCTACAGGCGAGTGGGTCCAATTGATTAAGGGATTCAAACAGTCATCATACGCTGTTACTCTGCGAAGTAATAGCACGTAATGCTCCATTATCTCTGATATATAGCTGTTAGGCGACGTGGAGGAGTTAATGCACCGGTGATTACTGCCAATATGCGCCCGTTACAGGATGTGATGAGGCACCACTTCACCTGGAGAAACGGCCACTCCTTCACGAACTATATAAAGGCGGCAATCAGAGAAGGAAGGGACAGATCGAATCAGGCCATCAGGAAGACAAGCACTATTATCTGTAATAGTCTTAGTTTTTCTCCTGATTGTTCAGAATACACTCAATACCATACACACAGGAGTAGGGTTGTTATTCTCTCCAGAGAAGGCCTGAACCTGTATAAAAATTCCCGTGTCAATCTCTCTGCGTGATTCCATTCTAGGAGACCCCCCGAATCAAACAATCTTTACGTAAGATCGGTTCTAAAACACCGACAGTTGGTGCCATCCGTGGGGATCTTCCGGTAATCTCTTGTCAACATACTCTTTTTTCCCAATCTCATGCACTCATGGCAGGAGAATGGAACGAGGAGAACTGGTTCGACTTGGCAGGTCTGCAGACGTCGACATGGATGCGGTTTCGATTCTGAGCCGAGTATTGACTCATCCGATGGTACTGCTGCCTCCGGTGATCTTCCCGCAAATCCAAGAGACAATGCCGCTGATGGAGTTGAGGAGGGATCCATATCCCCCACAACAGTGCGTCCAAGAGAGGAATCTACCCTCTCAAAGGACAAGGGTCAATCTGACTAGGACTGCACCTAGGTGGAGTCACAACACGACGAGAGTTTTTCCTCGAAGTGTCCGAGTCCCCCTAAGGCGGTCCGACTTGGTGAGGCAAGTTCGAAGCCACAATTCGAGGACTTCACTAAAGATCTGGTGATCCTCTCTCCGGATGACACCAGAGAGAGCGGGATCAAGCATGTTTTTCCTACAAATTCGACCATCTCTCCGCAGATCACATCTGCCGACGGAGACGGTTATAACCCAGAGTTCCCCTACTTGGTGGGGATTACTCCAAGTCGCCAGATGGTGTCTCTCAACTACTCCTCAAGCAGGGAGGCCTCGAGCGCAAGTGAGAATCATCAACGGGAGGTCTTCGTCCTTCCCTCGGATCAAGGTCACTCTCCTAGAGACCGAGCTGGGGACGCTCCCCGAAGATCACGCACTGCGCCCCCTCGTGGCGGTGGCAAGGACACCACCGATGGCGGACACGACCAACACCTTCATGAACGCGAGGGAAATCCTCGACATACTCGCACTCCATTGAGGCAGTCTCAAGAGTCTGACATGGAAGATCTTGAGGCTATTCGACGAAAGAAGATTGAAGCCCAGAAGAATTTGCCTGGGCGCATCCAGTATCAATCAGAGGAAGCTCAAGAACTCCAGTACATCAATGACTTGCTCGAGAATCCAACTCGAGAGCTCGCCCGAGCGCCAGGCTACGACCTCTTCGTCGAAGAGATCGCACAAAGGCTTCGGAACACGATGGCAAGGCTGGAAGCACCTCGCCGACATCATTCAGGAAGTCGTAATAATACGACTTCTTCAGCTACCAGTCGATCGAACATATCACCACGGAGGAATCGACGCAACAGTAAGTCGCATCGATCTCCTAATCAAAGACATGTCTTTCGAACGACTGATGATCAACAAACCCCTCGGAGAAGTGATCGCTCACCATTCCGACATGGGAATCTGCAGCAGCAGATGAACTACGAGGAGTATTCCCCTCGTAGGACCGAGACCTATCATAGGTCGGGTCAACCCGTTACTGGGTATCGTCGAGTACGACCACCTGATGATATCAACCCTTCTTTCCTGCAAAGGAGGCGTCAAGAAGTCATTACTGGATGTCGGGCATTCTCGCCTGATCTCTGAGCTGTTCGCTGGCCACCTCGTTTTCGACCAGTGAACATGGAAAATTTCGATGGCTCCCAAAATCCCATCGAATTCCTTCAAATCTATACAACAGTTGTCCGAGCAGCAGGAGGAGGAGAGCATGTGATGGCGAATTACCTTCCAACTGTGCTCGAAGGATCTGCTTGATCGTGGTTACTGAACCAACCACTCGAGTCGATCTATTCTTGGCAACACCTCTGCGACCTTCTACTGGCGAATTTCCAAGGCACTTACAATCGCCCTGGGAAGGAGGACGACTTGCACCGGATGAGACAGAACGACAACGAGACCTTGCGCCAATTCATCAAACGTTTTAGTCAGGTTCGTAATTCAATTCCGGAAGTTTCTGATTCATCTGTCATCAGGGCTTTCAAGCAAGGAGTCCGTAGTAGAAGGATAACAGAAGATATTGCTTTAAATCCGCCTACCATCTGCCATCGAACTCTTTGAGATGGCTGATCGATATGCGACTGCCTCTGAGGCGGTCGAGTGGAACAACACAATAGATCGAGAAGACAATACCTCTCGAGAGCTAGGTGACATTGGTAAGAAGAAAGATAAGAAAGCAAAAAAGTCCAAGAACAAGGCGAAGGGTCAAAAACTCCAAGCCAGCGGTTCCAAGGAGGTTTTGGCTGTGAATGATAAAGAGCCACGATCTCAAGCCGCACTCGACCGAGGCAAAGGTAAGCGCCCGATCGGAAAAATGATAAGCCTAGGTGGTGTCCTTTCCATAAAAAGGAAGGACATGACCTTCGCAACTGCTGGGTCTTCCAACGAAAGCTTGAAGACTACTACAACGGCAAAGGACCACTTCCCACTCTCGAGCAGGTAGGACAAACGAGTGGTCATAAGTCCTCAGATGACGAGGAGGAGATGCCGTTCTAGGATCCGCAACACACCGTCGAGCACATCTACGGGGGATCATCGGCATATGAATCAAAGCGATAGCTTAAGGCTGCTGAACGTGAGGTAAACTCCATAGATCCTCCTCTCGTCAATAAATTACCGAAGTGGTCGGAAGTCACCATCTCTTTTGAGAAGGGTGACTGCCCGATTCCTTCGACTCGACCAGGTCGGTATCCAATCGTGGTCGAACCCACCATCAACAATTGTCGGGTCAATCGAGTTTTGGTTGATGGTGGCAGCTCGTTAAACATTTTGTTTACGAGTGCCCTGGATGACATGCAAGTACCCAGGACCAAGGTAAGACCGGTACGATACTCTTTCCATGGGATCGTACCGGGATCTTCAGCTAAGCCAATTGGCTAAATTTCTCTTCCTTTAACATTTGGTTCACCAAGTAATTTTAGGACAGAGAAAATCTCCTTTGATGTGGTTGATTTCGATACGACATATAACGCCATACTCGGACGATCAACTTTGGCAAAATTCCTAATGGCTACTCATTATGGATATCAATGTATTAAGATGCCAGGTCCCAAAGGAGTAATCACAATTCATTGTGACAAGAAGATAGCGCATACCTGCGACCGTCGATCCCTCGACATGGTTGGACAAATACCAACTCAAGAAGAAAGTCAGCCTTCGACTAGCAAGTCGAAGCCTAAAGCTGCACCAAAGCCGAACGACAAGGTCAAAGAGGTTCCTCTGGACGCAGGGGAGCCCTCGAAGACTGTTCGCATCGGGGATACTTTCGACCCCAAGTAGGAAGACGCCCTCATCGCCTTCCTCCGAGCTAACGCAGATGTCTTCGCGTGGCAAGCATCCGACATGCCCAGAGTCCCTAGGGAGGTGATCGAGCACAGGCTAGCTTTACGGCCTGACAAAGTACCCGTAAAACAAAAATTACGGAGATTTGCCCCTGATCGACGAGATGCTATCAAATCAGAATTGGATAAGCTACTTAAAGCAGGCTTTATAAGAGAGGTCAACCACCCAGAGTGGTTGGCTAATCCTGTAATGGTTAGAAAGTCAAACGGCAAATGGCGTATGTGCGTAGACTTTACTGATCTTAATAAAGCTTGTCCAAAAGACGATTTTCCTTTACCTCAGACGATCGCTTGGTTGATTCTCTGCAGGTTGTGAAATGTTAAGTTTTTTAGATGCATATTCTGGATACCACCAGATCAATATGTGTCTAGACGATGAAGAAAAGACCGCATTTATTACACCATTTGGTATATTTTGCTATGTCAAAATGCCATTTGGTCTAAAAATGCCGGCGCTTCTTTTCAACGCTTGATGCAAGCAACTTTTTCATCTCAATTAGGCCGAAATCTAGAGGCCTATGTTGATGATCTAGTCGTTAAAAGCATCAAGAGACTTAACCATATTACTGACCTACAAGAAACATTCGACAACCTCAGAAAACATCGCTTAAAACTCAATCCCGAGAAGTGTGTGTTCGGAATCTCTTCAGGAAAATTACTTGGATTCCTAGTATCTATACGAGGAATCAAGCAAATCCTAAAAGATAAAGGCCATTCTCCAAATGCGCCTCCAACCACAAGGAAAGAAGTCCAGAAACTCACTGGGTGCATGGCGGCTTTAAATCGTTTCATCGCACGACTGGGAGAAAAGGGACTACCTTTCTTTAAACTTCTAAGGAAACACGAAGGTTTTGAGTGGTCGAAAGAGGCAAACGCCGCATTTGAGGATGTCAAGAGGTACCTTACGAGTGCTCCTATTCGGTCCTCCGAGGCCGGAAGAAACACTCTTAATTTACCTAGCCGCCACGCCACAGCGAGAAGCAAAGATTAGTCGAGAACGTGAAAACGCATAACGCGACGGTTTACTACGTAAGTGAAGTTTTACACGGGCCTAAGGAGCGTTACCCTCAGGTCCAAAAGCTTCAGATGCCCTCTTCATGTCTTCGAGGAAACTACGGCATTATTTTCAAAGCACAAAATAAATTGTGCTGTCGAGTTTCCCTTGGGAGCGATCCTCCGTATTAGGGAAACAAAGAGACGATGGCAAAATGGTCATCGAACTTGGGGAGTTCGACATCCATTTCGTGGTCTCGAACGGCCGTTAAATCCCAGATCTTGGCGGACTTTGTCGCCGAATGGACAAATCTGAACTGCTCAGATCCCCAAGACGATTCCCACGCACTGGGCGATGTACTTTGACGGGTCGCCACTTTAAGTGGCTTGGGGTGGGGTGGTCTGGTATCTCCTACGGAGAGACCTTAAAGTATGCCATACAATTAAACTTTCGTGCCACTAACAACGTGGTAGAATCTGAAGGTTTGCTAGTCGGCATACGAAAGCAATGAAGCTCTCGATTCGCCGACTACTCGTGAGAGGAGACTCTCAACTAGTCGTGAATCAAGTCGGAAAGAGTACCAAAGTGCTCTAACCCGACAATGTCTCGATACTTATCGAAGCGTAAGCTAGAAAAGCATTTTTAGGTTTCGAGGCACAATTCATCCTCGAAGGATAATTTCTCGCAGACTAGCTTGCTCGAATAGCTTCTTCCCGATCCGTAGTACCAAAAGGAGTCTTCTTGGAACAACTCCAGAAGTCGTCCCTAGTCGACGAACCAGAGACACCTCCTATTGAGACGGCCTCCCTAGAGTACGAGGATACATGGATGGCGCCCATCTATGAGTATCTTCGTATGGTTTCAGACCCGAAGACGATCTCGAGGCAGATCGCTTATCCCGAAAAGCCAAAATATATACTTTGGTTGAAGGAGTCGTCTATAAACGAGGTACTCAAGGGGTGCTCATGCGATGCATTCCGCAGAGCGAAGGATTAACACTCCTTCACGACATACATGGTGGCATCTGTGGAAATCATGCTTCCTCTGAGCGCTGGTCTGTAAGGCCTTTCGACAAGGTTTTATCGCCAATAGCCCTTTTACGATGCTAAAGAGTTGGTTAAAAGTGTGTCCAATGCCAATTTCATAGCAGCAAATACACCAACCATTCGGGCATTACAAACGATACCTCTATCTTGGCATTTTGCAACTTGGGGTCTCGATATCCTAGGACCGCTCCCCAAAGCTCCGGGAGGTTTCGAAGTTTCTTTTGTGGCTATTGATACGCTCACAAAATGGATTGAAGCCAAACTCGGATCGATAACAACGAAGCGACAAAACGGTTTATGATGAGATGCGAATTACTCGATTTGGAGTACCGAGTCGAATAATTACAGATAATGGTAAGCAATTTTCGAGCGCAAAATTTCGTGAATTTTATGACGAGTTGGGTACCAAGTTGTGTTATGCTTCATGGCCCATCCCCAAAGTAATGGGGCGCTTGAACATGCAAACGCCAAATAATGAGAGGAATTAAGACTCGAGTCTTGACCACTCATCAAACGCCGGGGCTTGGGTACAAGAGTTACCCTCAGATATGGGCGGTTCAGAGGACTACTAGTCAGACACTGGTGAAACACCATTTTTTCGGTCTTTGAGCTGAAGCCATGCTTCCTCCGAATCAAGATACGATCAACACGAGTCGAAACTTTCAAAGACTCCAACCAGAACAACTTCGAGCGGATGATATTAATCTACTTGAAGAAAGGAGAAACCAGTGCCTTAATCCGCTCAAATAGGTCTACCAACAAGCCCTCTTGCAGATACTACGATCGAAGGTCCAACCTCGCAGACCTTGTCAGAGGTGACTTGGTATTGAGGCTCGCCAATCCAAGTCTAATCGAACAAACTTCCTCCCAAGTGGGAAGGTCCTTACATAGTGGTCGGGTTACTCGGCCAGTGGTCGGACGATTGGCAATGGAAGACGCCAAGTTCTCTCGAATTCTTGGAACATCGACCAGTTACGCAAGTTTTATGTGTAACTAACCGTTCAGACAATAAAGACTCAGGTTCTCTCTACCTCTATTGTCTTACTTTTTGAGTAGTGCTTTCATAATCTTTCGACTATATTCCAAACACCCAGTTTCCTTTACACTGGTCGAAAGGCAGGTAACATCACCTAGTCGAAGCCTCTCCTCTCTGCATGTGGTCCTACCCACTAGAAGGAGCTTCCTAGTATCGACTCGTTACTCACTTTTGCCGCCAACACAAAGAGCTTGGGTTCTATTTAATCGAAATATTTTTGAAAGCCAGCTCCTTTCACCTTAGTTTATTTCTTCAGTTATTTTGAAAAATATTATAAGCAGAGTGCACTTTTTTATATTTATTCAACTGCCTTTGGTGTATTCGATTTGTCTCAACTAAGTCAGAGGAAGAAACACATCTAGTCGAAGTCTCTCCTCTCTGCACGTGGTCCTGCCCACTAGAAGGAACTTCCTAGCATCGTTCAGTTTCCTACTCTTGCTACCAGGACAGACTTATCGAGTCCTCCAAAGAAGGGCGAACGAATTTTTTAAAGTCCTCTGGATGTTTGTTTAACTCAAGTTGCTGTTCTCGATTTAATTAATCTAGTCGGAGATGGTAACATCACCTAGTCGAAGACTTTCCTCTCTGCACGTGGTCCTGCCCACTAGAAGGAACTTCCTAGTGTCGATTCGTTCCCACTTTTTCGACCAGTGCATGACAATCGTGACCAAAAACTACAAGTTAACCAAACTTCTTTGTTTTCATAAACCCTTTTTAACACTACTTACTTAGTTTGTCTAAACAAACTAAGCAAATAGTCGGGGGCTAGAATAAAGTTATTAATTTGACTTCAATTCTTAGTCTTTCATTCGTTAATTATCTTTTGAGTTACTAACTACTCGACAAGATGATTTGTAGGAAAAAAGATGGATTATATAATACATCGACAAAAGCTTGTTTTTTTTCACAGGTTTGTTACAAACTACTCTGAAGAGGGAGAGCCCAGTCGCATCTCCTCCGAAACCTTCCGGCCAACTGATTGCATTTCTTCCATCAGACGACTTGCTTCTGCTTCAGGGCAGTTGAAGTCGGCTTCGATTGGTTGCACATTAAGGCTGGGGCCATGAGCTTTAAGTTTTGCCAATGCATAACTTATTGCAGTTTTGACCGCCTCCTTTATCGACTCAGCTTGGTTGGCCTTCAGAGTGGTCATCAGTTCTTGCAAAGTCCCGACTTGTTCCCCAATAGTACTTACGTGAGTAGCTATCGTATCATCTTGAGGAGCTTTTCCCTCAGTACGTAGCTCACCAAGTACATTGTTCAGGAGCGTGACACTGCCTTGAAGATTAATCTTCATCGCCTCCATCTCCTGTTGGGTACGAGTTGAAGCCTCGCGGAGTTGTTTGTTTTCAACCGCTTGCTCTGAAAAGAATAAGACTGGTCAAGCAAAAATAAACTCCTAGAGGAAAAGAAAACAAAAATAATCACAGGTAAAAGATTTCCTTACCTGCTAGTCGAGAATCCAACTTCTTGATTTCTTCATCATGGGAAGCAATGGTCTCAAAGATGCCTCTTCTCCCATGATATGATGTCCTCTGCATTTTTCTTAGCAATGCGACGGTCTTGTGATAGATCAAGGTTTTATCCACGACTTGATCTCGAGCCTTCCCAGCTCAAGGTCCATTTCTAAAAAAAATAGGAGTAAGAAAAGGGAAAGAACTCGTAAAGGACTGCAGGTAAAGAATTGCTTACCTGATAGTCGGGATTTTAACCTCGTAATTTCTTGATCTTTATCTTTGGAGATACGAGAAATCTCGCGAATGACCAAAGTTTTATCTTGGACTTCATTCTGGAGCTTTCTCATATCATCTTCTTTTTCTAAAAGAAGCAACTTGATCGAGTAAAAATCAACAACATAAGCGATCTTAAGTTCAAGACTTCATCGCTTATCTTTTCATGTGCTTTTTCGATTCTTAAGAGTTAGCTTCTTTAAGCTTCCTCAAGAGGAATTCTACTTTTTCCCATAGCTTTCTCGACTCCTCTTTTTCATAATCGCGTTTAGTCGGCCAGGTCTTTTGCCGCTATTTAACTCAGAAGGTTAAAAGTGGACATGAACATTGTTAAATTGGTTGTAATTTTTTCTACAACCATTGATCCAGTCGTAAGTTCTTCTACGACCATGGATCTAGTCGTAAGTTCTCCTACGACAAATCTTCTAGTCGTAAGCCTTTTATGACTAGTACCTAGTCGTGAGTTTTTCCACGACAAACCCCGTAAGCACTATATAAGTAGTCAAGTCGAAAACAACTACGAAAAGTAGTGACTTACCACCTCTCTGCCTGTTTGCAGAGTTCCTCTTTTTCCTGTCGTAGCTCTAGAAGTTGTCGATGATATTCACCAACAACGGCGATTTTTTCTAGAGCTTTCTGCAAAAAGAAAGATAGTAAGAAATAAGGGAAGACCACATGTATAAGTATCATTAAAAACTTACACTCATGGTTGATCGAGCAAATATCGAGTAAACCAGCTCTGGATTCTTCAGCTTGTCCACTCTCTTGACCTAATCCCACCAAACCTTCTCAAGACGCTCGTTGTCAAAAGTATCCCCTCTATTGGGAATGTCTTTGGGATGAGGGACTCGATGGCGAGATCTAAAAGCAGAAGACCCCACTATGGAAGCAGGTTAAAGAAATCGTAATGAAGTTGAAGTATTCTCATCTTCCGATTCTCGAAATTGCGCTTCTCTTGGATACCGTGAAGGAGGTCTGCAACGATTTCCATGCTCAAGATTTTTGGTCGTGCTATCATAATGAACTTAAGACCATATAATTAGCACAAGTTACAGTTTTAGTCTGTACAATGTGTTTTTTTCTAGGATACAATGTGACGAGGATCTAATAATCCTCATTTTATCTTTTATCTATAATTCTTATTATAGGTAAATATGACGTCATATGGTCCCTGAGTATACCCCTTAATGTTATAAGGGAGGAGCCTACTAGGTGGTCGTAAGTTCTTCTACGACCACCCCCATAGTCGTAAGTTATGCTACGACTACCCCATAGTCATAAGTCTTGCTACGACTATCTTATGGTCGTAAGTTCTTCTACGACTGTGTCACCTCGACCACCTTAGAATCAATAAAACCTACAAAGTAGTGGGTCCAATTGATTAAGGGATTCAAACAGTCATCATACGCTGTTACTCTGCGAAGTAATAGCACGTAATGCTCCATTATCTCTAATATATAGCTGTTAGGCGACGTGGAGGAGTTAATGCACCGGTGATTACTATCAACATGCGCCCGTTACAGGATGTGATGAGGCGCCACTTCACCTGGAGAAACGGCCACTCCTTCACGAACTATATAAAGGCGGCAATCAGAGAAGGAAGGGACAGATCGAATCAGGCCATTAGGAAGACAAGCACTATCATCTGTAATAGTCTTAGTTTTTCTCCTGATTGTTCAGAATACACTCAATACCATACACACACAGGAGTAGGGTTGTTATTCTCTCCGGAGAAGGCCTGAACCTGTATAAAAATTCCCGTGTCAATCTCTCTGCGTGATTCCATTCTAGGAGACCCCCCGAATCAAACAATTTTTACGTAAGATCGGTTCTAAAACACCGACACAAGGGTTTACATACAGGCTAGTGTCTACATATCTCTACAGGTCGGATTTACATATCCAAAGTTGTGGTGTTCGATGAATCCATCTTTCCTTCTCCAAAACTCAAACACAAAATCAGTCAAACTCCACCTCTACTTCTTTGCTGCCACAACTTCTGCCAAATATAAACATCTCTTCCAATCTTTGTTCTGAAACTGGCCAACTTGGTAATAGCAATCTTGATGATTCTACTAAAATACATTCACCTGTTAATACTAATAATCCAGATGGCAATACTACAAATTTTGATTCTCAGGAGCATACTCATTCAGAACCTGCATGGGAATGACCATACACTCACCTACAGAATAACATTCGATAGCCGAAGCACAGAAGTGACAATGTTGTTCCCTTTCCGACAAATCACAAAATGCTGGCCATTGCTGTAACTTCAGAAGTGTGGATATCATGGGGATATGCTCATGGTCTTAGGATGATGATACAATTGGCAATGGTGTCGAGAGTTTATCGAAACACTCATTTTCGGCAAAGTTCAGTAAAATCGGTATGACCGCAATTAATGAGCGGTACTACCACAGCGCGGTAGTACCAGATTCTAGTTGGCGGTACGATTTTTCCAGAGAGCGTGTTTCTGGAAGTTTCTTCTTCCCTGAAAAACGATAGGACTGCATCTTTTGAGCGGTACTACCGCAATGCAGTAGACAGATGTTTACATGGCGGTATGACTAGTTTTGCTCTGTTCGCTAGCAAGCTTGGCGGCGATGTTTGTAGGTTAGATCAATTTCATGGGTTTCGGTGCACATGTGTTGCATGATGCATGTTTTGACTAACGTGGGTCAAGTTGCGAAGAACTTGTTTCCAGAATCGATTTCTTGGTCTATTGTTGTGTAGGAAGCTTGGAGGTCAACGACAGAGAACGGCGAGAATGATTAGGACTAGGCTTGGAAAGCTGAGGTCCAGAACAATCGAGGATGCTAGGTGGATTCAGTGGACTCAAGCATGGCGCAAAATGGACAAGGATGACTGAACAGGGAAGTTCGGTGTGACGGGTTGCATCAAGCGGTGTGGGGTTCGGTGCAAGTGCCTGTCGAGGACCCCGAGTATGCAACCTCGAGACCCTCTATGTATTCTGAACTAGTCTCAGATCAGTAGCTAGCTCACACAGTTGCAACATTGATGTAATCATATCCATACAACAAACTATAGATGAAGCAGATAAATTAATATTAATAGTAGTGAAAAAGACCTTATGGTCAAGTCTTACAGAGTTGCCACGCAGGGCTTAACAGCAAAAGACAAACTTGCAGCGGTGAACAAAACATCTCATGGTGGCCATCCGATGTGCCCACAGGCAATTGAGTGGAGGACGCGACCTAGTTCGCAAAGTCTTCGTAGTAATATTCCTCGTAGAACTCAGTGTTCCTTGGTTCTTCTTCGGTGTTTGATCAATAGAGAGTGTAAAGCCGTGAGTACTTTAAAGTACTCAGCAAGTCGTAAGGAAATGTATGCAACTAGTATTCATGCAAGGCTTGACAAGGATAGCTTTATGGCTATTTTGCGAAGCAAGATTGACAAGAATACAAGAAGTAGATTGAAAGCACAATTTAAAAGATTAATACATAAGTAAGTGAGTTTCTTTAAATCAACTAGTGAACACCCAGTTCACTTCCCAACCATCAACCAAAACCATCTATACAGATCCATCCAAACCATTCCAACATTTTTATAAAGTCTACCCCTCGTGTGAAATCACCAGGCATTGTCCATAACCGGGGACATGGCTATTCGAATAGTTTTACACTCTACAGAGGTTGTACAGCTCGACCCTCAAGAGATAATCACTTGATATAACGCACATTTCCTTAGACATGTGAATCAAGGAGAGACTATCACAAGGCTTTTACATAGTTCTGTTTTTACTTTGTTCTGCTCGCTAAGGATTTGCCGTCCTGGCCCCCCCTTGCGCCATAATCAACCAAAACAGAACCAAATCAAAACATTGCTAATTAGTTGGCCAGGTCCATTCCATCCTGGACATGTGGTTGTACGGTATGGCCCAGATCAATGGCGTACAAAGTTAAGTCCTTAGTCACTACTCAGGCGAGGCAACCACATCCCAAAATCATCCCCTTTACTGCACAATCACTCGCCCGAGTATAAATCATTTAGGGTCCAACCCGACCAAATGGCTACCCTAGCCATGACACAACATTTTTTAATAACAGTGGCCGCGCCACAATTCCATAATTCGTTAAGTCAAGTTCATTCATAAGAGTATGTGATCAAGGATTCCATCATATAACTAAAGCATTGGCTAAGCACAAACGATTCCCAAGTTGGTAGTACAATTATGTCTAACTAATAATTAACCATCCTATGGTGTCCAAGGATTTATGTCATTCAAGGGTACATGTCGTTCTCAAATTATCAAGAAGGCATAATGGCAATTAGGTAATTAACTATTCCCGAAACCATTTTTATATAATTAGCCATGCATGTTTATACCAAACAATATACTTTTATAAGATGGGTTCAATACGATCAAAGGTCTATGACTTGCCTTCGTTGAAGAGTTGAGATGCTTTGGTTGTCGGGTGCACGAAGTCTTCCGAAATGCTAGAATCTATACATACGAACAAAGCCAAATAAATAAAATAGTACCAAATAAAATCCAAATAATTACCAAATAAGCACCAATAGAAAGATAATGAATTTATATGAATTTAAAATTTTGAATCACTCGAATTGGAGTTCAAATGAAGAAGTTATGGCCTTTAGAATTTGATAAACACATGAAATAATGAAATTAGGGTTGTCGTAGCAAAAAGGACTAGACAGTAGATAAAGGGGACCCCCAGTATACACGGGGTACCCGAAGGGTCCTCGAAGAGGGGGACTGGTCATTAGGAAGTGTGTTGAATTTATATATCTTTTGAAAAAGTCTCCCTTTCTTACATGGGGTAGAGTGCTATTTATAGCCAATTAGTAGGGCACGCGATATTACATATCTACCTGTACAAGGGTACTACTAGCATAGGGACAGCAGGGTCCTTTCCTACCCTTACACGTAGCTTTCGGTCCACGGTGGGCTTCTGTGGACCTGGCTCACTCGGCCGGTGTGCCTGGTCCACTTGTCTTCTCCCTTCGCTCCTAGCGGGGCTGCTTTAGACACCCTTCGGTTGACCCTTCGGGTTGCACTGTGGTACCTCCCACTGCTGGTCGACCCTTCATGATCCTCCGAGGCTTGGACCGCCCTCGGGTACCTCCCTGCCCTTTCGGCCGACCCTTGGGAGGCCTTCGGTGACCCTCCAGAGGCTTCGGGCCGCCCTTGGGGTACCTCCTGTACCCTTCGGTGACCCTTCAGCCGACCCTTTGGGAGGCCTTCGGTGACCCTCCTGAGGCTTCGGGCCGCCCTAGGGGTATTCCTGTACCCTTCAGGCAAACACCCCTATGGACCTTCTGCAACTTCGGCACTATTTGCCAGGTTACTGGGGCTGGTAGGCTGCCCCTACAACAAGTCCCTCACGGTCGATGGCTTGCTTCGTCATGGCTGAAACCGCGCCTTTACCCTGGAGGGTCCAGGCACACCGTCCCCTTCGGCTTGGCGAAGCTTTTTGTCCAGTTTTTTGGTGGTGGGGTGGTTTGCCTCGATTTTCTTCTCAGGTGGTGCGCGCAGGGTGGTTAATGGTCCTGGCGTCTTCTCGGGCCCGGTGTGCCGTTCTTGCAATGATGGTGTTCCCTTGGGTGGCGCGCGCGTTGGGTGGCTGTTGCAGATCATTAGTGCGGTGGTTTTTGCCATGTGTCAAGGTTGTATTGGGTTGTGGCTCTTCGGTTTCCCCCTATTTTGTCTGTTGTTCTTGGTGGCTATAAATAGGTGTCCCCCCTATCGCTATCTTTCTCTTTTCGTCATCCTTTTGCCTTGTTTTCCTCTTTTCTTTGCGGGGCTTCAGAGAGTTGCGAGGGTTTGGTTTGCCATCTGCGGGTATGACGAAGCGTAGCAAGGATGGAGGGGGTGATCCAGCGTATACGAGCGCCCTGGGGAGGTCGACTGTGATGAGGCTTGTTCTCCAGACGCTTGTGGGTGAGGGGAAGCTTGAGGATATTGTGAAGGTCCATGCTCCTGGGTCGGAGACTGTTCCTACTCCGCGGGATGACAAGGTGGTTATTTTTGTTGCGTTTCTTGATGCGGGCCTTCGGATTCCCTACGTCGAGCTGGTCACGGAGGTTCTGCGGCTGTACGGAGTGGAGTTGGCACAATTGACGCTTAACTCCATCGTAAAGGTTGGTGTCTTCGAGTGGATGCTGAGGTCCGCCGGAGTAGGTATCGAGGGGGGCAAGGGTCGTCTCTTCGCCTATCTTCACGACGGGCGTTGTCAACCGAAGAAGAAGAAGAGCTCGGGTGAGACCCTTAATTTTGGCAGCATCAACTTCCAACCAAAGCTGCGATGCCAAATGTACGTTTCTACTCCGGCGACGCACAATCGCTGGGATACGGACTGGACGCGGAAGTGGTTCTACCATACCAGTCCAGCGAAGGATGGTCTTCGATCTCAGGACGGTTTGATTCAGCTGACCGCTATCCCCGCGATTGACCTTAGCTCAAGGGAGGAGGCCCTCCTTCACCTCCTTCTTGACACGACGAGGCGGCTGTTTACGCGGGACTTGGTGGAGTAGTTCTGTGCTTTTGGGATTTGGCCTTTGGCCAAGGAGTGGAAGCTGGAACTCGGGGCTTCGAAATCGGGGCTGCCATCTCTGACTGTGGAGGGTCGCAGAGGTATGCTTTTTTTTTTTCGGCTTCTTTGAACCCGAACTTGGTTGTTTATGGCAGTGTTGCCCATCGCCGAAGCGACGCATGCCGTAGAGGTTTTGTTGGGCCCCTATACTGGCAAAGAGCATTCGAGGCGCCGTGGTTGTGAGGGAGCCTCGGCTGAATCGTGCGTATGATGCGTCAGTTCATCTGCCTGAGCGAGCTGACCCTGATGCGGGGAAGAAGAAACGCTCTCATGCACCTGAGGTCAAGGTCATGGGACCAATTCCCACGGCCCCTCTTCGCTCCGTCCGGCCTTGTGATGGTGTCGGTTCCTCGCGAAGTCTGGAGGACTTCGAGGAGCGGCCGACCCGGAGGCTGGTCGGAGACCCCCCGGAGCGGGTTGAGTGCTCCGTGTCCAGTAGCTCGTCCTCCAATGATCGCGCTGCTTCACATGTGGAGGGTGTTGAAACTGGGGTCACCGGTCGTACAATGTCGTAGTTGGACAAGGCAATAGGTACGATCGGTTTGACGGGCCTTGCTGCGGCGGAGTCTTCCAATGGGGCTACTCCGTCGCATGTTTATGGAGCGGACCCTGAAGGCCTCGGGGATGTCCCTGCTACCCCGCGCACTTGGTGAGCGTGAGCTTTTTTTAGGGGTTATCTTGTTGCTAGCTAGCACTTAACTTGGTTACTCAGTAGTGAGCGATGGCGGTGGCAACGATGGTGTCGAGGAGGTGTCCGAGTCAGCACCTTCAGTCGTACCCGCTGTAGCTACTATGGGCGCTGTGGATCTTGGTCTGATGTGCCCAAACGATTTCAAAGTTAGCATGGGTGCTGCTGTTGTCTGCAAGACGGTTGCTGATTTTGCCAACCCGCCTCTTGTGCGGGAGCTTTTTGTGAAGGCTTTGCTGAAGGACATGTTTGCTGGCATTGAGGCAAACGCTGCGAATGTTAGTTTTGCGCTCTACGCCTAGTCTTCGTTACCTTATCTGTTACTGGTATATGTCTTGACATTTTGCTGCGCACGCAAACATTTTCCAAGCCTACGTGGAGATTCAGTAGAGGGTCGATGTGGAGCATGACCAGAACGAGGTCTTGAGCTCCGAACGCGACACTATTTTTGAGAGGGTGAAGACTTTGGAGGCGCAGGTGGCGGTCCTTGAGGCGGAGCGAACTATACTTCGAGGTGAAGTGGCGGATGCGGCTGCGGAGTGTACTGCACTTCGGGATGAAGTGCAGAGTCTGCGGCGCTTCCGAGCCTCCCTCGAGGAGGAAGTATAGGCCGAGAGGGAGCTATCGACCTCCGTTGGTCTCTCTGCCTGGAAAGCCATGGAGGCTCTGGAGGACGCTGTGACGGAGCTTGGTGTCGTCCCTTCAGCGAGGTGCCACTATCCGGCTGAGATAGACATTACTTTGGAGCGCCTTCAGCGCGCTTGCGAAGTGTGCATGCCCGCAGCTCGCGCTTATGGTGACCATTGCACGAAGGCCACTTGGCTGACGACCCTGATGTCCCTTGATAAGGTGGGGTGCGCTAACTTGGATGCCCTCGACTTTTCGATGCATTTGTCGCGTGGCGATCTTGAGGAGGTAGTTGCTACGCGATCACGGACGCGAAGGCTTAACAAAGTCCCGCAACATGACTTCAGATGGTCTTGTGGGCATGATGCTTCCACGGAGTCCTTCAAAGGTTGTTCAGGCCCTGCAGGCAAAGGGGAAGTCTCCGGCGGAGGATCACGAAGCTGGCAAGTGGGGGTCCACCCATAGAGGCAAGGTGTGAGCCCCTCGCTTGCTATTTAGAAAGCTAGGGTTTGAACTTTTTTGTGGCTTGCGCGCTCCGCTTTTGCTTGTTGCGTCTCGGAGTAGTCCCGCTTCTTTTTTCTAGAGGTTGACCCCTTTTTGTGTAACGACCTCCATTTTTTAAATGGAATATATTTTGGATGCGGTTGCGTGGTTTGCCCTATCTTTGATTGCTGTGTAAAGCTGGACCTCGTGGTCTGTACAGGGTGAACGATGCTTGTTTAAGCCAGCGCGTGCTAACGGGTCTCGCCGCCCCTAGGGCGGCGACCAAGACTATCGTCTGGCGCTCATCGAAGAACGCACGCGCTTGTGACGAAGCGCCTCTGCGTGTTCTGGCACGAGCGTCATATGTCATGGCGCAAAGTGGCAATGTTGGAAGAAGGCTAACCCGACGAGCTCTATGAAGGCATTCTTCCGTTTTCACGCACGGAAGGTGCGAGGGCACAGGAGGAGATGCAGGCTTTCTAGGAGCGGAGGGGTGTTGCATTTGCGGCCGGAGGACCTTCCCCGCCCCCTACTTCACTGGGGGCTTTAACAAGCTCACGCGATATGTCAGAGGACTTGGTCGTGGAGAGAGAATACGCGGAGCTGATGGCTACCAAGCCGTCAGATGAGGAACTGCTGGAGTGGGCAACGCGTAGGGAAGAGTGGGACTTCGTCTCGTAGGTGCGCGATAGCCTCGCTGCATCTTGTATGCCATATCGATTGCTACCGTGCACAATGTGTTCGATTTGAGTTGTATTATTTGTTTTGAGTATATGTTTTCCTCGCTGTTTGGGGCGATGCTTTGTAACGTATGTTCCTGCGATGCTGAGTGTAATAAAAATGGCGTGATTGCAAGTGGTTATTTTGGTGGGGCGAAGCCTCGCGCGTGGCCCATACTTTTCTTTTTATAGATAGGGCTCCCCGGAGCCCTGATCTTTGTTGCGAAGGGTAGGCGAAGCCTCGCGCTGTCCCCCCAAGCTTTTTTAGATAGAGATCCAGGGAGCCCTAATTTTTTGTTGCGGGGAGGAGGCGAAACCTCGTGCCATCCCTCATGCTTTTTTAGATAGGGCTCCGGAGAGCCCTAATATTTGTTGTGAGGGGTAGGCGAAGCCTCGCGCTGTCCCCCATGCTTTTTTCGATAGGGCTCTGGGGAGCCCTATTTTTTTGTTGCGAGGGGGAGGCGAAGCCTCGCGCCGTCCCCCATACCTTTTTAGATAGGGCTCCGGGGAGGGAGCCCTAATCTTTTGTTGAGGGGTAGGTGAAGCCTCGCGCCGTCCCCCATGCTTTTTTAGATAGGGCTCCGGAGAACCCTAATTTTTTGTTACAAGGGGGAGGCGAAGCCTCGCGCCGTCCCCCATACTTTTTTAGATAGGGCTCCAGGGAGCCCTAATTTTTTGTTGCGAGGGGGAGGCAAAGCCTCGCGCTGTCCCCCATACTTTTTTAGATAGGGCTCCGGGGAGGGAGCCCTAATCTTTTGTTGAGGGGTAGGCGAAGCCTCGCGCTATCCCTCATACTTTTTTAGATAGGGCTCCGGGGAGCCCTAATTTTTTGTTGCGAGGGGGAGGCAAAGCCTCGCGCCGTCCTCCATACTTTTTTAAATAGGGCTCCGTGGAGCCCTGATCTTTGTTTTGTCAGCGAGGATGATGCCGTCCCCCCTAGGGCGATTTGGTCTCAGGACCATGTCGCGCTAGGGTCATCTTTGCACATCGTCTTTACCGAGGCAGCCATGCCTGGGGGTGATATTGGTTTGCACCGGGGCCGAACGCCATGCGAGGTGTCTTTGTTTATACACTCATGCCTGCGGGGGCATCGGTGTGCACCGAAGCCGAAGGCCATGCGCGGTGTCTGTTTATACACTCATGCCTGCAGGGGGCATCGGTGTGTACCGGGGCCGAAGGCTATGCGCGGTGTCTGTTTATACACTCATGCCTGCAGGGGGCATCGGTGTGCACCGGGGCCGAAGGCCATACGTGGTGTCTTTATACACTCATGCCTGTAGGGGGCATCGGTGTGCATCAGGGCCGAAGGCTATGCGCGGTGTCTTTGTTTATACACTCATGCCTGCGGGGGGCATCGGTGTGCACCGAGGCCAAAGGCCATGCGCGGTGTCTTTGTTTATATGCTCATGCTTGCGGGGGGCATCGGTGTGCATCGGGGCCGAAGGCCATGCGTGGCATCTTTGTTTATACACTCATGCCTGTGGGGGCATCGGTGTGCACCGGGGCCGAAGGCCATGCGCGACGTCTTTGTTTATACACTCATGCCCGCGGAGGGCATCGGTGTGCACTGAGGCCGAAGGCCATGCGCGGCGTCTTTGTTGTCGTTGTGCGTTGTTGCTTTTTCATTGAGGGGGAGCAAAAAGTGCAACAAGTTACAACTGTTTTTTGTACATTGCTGCTCCGTGTATGAACGGTCGAGCTATTTACCGGTCGCAGCCAGTTTTTATAGTTTCTAGTACATTGCCACACCGTTTGTGAACGGTGGGGCTATTTACCGGTCACAGTTGGTTTTTACAGTTCCTAAGGATAGTAATTTCGAAGACTCTTCGTGTTCCATGCGTGGCCCAACTGCTGTCCCTCTGGTGTGGTGATGTGGAAGGAACCGGCCCGGGTGGTGCGGGTGATGATGTAGGGTCCCTCCCATTTGGTCTCTAGCTTGCCCACGGTCGTGGGATTTGCCACTCGCTTGAGAACCATGTCGCCTGGTGACAAGGGGTGAACCTTGACTCCTCGGTTGTATGTTCGGGCGACTACCTCGGTGTACTTGGACATGGTTGTTATTGCCTGCATGCAGTGCTCCTCGAGGAGGTCGAGGGAGGTGCACCTCTCTGCCAGGTCTTCTTCAGATGTTGTCCGGAGGGACTTTGCTGTGAATTCAGCCGGGGTCATAGCTTCGTCCCCGAAGAGGAGTTTGAATGGAGAGAAGCCCGTAGCCCTTGTTGGTGATGTGCGGATTGCCCACAGGGCTTTTTATAGTTCTTCTGGCCAGAGACCTTTTGGTAGTCCCACGAGGCACTTCTTCAGACCTTCTAGCAGGTTGCCGTTGGCCCACTCGACTGCTCTGTTGGCTGCGGGGTGCCCGACGGATGTGAAGCATAGTGTGATGCCGAGGTTCTAGCAGAACACTCGGAACGTCGTCGAGTCGAATTGTGTCCCATTATCTGTGACTATGTCTCGTGGGACTCCGTACCAGTAGATTATGTTTTTCCACACGAGCCGTTGCCGCGGTGATTTTGGCGACTGTTTCGGCTTCGACCCATCTGGAGAAATACTCGATGGCCACGAATGCGAAGCGGAGGCTACCCGTGGCAGTAGGGTATGGTCCGATCACATCAAGCCACCATCTCACGAAGGGCCAGATAGGGGGCAGGGGGTGGAGTGGGATGGAGGGGGCCTTGGTCTGCTGGCTGGCCCACTGGCATTGATGAGACAATGGTTGTCCCGATCTTCCGATAGGATGATAACTTCGATTTAGAGGAGAACGACTTTGATGATGCAGGCTTCTAACCGATCACGATCAAAACACCAAGCAATCGCTAAACCACACTCCGAGTCGTTATCAACCGCGCCAAGAACGCGGTTGACCTAACCACGAAGGTCTATTCCTGCATGCAATCGAAGAACACGCAAGAACAAGATAATAAGCAATCTGAAATTATAAATAGGTTTGAAATGTTTGAATTGAGTTGGGATTCCGAATAAGGATCTTGACTGGGTGGTCTAGTCGACACACGCAGAAGATACAAGTTGCAACGGAGGCAAACTAAAACATAAACGAAATCCAAGCAAACTAGAGGGGTGCGGGTTCCTTAAATAGGGAAGGGAGAGCCGCCATATCTAAGAAAATTCGGTAGGGTACTATTCATGTAATTGTTCATGCGTGAACAGTGGCGCGTGAACAGTACGGGCCGCCTAGGGTGGCTCCTTCCATTGGGCTCAAGCATTACAAGGCCCAATTTGGCCCAAACAGGTGACGTAGCAACTTCTTTTGATGATTGTGGTGTGCTCAGAAGGAATTTGGTAGTGAGGCTAGATCCGTTGGAAATAGGACGAGATAATCTTTCCATCAAGTACTCGTGGACCTCAAACGGACTCTGTATGTAAAAGTTATGTATGTTTGAAGTTGGTCTTTGTCTTGGAGGCCGATTTGGATTCCAAAAGCGGGTCCAACTCGAATCGCTTGCTTGTCTTGGACCAAAAGTGACATGGTCTTGCACACACACACACACACACACACACACACACACACACATATATATATATATATATATATATATATATATATATATATATATTCATCATTATGTAGCATCATATAGTTCATATAATATAAAGGCACTCCTAAAAACAAGCTCACCTAATAATTTAAGTGAAGCGTACGAGCTCTTGTACTTGGAGCAGCAAGCATAGCAAATATGGTCGTATCCATAAGGGTCATGTCCTCATCATCCTCCCCTTCTTGAAAACAAAGCCGTCCTCGGCTTTTGATAAGCGGAAAATAGGGTAACAAAGAAGCCAAGGTGTATGCATGGTATATGTATATGTTATCCGTTTTAACGGTTCTTCGTTGTTGCACAATTAATGTTATAAAACAATAGCGATCATAAAAGCTATTGTATTATCACCCCAAGAATAATCATATATGTTAGTGAGCAAAACAAAATTTCTCACACAGCAATGATTGCAACTAATTTTGCAAATATAAGTGAAGCATTTGTGCCATTCAAATCTTTGAAGTTGTAAACTTGCAGTGGTAGCACATATGGGCAAATCTACAACTTTTGGAATCAAACAAAGTTCATCCATATAATCATATTTCAATCAAGCAATAGCAAATTCATCTAGCAAAGGTGAAAAGATTTGTATGTTCTTATATAATTCAACATCTTTATTCAGATTGTCCGTACTAGATGGTGCAATAAAAGGTGAATACATAGGCATGGGATGAGCACTAAATTTTATTTTACTCTCATATTGAACAAGATTCAGCACACAAGGATTGTTGTCCAAAACAACAAGCTTCAATTCATCCATGTGATCACAAGTTGTGCATATTCGATATACTAGAAATTGGTTGTCTACACCATAATCTCCAATTAATTTAAAATGGTAGATGTAGGTGCTAGAAAGAGAATTTAGAGATGAAAGTTCAGAAACTTTCTCCATAGCACATTCCAAACTAACTGGATCATTAAGCATGATATAGCACAAAGCATCGGTAGGGGATATTCTATCAAGTACTTCTGTATGTGTAATTAATTCGACATGTGCAAAATTATGAGAATTCAGATCAGCACATGGTTCGTTCAAGTCAACATAAGGAAAATCAAAAGATTGCACTACATTAGGTATATACTCACAAGGTGGCTCTATGTCTTGCTGTAGCACCAAATCAGTACCTTTGTCATTGTCGTCCTCATCAGATACTGTAGGTACCTCAAACTTCTCCTCTAATGACTTAAGATGCACCAGATCATCGTTCATCTCTTCAAGCGTCTCGGTGGTATCTGGTGATGGAGTAGGAGCCAAAACAATGTCAGCATTTTTAGTTACCTTAGGATGCACTTCACTGGTTGTGGGTGGTGGAGGTACAAAAGCAGCGTTGCAATTTCTTCTTCATCTCGCTCCCATGTGTACATGAAGTGGTACTCTACATTCGACCACCAATGTTGAATATCACCGATCAGTGCCGTCCTTGCCATGCTCATCTTCTCATAAGGATCAAGGTCCTATCTTTCAAAGTAGCTATCCAACATATTAACCCATATAAAGTAGTCCAACGACGTACTCTCAGCGGTGAGTGGTAATATGTGTGCAGGTAGTTGTTTCCCTTTGAGTTCAAATATGCCCGCGATGACATCGTAATCTACCGACTTCAACCAACCTGTCATTATTAGTAGAAAACAAGGAAACAAATCACAAGTATATGTTCTTATCAACTACTAGGATCTGGAGGCTCAAGTCACACACCCTCAAGCCCTTGCAAGTTCTTACCAATGCAAACAGGTAGTGCAACCGGGGGCTTGTTCGTGATAAACTTGACTCAAGTGATGAGTAGAGCGATTGTAAGGGTCGGTTCGACGTGATCTGCTCGGTTAGTAGAAAGTGGAGCTTGGACAGGCTTAATATTAGGTAGCAAGGGAATCAATCAGTTAATTTCAAAAATTGCACATAATTGAATTATAGTTCGTATCTAGCACCTAGCCTATGTTGCTGATCAACCAAGGATGGATGAAGGCTAAAACAAGTGTATAACAGTGTATAGGAGTGGTACACACATGATACTTCAAAAGAATGCAATTTGGAGTGAATAGCATAAGTCTTGACCCAATAGCACAAGTCTTGACCCAACACTGAAAACCATGGTTTTCTGTCCACTGGACAGTATGTCGGTATTTAGCCCGTAACTTTTTGTCAGATGCCTCTTTTTCAACAATTATTTTTTTCTGTTTCCTTATGGCTCTTTCCACAATTTTTCTTTTGGGGCCACTTTCTGAAAACCGACTAAAAAAATTGCACAAAAATCACAAGTGCAGACAGTTTCAGATTCAAACAGAAAACTCGGTCAACTTTCACCGCATATAAAATTTGATTGCCTTTTTGGATGGAGGTTAAATTTTACAGACAGATGGATAATCAAATTATTGATCTAATGGCGGTGGTTTCACTCAAAAAGGATGAAGGAATCAAAAGTTATGGCGATTTTTGTGGCAGCGGCAGAAAAGGTGGTCTTCTGGCCGAAATTGGAAATTTGGGTTTAGTGTGTTCTAGATGGATTTGGACGTGGGGAATCTCTTTTGGAGCTTATTTTTGGGTTTAGGACATGATGGATGGGCTAGGATTTCAGTTTATTTTTTGTTTTTCTTGGATTTTATAGGACCAAAGATATGATCAGCAACTAGACAAAAGCTAAAACAGACACAAATTCAATTTAGCAAACCAAAACTAATAAATTGAAAGGCACAAGAGGGTTTGGACAGCGGATAATCAACTCTTTTTGTAGGGAAATTTTTCTGGACTATGGGAAATAAAAACCAATCTACTAACTAGGGATACAAGAATTCCTACCGGTCAACCTTAGTTCTGATACCACCTGATGAGACAATGGTTGTCCCGATCTTCCGATAGGATGATAACTTCGATTTGGAGGAGAACGACTTTGACGATGCAGGCTTATAACCGGTCACGACCAGAACACCAAGCAATCGCTAAACCACACTCCGAGTCGTTATCAACTGTGCCAAGAACGCGGTTGACCTGACCACGAAGGTCTATTCCTACATGCAATCGAAGAACACGCAAGAACAAGATAATAAGCAATCTAAAATTGCAAATATGATTGAAATATTTGAATTGAGTTGGGATTCTGAATAAGGATCTTGACTGAGTGGTCTAGTCGATACACGCAGAAGATACAAGTTGCAACGAAGGCAAACTAAAACATAAACAAAATCCAAGCAAACTAGAGGGGTGTGGGTTCCTTAAATAGGGAAGGGAGAGCCACCATATCTAAGAAAATTTGGTATGTTACTATTCACGCATGAACAATGTCGCGTGAACAGTACGTGCCACCTCGGGTGGCTCCTTCCATTGGGCCCAAGCATTACAAGGCCCAATTTGGCCCAAATAGGTGGTACATCACCTTCTTTTGATGATTGCGGTGTGCTCAGAAGAAATTTGGAGGTCAAGCTAGATTCGTTGGAAAGAGGACAAGATAATCTTTCCATCAAGTACTTGTGGACCTCAAACGGACTCCGTATGTGAAAGTTATGCATGTTTGAAGTTGGTGCTGTCTTCGGAGGCCGATTTGGATTCCAAAACGGGTCCAGCTCGAACTGCTTGCTTGTCTTGGACCAAAAGTGATACGGTGCTGCACATATATATATTTTTCATCATTAGGTAGCATTATATAGTTCATATAATATAAAGGCACTCCTAAAAACAAGCTCACCTGATAATTTAAGTGAAGCGTACGAGCTCTTGTACTTGGAACAGCAAGCATAGCAACTATGGCCGTATCCATAGGGGTCATGTCCTCATCAGGCATCCTTGGCAGCGCTGCACGAGGTCTTGCGCGTCCCGGAGCACCGTTGGCCAGTACAAGCCTTGGCGAAATGCTTTGCCCACGATGCTCCGGAGCGCTTGGTGCGCGCCACACAGGCCCTTGTGTACTTCCTTCAGGAGGGATTGGCCTTCTTCCCGGGACAGGCACCGCAGGCAGGGGGCGCAGACGCCTCCCTTGTAGAGTTTCCCGCCGATGACATGGTAGTTTCTAGCCCTGTGTCAGAGGCGTTTTGCTTTGTCTTCATCTTCTAGTTCTTCCCCAGTGAGGTATTTGGTGATGACGGCTCGCTAGTCCGCCTCGGCCACCAGGAGCATGTTGTGTGCAGCTTCCTGCAATTCGGGCGCAACCCTTGTGTGGCCAAAGGTGCGGTCAGCACCTCATGAAAGATGTCGGGTGGAGGGTGCTGGCCGGAGCTAGCCATCTTGGCCAGTTTGTCTGCTGCTTCGTTGTCGCTCCGAGGTATAGCTTGGACAGTGAGGCCGAGGAAGTATGTTGATGCTGCGCACGCCGCGGCGAGGTAGCTTGCCATTTCCGGGTCTCTTGCGGTGAAGGATCTATCGAAGTGGCCTGCCACTAGGCGGGAGTCGCTTTTGATGAGTACTCTCTTTGCTCCCAGTGCTTTTGCCTTGCGGAGTCCCAATAGCAGGGCCTCGTACTCGAGGCATTGTTTGTGGTTGGAAAGTCGAGGCGTGCTGAGTGGGAAATAGTGTGTCCGTTTGGGGCGACCAAAATGGCTACTACTCCGACTCTGGCACAACACCAGGATCCATCGATGTACATCGTCCACGGGGTCTCAACTTGAGCTGGCGGCTGGCCTTCGTTGTTTGGTGCCCATTCGGCCACGAAGTCCGCTAGGGCTTGCGATTTGATGGTTGTTCTTGCTATGAAGGTGATGTTGAAGGGTGCGAGCTCGGCTGCCCATTTTCCTATTCTGCCCAAGGCATCTTTGTTTCGCAGCAGCAATGCTAGCGGGTAGGATGTTGGGATTGTGATGGAGTGCGCCAAGAAGTAGTGTCGTAGCTTTCGTGAGGCCATGAGTAGGGTGTACGCCAGCTTCTCAAGTTTCGTGTATCGGACTTTGGCACCTTGGAGTGCCTCTGAGACATAGTATACTGGGCGCTGGCTGTTGTTTTCCTGGATGAGTACTGCACTCACGGCTGAAGAGGACGCGGCGAGGTACAGCAGGAGGTTTGCCCCTTGTTTTGGGCTAGTGAGGCTTGGTAGTGGGGTGAGGTATTGTTTAAGCTCTTCGAATGCCCTCTGGAAATCTTTGGTCCACTGGAACGGCTCTGTCCCCCGGAGCGTCTTGAAGAATGGCAGGGCCCTCTCCGCCGAGTGAGATAGAAAGCGGCTAAGTGCTGCGAGGCGTCCGGTCAGCTTCTGTACCTTGTGGGCATTGCGGGGTTGCTTCATTTCTTGCACGGCCCTTATCTTTTCAGGGGTGGCTTCGATGCCTCTCTCGGACACTAGGAATCCTAGGAGCTTGCCTGCCTTGACGCCGAAGGCACATTTTTCTGGATTAAGCTTGATTCTGTACATCGAAGGTTTGCGAAGGTTTCTTGTAGGTCCTGTGTGTGCTTGCTTGCCAACTTGCTCTTGACCACTATGTCGTCTACATATGCTTCTATGTTGCGACCGAGCTGTCCGGCCAGGACCTTCGATATGAGGCGGCTGAAGGTTGCTCCCGCATTCTTCAGCCCAAATGGCATGCGGGTGTAGCAGTGCGTGCCTACGGGGGTGATGAATTCTATTTTTGTTTCGTCTTCCTTGGCCATAAGTATTTGGTGATACCCGGAGTAGGCGTCGAGGAAGCTCATTAGCTCGCAACCCGAAGTGGCGTCCACCAGTTGGTCGATGCGTGGTAGCGGGAAATCATCATTTGGGCTTGCTTTGTTGAGTTCGGTGTAGTCGACGCACATGCGCTATTTGCCCTCTTTTTGTACTAGGACGGGGTTGGCGAGCCACTCTGTGTATTTAATTTCACGAAGGACCACTGCCTTTAGCAACCTGGAAATTTGCTTCTTTGCTGCTTGCAACCTGTCTTCGGACATGCGTCTCAATTTTTGCTTCTTTGGTGGCGCGTCGCTTCGGAGGGCTAAGTGATGCTCAATTGTTGTCCGTGTCACGCCGGGGATGTCTTCTGGGCGTCCTTGTTACTGCGGAGTACTTTGAGGATGGCGTCGTGTGCCTCTGTTCGTAGCTCCGCTCCTAGGGCCACTGTCTTCTCTGGGGAGTTGTCCTCTAGGGGGACTTTTCGAAGCTGCCCGTGCGGCTTTGGCTTCGGTGCCCATTTTGTCGAAGGGGAGCTTTGTTGATCTTCATTGTCCGGCCCAACGGTGTGGACAAGTCGGTCAGCGATAGTGCTTCGGCTCGTCGCCTTTGCGAGGTCTTGGTCCCTCAAGACGGTGATGACACCTTCCGGTGCGGGAGTCTTCAGGCAGAGGTAGTTGTGGTGGGCTATGACGCCGAAAGTGTTGAGTGCAGCCTGGCCGAATATGACATTGTATTGGTACTACATTTGGACGACATCAAATGTGACAACATCGGTACGGGACGCGAAGCTATCAGTGAATGTGACGGCCAGGTCGATCTGGCCGAGGGCCATCACCGACCTCCCTCCGAAGCCTATTAGGGGTATGCCTAGGGGTGAAAGGCGGTCTCGGGGGATCATCATTTTGTCGAAGGTGTCTACGAAGAGGAGGTCGGCCGAGCTTCCTCCGTCTACGAGGACGTGCTTGACCTTGAAGTCCACGATGTTGGCGGAGATGACGAGGGGGTCCTGGTGCGGGAAATACACACCCTGAGCATCTTCTGGGCCGAAATAGATTGGTATTTCTGCGTAGCGGGGTGGGCTGGATGCGGGGTATGCTGAGAGGTGGTGAATTTGTCGGGCGTAGGCTCGATGTTGCCTTTTTGAGGGTGTGCCGAGTGAGGATCCTCCGGTGATCATATTGATGATCCTATGCTGGTGTTTGCTTCGGCTTGCTTCTATGCAGGGTCTTGGTGGTGGTGCGGGGAGCCGATTGTCGATCCCTTTTTGTTATCGGGGTTGGCTAGTTGTTGCTCGCAACGCATGTAGTCCTGCATAGCTGCAATGGTGCGGCACTCACTGGTGGTGTGTGTTCCTTCGCCATGAAGGTTACAAAACAATACCGGGCCTCTGGTACGGTTGTCCGGCTGTCGACAGGCATTTCGCCTATGTCCTTGCCTGCGGCCTCTGCCCTAGCGACTCCCGCGCCTTCCTCCTTCGGGTGTTTGGCCAGTGTCTACATGGTAGACCCCTCGGCCCTTCTGTTGGTAGTCGTTGGTCTGAGGCTTGGCGGGTGTCCCGGATGGGGTGACAGTGGGCCTTTCTTTTGTGAGTGGTACGCTTGGGGTGGAGACGGTGGGTGCTCCTCTCCGAGCACTGTCTTCCCCGCCTAGGCGTACTCTTCCATCTTGTCGAAGAGTTCCGTCACCGTGCGGACAGGCTTGCGAGCCAATCTCTCCGACAGTGGGCCCTTCCAGAGCCCACACGTGGCTGCGTTTATGACGGTGGTTTCGTTGACGCCTTTTACCTGACACTTGACCTCCGCAAATTTCCTAAAGAAGCTGCGGAGGATTCATTCGGGGCCTGCTTTATAGCGAATAGGTGCCCTGCATCTTCGGGTTCCATGTAATTTCCCTGGAAATTGTTGTGGATGAGGTCTCACAACTACTCGCATGCATATATGGAGCGCGGGGGGATGGTGAAGAACCATATCAGCGCTACGCCTCTGAGGGCGAGGATGACGCTCTTTGCCTTCATAGTATTGTCACCTCCGGCGGCCTCCACTGCGGTCTCATAAACCCAAAGGAATTCCGATGGGTCAGTGCATCCTTGAAAAGGCGTGACCTCCGGCATCTTAAATCCCTGCAGCCAGTGGGCGGTTTCCAACCTGACGCTTCCGGGAGTTGGGATCCCTGAGGCAATGGAGCAGTGGTTCGATTAGCCGAGGGGAGGCGACCTCGCCACGGTGATTGGCGCGGACCGGAGTGGGGCCGCGAGGGCCGTCTCTGGCAGGTGTTGGAGGGTCGCCATCTCACGGTGAAGATCCGCTAGTTGCCGCTGTAAAGCTTCGTACGACCCCTGACTTGTGCCCGCCTCCCCGAGTGGTGGGCTTGCCCGCTGCTCATCACTCCCGATGACGCCCCCATGCGTGGAGTTATTTGCTTCATCCTCCGTGGCCTGGGTGGAGGGTGGCGCTTCCGCGGAGGCTTTAGTTCGTTTCGCCCTCGGGGTACTTGGTGCTGCAGTCACGACAGCCGCTTCGGTTGCCGAGGCCTTGGACTTGGCCCTCTTCTGCGGGGCCATACTCGAGCTCGGGGTTTGTGCTTCGCAGCTTTCCTGCCGGTCCCAACGGAGGGTGCCAACTGTCATAGCAAAAAGGACTAGACAGTAGATAAAGGGGACCCCTGGTATACGCGGGGTACCCGAAGGGTCCTCGAAGAGGGGGACTGGTCGTCAGGAAGTGTGCTGAATTTATATATCTTTTGAAAAAGTCTCCCTTTCTTACATGGGGGTAGAGTGCTATTTATAGCCAATTAGCAAGGCACGCGATATTACATATCTACCCCTACAAGGTTACTACTAGCGTAGGGACAGCAGGGACCCCTACGCGTAGCTTCCGGTCCACGGTGGGCTTCTGTGGACCTGGCTCACCCGACCAGTGTGCCTGGTCCACCTGTCTTCTCCCTTCGCTCCTAGCAGGGATGCTTTAGACACCCTTCGGCCGACCCTTCGGGGGGGCCTTCGGGTTGCACTCGGGGTACCTCCTATACCCGTTGGCCGACCCTTCAACCGACCCTTTGGTGATCCTCCAGAGGCTTCGGGCCGCCCTCGGGGTACCTCCTGTACCCTTAGGCCGACCCTTGGGAGGCCTTGGGCGACTCTCTGGAGGATTCGGGCCGCCCTTGGGGTACCTCCTATACCCTTCGGTGACCCTTCGGCCAACCCATGGGAGGCCTTCGGTGACCCTTCGGAGGCTTCGGGCCGCTCTTGGGGTACTCTTGTACCCTTCGGGCAAACACCCCTGTGGGCCTTCTGCGGCTTTGGCACTGTTTGCCAGGTTGCTGGGGCCGGTGGGCTGCCCCTACGACAAGGGTTTTTTCCAGATTTTCAAAACTAATTTTGTAAAGGAAATTTGGATTAATGCATCAGCTGACGTCAGCCCTGGAGATAATGATTTCAGCCGAATTGTTTTTTAATGGAAAAAGAAGAAATTGCCACATGGGCTATGACGTGGCTGCCACATCAACAAAGGGCTGACGTGGCTGCTGACTAGGTGCCACGCGGGCTGCCACATAGGCACCGAGCAGTGGTGCGCTCGGTCCTAGGGCTCGCGCGACGAACGACGGTGCTCCAGCCGGCGGCGAGGGCACTAACGGGAGAGGAGGATGCGGCGAGGTGAGTATGTATGGTCTTGAAGTCGCGGCGGCGTGGGGAGGCCGGCGGCGAGGGCGAAGAGCAGTGGTGGCGATGGTTAATGGTGGCTTTGGGGTTCCGGCGATGGAGGAGGTTTAGTGAGGCGCGCATAGGGTAGGCGGTGGTCACACGATGCCAAAGGCGGTGGTCACGCAATGTTGGAGGCAGGGTCAATGGCGCTAGAGGAAGCTTGGAGGCAGCGCTAGAGGCTGCGGCGAGGGGCTCGGTGGTGACGGTTGAAGCTGGGAATCACGGCGAGCCAGGGCGAGAGTGTCGGGACCGGATTTCTGCATCCGAACCCTCTGTGTATTTCTGCACTAGTCCCATGATCAGTAGCTAGTGCACACGGTAGAAACATTGTTGATAACAAGTTTAAATCACGAATAACATTAATAAACAATCGAGTATCAGCCTTATGACCACTTATTACAAAAGATGCCGAAAGACCTTAAGTCTTACAACAGCGAAAACAAACTCCGAGTGGTGGCCCATCAAATTGCCCACCGGCATTCGACTGGGGAGCGCAACCTAGTACTCCGGGTGTCCTTCATCAAAGCTACATGCGAAGTAGTCGTAGTCCTCCTCCGTGTTGTTGAAGGCTTCTGAGATTTAATTATGAGTGTAGCATGTGAGTACATAAAGTACTCCGCGAGTCTTGGGAAAGATGCATATGTATAGCTTTAACAATTGAGCTTATATGGCTCTTTTGCATAAAGCAATATTTTAGGTTTAAACAATTTTCATAAAGCACATTTGACAAATGTAGATTCAATAAGTAAATTAATTGACATCACTAGTGGAGGTTCTAGCTACCAACCACTAGTATCAAGGCTCTAGCCACCAAGGTTTCAAGAATTGAGCTCTACCTACTCAACTGGCTCTAACTGCTAGAACCACATTCCAAGAGTTCCAACTACTCCCAGATTCCCAAAATATTTCTTTTAAAACCAAAACTGAAATCTACCATGTGAAAATGTACCTTGCTCTCCCTTGACCGTGGGTACGGCTATTCGAATAGTTTTACACACTGCAGAGGTTGTACAACTTGGCCCACACGAGATAATCAGCTTATAATGTCGGCCATGACACGCTTCCTTGGGCGTGCGAGTAAGCGATTATCACAAGGCCTTTACAATACTTTGTCCTAACATTAGCCTGCCCAATGAGCTTAACCCAAAGTCATGGGCGTCATTTACCATCGACCTGGAGCTCACCGTTGTGGGAGATAACCTGCCCAGACTTGGACGTCTATTACCAACGTTCGGCGCAAGCCCCGACAGATATGGACGTCAATTACCATCGTCTGCACTAACCAGGTAACACCTACCATCTACAGCCTGCGGGCGTAATGCTAGAACATAGTTAATTAGTTGGCCATCTCCGTTTCCATTTTGGACATGTGGTTGTACGGTTTTGCTCAGTTTGGATAATCACAAGCGTCGGTCCTTAATATGACTTGGACGGAACTTACCACAATATAAGATCTTGTGCTCTAGCTACACCCGCCTGATCTTACCATCCACCCAAGTCTAAAACATATTTTCAATGTTTTATTTTATTTTCCAAAAACCGACATTACCTAATGTCATACATTTCAAAAAGGATTTGCATAAAAGATAATAAGAGTTTTCTCCCAATGGGTGATCCAGACTGATAAGCATGTCTAAGTAATTCTACCACTTTAAACTATTCCACAATGTTGTAGTCAATATTGTGAATTTGCTATGCTATGATGACAATGGATTATGACAGCAATATCAAAGGAAGACATTAACAACTTTTAGGTTTAATTAACAACCTACAATTTAAATTTATCATTTTATGTAAATAGCAATGCATAATACTTTAAAAACAGAAAACATGATTTAAAAATCATAGGTAAAAAAATGGTCAAAGGAGACTCGCCTTCGGTGACGTTGGAGGTAAGCGCTTCCTGTTGATTCCAACTTGCGTCAGCGACGTCGGACTCTACACGCGCGCAACAGACCAAATAAATAACATAAAAAATAAAATCCAAAAATTACAAAATAAATACTGGTAGTAGAGAATGAATTTAGATGAATTTAGGAGAAAGAATCGTTGGATTTGGAGTTCGTATGAGAACGAACGAAATTCTACACAATAAATCCTCTAACAACACATGCATGTACAAAGGACCAACATGAGCTACTAGTTGCATGGCACTGTTCATGTTCTTCTTCAATTCGAACAGAAGCAAACAACAAACAACCGAACAAGAACAGCAAGCAACCGAACAAGAAGAAGCTCATGGCGTTGGCAGAGGGCTGGCCGACGGTGACTAGGCTAGGTGGAGCTCGGCTGGGTGGTGACCGGTCAAGCTCTAGCAGCAGTTGGCAATGGTGAAAGACAAGAAAGAAGATAGAGGTGACATTGGTGGGGAGTTCTAAAGCAAAGCACGGGATAAATTGAGGCTTGGCACAGCTAGAGGAAGTGGTGCTGACAGTGCGATTGCGATGAATCGAAGAATAGCTTATCGAAATGAAGATTATGTGGAATGGGCGAAGCTACTGTCAATGGAAAATCAGAAATGAGATGACTCTGATGATTCTAAAACTTGGAGAGAGTGCAAAGGAGTCGATGAAGAGATAGCATGCCAATTTATAGCTTCAACAGGAGCCGAATCGTCGGGAAGACAAAGAACTACGGGCAACAGCAATGTCGGTTCAAATTGGAAACGTAAGAAACGGCAGTGGTGCACTGATAGGATGCACAATGAAGGCATGGCATCGTGGGAGAGTTTAATGCAGCCGTTTCCCTTCAAATGAAATCGAATTTAAAGCTTTGAATGAGAAGAAATGAGGGAAGAGAAGGTGGCAGCCATTAATGGCGCTAGGAGCTCGGCCAGCTCGGCTGCAAGGCGTGGGGGCATGGGAGAGGGGAAGGGAGGGTGGCGCGGTGGAGTGGGGAAGGGGTGGCACTACCGGCGGTGAGGTGGCCGGAGTTGGGGCAAGGCAGCCATTGGCGCTAGACAGAAAGAAAATCAAAAGACTTGCTTCGGGAGGACATGCTATGGGAAGAAGAAAACTGTTGGGAGAGAGAGAAAGAAAGAGTAAAGAAAAGAAAAGAATTAAGGGGTAGTTAATAAGCAAATGAAAGAAAAGGAAGTGCTGGCATTGCATGCATGACTCTACACGTTAAGTGAGATTGCATGGGAGTAGAGAATTTGATGGGTGACCCGAAGGGAATAATTTTTTTTTTTTTATTTTAAAAGAAAAATAGAGAAGGGCAAAAATAAATAAATTGGACCAAAAGATTGGAACAAATATTTTTTGGAGATTTGAATTTGAATTTGGAATATAGATTGGAAATGGAGTTTTGGAATTTGAGTGGGAAATTGAAATTTTGAGATTTCCTTCCAGTAATACACATAAAATGCAGATAAGATCCAAATAAAATCCATACAATTTAAAATAATTAATTTGAAATTAAATTTTAGAGAAAGCGAATTTTGGGATGTTACAGAGAGGGAGAGGGCGATAGTGGGGAAATGCAAGAAGAGAGGGAGGCGCATCCGATGCTCACATTTATAGGGCTCGGGGAGGTCCGGAAGAGGAGGTTGGCGAGGAAGGGTCAAGTCGGCCATTCATGGCAAGCTTGCGTGCTCCGGGTTTCCGCGCGGAGAAGAGGGGAATAGACGGGAGGAGCGGGGTCGGCGGAGAAAGAGGAGTTTAATGCGCGCAAAATCGGGCGGAGATGGGGAGGAAAATGGGGATTTGATGGAGGTTGTGTCGGCCATTCATGGCGGTCCAAAGGAGGGCGCTGCGCATGGACCGGTGGGGAAGAGAGGTGCGGGGAAGAAGGTGCACGGGTGGCTGACAGGTGGGCCACCCGTGGTAGAGAGAGAGGAGCTGGGAGGCTCGGTTGGGCCACGCGCGGTGCGGACCTGGGTGGCTGGGCCGTGGGGAGGAAGGAGGAGGTGGGCCGAAGGAGAAAATCAGCCCAAGGCCAAGAGGGGATTTAAAATACCTTTTGATTAAAATAAATGCCAGAAAATGAAAAACAATTTTAGAAAATAGTTAAAATAGTCCAAAAATTCTAGGAAAATTCACAGAAGTCCCTTGAATTAAATAGGACTTAATAAAAATAATTTTATCTATATTTTGGCTTTTATTTTTCTAAATAAAATAGTTTTAACTTAGGGACAAAAGGAAAAACCATTTCTAAATTCTAGAAAATCCAATAAAAGACTTAAAATAATAAGTTTTGACTTTTAAATCCAAGAAAACTCAAATGAACCAACTTTAATTTAATTAAAGTTTGATTAATTTAAATTAAATGGTTTTTGATTTCTAAATTTCAAGTTAAGCTTTACCAAATCAATAAAACCAAATGGTTACTTTTAAATTTTGAAATTTTCAAAAACTCAGGAAATTTGAGATGTTACAAAGTGACATGGTGGTTTCAGTGTGAGCCGTATGGGAGAGACTTGCCAACATGAAAAGAATCGTTTGATCAACCTACACGTGGCGAAACATGAGATTGCTTCATAAAGATTAAACTCGGTCTTTGGAGAAGGATTGAGAAGGGGTATTTTGGTAACTTCACTAAAATACTGCCTTGATAGCTTTTGGCAAAACCACTGCGCAAGATGGCGCAAGGAGAGGTGGTTTAGATCAAATGAACCTAAAGATCACGAAGAAATGGATTTGGGAAGCCCTCTTCGTCATCCACTTTGAGAAGCGTGTGTGAGTGTAGGCCCGTTTGTGTGTGGGCTTAACGGGTGCCCATTAGGGTTTCCTCTCATGGCCTAACCTCCACTATAAAAGGGAGGGTGCTGGTTGTGCACCTCTAAACCCTTGTAGCCTAGAAACCCTAATTTGTGTTTTAGGGATAGGAAAGGAAAGTGGAGAGGCTAGGGTTCATGAGAGATGAATTGATTGTGTGCTCAAGTGTTGAGCTCTTGTCCTCCATGGTGGAGGGACTGTAAACCAACTTCAATCTCAAATCAATCCAAGCAAGATTCTTCAAGATGAGTCTCTTCTTGTTCTTGTTCTCTCTTTGATGATTTTTGGGTTTAGATGTTCCTTTGGTTTCTTACTAAGATCTTGCTTGCTGTGACATATTGGAATACATATAGGATCATCTTGATCATCTCTTACCCACGAGCAAGGTTTAGGATCAAAGTTTGATTTTTTTTAAAGATTCTTGTGCCCTCCTCCCTCATCTATGAAATTCATAGAACCTTGGCTTCGATCTTCTCGATCGTCGACTGGAATAGGTTTCTGACCTTCTTGATAGACAATGGTCAAAATTTGAGGAGATTTGGATCACTAGATCAAAAGTTGAGCCAATTTTGGATCTTGGTTGCGGGCTGAGTTCACTGTTCCTCACGTTTTTTTATTGTTCATCTGATAGTACCGGTACTCCCGTTCATGGTACTATCGCACTATTCACCAGCATGTTTTTTTGTGTTCTTAGTTGTTGTGCTTCGGGGTTTCGATTGGATTCAATACAAGACATCCACTGTGTTTGTTCATTGATCTTCATAGCTTTCATAGCTATTGGAGTAAAAAATTGAGTTGAATCCGATCATAGTGAAAAAGAGATAGTGCTTCTATTCACCACTCCCCCCCCCTGCCCAAATTCTAGTCGTCGTTTCGGTCCAACAAGAAGCAACCGAGCCATCTACTCTGTCAGAAGCAATGTCACATCCAAATTGGAGACAGGGGATGCAGGAAGAGTATGATGCTCTGCAGAGGAACAAGACATGGAAGCTCACACCAAGGTATTCTGGATAAAATCTGATAGATTCAAAATGGGTATATAAACTCAAGTACAAAGCAGATGGCACACTGGAAAGGCACAAGGCTCGACTGGTGACAAATGGGTTTAAACAGAGGCATGGAGTTGATTATGATAATACTTTTAGCCCTGTTGTAAAGCCTGCTACCATTCAGCTAGTCTTGTCTGTTGCTGTAACAAGAGGATGGGAACTTCGGCAAGTAGATGTGACAAATGTGTTCTTGCATGGTCAACTCTAGGAAGAATATATGCGACAACCTCCGGTTTTGAAGATCCAATACTGCCTAATCATGTTTGCAAGTTAGACAAGGCAATCTATGGTTTGAAACAGGCTCCCCGGGCTTGGTATTCTCGGTTCAGCCTCAAACTTCAGGAAATTGAGTTTGTATCGTCCAAAGCTGTCGGTTCTCTGTTTGTGCTCAAAAACAAAGAATTGATGATTTATGTCCTAGTCTATGTAGACGATATAATTATTGCCAGCTCTTCTCCTACTGCAGTAGATCAGTTGGTGAGGTAGTTGCAAGATGATTTTGCAATCAAGGATCTTGTCAAGCTGCACTATTTTCTGGGCATTGAAATTGTGCCCACGCGACATGGAGTTCTTCTGTCACAAAAGAAGTATTTGCTTGATCTTCTAAAACAAGCCAACATGAAGAATTGTAAGCCTGTTGTGACTCCCATTACATCTTCAGAAAAGCTCACTAAAGATTTAGGAGAGTTCCTGACATCTGATGAAGCAACAAAGTACAGAAGCTTGGTAGGAGCTTTATAGTACTTGACAATACAAGAGCTGACATCTCTTTTACCATGAATAAGGTTTGTCAGTATCTACATACACCTACTGAAAAACATATGGGGGATGTGAAAAGAATTCTACACTATTTGAAGCATACGACAGATGTTGGATTAGAGATAAGAAGATCATCTTCATCTCTACTCAGTGCATTTTCAGACGCTGACTAGGCAGGTTGCTCAGATGATAAGCGATCTACAGGAGGTTTTGCGATCTTCTTTAGAGAAAATATGGTGTCGTGGAGTTCAAGGAAACAAACGACTGTTTCTCGTTCTAGCACTAAGTCATAATACAAATCATTAGCCAATGCTATTGCTGAAGTCACTTGGATCTAATCTCTGCTTGCAAAACATGGAGTTTTTTAATCAAAAGCTCCAATACTGTGTTGTGATAATTTAGGAGCCACATACTTATCTGCTAATTCGGTGTTTCATGCTAGAACCAAGCATATAGTGGTTGATTTCAATTTTGTGATAGAGAAGGTAGCCCTCAAAATGCTTGATGTCAGGTTCATTTCGTTTGAAGATCAATTAGCAGTCATTTTCACAAAACCACTGCTGACTCGGAGCTTTGAACGACTACGCACTACTAGAAACCGCTTATTTCCTGAGTGCCTATATGTTTACTGAGTGTCTAGACAAAAACACGCAGGCAGGTCCCGAGTGTTTCATAGGACACCTGGGACAGAAAGTCAGCACTCGGTACAAATAACTTTCCCGAGTGTTTCCCATAACACTCGGGAGATCAAGACATAAAAACGGGATCTCAACACGGTCTGGACGGAGTGAAATATAATCTCGAGTGCATAAAAACAGAAACACTCGGGAAAAGGGCAGTGCTGCGCCCTTTTTTCCCCACCGCGCCTTTTTTTCGCTGCTAACCCTACATCCCACTAGATCCCCAATCCCCGCAGCCGCCTCCCCGTCCTCCTCCTCCTCCCTCCTGCTCCCCCCTGCACGACACCTTCCCTCCTCCGACACCGCCGTCCTCCTCCTCCCTCCTCTCGAGTGCCGCCCACCTCCTCCCTCCTTCGACACCGCCGTCCTCCTCCTCCCTCCTCTCCGACGACCTCCTCCTCCCTCAGCCCTGGCTAGATCTGGATCTTGCGACTCCCTTCTTCGGTTCCCGCGTCCTCCTCCTCCGCTGGTGCTCCACCTCCCCATTTCTCCTTTTTCATCTCAGGTGATTTCCTTGGCGCTCCTTCCTCCCTCCATTTCCCTTGACGCCTCTTCCCCAGCTCTCTCGGCCGGCCCCCTGGTGGCCCGGCCCCTCTGGCCCATGCACCGCCCCTGTTGCTTGCTTGCCCGCGTGGCCCGCTCGGCCTGCTCCTGGCTGTGCCTCCCCTGCGCCCGGCCCTTGGCTCCCATTCTCTACTTCCCCAATCTCTTCATTTCTCTCCTCATGGTGATTTACTCCTGGCCGACTTGGGCTCATGGCACCATGAGCTTCTTGGTGCCGCCCGTGAAGCCCCACCGGCTTGCGCCCGCACCCGTGCCTCCGGCCTCCTGGCTTGCTCGTGCGCTCTCCTGGGCTCGGCCCGCGGCTCGGCCTTCGGCCGCCGCACCTACCCTCAGTTCCCCTGTTTCGGCCCCTACCCGTGCGCCTGCCCTCGCGGCTCGCTCGGCTTGGCTCGCTGATTTTGTGGGTGAAGGCCGGGTGGTTTCTTTTCTTCCCCTTTTTTCTCTCTACTGATGTTATGGTTTTTGGTGCTGAGCTTGATTTAGTTTCGGATTCTGATGCTTTTTGTTTATGCATGGTGAGGGAAATGGCTAGGGGTTGAGGCATGGTGAAGGTGCTGGTCGGCAGGCAAATGTTTCAGCTGGTGATTCTGTCATAGTTAGCAGGTATAGAGTTCAACCTACCACTAACCTATACTTCTCGTAGTTCTTTGTCTTGTTATTTATCTTGGTAATTTTGTGTCCAGTTTTGATCCTCCTGTTGTTTTCAATCTGGCTTTGCTCACACTAGAGCTAGCGTATGTTTGGGCAAAAGACAACCAAAATGAGGTAAGTTTGCCCCTTTTGTTGATTGCAATTGTCATATGTAAATGCTTGGTTGATGATTTATCATATGCATGAGCTTGGTTTTGCAGCTGGATGCTGTTTTGCTTGCCCAACAATTGCGGAAGAGATTCCTTGGTCAGGTAGGCCATATGTTTGCATGGAACATTCTAGTCTTCTCTCTCAGTAGGCCTTGTTTCTTCCATGAGGCTATTTTTTTCTGTATTTGTCACTGAACATTTTGCGGGTTGATAATTAGATTAAGTTTCCAGTTTAATTTGATAACATTGCTTTTACTTGTGTGTGTCAAATCAAAAGTATGATGTCCTTGTAGGTCATGACTTTTTTTTTAGATAAAGGAAGATTTTATTGAACTCAGCCGATTACATCAAGGTGATACAACCATACTGAGATCTCTCCCGGCCTCTACATAACTAGGATGTACACATCCAAGACACTCACGACACCCACAAAATTAAAAGTCAAAGAAGTACAGGGGAAGAATCAAGGGCCATCAATCCCGAGACTAGATCGCCACCCATGTCCTCGGGTAAAATATTCTCGACCACCGCTCCAAGTGTAGACACCCATAATAACCAAATCCCGTGAACCCGCTTCGTAGAATAACCGGTCTTGTGCACCAATGGATAATTAAATAAACCACCGCAAAGGAGAAGCAATAATTTTTCTATCAAAACCATATCATTCTGCATAACCAAAGCGACCAACAAGTAAATGGTATTACCTAACAGACATATAGTTGTAAATCATTCGGACTCCCTAATCCAACCGTAAAACATGTGAGAAACATGATGAGTAGATCCGATCCCACTAGCCATATGTATAACAGTCCAAACCGGCGGGCAAAATGACATTCAAAGAAAAGATGTTTAATTGTCTCCTTACAATGACAAAAACAACAATCTTGATTGCCTTGCCAATTACGTTTTGCTAGGTTATCCTTAGTTAACACCACTCCACGGTGGAGATACCAAAGGAACACCTTAACCTTCGAGGTACCCTTAGTTTCCATATTCGTCTA
Source organism: Phyllostachys edulis (assembly GCA_036346405.1). Classification (NCBI taxonomy): domain Eukaryota; kingdom Viridiplantae; phylum Streptophyta; class Magnoliopsida; order Poales; family Poaceae; genus Phyllostachys; species Phyllostachys edulis. The sequence goes on from CM070546.1 coordinate 104,902,143, forward strand.
TTTATATTAGGGACATCACTATGCACTAGTGCTAGATAATGAGACTTCACGTTGAATTGCCCATTAGAGGATAAGTTCCAATCTAAACTCATCTTGCTCTGAATTAATTGTATATTAGCGATGCGTGGTAATAGGTTATTCCAAGCCACTAGTTTTGAACCAATTAGATCCCTTCTCCATGAAAAATTTGGATGGCGACCGAAGACTTCCGCAACAGACACCGCTTTTGCCTAACAATATTGTAAAGGCTGAGTCTTGTTCATGAGGTTGCATTTCCCAACCAAATGTCTTCCCGAACCTAATTTGGGAACCATCTTTGATTATGAATGATCCAAAACGGAAGAAATCTGGTTTCACCTTCATTAGACTTGCCCAAAATGAGAATCGGCCTTTTCCACTTGAACTGCGATGATTTGGGAGCCCAAATATTTATTTCAGATAGCCGCCAAACTCCATCTCGTAGTAAGCAACCTAAATAGCCACTTGCTAAGTAAGGCTATGTTTTTAATGTCCAAATCATGGATTCCTAAACCCCTTGATCTTTAGGACGACACACTATGTTCCATTTAGCCAAACGATACTTCTTTTTTGACCATCACTCGCCGGAGAAGAACCTAGAGCGAAAGTAGTTAAGTTTGTTGAGTACCCTCTCGGAATCGCAAAGAAAGACATCATGTACATTGGGAGGTGCTAATCGAAGTTAATCGGAGTGAGTCGTCCTCCTATGGATAGAAGTTTCCTTTCCGACTACTAAGTCGCTTTCAAATCTTTCCACCACTTCTTTCCAATCGGCATTTCTTAGCTTCCTATAATGTATAGGGATACCCAAGTACCGAATTGAAATTCACGTGGAGCAACCAAATAACTCTGTATATTCTTGCTCAAAATCTCTAGCTTTGCCAAAGCAGTATAATTCACTTTTATGGAAATTAATTTTTAGTCCCGATAGTTGCTCAAAAGCATAAAGCAATAACTTCAAGTTTCGAGCTTTCTCCAGATCATGTTCCATAAAGAGCACCGTATCATCAGCATATTGTAGGATAGAGAGTCCACCATCAATAAGATGTGGTATAATCCCTGCAATTTGCCCATCTGATTTGGCTCTATTGATTAGAACAGCCAACATGTCAGCTACGATGTTGAAGAGCATCGGCGATAAAGGGTCTCCTTGTCGTAAACCTTTCTTAGTCTGGAAGAAATGTCCTACCTCCTCATTGACTTTGACTGCCACACTCCCTCCCGATACAAAAGACTCAACCCAAGCAATCCACTTGGATGAGAAACCTTTCATCCGTAAGGTTTGCATTAGAAAAGGCCATTTGACCTTATCATAGGCTTTTTCAAAGTCTACTTTAAAAATCACCCCATTCAAATTTTTACGATGTAATTCATGTACTGCCTCATGTAGGACTACAACTCCTTCAAGGATGTTACGTCCTCGCATAAAAGCAGTTTGTGTAGGACTCACCACATGGTCCGTCACTGGATTAATTCTGTTTGTCGCGACTTTGGTGAAAATTTTGAAACTGACGTTTAACAAACAAATTGGCATGTATTGCTGAATTCTGTTTGCTTCTTGAACTTTTGGAAGTAGTGTTATTACCCCAAAGTTGAAACTGAACAGGGGGAGATTTCCAGCATGGAATTCCTTGAAAAGATTCATCAGATCATCCTTGATGATATCCCAAATTTTTGATAGAACTCCGCCGGAAAACCATCCGGTCCAGGAGCCTTATTATGTGCCATTCCAAAAACAGCTCCCCGAACCTCCTCCTCCGAAAAAGGAGCCGTAAGGAACTCATTTTCCAATTCCGTAACCTGGGATATATCCTCTATAAAAGATTCATCTAGTGTAAAGTGAGAATCCTCAGGTTGACCAAAAAGTTTCTTGTAGTAATTAGTAATGTATGATTTGAGTGCTGTAGTCCCTTCTATTTTTCCTTCTTCCTGATCAAGGCAAAAAATTAATTTCTTCCTATGTTTACCATTGGCTACCATGTGATAATATTTCGTATTATTATCACCCAAAAGGACGTCAAACACCTTTGCTCTTTGGTACCATTTGATTTCTTCCTCACGGAGAAGTTTAGCTAACTGATCTCTTGATTGAGCGAGCCGCTTGCTCTCTCGAGTCGTTAAGTCACGCACTCACAGAGATGTCCGAGCATCAATGGTAGTTTGGAGACAAGCTTCATTGCTTATATGAACCGCTAGTATGGGCTGCCCAACCCTCGATAAGCTGCGTAATGCACTCATCTTATTGTTCCATCGTTGAATGGAGTTGCAACCTATAACCGGTTTGTTCCAGATTTCCTTTACAAGGTCCCTAAAATCCTCACGAAGAACCATCCTAGTTCAAGTTTGAAGCGCTTATGGTTTCTTATGGAAGGCGCCTTCGATTTGAAGTAACAGAGGTGTGTGATCCAAATACCTCTGTCAGAGCATGAACCGATACCAAAGGATACTTGGATTCCCATTCTGTTGTCATTAGAACTCTGTCAAGCTTCTCATAAGTTGGATTTGGAAGGGAATTAGCCCAAGTAAACTGTCGTCCCGATAAAGCTATTTCTCTAAGGTCAAAGCTGTCAATTACAGCATTGAAAAGAAATGGCCACCGAGAACTATATCGATCGTTGTTCTTTTCACATCTTGCATCTTAAAATGTTAAAATCTCCACCAATTAATGTCGGAAGGGGTTTTGTTGACACGCATACGAACTAACTCTCGGTAAAAGCGGCTTTGAAATCATCCTGCGCAGGCCCATAAATCGCCATCAGAATCCATTTGAAACTGTCCTCCTTATTAGTCAAATGAAATTTGACATAAAATTCGCCTTTGACAATCAAAAACAAATCTAAAACAGAGGCATTAATTCCAAGTAAAATGCCCCCAGATCTACCACGTGGGGGGAGACAATGCCAAACGAAATCTGCTCCCCCAGAGAGGCGGCTGAGACTCGTCTTTGACATGTCATTCTTCCTCGTCTCCAAAATTGCCACAAAATCTAAATTGTATTCCTTTATACAATCCGCCACATACCTAAATTTAGCCAAGTCCGAAAGACCTCTGCTATTCTAGTATATGCCTTTCATGAGGACACAACTCGAGAGGGTTTATTTTTAGCCGAACGGGCTTTGTGTCCTTTCTTCTTGCTTGATTTAGATTTTCTTGCAGAAACCATCAAGTCACTAATTGTAGTGCTCAAGTCTGCCTCATCTAATCCAACCTCTGAGACTTCCTTTACTAAGTGATCGAGTAGGATACCGTTATATACAACATCCTTGTCATCACTAGCCTCAAAAGGATTATCTCCATTAAAAGTTTGAGAATCAATTGATCTAGGAATTTCAACTTATTAACCGAAATAGCAATATCATTACCAGTGGAACCCAAAGAAACTCCCACATTATTTAGCTGAGATAAAATACGATCATCAGGTAAATACCGAATTGAAACAGTATGTTTACCTTGTATGAGAGGAGTTGCAGGGGTATTGGTAGGAAAGAAAGGCTGAAAGGCACTCATCTCCTTTGGAGCCCTATCCAAATTGCGAGCCGCCGTACGCTTCATAGCCTTGCTCAAAGAGTCCTCATCAGCAGCGGAAATGCCATTGTTGTCCACATTTACCCGGCTGCTTCGACGAGGCACAATGTAACTCTCCGGGGATGGAATTATGGTGCTGCTCCTCCCATTAGGCTTTGGTGTCTCCAGCGAAACTGCTAGCAAAGCATTCTTGCCATACCGTTCCTTATTTCGATTGCACTCCATGGAGATCGGATGCACCTCATCGCTAATCGCAGGGCTCTTAGGCGGCGACGACGATGAGACCTCCACTGGCGGTTCCTACCAGACACGATCACGGTGTTGACGACATCCGCACTGCCCACATGCCGCAAACTTCCTGGTGAGGAGGAAAACACCGCAGTATTCTTTTGTCGCTGATCTCCCGGCAAAGAGGCATCTGCATTGCCCACGTGCTGCGAACTGCCTGGTGAGGAAGAAACCACCGCAATGCTTTGTCGCTGGCCTCCAGGCGAAGAGGACACCGCAATACACTTTTGTCGCTGTCCTCCCGGCGAAGAGGAAGTCGCAGTAACAGTAGGTGTCAACGGCAAGCAGACTTGCTCTGTGTTCGCAGCCGGTTTGGTCAAAGAAGAAGCCATGTCCACTTGTCAGGTGTTCTCTCAAATGGGCGATCGAATCCTAGGACTCGCGTGATCGAGCTAACCCAAGAAGCTCCCGCAATCCTAGGACTCATTTGAACAGAGCTACCCTACGAGGCACTCATTTGAACAGAAGCTACTCAATGAGGCTCCAAAGATCCCAACAAAGCCCATGTCCATGACAATAGGGCGAAGCGGAGGAGGAGGCTCTTTGTTGTCGAACGGAGTAAGAGCTAATCAGATAGGAACTATTCCAGTACCTGTCCACTTTGAGGCTCACCAGATGAACTACCTTTGAGACGCTTGACTATTTGATGAGGAGAATCATCACCCTGAGGACCTCCCTCAGTATCAGCCCCATCATCATCACGACCCAATGTATCATCAGACCTCGCAAGCGCGCCGGTTGGAAATCTTCTTCCTCAAGGGAAAACGTGATAGAGTAACCGAATTTCCCAAACACCGTGTCAGTGGTGAGGGGTAAATCTTCCCGGCTGAGCAAACATACCTTGATGCGAATGACCCCCTTACAACGAAAAGTGAGCATATCCACATCTTGTGTAGCTCCGATGAGAGTCCCCAACGCCCAAAAGCCAAGGTAATGTCGCCATGGATGAGGGACGCCTGTGACATGCACCCATACCTCGTCAAGCTGGTAGACTGGAACCACATCCGAGGAAGGACGCCATTCTGAAATCGTGATGGAAACTCCATGATTCTTTAGCCTGAATTCAACATCATCCAACCGTTTCAGCTCCTCCTCAGAAGGAAAAGTGACAAGAAAAGCATTATCACCATGTGGCAAGGCCTCCCAATTCCAATCAGAACGGACGAGACGAGTCAATTCCTTTTGTACCACACAAGCTGCAAGGTGCCCACCCATAATTGTGACCAAAGTCGCCGGACAAAGATTAGGCATATCCACGTTCAGATCAAAGTCCTGAATTTTCAGAAAACCAAGTTTCTGTTCACCAAATCCAAACAAAGTTGCACTCGGTTTTGGCATCTTGAGTAGAGGACATTTGGCAGGAAGATGAGGATCCTTCTTGTTACAAATGTGACAATCAAGATTGACTAGACAAACATCCATCAAATGGCCATTCGCTTTACATCCGAAGCAATGCAGGGCGGGTGAGCTTTTTTGTCCTTACCATCGGTTTTTCGCTCCAAGATGCCCAGATTGTTTCGGTATGACCATCCGATCCAAGGTGCCGACTGCTTCCACTGCCTGCATTGGTTGTGTTGATTTTGTCGGTTGGACTACAGTAGTGAAAACAGATTGTGGCGCCACAGCAGAAGACGCGTTCCCCTGGAGCTGCCGGTGAAATCTTCCCCGAGGACGCCGGCGATAGCCACCTCGCATGAAGTCGCAGCGGTATTCCTCTTGATTGCGAGGTCGGCGAGTAAAGTTGGGCGGCGGCGGTGGTAGTTCTTGCTGTGGCGGATAATGTCTCGTTATTCGGTTCTTTGGCGGCGGCGCCGATCATGGAAAGTGTTCCCGCCGCCATCGGCGTAGCTAGGGCGTGAAGTGTTGATGCAGACAGAAAAATTGGTGATCGCGTAGATGAGGACGATATCACGAAGGTCCCCAATCGATCTCCGTAAAGACGTTTACTCGCCGCCCAAGCAGACGACCCGTCCACGAAAGCCTTTTTCAAAATTTGAATCGGCCCGCTGATGGCTCTCCCGATCCGAATTGTCTCTAACATTGCGACCGGTTCCGCCATCGGCAGTGTCGTCTTCGTCATGAAGTCATCGAGGACCGCCGCAAACGTGGACGAGGAAGAGGACCTTTCCATGGCCGGATCAACCATCCACGTTGTTGCCGTTGTTGACGTTGATGACTATCCGAAGTATGTAAATTGCGGCGGCGAGAAACTAATTTCCAATTGCCACCACCATCGCAAGAAGAAACCGGCGATGAGCCGGAGGGGCAAAGACTAACCTGTTGCGGTGAGGCTGGAAGCTTGGCCTGTTGTCTCTCCCACCACCTGGATGCTGGAGTTGGGTAACCAACCTCTGCCCAAAATTCTTGCACCGGGGTTGTCTCCTCAGTTCGCGATGCACCAGCGTCGACTGCCGACTTCTGTTCACCGCTGGCCGCAGGAATACCAGCGTCTTCACCCCCAACATCTTCTGACTCTATCTGTGAGAGACTCGCAAAACGAGATCCTCGTTGTGGAGAAGCCGGGCGAGGCGCCAGTGTGAGCCGGCGTTGACAGTGGAGGTCGTCGTCACTGTCTCCGCCTGGCATCTCAGGCTGAAGATTCTATTCTATTGACATAAACCAAGCAAGTCACATACTTGATCTTTTTTGGCTTGTATATTTGCATCTTCAATTCTCACTTACAACGGACCTTCTCTTGGCCGATGGATGGTCATAGGATTATCACGACCTGGCAAAAGGTGGCATTTGGATTGTATGGAACGAACTATGTCTTCACTGTCAATCAAGCTTTGCTAGAGGGTCAAGAGAGTTCCACACCATTGGACAGAGGCTTCCTGTCGAGTGACACATACATCATATTTGAGGCAGCTCCAAATTCAGGAATTAAGGTTCCTTCGGTACCTTTGCTTTCTGCAGTTATATTTCGTAGAAGGCACTATAATGCCCTGTTTTATACCAGCAGTGATAACCAACTTTTGACTTTCTTATGTTTAATAGTTATGAGGTGCTTCTATTTGCCTAGTTCCATCGCTTTCCATATTCTCATGAAGTTGACACATTACTGTGTTCCTGCTATGAGGGTGATTTGTTGCAGACTAATGGTCAAATAGACTAATGTCAGATGATTAGATGTCAGTTAAGTAAGGTCGAACTATATATTAACATATGTTCCTTGAACCCAGATTGTAAATGGACCTGAAGTCTTGAGCAAATTTGTTGGAGAAACAGAGAAGAACGTGAGAGATTTATTTGCGGATGCTGAGAATGAACAGAGAACACGTGGTATGGTGTTTCATCAAGAAAATTCTTTCTTTGCCACTCTTTATACTTTCATTTGCTCTTATGTTACTTCAATTTTGTTCCTTTTCAATACAGGCGATCAGAGTGACCTTCATGTCATCATCTTTGATGAAATTGATGCTATCTGCAAGGTAAAGTCCTTGCTCCCTTTGCTTCGCATCGTTATGTTGTTTAGCTTTCTCAGGACTTCTGAGGAAGAGGTGTAGCATTCCTGTCAGTGTGTATATCTTAGCCCTGCGTTGAAGTTTTTACCAACTTTGGTGGCAATAAGAAGCTTTAGAGAATGCTACTAAAATTTTGGGTGCATGTACTTAACACTTGAAATATGAGTAGTTAAATGTGCATCATTGGAGAAGATTTTATAAGATCCATATCATAGAAATTGATGTCATGCCATTAGTAGTTTGTGACTGATCGAGTTAGGAGATCACTTTCTGATGACCGCTTTACAATTTGTTGCAATTTTAGCTATGTTTTCTTCTGGCCTTAGCTTTGACCTTTGAGTCTCTTTTATGGTAATGACATCCTCCTGCTCTTGCTCACAGTTGCGTGTCTGGATGACTACATCGGCAAAAGTAAAAAGATCCCGGTGGCAATGTCAAAGAGGATGGACAGGAATAAGTGGATTGTTGGGGGCATTATCGCGACACTTGTTCTAGCTATCCTTTTCATATTGTACTTCAAGCTTGCTTCCCCTGAGATACTCCAAATGCACCTCGACAATTGGTGTACCAAACATTGACTTCGTGAACTACTTAGAACTGTTATATGTATTATGCCTTGTGCCTGGCTTTTCGAATTTGAACTCGAATATGTTGTGGATGTCCGATCTATATATGTGAATGTTGTATTGTGAACTCGAACATTATGTCAATATTGTATATATATATATATATATAATGATTTGTGGCTAATTGATGGTATTTTTCTTGTTGTGAAATGTATGGTCTGTTTGATTGCTAAGTTTCCTGTCAACGTGGTTCAAAAATTGTACGTACAAAATTGGTGCATTTGCTGTTTGAGTATTTCCCAAGTGTCTTTGGCTGATATACACTCGGGAAAAACCAACTATCCTCGAGTGTCCTTGGATAACATACACTCGAGAAAGTATTTTGTTAATTTCCCGAGTGTCCTTAGTTGATATACACTCAGGAACAACCAACTATTCCCGAGTGTCCTTGGTTGAGAAACACTCGGAAAAGTATTCCACTACGGTGGTTGAACCCGTTGTGCTAACTATTCTCCCGAGTGTTGGATGTTTCCCGAGTGTAAATCTGAATACTCGGGAAAGTTATTTTTCTCGAGTGTAACTCTTGGGAAACCAGTTTTTACCTGACTAAATGACCCCGAGTGTTTTTTCCTAATGGCTGACCTTTGGGAATGAGTATCCCGTGTGTTTTTGGTATTTTCCCGAGTGTTTCAGGCACTTAGGAAATTGACACTTTCTGATAGTGTTGATACAATCTCAACCTTACAGCGCCGGGTTAAGATTGTGGGAGGGTGTTAAGAGGCATAATTCTTGTTTAGATACTATCTCTTAATCTATCTCTCAATGTGTAAATCAAATTGTAGTATGTTGTAATCTCGCATCTTTATGCGTGTGTAATCCGGACTGTTCATAATATATAAGCTCACCAACCGCAGCCTGGACTGTGCATAATATATAAGCCACCTACCGCAGCCTGTTGGCTTGCGCAAGTCTCAATCCTTGTCTTCAAACCTAAATTGATTTCTTATATAAGCCTCCTACCGCAGCCTGTTGGCTTGCGCAAGTCTCAATCCTTGTCTTCAAACCTAAATTGATTTCTTCACAATCCCGGAGTTTGTTTTAGCTTGGGCTGCTGATGATTTAGTCAGTATCCAGTTAATAAAGCGATCTTTACTCTCATTTTTTTGTATATATCCCTTTCGAATCACTCATGCTGAATATTTTACTTTCAGATTGCACTGATTTATCAACAATACGCCACTCTATGACTGGAGAAGGTATGGCGGCTTAGGAGAAAACATTAATCATTATGAACTTTTAAAATACATGTCTTTTTGAGAGAAGCAACAGGAAGCTACCGAGGCACCGAGCAGATTGGGACAGGCTGAGCTAAGATGAGTACAAGAGGTGTATGTTATAAACAGATAAAGCAATATAAAAGAATTCTCATCTCTATCTCTAACATATCTCTAACAACGACGTCTTCTGCTATGTAACACATTTGTTGTTGACCTTTTCTGTCCACATTTTGCATTGCTTTGTACTCTGCTCTGTTCCTTAATAAAATTTAGGCTGGCCAATCTTCGGCCTGCCCGGCTAAATGACACGTCCACACAACTCATAGAAGCCAGACGGCACCATGCGCTACATAAAAACAGATCAAACCTGGGCTAACGAAAGAAAGCATGCATGCAAACAAATGTCTCGGTCTCTCGGTCAGCCTCCTGTTTGATTGTGCATCCGATTTTCCAAATAACCTCTTCAGTCTGAACTCCGGAGTTATTTTAACTTTACTCCATCTTGGTCAGAACATTTTCCACCGTGACAGAGGAAATCACAAGAACGAGTGCCACCGCATTAGGGGATGAAGAAAGAAACTTCTTCGTGTTAGTACAAATCGTGTTGGTACAAATCATGCCAGGAGTCCTCAAGATTTATCCTAATGGAGCGTTTTGCGAATGGCCTCAAACCGGGAGCTGGGCTTTGTCGTACGTGACTCGACAGTGGAGGTGATTTGTGCAGGAGTGGGTAAACTAAAGCATGTCCAGCATGCGGAACATGCAGAGACAGAAGCTTGTCTTCGAGATTTGCGAGTGGCTTCATACCTCGGCATGTCGAGGGTTATTGTTGAAATGGATGCCGCAAGCATGGCGACAGACCTACAGAATGCTGAATCAATGAAGACCAGGAGCTAATGCTTTTGGCGTACGTGGAGGCGAAGGTAATTTGGTTGAATTGACCGAATGTTTCTGGCCAGATGTAATCCCGGAGTTTGTGACGTTTGCAGTGACATCTTGGTCAGAACATTATCCACCGTGACAGAGGAGATCACAAGAACGCGTGGAGGTAGCTCGCTACGACAGGGATTGTAACACCCTAAAAATTTTAAAAATAAAAATAGAGAATTTTTAAAACTTTTTGTATGTTATCTATACCATCTTATTTGCCTACCTTGTCCGAGCCCCATAGCCCCTTTCTTGCCACTTCCCTTCCTCCTTTCCCCTCCACCGAGCACAGGCAAGAAAAAGGCGCAAGCACCACTTCGGCCACCGTGCCGCTGCCACCATTCTCACCGCTCGGTGAGCTCTTCGCCTCACCACCCACGGTACAACACGTTCCGGAGCCCAAACAACCTTCCCTCCTATTAATACCATCTTATTTGCCTACCTTGTCCTGTTGGGTTGATCTCGGCTAACCACCTCCGAGATTCACGGGGGTCACGCCCCACTCGCACGCCTTGATCGGGGGCGCAACCGACTTGTTGGTTTTCGGTCCCGTTCACCTAGCGCCATATAATTAGGGGACTCGGCAGGCTTTGGATCTACTGGTTCTGGGCTACGACATCCCACACACTCCCGATCTCTCACGGGTGCTACGGTGACCGAAGACCGCAACACCGCCGTCTCCTCTACTGCTGCGAAGACCGAAGGCCTCCGTCGGAACCGAGACGCTGCTGTGCTCGCCCACGCCAAGTCCCGGCTCTACATCGACGGATCCGGCTCCACTCCGACGCATCTACAAGCACTCATGGCTTCTTCAGTTCGGGTATGTAATCACGCTTCGCCTAATGACTAGACTAGGTGTTCATCAATTGAGATAGGGTTTAATGTTGCTTAGACTTAGATTAATGCCCACATTTGGTATCAGAGCCACCCTAGACTCATCTTGAACCCTAATCAGTCACAACCGAACCGGATTACATGATTAGTATTTCGGATTTAGCATTTAGAAGGAGGGGAATCAAGAAATTTCGCAAAATCTCTAACGAAATCCCCAAAACCGGATCCACCCGAGCCCAAATTGGAACCCAAGAATAGTAATCGACGGCGGATACTTATGTTTTTTTGGGGATCTTTGGAGCCTCAAGCCGCCGCCTCATGTCTGTCGCCGTCGCCGACGGCTGTACTCATGCGCCAAGCCGCAATCTCAAGCCGCCGTTGGCGTGCGCGTGCCAGCGCCGCCTCGGTGAGCTCCGCATGCCGCGCCACCGATGCTCGATGCGTCGCGTCACCGTCGGCGCGTGCGTGCGGTTGCCGCTGCCTCAAGCCGCCACTCTGCGCTTCCCGCACGCTGCGCCGCCGCCGGGGCAGCCGCCTCTCTTCTTGCGATGATTCCTTGTTGGCCATTCTTGCCGCCGCCCGTTCTTTTCGAGGAGTAGGGGAGAAATCTTTGCTAGGTTTAGGGTTTTTGGGTCCTTTATCCTCTCGGGATCCATCTCAGCCGCTCAATGAAATCCAACGGCCATCGGCGTTTCGGGCTGGTTGAAAGCAATTGAATAGGGCCGGCCGGTGGCTGAGTTTTTGGGCCGGCTAAGGCTTTAGAAAATGGGCCGGCTGTGCACTGTTTCGGGCCGGCCGAGAGAAATTTTTTATGGGCTGACTGAGAGTTAAACATTATGACTAGTTGGCTGATTAATGTTCATGAAGTTGATGCACTGTTTTTAATTAATGTTTGGATTGCCAAATAAATATATATTATAAATAATGTTTGGTCTCTAATTAAAATTGAACCAACGAGATATTTTGATTAGAGATTTTTATGTTTTATTTTGGCATTATGTATACATATGATTATATTCTGACCAACGTTGTTTATAATCATGTGTCGCCATATTAAATTTTAAGTTCTTTTTCCATTTTCTGCCCAACGGTGATATGGATTAGAACTGTAGTTTTGCATGTTGTTAATCAAACCAACGTAGGGTTAATTGCATGCAATATATCTTTATGTTATTTTTAATTTTTGCAGCAATAAACGCTTCAAATGTTGCCGCCACAATTGACAACATTGAATAGCTTGCGGGAAGCAATTTTCCCGCTTGGAAAGAAAGAATTTCAGTTGTCCTTGGAGTTTTAGACCTTGACTATGCGTTAAGGGTGACCCCTCCCATTCCCCCACCGACGGTGAGGAAAATTATGATGAGAAAAAGAAAACTTATGACACTAATCTTTGAAAAATGGGAGCGGTCCAACCTTTATCACCGATGATAATGAAGACCTCTATCTCAGTTGGGATCAGGGGAGCAATCCCAGATTCCGAAAATGCTAAGGAGTACCTGGCTTCAGTTGAGGAGAAATTCAGAGGCTCCACTAAAGTCTATGCCAGTACTTTAATCCAAAGGCTCTTAACCACTAAGTATGACGGGTCCGGTAGCATAAGAGAGCATATCATGATGATGACTGATATGGCTGGAAAGCTCAAGGGCATGGACATGGAGATATCTGATGGTTTCCTAGTCCATTTTATTATGACCTCTCTTCCTTCTGACTACACTGCTTTTAAGATAAATTACAATACTCAGAAAGATAAATGGAGCATGAGCGATTTAATCGCCATGTGTGTCCAGGAGGAAGAAAGGATAAGGACCGAAAAGAAAGATCTTGTGAATCAAGTTGGCGGTCCTAACAAAAGGAAGTTCTCAGGGGACTTCAAATCCAAGAAAAAGCTGCATTACTCCCTAATTCAGATAAGTCGGGGCCTAAGGTGCACAATACACCTAAGCCCCATGTTGCTCATTGGAGCACTTAAAGGATGAATGTCACTTCTACAAGCAATGGGCATTTTCGTATGATTGTGTCGGTTTTATGAAGTGGCTCGCAAAAAGGGTAATGATACAATAACATTTATTGATGAAACTCTTTATGCTGATTTCTCCCTTAAGTCTTGGTGGATTGACTCGGTGCAAGCGTGCACGTTACCAACTCTTTACAGGGATTCCATACCACGAGAACACTAAGAAAGGGGGAGCGAAGTCTTAGAGTTGCGGATGGAAAGGAAGCTGAAGTTGAATCAGTTGGATCTGTTTCATTAGTTTTAGATAGCGGCTTCATACTTCGTCTTAATAATGTAGTCTATGTTCCTTCCATAAGGAGGAATTTGATTTGATTTCTTTATTGGGCGATGATGGTTTTAAGTGTAATTTTGGAAACAATAAGTGCATTATTGCATTTAATTCAAATAATGTTGGTCTTGCTTTTAGACAAGACAAGCTCTATATGCTTTCCTTAATGAATCTCATGTATCTTTGAATGTATGTGATGCTAAGCGTAAAAATAATGATGAGACTTCTTCAAACCTGTGGCCTTGTCGTTTAGGCCACATTTCGAGGGGAGAATGGGCGTCTCATTAAGGAAGAAATTCTCCACCCATTAGATTTCTCTAACTTAGACCATTGCATTGATTGCATTAAAGGAAAATATGTAAAGCAAATAAAGAAGGAGCCACTCGCAAGACAGGACTCTTAGAATTAATTCATACTTATATTTGTGGTCCTTTTCTGTGACATCGGTGGATGGTTTTGATTCCTTCATCACATTCATCGATGATTTCTCCGTTATGGTTATATCTTTCCCATTAAAGACCGATCTGAGTCGCTTGACAAATTCAAGATATTTAAGGCTGAAGTTAAAAATCAGCACAACCTAAGAATTAAAGTAGTAAGATCGGACTGTGGGGGAGAATATTACGGGAAACATGCCCCTTATGGGCAAATTCCTGGCCCTTTCGCTAAGTTCCTTCAGGAAAATGGTATTGTTGCCCAGTATTCTACACCAGGTGAACCTCAGCAGAATGGGGTAGCTGAACGACGTAATCGTACACTTATGGATATGGTACGGAGCATGCTTAGCTATTCTACTTTGCAAACTGGTTTGTGGATGGAAGCACTAAAGACGGCCGCACATATTCTTAATCGGGTTCCCAGTAAATCAGTACCTAAGACACCTTATGAATTATGGACTGGGAGGAAACCAAGTTTGAAATATTTACGAGTGTGGGGTTGTCGTGCTGAAGCTAAGATTTTTAATCCACATATTGGGAAATTAGATCATAAGACAGTAAGTTGCCATTTTATTGGGTACCTTGAAAGATCCAAAGGGTATCGATTTTACTGTCCTGATAGGATAACTAAGTTTGTAGAAACAAGACACACTGTGTTCTTAGAGAATGACGAGGACCTGGAGCCCAGGAAAATAGATCTTGAAGAGAAGCGGGTTTATGTTCCTTCACCGCTTATCCCAGAGATCTTTATTCCTGTGCCTTAGGTGGTTGCACCTCTAGTACAGAATACTGTTGTCGCACCCACTGTTGAGGTCTCTGAAATTCCTAATGTCGTACCTAATGATGAGCCTCAACAATCCCCTGTAATAGCTGTTGAACCTATTAGAAGATCACAGCGGGAGAGAAGATCTGCCATCCCAAATGATTATGTTGTTTATATGAATGAGGATATTAATGATATAGGGAAGGTAGAAGATCCCACCTCTTATAAGGAGGCCATGATAAGTGAACATTCTTCTAAGTGGCTTGATGCCATGAAGGATGAACTAAAGTCTATGAGCACTAATGATGTATGGGACTTAGTAGAAATTCCTGACGGAGTCAAAACAGTAGGTTGTAAATGGGTCTACAAAACCAAGCATGACTCTAAGGGAAATATCGAAAGGTTCAAAGCAAGGCTTGTAGCAAAAGGCTTTTCACAAAGAGAGGGGATTGACTATAATGACACTTTTTCTCCTGTCTCAACTAAAGATTCATTCAGAATTGTTATGGCACTTGTAGCTCATTATGATTTAGAGCTACATCAGATGGATGTTAAGACAACATTCCTTAATGGCGACTTGCAAGAAAACGTTTTCATGGCTCAACCGGAAGGCTTTGTCGTGGAAGGCAAGGAGCATATGGGATGTCGACTTAAGAAATCAATTTATGGCTTAAAGCAAGCGTCAAGGCAATGGTACCTCAAATTCGATAAGGTCACAAGGAATTTTGGGTTTAAGGAAAATGAAGTTGATAACTGCATATATGTTAAGTTCAAGGGGAGTAAATTCACCATCTTAGTTCTTTATGTGGATGACATCTTATTGGCTAGCAATGATAAAAATATGCTTTATGAGACCAAGAGATTTCTTTCATCTAATTTTGATATGAAGGATCTTGGTGATGCCTCTTACGTTCTTGGCATTGAAATTCACCGAGATAGGTCCAAAGGAGTATTAGGTTTATCTCAGAAGGCATACATTGACAGAGTACTAAAGAGATATAATATGCATAAGTGCTCGCTCGCTTTGCTCCTATTGTTAAGGGCGATAAGTTTGGGACATTTCAATGTCCAAGGAACCAATATGAAACCGATCGATGAAGTCGGTTCATTATGCTTCAGCTGTCGGAAGCATTATGTATGCTCAAGTATGTACGCGCCCTGATTTAGCTTTTGTAACCGGGATGCTTGGCAGATATCAGTCAAATCCAGGACCGGACCACTGGAAGGTCGTTAAGAAAGTCTTGCGTTATATGCAAGCTACTAAACATTTCATGCTCACATATAAGAATTCTGACAACCTTGAAGTTGTTGGTTATTCAGATTCAGATTTTGCGGGATGTGTTGATACTAAGAAATCCACGTCAGGTTATATCTTCACACTCACGAGGAGCTATCTCGTGGAAAAGCTCAAAACAAACCCTTACGGCATCTTCAACGATGCAAGCTGAGTTTGTGGCATGTTATGAGGCTACCGGGCAGGTTGTATGGCTTAAGAACTTTATCCCGAGACTTAGAGTGGTAGACAGCATCTCTAAACCACTCACCTTATACTGCGATAACGAACCCGCAGTCTTTTATGCGAGTAACAACAAGTCAAGTGGTCTTGCCAAACACATTGACATTAAGTACCATGTTGTGAAAGATGTAATCCAGATCAAACCATTAGTATCAAGCATATTAGTACTAAGTCAATGCTTGCGGATCCGCTTACTAAAGGCTTACCACCCAATATCTTTCGTGATCATGTTGCCGCATGGGTTTATTGGAAAGCCTCGATTACGGATAAAAGGACCTTAAAGCAAACCAACTCCCATCAAGTATAATGAATATCCATTTCAAGATAGGATAGTACACTATAGGTCGTGGTCGTATGACACTTCATTGGCCATGCGACGTATTACCTTGGTATCTTTGTTTTATTGAGAATGGGCTTATGATGTTAGCCTTACGATCAAAGGGAGAATGTTGGGTTGATCTCGGCTAACCACCTCCGAGATTCATGGGGTCACGCCACTCTGGCGCTACCGATCGGGGCGCAACCGACTTGTTGGTTTTCAGTCCGTTCACCTAGAGCCATATAATTAGGGACTCGGCGGGCTTTGGATCTACTGGTTCGAGCTACGACATCCCACACACTCCCGATCTCTCACGGGGCAAGCACGGTGACCAAGACCGCAACACCGCTGTCTCTCTATCTGCTGCGAAGACCGAAGGCCTCCGTCGAACCGAGACGCTGCCGTGCTCGCCACGCCAAGTCCCGGCTCTACATCGACGGATCCGCCCACTCCGACGCATCTACAAGCACTCATGGCTTCTTCGGTTCGGGTATGTAATCACGCTTCCGCTCTAATGATTAGACTAGGTGTTCATCAATTGAGATAGGGTTTAATGTTGCTTAGACTTAGATTAATGCCCACATGTCCGAGCCCCATAGCCCCTTTCACTACTACAGGACCGACATATAGCAACACCGGTATGTGTTGTTGTATGTACGAAAAAGTGTTGCTGCTGATTCTAGCAACACAAATGTTAAGTGTTGTTATAGGTGGTGTTGCTAGGATGAGCATGTGCAACACAAATTAAATGTTGTTATACATAAGAATAGGTGTTGCTGACATATAGGGCCTGCAACGCATTTCTCTATTTATAACAACACATGTGGCACATATTTCAACAAAGATCGCAAACACTTGTCAAGAACACATGTTTGTTATCGACAATACATTTTTATGGTCATTGCATATTTGTAGCAAATTCAACAACATAATGAAATAATAATTATTTATGCAATTTATGGCAAGACACAAACTATTATCACAATATTTTTCATCCAATGTTTGAGAATATAAAAATTATATAACTCAATATGAGAACACCAAAAGATAGATTGCATTGCACATGGAAATAAATAAAGGTATTGTCATTCACATCATTCCATACATCAACCGGAGTTTGTTGAAAATGCTAAACATGATAAAAAAGTCTAAATTGAGTCCTAAAAGCCAAACATAAGTATCGCTAGCTAATCTTTATGAAGTTTCTTCTTCGCCTTGATGAGTTGGTGAGGAATAGATCCAAATAGAAAATTCAACCATTAACCTTTTCAACTCGCATGGAAAACAATAAATTGTAGGGTTATAAGTATGTATGATATAGAGATAACTCATTGAAAGTAAAGCAAACCAAGACAAACATACAAAAGTTGAAGGACAACCTGCATGGTACTTGAATCAAAGATCCCCACTCCATGGTGCATCATCATTATCATCGGAAGAATTCTGGGAAGGACCACATGATGAACCTAGCATAGGTGACATCCTCCAGGAACTCTATGTGAGCAGCTCTGCCGATCATGGTGTTCAGGTTCCGTCCCTGGGTGGACTGGTCGAAGTTCACATCGCAGCGCATGAACACCTGCGTTTCAGACGAGGGCGCACGGATCTGGTCTAAGCAGTTGTTGAGCATTTCAGTAAACAGTTGCCCCTTCTTCGAGTTATCCGACGACGAGGCAGGGCAGAGATCCATTCTTGCTGAATGATACGGGACATAACCATCCTACCAGAGCAAGAGAATGTGTCAGGGCATGCGACACAAGCATTGTAGATGATGACAGAGGTTTGCGAAGTGCAACATTGTGATTGTATTTACATGTAAGCTCGTGATGTCTAAAGCTTAGAGACCGGAAAAAGAATACTGGGCATACGAAGTACCTGGGGTGACGATACCAAAATAATGTTTTTGAAGTTCTCCAGTGTCTTCAGCTGAAAAAAGATACGAAGATGAGTTCATACACCAAGTTCAACGATACCAAAATAATGTTTGCGCAAAGCAATGTTAGCAATAACAACCAGAACCCTGCCATCTCTTCTACATTAAACTCAAATCCTAATCTCTCGGCACCACAAGCGTATCCTGCTCCACAGCATCATGTTCCACCACAGCAGCCTTCTCCATATTCTAATGGGTTGACTTCCAATACAATGACACCTTATGATCAACGTTCTGACCTAAACTCAGCAAGTTCATGGAATGGTCAGTTTGCTCATGGAATGGTTCTGCCACAGTAGGCACCAAATTATGGTACTAACACTATCTTCTATATTCTGAGCTTCTAATATATTATCTTAGTATTATTTTTTGTTTTTTTATCTATCTGGTTCAAAAGCTCATGTATATACTTCTTGCTATATACTCCCTCCGTCCCTAAATAGATGCAATTTGAATGTGTGCAGTCAAAGTTTGAAAACTTTGACCACTAACATACACACAACTATTTAGATTTGTCACAGAAATGATATTAGTAGGTTTATTGCAAAAAGTAATTCGATATCACTATATGATAAAATTTATAATAACATTAATTAGAAAAGTAACGGTCAGAGGTGTGTATTGAAGACCATGCCAATGTCCGAAATGACATCTATTTAGGAACAGAGGGTGTTTTTTTTTAAATGCTATTTATGTACTAGTTGTTTTCCAAGAGAGCACAGGGTGAAGACTTTTTTTTGGTTTGTTTGTGAAGTATTTTTTTTAGCTCTACCTTTGTTCTTGACAGGTCAAGATGATCAAAGCAGCGACCTCCCACCACCACCCTGGGAAACTCAGCCTGCAGAAAGACCTGGCGGGTTGGCAATGCCATCAGGACAACTTGGAGGCATTCAACCCCAACCTGTTCAAGTCGATCAGCCTGGGCAAGTTGCACCGTTGCAACCAATGCAGACTGCACAACCAGGAGAAATGCAATTTCAACTAGGATTTGGAGAGCAGCTCGGGGCTCAACAACCGCAACCCATACCAAACACGCAGTATGGGGGAATGTATCCTCCAATGCAAGGCCACCAAGCAGCGGGCATGTATCTCCAACAGATGGCAGTAGATTTCTACCAGCAACAGATGTATGGTGGCCAGATGGCCGGTTATGGCTATGGTCAGCAGCCAGGAGGCTACTATGTTCCGAACGCTGCATATGCATATGCCAGTGCAAACGAGCTTTCTCAGAGAATGAATGGGCTCTCGATGCAAGACAGCAGTTTGTATGGCACACCTGCATCCTCCGCCCTTCAGCAGCCAAATAGGCAAACCAGACCTGAAGATTCGCTCTTCGGTGATCTTGTTAACATCGCCAAAACAAAACCTGGCAAAACTGCAGCTAATAAGACTGGTGACTTGTAAAGATGAATGGACTACTTATTACCACTTCTGGCCACGGCGATAGCTTTTGCTCATAGTATATAAGTTATTTGGATTTTTTCCCCGGTCGAAAAGTAGTAGGTGAGTTATAGATTCTGAAATTCATAGCAAGTGTGGTTCGGTATAATTCTATTTTTTTTTGCAAGCAATTATATTTTTTGTATTTGTTTAATTCTTGCAAGTCCCTCCGATTTCATGAATCATCAGGATGTTTTCTGTACATTTATAGTGAGTTTATGTTATACATTCCCTTTGGGCCTTGGTTGTTTCATTTGCGGGAGTATTTAGGTTTGTGATGAGTAGCTTATTATCACCCAATGTTAACACACTTTAAAACTTTTGTGTAAAGAATAAACATCCTTAAGGTATGATAATGGTATATGCAATCTTGGCTATTGGATCAGTTTAGAGGATTGTGCATGCCAGAGTGAGGTGGGAAAACATGAGAGCATGGCTCCATTAGTTCTAGGACTACGAGATGTCAGTATTATTTTACCGTGAATGTATCAAGTGAGAAGAAAAAGGGGGAATAACACTGTATTTGAAAAAGGGGAAATAACACTGTTTTTGAACTCGGGAAATAATAATCTTGATCATTGGGTGCCACCTAAAAGACATAATACATCACATGAATAAATTTTGTAAACAGGCGATATGTTTTTGGGATAAAGAAACCGATTTTTGTTATCATGCCAATAAAAAGACAGGTCGCCTAGTTGAGGTTTTTCCAAACCCTGGTCGGTTGAGCCTAAACCACCCATTTGAGCTCAATCCATTTGATTTTGTGCATTTTCAAATCAAAATGCGTCTATCCTGAAAAGATGAGACATGTTTCTTGCCCAGCGGGCAAAAACCTGAACCATGGTTTTGCCCGTTTACACATTGTATTCATCCAGTCTCAAGAGAGCTTGAGTTCATTTGTCATCATATGCAACAGTACATAAGGAGCATGCTAAAGTTAGTTCCCATTTATAAGCATCAGCTGTGACATCCAAATCATTTTTTCATGTCATGCTTTCAGAGTTCAGACGGTGACTGGGCTGCAGTAACCCGCGAAATGAACGTGAAGAACAATCAGGTGCTTACACTTGGTCAAGGGTGCTCATCTTCAGAATTTGATCAAGCAGTTGACAGAATCAACATAAATGAAAGAACAGTCTTAATTAAGTATTTCCAAAGGATGTCTTAGCACCCAACCTGCTTTACTCATGATATAGGTTTGTTCCCAGCTTAACATGTGTCCATCAGAATCGTTCTCATCTTTTGATTTGGTATCACTATGTAAACTTGCTTAACCAATTCACATCATATCCTAAACATTGGTAACAACGTTACTAAAACTAAAAGCTTACGGAGTAGTTTTAACCATACATGGGTCAATAGCAGTACATATCTAAATAATGATGCTATAAATAGTGTCAATAGGCTATCATAGCAACAAGTAAAAATACAGTGAGATAGAAACTGAACTTCAATGCAAAATCATGTTGGCACAACACTTGCAAGTAGAATGGAAGAAGAGCACCATACCAAACGCCCAGAGATCTCACGCAATGCCTCAGTCCATCGAGAGGTGGAGTCAAAGAAAGCCATCATACTGACATTGTAGCCCATGTCACGGAAATATTCAACTATTGTAATTCCTAGGGAAAAGGATATCATATAAGATTTAGTTGGCAAAGAAAGCATCAATTATGATTCACAAAATATGAATTAATAGCACCGCTTGAGGTAACCAAATCACGAGATGAACACCGACATGTCATAAAAGAAACAAATAGAGCAACGATGCATCCCTAGAGGGCTAGCGTTGTACAATTTGGGTGGTTGTGGTTTCGAGCCTGTTGGGGCTCCTTTTTTTTTTCACAATAAAAAGTGAGCAATATATATATGAGCAACACATATTATATGATGCCATAAGAAGTAAGAGATGACTACCTCCTCGATACTTTATCGGTTTATCACTTACAAGACATCTGTACTTTCCACATTGAATCTCAAGATACCACAAATAAAGAACCAAACCCAATTATTGAATAGACAAACCTTCCTTTCAAGACTCGTATGCCTACCACATGGCATTAGGATGGTGGATATTTCGTATTATTTAAAGCTGTTGGACGTGCTATTGTACAATGAAAGTGATGTATGTGATAAACTTGGTTATTTTCTCATCTGATATTTTTCTATAAGATAAACTTGGAGCTATAAGTACGCCGTTTATTAGCCATCAGCTTCCAAATACCAAGTCATCCCTTGATTCCAGACGAAAGCTATTAGCTATTAGCTATGGCTTCTGCTGAAGCAGGAGGGGATGAGTACCGCTCTTTCATGTATGGCGTGAGAAGAACACTGTGTGGAGGCTTGGAGCCCCTCCCATCTATGACATGGTGAACAAGCTCTTCGAGGAAGAGAGGACTCAGGAACATAGTTGGACCCAGTTCGAATTTGCTAGTACTCATATCTTACACATGCCTAACTCAGAGTCATGGTCATGGATTGATGCTTTCACGGCGAACGAGACAGCATCCAAATCTTTTTTTTGGTCGGAGATCAACGATGAAGATTCGCTAGTGAATCACTTAGATATTTAGAGATTAGTTAATGTTGGAGATACTAGAGTTTAGATAAAAGTCCAAGTCGTGTGCGAGTCTAAGAGTCCAAATTAATTGTAATATTTGATACTACAAATAGAGGGTGTGGGGTCCCAAGGGACACACAATATTTCTGAAATTCTACATGGTATCAGAGCTAACCCAAAACCCTAAGCCGAGAAAAACCTTTACCTCGGAACCACCACCGCCGCTGTCGTCGTTGATCTGCTGACCGCCGCTGTCCCGTCGTGCGTGGTCCTCCATGACTGTGTTGCACGAGAGCGGACCGGCGACTGACCGGGTTGCGCGCGGGCAAGCCAAGGGTGACGGCCGGTAGTGTAGGAGGAGGCACGGTGCGGGTCGCGGGTGAGAAAGAGGAGCTGGCTGAGGGCATTGGGGCAGCGCAGTGCCGAGGGCAGAGGCGACGGGATCCAGTGGATCCGGGGCGGCTAGGCTGGAAGGAGGTGGAGGAGGAGTAGCAGAAGGATCCAGCAGTGGAGCCGGTGCTCAGGGAGATAAGGATCCGGCGGAGGAGCCGGCTCGAGGGAGAGAAGGAATCCAATGGTGGAGATGGGGAGAAGGCGCTCCGGGTAGCGGGCTGATGGGATCTGGCGGGCAGTGGTCGGATCCAAGTGTGGGCAAGGAAGGCGAGGAGGCGACGTGACGGGGCATGGTACGAAGCCAGCGGCGGAGGAGTTTGGTGGCTCGGAGCGGCGAAGGAGAAGGTGCTCAAGAGAAGCTCGGGGGGAGAGAAGGCTCTCATAGGAGAGAAGAAGAAAGAAAGAAGGTGCTCCAGATAATCTCGGAGGAGTTGGTGATTGGGGGCTGGCGCCCAAGAGGAAGAGCTGCACTAGCTCGGGCTCGGGCTCGGGCTCGAGGCTCGGGAGGAAGAAGGTTAGGGGAGGAAGACGAGTGGAGGAGGAAGAAAGGAGAGAGAGAGGAAAGGCATAGGTCTACCGTGTGGGGAGGAAAAATAAAGGAAAATAAAAAAAAGGAAAGAAAAAAAAGATAGCAGGTGATCCGAATTCGGTGTGGTGATCTGAGGTGGTGCCGGTGTGGAGGTGTGAAGGATCTGATCTGGTGTGGGAGACTGACGATCTGATCCGGTGTGGAGGATCTAATCTGGTGTGGATGCTTCGAGGGAGGAGGATCTTCTGATCCGGTGTGGAGGATCTGTTCCGATGTCTAACGATCTGATCCGTACGGAGGATCTGATCTAGTGTGGCAGGATCTAGTGTGGATCTATATCGGTAGAGGATCTGGTATGGCTGCGTGTGCTATGTTGAAGAAAGGAGAGAGAGAGGATGGTGTGTTTGCTGAGAGTTCTAGTTGTTATATTGCTTGGTAGGACAGTGTCGACGGAGGATCTGATCTGGTGTGGCAGGATCTAGTGTGGATCCAGATCGATAGAGGATCTGGTGTGATTGAGGGGGATATAGTGTAGATCTAGATCGGTGGAGGATATGGTATGGCCACGTGTGCTGTGTTGGAGAAAGGAGAGAGAGGATTTGGAATTGGTGTCGTGTGGTGGTGTTGGTATGGGTGCCTGAGATAGTGTTGTTGGAGAGCTAGAGAGGTTTGGAAGAGAATTGGGATTGAGGGCATGTAGGCAGAGGATGGGAGAGGTTGCCGGAATCAAGCATAATAGTTTATGACAGAGGTAGAGGTGGTGGTGGCCATGGAGGTGAAACACGGCGCCGGCGCCGGAGAGGTAGGGAATAGAAAATAGGGCGCAAATGGCCACGAGTGTGGTGCGGGAAACTCACCGAGATAGTTGCCTTCGACGGAGAAACACCAAGGTGGGCCGGCGGTGGGAACCTGCGGCGGCGCAAAGTGGTCACTGTGGTGGGGTCACTGTGGAGCAAAACCAACACACGTGAGTGATCGGGAACGATGGAGGGGGTCTACTAGATGCTCATGGAGAAAGGAATTAGAAGGGGAGGCATCAGAGAAGAAATGGCAGTAGCAATGGCGGTGGTGGCCGGAACCGAAGAAGAATGCAGGCGCACAGCTCTCCGGTGAAGGCTTCCCCAAATAGATTAGGGGGTTTTGCTCCTTGGGGTTGAAGGCACACCATGACTCGGTTGGAGCTCGCCGGAAGGGCCGAAATTATGGTGAGCGGCTCGGCGGTTTTGCGGTCATTTTTGGAGCTCAAATTGAGCTGTGAGGAAGAGGAGAGGGGAGATGATAGGGGAGGGCCAGACATGGGGGCGGCAAAGATGAGTGGCGCGAGCGCTAGAGAAGGACGCGTGTCCCATGCTTCGACGGTGAAGGAGCTGTGTGGCCGACAGCGCCGCACGGACGTGGCTCGGGCACCGCTTAAGGAAGAAGAAGGCAACCTGACAAGTGGGGCCCACATACCAGTGAGAGAGGGAGGTGCAAGTCGGACTCGGTGCATGCGAACAGGTTGGGTCCAGCCACTTGGCTCGGTCCGGTCGGAGGAATAGTGCATGCCCAGATTTTGTGAAACAGACTAAGAGATTAAGTGAATTTTTGAAGGTGGAAGTTTAGCTCCAAAATTGATGAAAATTTTAGAGAAGGTCCCATACACTATTTAGACCATTAAATAATTTTTCTAGGTTTTAACAATTTTCTAAATTTTCTCTAAAATTATTTTAAGTTGCTCTTGTGGTGTTTGACTTTTGATTTTTCTATAGTTGACCGGTTGCTTAAAAATAGTAATTAAAATCTAAAAATTATGAAAATTTGAAGGTGAGTTTCTAAAGTGTTCCAGAACCTAGGAAAATTATTTTCAGGCACTTTTCATGAGATTTGTTTGTATTTTAAATTCAAAATCATATTTGAACATGGAAATTGAAAAGAAAACAATTAATCTCCAAAAATTCCAAAGAATTCCAAATAAGCAAACTAGATCATATAGAATTCAACTAAAATATTCACACACTTGAAATATTTTTAATTTGCCCCAAATTCAAATTGGACTTTTGAATTAGAGAAGAAGTATTGGATTACTAGGTTTTAACACATTTTGCTTTGAAATAAAAAATTTAAAAAGTCCAAAATTTCATAAATGCACATTAGATGCTTAACTAATCCAACTTAGGGATCTTGGGCTATTATAGACAACTAAGAAAGGAAGGGAGAAGGAGTGGCTAACACGCGGGCCCTGTTTGTTAGCGAGAGGAAGAGAGAGGGCGGGGACACACGGGTGATGCGGGCCGAATCGGCCGTGTGCATGTGAGAAAGAAGTGGGCCAAGCTAGGGTTTCAGCCCAAAGACTACTTCCAGTTTTTAATTGATTTATCTATTTTAATTAATTCTGTTAATTCAAAAAGGATTCAGAAAATAGCAAATTAAGACAAAAAAATTATGAGAAAATTCACAGAAATTCTCTAAGTCATTTTGGACTTATATAAAATATTTCCAACTTATATGTGATACATAATTTTGCAAATCAATTATTTTGGCTTTGAAATAAATAGGAAAAAGCTTTTAAAATTCCAGAAAATTCCAATAAAATATTTAAATTTTAAATTTCAACTGGAAATTGAAAATTGAGTTGTTACAATGTGGAGTCCTGAGGTTGCGGTGGCAAGGTCACGACGGCTGGAGGTGGAGCCGAACGGCGGTGAACGTCGACCAGCAGCTCTAGATGTCTTGAAGGCTCGGGAAAACACGCTCCGGGATCGTCTGGTCTCATGGAATGCAATGCCCAGGATAACGTCGCCGATGGAGGTCTGTGGCAGCCGGAATTGAGGCAGTGGCTGTTGATCGTTGCTGAAGAAGATGGGCTCTCCCTCCCTCGGTGATGTACCAAAGTCCAATCAAAGTCGTCAATAAACTCTACGAGATATTGCGACCTTACTGGACAAAACGGCGAGTTGAAAAACTCACCACAGCGCTTTGGGGCTACGGGACCAAGGCCTCCGGAGGCGAGGACGAAGATGTTGCTCTCGGTGATTTAGTGGATGAAAAGAGCTTGGACCAACGAAAATGGACGCGGTGTTGAGCGCGGAGTTCAGCGATGAGCTCAAGCTCCACTCCTTCTTCCTCGGCCGAAACACAAAAAGGGTCGGAGAGAGCGAGAAGGTGCGAGAGAGGGAGAATGGATAGGCTTAGGGGGTAGATGAAGTTCAGGCGGTGCTCCGAAGGCGGTCGGAAGAACATGAGGTGGCGAGGAAGGGCGTCGTGGCGTGCATGCGCGACCGCCAGCGTCCCTCAGTTGAGTGGCGAGGAAGACAACGACGAAGCCGACATGCGGGCCCGGCTTGCCAGCGACTGAAAGGAAGCGGCGCGATGAACTGGTTCAGTCAGACTCAGGTTCAAGCGAACCGACGCGGTCCAGTCAAGTCAAGTCGGCTGGTTCGGTCGGAACAGTGCTAGTCGGGTCTGGTTGGAGCTAGGTTTTGATTTGAATTTTGACCGAAAATTACAACTTTGACCTAGTAGTTAAAAATAGTAATTAAATTCTAAAAATTCTAAAACTTTTTGTGAGTGCTTTGAGATTTAATTAGAACTTAGGAAAATTTATTTCAGTCATTGTTAATACTTCATTTAGCTAAATTAATTTCCTTTTCAAATCTGCACTAGTGACTTGGCTAGGATTTTAGTGAGGTCAAATTGACTTCTAAAACTTTAGAAAAAATTATATTAATTCATGATAAATAATCTAGTATTTAAATAAAATATTTCCAGAAACTTTTAAACATACATTTTTCTGTATTCAATTAAAAACTTGAATTTAAGTTAAAAGTTTCAATTTTTCGAAGCAAACTTTATTACAAACCTCAAAAGTTTAAAATAATGCACAAGCTTAACAAAAACATATTCATGCTCATGAGATACATCAAATGTATAAAAATATCATACTTTTATACATTTGAAATACAAACCATAGTTTGGTTTGTTACAACCCTTTCTGTCCACATTTTGCACTGCTTTGTACTCTACTCTGTTCCTTAATAAAAATTTAGGCTGGCCAATCTTCGGCCGGCCCGGCTAAAAGACGCGTCCGCACAACTCATAGAAGCCAGACGGCACCATGCGCTACATAAAAACAGATCAAACCTGGGCTAACGAAAGAAAACATGCATGCAAACAAATGTCTCGGTCTCTCGGTCAGCTGCCTGTTTGATTGTGCATCCTATTTTCCAAATAACCTCTTCAATCTGAACTCCCGAGTTATTTGAACTTTACTTTCATCTTGGTCAGCACATTTTCCACCGTGACAGAGGAGATCACAAGAACGAGTGGAGGCAGCTCGCTCCGACAGGGATGCATGGATTATATATGTTGGTGGATACTTTTCTTTAAGGCAGTGACGTTTGCAGTGATAAACTTGGTTACTTTCTCATCTGATTTTCCTATAAGTACGGAGCCCCTCAGCTTCCAAATACCAACTCATCCCTTGATTCCAGACGAAAGCTATTAGCTATGGCTTCTGCTGAAGCAGGAGGGGATAAGTACCGCTCTTTCATGTATGGCGAGAGCGAGAAGAACACTGTGTGGAGGCTTGGAGCCCCTCCCAACTATGACATGGTGAACAAGCTCTTCGAGGAAGAGAGGACTCAGGTACTTGGTTTGATCCAGTTCGAATTTGCTACTACTCATATCTCACACATGCCTAACTCAGAGTCATGGTCATGGATTGATGCTTTCACGGCGAACGAGACAGCATCCTGATCTTTTTTTGGTCAGAGATCAACGGTGCAGATTCGCTAGTGAATCACTTAGAGATTAGTTAACTGTTTACTCTCAAGGCTTCAAAAGTGCGCATGCTGAAATCATCGTTATGCACTCTATAGGTATGGCCCGAGGGGTCTCTGGAAGAGAAGGTGCAGCGGCTGCTGAAGACCTGGGAGATGGAGCTTGTCCACAAGGTGCGCCCTGAGGACCAGAAGAGCGTCCACTCCCAGAAGTTTTGCTCAAGCACCAACGGTGAGACCTGATGAGACCGCCACACACTTTCAACCATCGATCGATCGCTCCAACAGCAAGAAATGATATTCTACCAAAACGCAGGGCTGAAGCTTCTGACTCGGAAGGAGCTGACGGCCATCGGAGGCTACAACGCGTTCCTGCGCACCACCCTGCCGCCGGAGCACCGCATCTACGACCCGGACAAGGAGACGCTCGAGTCCAGCATGTCGACGTTCCTGACGGCGTTCCCCCGCGGCTTCGCCATCGAGGTGCTCGACGTGTACAGCGGACCGCCGAGGATCGCCTTCAAGTTCCGGCACTGGGGGTACATGGAGGGGCCGTTCAAGGAGAACGCTCCTCATGGGCAGCGCATAGAGTTCTTTGGCGTCTGCATCTTCCATGTAAGTTGATAGTATATTTCTGTCTCTGACCATGGATGTGTTGCACAGTTACTAGTGCATCTTGTTCAAAGTTCAGACTCTAGAGTACGCTAATAAGATTCACTGCAACGTGCCATTAGGTTGACGAGGAGATGAAGGTAGAGAAGGCAGAGTATTTCTATGAGCGCGGCAATTTCCTCGCGAGCTTCTTGAGCGCGCCTGCTGCTGAGGCTGCATCAGGTTCAGGCTGTCCTGTGATGCGGGGTAACTAAAGCACAATGGAATTAATACAACATGTCACCGATATCAATGTATAGGATCACCTCAATATTTGCATCGGCTTTGATTCCATGTAACATAAAAATACGTAAATAAAGCTGCTTGTTTGTCTGGTACAAACACCACTTTTGGGGTAGGTGTTAAGAAAGTTCCACTTGACTTCTAGGCAGGACAGAACTTCGGAAGAGCTACATGACACGGCTTAACCATCAATCAGAATTCAATGAACAAAGCTCAGCCTTCTTATTTTCGATCAGAAACAACATCTTCCTCCATTGTTGCGAGGTGCATTTATTCATTGTTCAAAGGTATAAACTGTGAGATCCTAACATGTCCCCTGTCCTTGTCCTATGCGCTCCTGTGCTAAGACAATAGGAAGATTATGCTTAAATGACAAAACACGAGCTTCAGAAGCATTACAAGCCAGGTAAGCTTACGTGTAGTATCTTCACAACTTTGATTTTACTGACAATCTTGTCCTCAACTCCTCAGCAACCGCATCAATGAACTCAATGGTGTTCAGATACTTATCTCGGCAAACACTGTACAATAACAAGGGAACCAATTAGTTAAGTCTTGTATATTGTTACTATAGGATACGAAAGAGAAGCGAGAATTACTTGGGCCCATGTATGAGAAGAGCTAGATCCTTTGTCATCTTTCCAGATTCCACTGTTCCCACACAAGCGGCTTCAAGTTTTTGTGTGAAATCTAACAGTCTTGTGTTGCCATCAAGCTTTGCCCTATCCAGGTGTTACACGTTAAGGCATAATGTCTCAACTATAAATAAATCGAATACAGTCACTGTGGCATACATAATATTTACAAAAATAGCAAGAAAGAATATGTGAGCTTGAATACCACTGTTAAAGTGAAAACTCTCACCAAAGTTTGAATGACGATTTTCTCAACTCTCCACATTAACAAAAAATAGAAGGTGTATGGCAATAGAACAAAATTAATATGAGAACTTTGTGTAAGGATTTATGATCGAGATAATGAGGTGAAAAGCAATCTCATCCTAGTTTCTATGGTTTCATTCACCCTTCATACCTATGTGCTAGTCCAGTCGACCATGCAAAGATTGAAGCGATGCTGTTTGTACTAGTTTCACCTCCTTTTTGGTGAACTCTATAATGGCGTGTGACTGTACCATGTGCAGCTTCAGCTTCAATGGTTCTACCATCAGGGCAAACCTAGAGCAATGCAAATTTTATTCGTTAAATTAAGCAGCGAGAAGCATATTTGTGACACCAGCTATTCCAACAGCAGAGTGTAATCTAGAAGTATCCTCAATAGTGAAACATTATCTTAACGAATGGAGATGAGGCGCCTATGTTTGAACTTTGAAATAAACAGAGAGGAATGATGCATTCAGCAGGGAGTACACACACCAGAACAGATGTCATGAGACCTAGTGATCCAAAACCTGCAGCACAAGCAACACCATCCCACTCTTAGCAAAAAGTTATTATTTATATCAAGATAAAAGATCACAAGCCACAAAATATGTACATACTGAGCACAAACCTTGAGCAATTAGATCGCTCTGCACATCTCCATCATAGTTCTTGCAAGCCCAAACATAGCCACCTTCACTCTTAAGGGCATAGGCCACCATATCATCAATCAACCGATGTTCGTACCTGCCATAGCAGAAACTAATCAGGCACAAAAGGGGCAAAAAGGGCCCAATTAAATACCTAGCTGCAAGATAGACAGCAAATAGGTATACCATATGCCTGCATCCTCAAACCTGCCTCTCCATTTTGTTTCATAGTTCTCTTGGAATATATCTTTAAACCTGATATATGAGACAGTAAGACAAATAAGCAGAGTGATATTTCAATGTAAGGCATAAATGGATGTATGCCTGTATGCCTATATCCAAATAAACTAAATAACATATGGTAATTGACTGTTGACCTTCCATCGTATTTTTTGAGGATTGTGTTCTTGGTACTAAGATAAAGTGGCCATCTCTTCTGGTGAGCCATGTTCATAGAAGCTTCAGCAAATGCCCGAATAGACTATTTGAAATACAACATAAGATAAAAGATGTCAAGTTGAAAACCCCGTTCGAACAGACAGAGCATTAAAAGCTAGCTTGGCACAGGATATGATTAGCTAACCTCATCAGTATTATACATAGACAAAGCTACTCCACCCGCACCACTAAAGTTGAACACACCCAACTCTATTTGTTCCTCTCTGCCATCTGTGGCAGTTTTGAAGAGAAGATAAGAGTGTAAACATGACATTGACACAATGAATAACTTATATTTAGTCACTGGAGTAAAATATTGATTGAGCCTTCTCAGTGGTACTTGGATATTGATGCAATGACAAGTTGACAACACATACTATAAGGTATGTTTACATGCACAAAAGTTCTTTTACTCATATAAACTTATTCTGTTCAGTGTTCACATGTATCAACCATTTAATAGGTCCTGAAATAATGCATCTTATTATAATGGTAGTCAAGTCTATGTGCCAATATGGTGACCAAGGATCAAAATACCAGCACCGGGTAAAATCCTGCCGGGCGGCCGGTAACGGTTACCGGAAAACCCGGGAAAAACCCGGTTGAAATTCGTCTGAAGAAATTTAAATTTGGGATGTAACCGCCAGGATTTTGAATTTGAAATTTTTCGGCCGGTTTTTAGGATCTCGTTTCCCACCGGTAAATCCAGTAACCGGTGGTTATCGGCCGGTAACCGCCGGGATTTTGATCCATGATGGTGACACATGATGTCTATGCCGCAACCATGTCTCTATTCTAAGAACACCAACAACATTTTTTATAGCCAAAGATGTAACACCCTAGCTCAAAATCCACTCAATGCCCAGACCACCGTGGGACGGACCCGCGCGCACATAACACTCTATTTACACTTTCATCCTCGCTTCGAGTAAAAAGGTTAACCCAGAGGTGCTACGTTTGGACCCAACAGACATATACTACAACAACTCACTTTAGACAAGCAATGTGAGACTAATCCCACCACACAACTCCACATGGGCCACTTGGACCGCACCATGAGTAGATCGGGGTATTACATTCACCCCCCTAAAGGCTGATGCCCTCGGTAGCACATCACATACGTGGCAAATGCCCAGAACCACGCCTCAGTACATGTCTGTGCGTTCAGTACCAGCACATATGCTATGCCGTGTGTCAACTTCGGGCCCACACGCGCATGCAACATATGCCAGCGCCCCTGTCCCGTAAGCTCCCGTGCAACGAAGGTTGATACTCTGATACTATCTGTAACACCCTAGCACAAAATCCGCTCAATGCCCAACCCATCGTGGGGAGGATCTGCGTATACATAGCACCCTACTTACACTTTCGTCCTTACTTCGTGCAAAAAAAGGTTAACCCAAAGATGCTACGTTTGGACCCAACAGATATTATATATTACTACAACTCAATTTAAACAAGTAATGTGAGACTAATCCCACCACACAACTCCACATAGACCGCACTGCGAGCAGGCTGGGGTATTACAAAAGATGGCCATATGAAACAGAAATTAGAAGTCATTATTAATAGAACAAACACTATAGTGAGATCAAGCTAACATGTAACCAATGCAAGCTGCTAACAATTCAGAGCATGCACCACTATCACAACATTAGTTGAATAACCAGATTTACTGAGTCACATACCGAATATTAACTTAAGCTTCCCTGGCCCTCTAATAACTGTATCTGTTGCTCGGTATTGATCACCAAAAGCGTGCCTTCCAATGCATATGGGTTTTGTCCATCCTGGAAGCATAAAATATGTAGCATAAATATCAATGAGCTCCAAGTATTGGTGTGCAATACAGCCTCCATACCAGGCACAAGCCGAGGAATATTGTTGCAGATGATTGGTTCGCGGAAAACAGTTCCTACAGAAATCAATGAGTTCGGCAGATATAAGTAATATGAAAACTTAGTAGCTGCATTGATAAAAATTCAAAATAGAACGAAGATCGGATCCAAGAATCTCAATGAACAAATGTAACATAAATGAGCCACCAGTGAGAGGTTTACCATTCAAGATGTTCCTAATTGTCCCATTTGGACTCTTCCACATAGTTTTTAAATTAAACTCTTTTACTCGTCCTTCATCTGTAAGCTCAGAAGTAGCATGGCACCAAATCAAAATAAACATGAGTGTCCAAAATTACTGGTTAACACATCATGCTTATAAGTTAATGAGCCCAAATTCTGCTGAACATCACCTGGGGTGATAGTTGCACATTTGATGGCCACATTGTACCTGAAACAAAATTATAATAACTGAAGCAACTTAATTTAAAGGCTACAAATATAGAAACCACAAATAATACACATCCATTATGTATCAGTATAAATGACATCACTGGCAGTCTGGCACACATGAGAATGCCTTCGTTTTACCAAATAATTGCTAGTTGAGACTACAGGGCGAAGAAGTTCAGCATAAAGCACCAATAATATCCATTGCAGTAGAAAATACCAGAACCATACAAAAAGCATAACTTAATGGAGAAAAAGCAATACAACAAAGAATGGCCCAGAATTAAGAAGTTCAACAGCTGAGGCTTACTTTAGGGTAGCTTCTGCACTCTCTATTGTTACTTTGTCCCCAGTAGCATCACGGTTAGGTAGACCTAAGTCAAAGTATTTTACGTCCAAGTCCAGGAAAGGGAATATGAGCTGCATGATCAGATCGCATATTAAAAAATGTCTCTTAATGAAGATGCCAGCACTAAGAAACTCCACAGCACCAAAAAGTACAGCAAAACGAAATAAACACATAACATGACAAAGGAAAGGTTGTTGTGGGCTTTTGTTGGGTACGGATCCGAGGACCGAGAGTAGGGCACTCACCTCATCTAGCCGCCGGCAGAGCTCTTCCCTATCGAGGTAGCGAGGCTGTGAGACCTGATTAGCCAGGGAGACGAGGGATCGCCCTCCAAGCTCGGCCATGACTCTTCCCGACGAACAAGGAGGCTATGATCTTTAGCCAATCGGTTAGGGACTAACTTTGTCCATTTCTTGTTTAATTGATAATGGACACATGCTATCCCTTTTATTGGGATGACCCGACTTGATCTCTATGAAATAATCTATAAGGAAACTTATCTCTAACAATCCAATCTAATAATAACTTGCCTAACTAATAGATAATACCAAACACCTAACAGATAAATTCCTAAATAATAAATCCCACCTAATACTTGCAGGCATTACTGTAGCACGAAGCCACAGTATACACACGCTACGGTACTCGTCCGGATATTGGGCCATAACATTACAGCCCTCACGACGAGGCAGCTCGTCCTCGAGCTGCAGTGGTGGTCACGGTTGAAGTCTTTGGTGGCCCCATGTTAATGAGAAGGTACGATGACGACGTCGCGTCACGTGGATGAGGAACAACGAAGCTCCAATGGACGGCAGTCATGTTGTCGAGTAAGACCTTCAGCTCTTCGCTGTTAGCCTTCAACTTCTCCAAGAGAGATGGTGAGGCACGGTCATAGTGAGTGGCTCTGATACCAAATGTTGTAGGCTTTAGTTGGGTACAGGTCCGAGGACCGAGAGTAGGGTACTTGCCCTCATCTAGCCGCCGGCAAGGCTCTTCCTTGTCGAGGTAGCGAGGCTTTGAGGCCTGATTAGCCGTGAAGGCGAAGCCCAACCGGGACTCTTCCTGACGAAGAAGGAAGCTCTGATCTTTAGCCAACCGGTTATAGACTAACTTTGTTTATTTATTGCTTTATTGATAATTGATACATGCTATCCCTTTTATAGGGACGACCCGATTTGACCCCTAAGAAATAATCTATAGATAAACTTATCTCTAACAATCCAATCTGATAATAACTTGCCTAACTAATAGATAATACCAAACACTTAATAGATAGATTCCTAAATAATAAATCCTACTAATATTTGTGGGCATTAATGTTCACGCGGCGCTACAGTACAGGCATGCTACGGTACTTGTCTCGACTCTGGATATTGGGCCATAATAAAGGTGTTGAGCACTACGCTGAGGTAAGTATTCAATCAAAATCAAGAAAAATATATAAGGTTACAAGGATGAAGGACATAACCTTATCTTTTATCCATTTCCAAATAACTCTCGTCATTTCATCACCTATGCAAAAAGAACATACAGTTACACTGAGTTATTTGCAATCACTGCGGTCTGAGGTGACACAAGGATGATTCAGCTAGCAAAAAAATTCAATGTGCAACTTAAAGAGGCGTAAGCCTTAATCATGGGACTTTATCAGCACATGAATTCCAAACGAGGAAGATATTGGCCTGAGTCCTGACATTTGGCATACAACAAGGGTCCAATCAAACAAGCCAGTAGATAAGTTCTATTTTAAGATACATCAAAGTCCAGTTAAACATTATTGAATTAAGTTCTGAGATTGGTATCTGGGTACACTGTACACAGTATGCCATGGAAGACACTGATGGTGCGGGCTCAATTCGAAATGTTTTTCATCTGCCATGAGTATATCCTCCGCATGAATAATCATATTTTTCATCCAAGATACTGTATTGAAACAGTTATTTAAATATTTTCACTTTTTGAACACATCCCAACTTGAAATTTTGGCCCCCCAAAAGAGGAACGTCTAGCTAATTCCAAGGCACTTTGGGCTCAGAAGTCAGAACTCCTCTAGTCGTCTTCAATAAACCTAAAATTTCAGCAATTCTAAGAATTACAGGTGCATACATAGCGAATTAGCGGGAAAAATAATTAAACAGACGAAAGTGCACATCGCCAATCCATCATGAAAGTATGAAACCCCCCAGATGTCTACATTCCAGCACCGACTTCATAAAAAATTCATATTTCGCAAGCAACAAGTCAGCCAAGGCTGCCTAGAGCATGAAACGAAAAGGCTAAAAATTGCTTCAGTAACACAGAAACTAAGCTCCAGTTCGACCGCGCATAGTCCGAAACTCCAAATCCAATTAAAGCGGCCTAATTCACCTCATCCACCATGGTACAATCAAACAATTCCCAAGCACAGCTCAGTCAAACGGTCCGCCAAACACACGCAGCGCCGCAAATTCAGAATCTGAACAAGCTCTCATAGATCGTAGCGAAGCACGGTAATCAAGCGCGGGGGTTTCGATCGGAAGTGGGTGGGTGGGTGGGGTGGGGGGGGGGGAGAGGCGGGGATCGGAGATTCTCACCGTCCATCTCGACGATGGGGTTGGCGACCTCGATCTTCTCGAACTCCATGGCGCGGCTCTTGGCTCGCGGGATAGCCTGCTCCGGGACGAGAGGGAATTCGAGCTCTTCCAACCTGCGGAGTCTGGACTCTGGACTGGAGGCCGGAGAGCGGAGAGAACGAAGTACAAGCGACACGGCGGAGTTCGGCCGTGGTCCGTGGACTTGGGGCCTGTTTGGGGCGTGGCTTTTGGAATAAGCTGAAAGGGTCTGTTTGGGACTGCCGTAGAAAATGTTTGGGACTGCCGTAGTTTTTGTCGAAAGCAGTCGAACTTTTTTTTATTAAATAATCTTTTTTTAACTTTTATTTTAAAGTTAACCTCCGACGCACTTTATTTTTAAAAATAACTTCTTTGATCACGCCACCACCCATGGTGTGACCAAACAACACTGTCACGCTAGGGCAAACTCTTGTCACGCTATAGAATAAGTCCGTGAAAAAACCTCTTTGGTCACGCCACCACCCATGGCGTGACCAAACAACACTGTCACGCCACCACCTATGGCGTGACAAGAGTTTGCCCTAAACGGACTAGCGTGGATAGTTGTTTGGTCACGCCATGGGCGTGGCGTGACCAAAGGGTTATTTTAGAAATAAAGTCTTACTGAAGTTAACTTTAAAATAAAAGATAAAAAAAGATTATTTAATAAAAAAAATTCAAAGCAGTCTAGTTGGACTGCTGTGTTGAACGTTGGGACGAAGATATTTAGTATTTGGCTGTCTGGTCTTTTGGTAGGTTGGTTATAAATTCTGAGTCGAAAACTACCTGAAATACTCCTGAGGCAAATAATGGCTTATTTGAAATTGTTTAACAACAATTGACGGCAATAACGACAAATAACGATAATTAACAATAATTAACGACAACTAACTTGACGACAATCAAACGGCAACTACCATAATTAACGAGAATTACCGCAATTAGTGACAACTACCGCAATTACGACGATTAACACAATTGATTGCAATTAACAACGATCAACGTAATTGACTGCAATTAACAATGACTGTCACAATTAACGACGATTAACGCAATTATCACAATTGATCGGAATTAACACAATAGACTGTAATTAACGATAATTAACAATAAATAATGTAACATCCCAAAATTCACATTTTGGGAATATATAATAAAAATGCATAGGGAAAATAATTTTGAGCACATTACATATGAAAATCTAACCATGTTTGATTTTTGAACTTTTGTTTAAAAGTAAATAATGAAACTCATATAAACACGCACTTAAAAGAAATTTAGATAAAACAGAATAAACATAGTTGAGAGAATTATGTTGGGCATAATTGCTGAGGGAAAAATTTATTAAACAAATTATGTGAATTTTCATTATGAGTAACAAATGCAATCACATAAAAACAGAAGCTTGTAAGATTTTTCGAGAAAATCACAGACAAGATAAATTCCTGAAAAATTTATATAAATAACTAAATTAGGTCAGGAGCTCTCACAAAAAATTTCATAAAATTTGGACCTTGTTTGGTCAGTATAAAAATTTAGTAAAGTCTCAGCTTTTAAATCCAAAACCTAATCTAAAATATCTCTCTCACCTCTCACTGACGCGTGGGACCCACGGGCCAAAACCCTTCATCCACCTCCGCTCACCCTTGCCAACGCACGCTTGCGAGCGCATGGCCGATCACCCATGGATTTGCCGCGCCGCCCACCATTTTGGACCCCAACCGCTCCCATCACCTTTGTTGGTCTCCGCCTACCCCATCTATCCCATTAATGGCCGGTGTTCCTACGCAGATGGAGAATGCTGCGAGAAAACCCGAGACGGCCACCTGGGTCTCATCGTCCTTTTCACCATCATCTCGCTATTTAAAGCCTTCACTCTTGTGTCAAAACATCCTCTGTCCTTCTCCCCTCATTCCCCTTCCTATTTCTCTCCTCCTCCGAGCTCCATTTGAGCTAAGACCCGAAGGTCAGTGATGGCCATGGGCACCACCGCTCATGATGCTCCCAGCTGCCTCGATGAACCCTGACCCTTATCTTCATGTCCCTAATGATCTCCTCGATGTCTTCTATCCATCCCCTCACACTCTTCTTCCTTTTGTGCAGCTGAATCACCAGGAACGCGCGCAACATCGTCGTGTCTGGCGACGCTTAATGCACGGCCACCATTCCCGTTTGTCGTTTCGGATGAACCAGTGAGCTCCTTTGCTAATAGACCGTGTCATCTCGTGTTCTAAACCCCAAGGATCTTTTACCCCCATTTAATTTGGCATTTCATCCGCAGGAACACTTCGCCGCCACCTTCTTCCTCACGCACGGCCAAAACCACCGCCACCGACGCCGATTCTCGTCTGGTGAGCTCTAGCCCAATTCATCGCATTGAGAGCATCCCCTTGACATCCCCTATCTGTCCCCACCACTCACCTTCACACTCTCTCTGTAGCATCGCCTACACGGTGACCTTCACTGCGCCGCTTTGGGTCTACGCCGCCGGACTGCCTCAGCACCTCCCAAGCGCCACCAAGAGCTCCAGTGAGCTCCATGTGACCCCCTGATACTCGTGCTCTCCTTAGTCTAGCTCCTGTAGCACCTAAGCACAGTTGCACCATTTCTCCCTCACGACCGGCCACCGCGCGCCCTCGTCGCACCACTACTATGCCGCCCAAGCCCTGAAATCACCACCCTTAGCTTTGTTAGGCCGCCAACAACCCATTTTGGCCATGTCTTGGACCTCCCCGTGCCTGCATCGCCAGCAACGAGTAGCTCCTCTGCTACTCTGTTTGTTCGAGTGCCGACCTATGACATCCCAGTTTTCAAGGCTTTTTGAAAATTTGTAAAATAAAAATAACCATTTGGTTTTGTCGAATTGCTAAAGCTTAACTTGGAAACTTTATCGTGTTGTAGCGTGTACCGAAAAATTCATCCTGTGTGTTAGTTGGGCGCTCTTTCCATCGTATATTCCTTTGTTGGCAGCATAATCGATGAACGACCTACATGATTCCAAAACGTTATCCTCGGCCATTTCAAACGAATTAAGACTACAGTAGAGTTATGTATAGAGGAAATGAGTATACCTCTCAAGTATTCCTCTCAGAATGCTGAAATTGTGTTCGCTACGGAGTAGGGAATCAAGGTATATCACATGGTTCCTCTTTGGTATAATGACTAAGAGGATCCAGTGGTACCTACTCATTTATGTCGCTATAGACATTAAACCTAAGTTCGTGCTGTGTATAAAGTACAAATGAAATTTATAGAGCAAGTAGTGACACTTACCCCTCATTGTAGGGCACCACTATGTACTTCATGTTCTTCTGACGAAGCAATGACTGCGCTATGTATTTCTCGACGAAGGTCGAGTCTGCTTGGATGGTTTGCAATGATACCACATGTGGGTCGAGGAAACCCACCGGTTCTTTCTATTCCCGGACATTTTTCATCATGTATCTATACATAAGCAATGAGTTGTGATATTTATCGGTAGTACGTAAATGTAGAACTTGATTGTACGCACTTACAGTGTCCAACATCGTAGAAGCGAGGCGTCGAGGCCAACGAGGTTGAATAGGTCATATAAGTCGTTGAAGCCCACGACGAAGTTGCCTAGCCCGTTGAGGAAATGCTTATGCTCGTATCTGATGGTGATTCCAATATCGCACCCCTTCTTTTGGGTCTTCTCCAAGTACCAGGCATGCAAAGCCTGACAAGCATATCCAGCGCGCCCTAATACTGCGTCGGAGCACAACGGTTTTTCGATGATGTAGTTCCCGGCTATCCCGGACTTCCTAGACTTGGGAGGCGCCTTAACGTTCGTCGGTTTCGATTTGGCCTTAAGGATTGGCAACGTCTTCCTACGAGACGACTCGGGACCCGATACGACGTCACACTTTTCTTGTTCCTTCGGCGTCTTCTCCACGGGAACTGATAAGGTGGCATTTTAAGGCAAAATATGAGGTGGAGTCATCGAGGATCCCATTGGAGAGAAATGGTCGTGTTGAGATCGTGGCACTGTTGGGTCCAAGACGATGTCCTTCTTGGGCCGCTAGATAAAAGTGTGCACGACATCCCCTAGTGTTGTGATCTCTTTGTTCGGGCGAATCTCTAGCAGGACGGCCATGAAATGTTCATGTACCATGTCCACCTCCACCCTGGCGTAACCCTGCGCCACCTGGACACCGTGCTGCACTACCCCTTCCTAGTATGGATGCACCATCCCCCGCCCAGCCTCAATAGAAATAGACCCAACTATCCTCACTTGGAGCTTGCAGCGCGTCGGCTCCTACAAAACGATACACAATTAGCTAAGGCTAACTATAGGTCTATCTTTGGTGCATTCCATAGATGTACATTACCTTGATGTCGTCTATCGGAAAGTGGACATCGTCATGTTCAGAATTATGCATGGACGCGACGCTACTCCGATGTCGAGCAGGACTAGCTCCCAAATTAATAGGGGCGGCTTACGACTGGCTCAAGAGTTGATTCATTTGATCCTGCAATGCTGCTAGCTTTCCTTCAAATTTTTCAGTAATCATCTGTACCAACTGGTCCTCGTGCTCGGCCTTGGATCTCTTCCTAATCCTATACGCATGAGTCGTCATGAATCCATGACTCCAAGGCACGTTAACCCCAAGGCCTCACGCATCGACCGGGTGCTTCTTGTTTCCCAAGGCCGTAGATAGTATATACTTCTCCTTGTCTGCTTGGAAGGAGCCTTGGGAAGTTTGGACAGACAATTCACGCTGCAAGAGGTCATCATGTTATTATAGACACTATGAAGTTATGGACTTATTAACTAGGGAGTTCGACATATTTACCACATGTTGGGACACTTCCTGGTCTGTCGGGTTTGTGAAAGAGATGCTGCCCAAAGACGAGACTTTTGCCCTCGCTTGTAACCAGGCTAGGGAACGCGGGTCTATGACATCAGGAAACGCGTTCTCCTCCTGTGCCGCCCATTCCTCGTATTTACCCGTGTACCCAGCGGTGCCGAGTCTGTGTGGGTGAGTGTTTCGTGTCTGGAGAGCTTTGTGCGCCACACTTTCCTCCTTAAATTTGGCCGTCGTCTTCATAGCCGCAAAGGCGTCCCATGTTTCCCGCGTCAAGAATCCATACTTCGAGAAGGGCGTCTGACCTGTGTTCACGTACTTCGTGACAAGAATGCTCTTGAAGGTCCTCCACGATTTATCGATCGTGAGCATCGCCGTCTGTTCCACGCGTGCCATGTCTGCTTCTGGGATAGTGAACTTGCTTAAAAGTTCTGTCCACAGCGCGCCTCTCGCTTCTTCCGTCAGATCCTTCCACCTTGGTGTGGTGATGGGGACCCGTTTCCTTGCAAGTATCCCGCAGGTGGTCCGGAATCTCGCCGCTGAGCTCTTGGGACGAAGAGGGACCCCAAACTCACTGACCTCCGTAATGACCAGTC
Source organism: Phyllostachys edulis (assembly GCA_036346405.1). Lineage (NCBI taxonomy): Eukaryota > Viridiplantae > Streptophyta > Magnoliopsida > Poales > Poaceae > Phyllostachys > Phyllostachys edulis. The sequence goes on from CM070546.1 coordinate 104,943,484, forward strand.
GGCCCACAGGCATTTTAGATTCTCCTCTGCCATCTCGCTTTCGTATCATTATCGTCGACGGATTAGGCGGTGTCGGTGACGATGGCGAAGACGGTGCCTCTGTCATCTCATGCGGTTCGGTGATTTGCGGCGAAGACGGTGCCTCGCTAATCGTGGCGCGCTTGGCGATGCAATGAAGACGATAAGGCTCGCCATCTCGCTTACTTGATTGAAATGCTAAACATATTAGCAAAATTGCATAATTATTTCCAACATAGATAATTGTGGATAGAGCATAGTTCCCTAACCAATTAAATGACACAATAGTCATAAGACTAAGAAAATCAATCAAGTCATTTAAAAGGAACAATAAGTGTACACTTAAAATCAGCATAAAGCTAAGATTTGATTGTATGATTATTGCTCTCAGAAAACTAGTTGCACAAGGTTTAACCTTGGCCATCACAGCACTTATGTCCAATGTAATCATCAATTGAATATGGCAATTTATAGATTAGGCCTTGAGTTCAATTTACAACTTGCTATTCAAATCAACCAGATTCAAGCAAATTTACTCAACTTAACCTATTTGGACCACAGAGTAGAGATCAACTAAATACACGGATAACAAAAAAGAAGGCAATCAAAAGATACGTAATAAAGAAGAAGAATTGAATGATAGAACTACAGGAACAGCAGGTATAACAGGTTGAAATAAATTGCTCAAAGTTATTGGAATTAGCTAGACAATGTACAACTCAAGGCTTAATCTATATACCAATTCACATTCAATTTCATTTTCTATGACAATTCATCACCGAGCAGATCAAAGAACCCACCAATCACAGATCACATATTTCAACTAGCACATCATATATATATATATATATATATATATATATATATATATATATATATATATATATGCATATATATATGCATGTATATGCAAAGAGACAAAGGTACGATATGTTGAAATACTCACAACGGCGATGGTACTCAAAACCACCGAGAAGATCAACAGACAAGGCACGAGGGAGGACCAAATTAACATAATCAAATGTAAATCATTCAAGTCATTTAAATTGATTGAAATGCTAAACATGTATAACTAGACATTCATATATCGGGTATAAAAAACAAAGTGCAAGCAGGGGATCATCAAACAACGGGACCGAACACACCATGAGGCAAGTGAGGTTATAGGAACTAAGGAAATCAGATGGTCCTCTGCTCATGTCTAGCACAGGAAAAGCTCATGAGGCAAATATAATAGTGTAAATATACATTGATTCATGACAAACCTGAGCACAAAATTTGAAAATGTAATAGCGAAGTAGTGCTCGTTGACTCTAAGAACTTACAACTGTAATCTGTGAAGGGCGCAGGTTAAGCAAAGCGCACGCTAATGAATGTTGCCCATAGAATCCAAAGGAGGCGCGAGGGAGTACCGGAGGAAGCACTGGAGCCGGCGCGCAGAGGGAAGAATCAATGTTGGGGGTGGCGGCATCGAGGTCAGAAGCGGCGGTGTCGGAGGCAGCGAGGTCGGGGGCGGCCGTGCCGAGGTCAAAGGCGCCGAGGTCGGGGGTGGCGGTGTCGAGGTCGGAGGCGCCGAGGTCGGGGGCGCCTTGGTCGGAGGCGTCGAGGTCAGAGGCGCCGAGGTCGTAGTCGGCGGTGAACGGGCGAGCCCTAGAGGAGGCGAACTGATGCGGGGGGATGCCCGATCTTCACGACGTAGGATCGATGATAACTTTGGATCCGTGCAACCTGACGAACCGATGGCGCCAACCATCGCCAAAACAAAGAACTCGCGATAAAAGAATTCGCCCAACCACACGCCGTGATCCCGCTCTACCGATCACACAAAGTAGACGATGTCGATGCTCCGCAAAACATAAGGGATCACAAGAACAACGGAACGGCACAACAGATTGGAACTCCCAATTCTAGTGGGGGCAAATATTGCTCAAACCCTAGAATCAAGAATATATTGATATCTCAGATAAAATTGTCGTTCCTCACATAGCGGTATAACGTCGTTTTTAATAGGCTACAACGAACTGCGCACAAAAAGGTAAGTCAAGCAAACCGTAAAACGGACTCGAGAGTTTTGGTATTAAACTAATTACATGGCCCTACTGACCACATATTTTGGTGCTTAGCAAGGAAAGGAATCACATGCATGCAACCCATCCACGTTACACACATGCATGCACCCTTTTCACTAAAGCATCTCACGCACACACTTGCATGCCAACTTTATTTAATATACTAGCAAGAAAACCAAGCCCATATTCCATGCATGCTCAAGATGCAAAGATGGACGTGGTTATCACGCCTTGATGATATTTCGGTTTGCTTGTGGGACCCGTGCCTTGATGACATCTCCTCCTTGATGCAAAGAGCAACCTCCGCCGCCTCCACGTGATGCAAAGAGCAGCCTCTGCTGCATGTATGTGTCTCGCGTCTGTCAGTATGTATGTTCTCGCATGCGGTACCACACCGAGAGGAATAACCAACCCAAGCGAACCGAGAAAGCGAAGAGATCGAGTTGATTCTTTCAGGTTCCAAAATCTCCTCACGTATAAACCTAAGAATAATTAAAATACTAGCATTAGGTAGTAACCAGTTCTCATATAAATTAAAATCAAATTCAACTAGGAGCGAGTTCACCTGTTGATTAATCCTTTTAGCTCGTGCTTGTGTAATCAGTCCAATCGGCGGGATGTCCTCATCACGAACGAGCGTGCGAGAGCCTAAGGGGCGCGGGAGAGGAAGTGACGAGTAAGAGCAAAACCGCGTAGTCGGCGGTGAATGGGCGAGCCCTAGAGGAGGCGAACAAGCGCGCGAGAGCCTAAGGGGCACGTGAGAGGAAGTGACGAGTAAGAGCAAAACCCTAGCGGTTCCCTCCTTATGAAAAGGCTATCACAGATGGTTTCCTAATAGAACCATCTGTGATACGTTCCATATCACAGACGGTTCTAGTAAAAAACCGTCTGTGATAAACTCATATCACGCATTTATTTCTAAATAGAACCGTCAGGATTTCATATCACTGCAGCGGTTCTATTATGGAACCGCTCGCGATAACTCGCATCCTCGCCGACAAATGAACAAGTCTCTTCATCTTCCCGCATGTGTCTTTTCGTCTCACGATCGCACAGCTTCGTCTCTTCGTTTTCCAACGTCGCTACAACTCCCAAATATCTCTTCGTCTCCCGCTCTGGCTTTAGTACTTGTTCTATAAATAGCTATCCCCTTCTACAACGAATTTCACACAACCTCCTTGATCCCTTTTCTCCACAAACTCCAAATGGCTTCCCCTCTCGTGTCAGCTGTATTGGCTTACCATGTGCTTCTTTACTCGCACCTCTCTTTACGCAACCTGGCCCAAGCTGCGAACAAGCTTTCCATTCGCAATGTCATCCGTTGTAGGCCCTCCGATCTATCGGAGAGCATAGCGGTCATCATCTGTCGACTGGAGCTCCTCCTCAGACGAACCAATGCGAGGGTCCGTGGCATCCAGTGAGTAAACCTCATCGTGAAGATCGTCCTATGGAACTACTTGGTCCGCACTGAGGATGCGGTCCGAAGAGTCGAGGACGACATTCGAATTGCAGGAGAGCGGGTCGATCTCGCCGAGACGGAGGAGACAAGGGCTGATGGCCTCTGGGCTATATGGGGCTTGGTTGCGGAGTCCGAACGGCTGCAAGCATGAATCGAGCGTGCAAGGTCGCAGGTGGAGGCGTTTCATCTGACAGTCGCTGATCCTGCCACCACTGAAGCCGACGAGAAGGCTTATGAAGATTTGAAGGCTAAGATGGGATCACTAATCCTTTTTTATCGTCTGTGATGTAAAAAGGATATGGTCTTTTAGCGCATAATATTATCCTTCCACATTACTATGGGTTGTGTTTCAAATGTATGAAAATGAGGATAATTTAAAACTTTTGATGCATCATTGTTGTTATTTGAAATTTCTGGAAATTCTTTCCAAAGAATTGTTGATTTCAAAACTAAATGCTTTAATTGACTAGAAGTAAAACAATTTAAAACTTTGACATCAATATCAAAGATGACAGGTTCATAACATATTAACACATGACAATTCCACGTTGACATCAAAATATATGAGAGATTACAAGTCCATAACACATGGTGTTATGGAATAAGTTAATTACAATGGAGTAAATTCTTCATTAAATATAGCCCTTCTTGATGATCGACGCGCATATAGCTAGCTTCCTGACTGGGTTCTTCCTCGAGCCTGATGCCGTCTCCGAAAGGAGGCAACTCGTCAAATTGATTGTATTCTTCCTCGTCCACTACATTCTCAACTCCGACAATCCTCCTTTTTCCATGAAGAACTACGTGGCGCTTCTTATTTTCCGGGTCGGTTACATAGAAAACTTGAACAACTTGGTTAGCTAGTACGAATGGTTCGTCTTTGTATCCGACACGTTCGAGATCCACGGTAGTGACGTCGTACTTGTCGACTTTCACCTGTGGGAGATGGACCCAACGGCACAGAAATAGGGGGATCTTGAAAAGCACGTAGTCGAGCTCCCATATCTCCTCAATTTGCCCATTGTAGGAGCTCCTCAGCCCATCGGTACTGAATGCATCTATGCGACACCGCTGTTACGGATCAGGCTCTTCCTATCTTGCCAGCCAGATAAAATGTGTACCCATTTATATCGTATCCTTGCCATGTGATAATTGTAAATTGTGACCCTTGTGCCAACCATAGTAACGTATCATCACTTGATGACCTCCCAGTGATTCACACATTTAACCATTCGTTGAACCGACGGTTGTGCTCTCTCGTGATCCAAACCTCCGACCGGTCTGGATTCTGTTGGCATACCATGTCTTTGTGCTCGTCGATGTACGGGGACACTTGGGTCATGTGTTGCAAGACCGTGAAATAGGCTTGAGCGTACGTATCCAGATCGGGAGTGATTGATTTCCTTCCGATGGTCCCGATACCATCCAGTCTCCCTTCATGACGAGATAGAGGCACACCTATTGGATCCACCTGAGCCATGTAGTCGACGCAGAACTCAATGACCTCTTTCGTTGCATAACCTTCAATGATGCTGCCCTCCGGTCGAGATCGATTCCGTACGTAGGACTTGAGAATTCCCATGTACCTCTCGAACGGATACATATGACGTAGGAACACAGGGCCGCATATCTTTATCTCTTTCACAAGGTGAACAATGAGATGGACCATGTCTAGTCCTTGGGGATCGATGACCTTCTGAGTAATTGAGTTGAAGAAATAACACAGCCTCAAGATTGCCACTCGGACCTTGTTCAACAAGATACTCCTAATTGCAACAGGAAGCATTTGTGTCATCAGCACATGACAATCATGAGACTTCATACCAATTAATTTCAAATCTTGCATAGAAACAAGTTTCTTAATGTTAGCGGAGTAACCATACGGGACTTTCACACCATGCAAGCTCTGACATAGTTCATTTCTCTTGGCCTTGGACAGAGTGTAGCAAGCTGGGGTAAGGTACGTTCGTCCTGTATCGGTCTCTTTCGGTGCTAACTCGGTCCTTATGTTCATATCGACCAAGTCATGCCGTGCGTTAACACCATCCTTTTTTTTGCCACTAATGTTCAGTAAGAGACCAATCAAGCTATCACATACATTCTTCTCCACGTGCATGACGTTGATGCAGTGGTGAACTTCTGAGTGCTCCCAATAAGGCAAGTTCCAAAAAATTTACCGCTTCTTCCAGATGTTCTTCTGACGGGTTCTTAATTTACGTCCCTTCCCAAACACAACATCGATATCCTTAACCATATCATAGACCTCTTTCCTCTAAAAGCCCTTGAGCCGAACCGTCCTCCTTATTTCCGCTTAATTGTTTCTTCATCTTTCGGTATGGGTGACTCTCGAAGGAACCTCTGAAGGACGATATACACGTTTTTTGTGAGTTGTTCAAACCATACACTCTCCGTAGCATCTAAGCAGTGCGGATAGGTTTTGGCTCCTTTTGTACTGAAGCCCGACAGGTTACCAAGGGCAGAAAAATCATTGATGGTGCAGAACAACATGGTGCGTAAAGTGAAGTTCTCTCATTTGTACGCATCCCATATCTGTACCCCTTCGTTCCACAGTGTCACAAGATCTTCCAGCAATGGTGCTAGGTACACATCAATATCATTCTCAGGTTGCATCGGCCCTTGGATAAGTAGTGACATTAAAATGTACTTCCGCTTCATACACAGCCAAGGAGGAAGGTTGTACATGCATAGATTCATAGGCCAGGTGCTATGTCGGCTGCTCATGTTGCCGAAAGGATTCATTCCATCTGTACTCAACCCTAACCTTATGTTCCTGGGTTATGCACCGAACTCTTCGAAGCTCCGATCGAAGTTTCTCCACTGGGCATAATCAGCAGGGTGTCTTAACTTTTCATCTTTCTTACGCTCCTCCGAGTGCCAACGCACCAATCTTGCCTCCTTTGGGTTCGCAAATAAACGCTTCAAATGTGGGATCACAGGTAGATACCACAACATCTTAGCAGGAGGTCCTTGCTTCATCTTAGCAGTATTCTGACGCTTGTATCGGGATGCTTTGCACACGGAACATACATGCATGTCTGCATACTCTTTATGGTAGAGGATACAATCGTTCGGACATGCATGTATTCTTTCTACTTCCATTCCCAATGGACAAAGAACCTTTTTTTGCTTGGTAGGTGGTGCTGGGCAACACATTTCCCTCCGGAAGAATGTCCGCTAGGAGACCTAACAACGCCGTGAAACTCTTATCGGACCAACCATTGCTTGCCTTCAATTTAAGCAGTTCAATCACAGTTGACAACCTTGTGTATTCCGGCTTGCAGCCAGGGAACAAAGGTCTCACCGAGTCCTCCCTTAAGCCCTCGAATTTACAAAACTCTCTCACACTGTAGTTCTCTTCTGCATCGCGTAGCATCTGATCCAGATTGTCATCGTGCGACCTATCCTCATCAAAAGCACAGTCCACATCCGGCATATCGTTGACTTCCTCGGCAATGTCGTCATTATTAACTTCCGGTATAATCTGCTCTTCATTGTGACTGGTCCAACATGTATACCCTTTTTTGAAACCCCTTCGAATCAAGTGCGCTTCGATCTACACCGAGTTGTTAAATATTTTCAGATTACCGCAGCAATCAATGCATGGACAGTATGTAAAATTTATCCCCTTCTTCAACATATCCTGCTCGGCAGCTCTTCTAAAAGCAACCACGCCATTAATGTACTCTTGACTCACACGGTTCACACCGTACATCCATTTTCGGTCCATCTACGCTACGCATGTAACAAATTAGTGTCAAATTAGATTAATAAACCGCAAGTACGTACTCTTCCTATTCACCAAACATACTTAAATTGATTAGCTATTAATTTATAGCAAACATAAAGGGTTATAGATCGTTACCCTCGGAGCTCACGAAGAAAATACGTTTCCTCTCCTTTCCTTCTGCTCTCTAAGGTGGCGAATGGGGGTGGAGGCACAAGAAGGTGCGAGTGGCGCAATGGGGAGGAGGCAATGGGTGGAGGAGGCGCTTAGGGGGGTCCAACCTTCTCCTCTCTAAGCTGGCGCAACGGGGAGGAGCCGCAGGTTGGAGGAGCTAGGCGAGGCGGTGCATGGGGAGCAGCAGATCTAAGTGGAGCCAAAGCAGCGAGGTTGCGGCAGATCTGGTTGCTCCAAAGCAAGAGAGGTAGCAGAGAGGCGATGGCGGCTTGGCGCAAGTGTGGCGATGGGACACAGGCCTCTAGAGCGGCAGTGCGGCAGAGGCAGTGCGGCAGAGCGCAAGTTATATAATGCGAGGATATCACAGATGGTTCTTAATTAGAACCGTCTGTGATAACTAATTATCACAGACGGTTCTCAATGAGAACCATCTGTGTACTTATCACAGACGGTTCTTAATAAGAACTGTGCAGCGATATCAGCTTAATCACAAACGGTTCTGGTAGGAACCGCTCAGGATAATTCACAGATGGTTCCTTATAAGAACCGTCTGTGATTAGCTGGATTATCCCAGACGGTTTGTGGATAGAACCGTCTGTGATAATTCACAGACGGTGCTATTGACAAACCGTCTGTGATAATTAGTTATCACAGACGGTTCTAATTAAGAACTGTCTGTGATAGGTTGACAATGCAAATGCCGCATCCGGACAGACCCAACACAGACGGTTCCAAAGGAATCGTCTGTGATGGGGTGTTTACTATAGCCTATTTTGTAGTAGTGCATGCTCTAAAGATTTGGAGGCATTACCTCATCGGCAATTGGTGCGAAATCTACACCGATCACAAAAGCCTGAAGTATTTCTTCATGCAGCCAGATCTGAACCTAAGTCAATGAATATGGCTTGAGTTGATCAAGAATTATGACCTTGGCATTCATTACCACCCCAGTAAGGCCAACGTTGTAGCCGATGCTCTTAGCTAGACGCTTCACTGCATAAACGCGTCGATTGAAGCAAATCAACCAGCGTTGCATGAAGAGTTTCAGAAGTTAAAATTAGAAATGGTTGATGAAGGTTATTTTGCTGCTCTAGTGCTGCAACCTACCCTCGAATCACAAATCCAAGCCGCTCAACTCAAGGATCCATCGATCGCCGAAATCAAGCACGACTTGCAGGACAGCAAGAAATCAGAATTCACCGAGGACCTGAATGGATTGGTTATGCGTGGACAACAGCTCTATGTCCCGAATAATCACTATATCAAAGAGATAATCCTTCGAGAAGCTCATGATTTGCCACTCTCCATTCTCCATTCATTCCGGGAGTACCATGATGTATCGGGACCTCCGGAAGCAGTTCTGGTGGCTCAGTAAGAAGAGGGACATCGCTATGCATGTTGCCATACGATGTGTGTCAACGTGTTAAGGCAGAGCACCAGTGACCAGCGGGATTACTTCAGCCTCTGAATGTTCCCGAGTCGATATGGGATAAAATCGACATGGATTTCATAACTAGGCTGCCAAAGACCTGAAATGAACGTGATTCCATATGGGTTATTGTCAATCGTCTAACCAAGGTAGCTCACTTCATTCTGATTAGCACCACATATCATGGTGCCAAACTTGTAGAGCTTTACATGAACAACATCATCCGCATGCATAGTGTTCCAAAGACAATAACCTATGATGGAGGTCCCCAGTTCACCTCATGGTTTTGGGATAGCATACATGAGCTGTTGGGAACCAAGCTATTCTTTAGCATGATATTCCACCCACAAATGGGAGGTCAAACAGAGAGGGCAAATCAAAATTTGAAAGACATGTTACGGGCTTGCGTGCTGTCCTATAGCACGAACTGGGAGAAGTGCTTGGCGTTTGCCGAGTTTCCTACAACAATAGCTTCCAGTCAAGCCTTCAAATGTCACCATTCGAAGCATGCACTTTATGGAAGGAAGTGTAGAAAACCCCTATTCTGGAACAAGGTCGGTGATAGACAATTTTTTGGACCAACCATCATCCAAGAAGCACAAGAGCACGTTGACATAATAAAAGGGCGCATGAGGGAAGCACAATCGCGTCAAAAGAGCTATGCCGACCGTCACCACCATGAGCTAAGCTTTGAAGTGAACGATTATGTTTATCTCAAGGTTTCACCATTGCAAGGCATCCTCCATTTCCAAGTCCACGGGAAACTAGCAACTCGGTACATCGGACTGTACCTAATCGTTGAGAGGAAAGGCGAAGTGGCATACCAGTTAGAATTGCCACCCCAACTCTTAGATGTGCATGATGCCTTCCATGTGTCACAACTCAAGAAATGCCTTCGAACTCCAAATGAACTTGCTCAACTGGAAAACATCGATCTCCAATTGAATCTTTCTTATCGGGACACCCGATCTGAATTTTAGACGAAGCCATGTGACATACTTGTAGCCGTGCTATCAAGATGGTAAGAGTCTAGTGGAGCAACCAATCCAAAGACGAAGCAATGTGGGAATGAGAATATCATCTTAGAACCGAATTTCCTTATTTCTTTACCGAGCCCACCGAATCTCGAGGATGAGATTCTTTGTAAGGGGGGGGGGTAGGTCTGTAACATCCCAAAAATCTTATTTTTGGGAAGACACAGTGAAAATAAAAGGAAAAGTAATTTTGAGCTTATTCTATATGGAAAATCATTTATGCATGATTTTTGAACATTTTGTATAAAACAAATAATGAAATTTTATACAAGTAGCAACTTGTAAGAATTTTAGGAAAAATCACAAAGCAAATAAAATCCTAAAAAATTGACATGAAACTAGACGTTGTCAGAAACTCTCACAAAAATTGTCATAAAGTCTGGAACATATTTGATAGGTTTACAAATTCAGCAAAGAATCAGGTAGTTTTCGAAAAATCTAACAACAAATTCGAATATCCCTCTATGCCTTTGGGCTGAAACTGAGCTAGCCCAAAACTCCCTCACCCAGCTCTAGCCCATGCCAGCGTATTCACCCTCCCTCGCTGATGTGTGGGCCCCACCTGTTAGCACCCTACGTCTACCTCGCCCTTGTCCTCCGCTCGCTAGCTCACACCTTTGCCCCCCCACTCGCCCGCGATTTCGCCTTACTGCCCACCGTTTCACACCCCACCTACCACCATCACCTCCGCCAAACCTCGCCCATGCCATCTACCCCCTTAATGGTGCCTAACCCCTGCGCTGGAGGAGAGACCCAGAGGCGACCGTGAGATTCTCGCACTGACCGTCGACGCCTTGTCGTTTTCTCGCACAAACGTCCTAACTACTTAAGCCCTATCGTGCGCATCGTCTTCGTCAGCTTGCCCCCATTCCATTTTGCGCTAACCCGAGCCTCATAGCTCCTTGGTTTTGCGGGAACATATGCGTCGTACTCGACGCCGTTGAGTGCTCCTCCGCACCATTCTTACTCTAGTGAGCTTCCTCAACCACGACACCTGCATCATCCTGATCGTCTTACATAACTCACACCTTTCCTGTGCTTAATGCAGTGTAACATCCCAAAGTTCTATTACCAAAATAAAAATTAATAAAGTTATTATTTTACTGGATTTTCTGGCTGTCAAAGAATTTTTTGATTTTCTGTAATTTAAAAGAGTTATCTTGGTTAAAAAATATAAAATAAAATCAATTATTTAATTTCTTGGCTTTTAAAATCAAAAATAAAATTTATTAAGTTTTATGGGATTTTATTGATTTAAAATGAAAAATAAAATTTTACTTAATTTATGGAATTTTTATTTAATTTCTAGAATTTTACGGTATTTAAAAAAGGTTTTCCTATTTTCTAGAAAATTAAATAATTACTGTGCAAAAATAAAAGCCAACTTTAATTTGGAATTATTTTTATTAAGTGTAAAATAATTCAAGGAATTTCTGTGAATTTTTCTAGAATTTTTGAACTACATTTGCTATTTTCTAAAAGTCTATTTGATTTATTGCTTTTTTGAAATTTTAAAATCCAAAATTCCGAATCTCAAATCAAAATCCAAATTGTGAGTCTCAACTAAAATCCTCATTCTAAAATCAAATATCTTTGCGGCTAATCCTAGATTCAAATTCTTGTTTTGAATTCATCTCAAATTCAAATCCTAGCCGAATTTGACAATTCAAATTTATATTTGAATTTTCTGTGAAATGAAAACTTTATAATCTCATTACAATTCCTGGCCAAAATTTATTTTTTTTCCTTTTTCTTCTTTCAAATTTTTTTTTCCTTTTTCTTCTTTCAAATTTATTTATTTTTCCTTTTTCTTCTTTCAAATTTATTTATTTTTCCTTTTTCTTCTTTCCTTTCTTCCCCTTTTCCTTTTTCTTCTTTTCCTTTTCTTTCTTTCTTTCCTTCGTTTTCCCTATTTCCTTTTCTTGTCTTGTTTCCTTTTCTTGTCACGTTCTCTGTCCAGCACATGCATGCATGCCATTAACACCCAAAGCAAGCTCCTCAATTCCCTCAATTTCTTCCTTTTTTATTTTTTCACACAATTAAAGGCATTCAATTCCTCGCGTCATGACACCTCCATTTCAGTTGAAAATACCATTATCAGTTGCTAATGTCAGGTTTTCCTATAAAAAATAATTACAAAAATTCTAAAAATCCATTTTCATCATTTATGTGAATTTGTTTAGATTTTTTTTAACTCTATTTGCTCTTTTCCAAAATTCCCTTTCAATTTCTTGTAATTTCTAGCAATTAAAAATGAATTTCGTTCGCAAATAAAAATGAAATTTGTGTTGAAAATATTTTATTTAAGCTCAAAGTACCCTATTTAACTACTCTGAAAATTTATAGAATTGTTAGACCTATATTACTATTTTTCAAGTTTAAAAATAATTTTAGAATTATAAAAATAATTATTGTCTAATAATAATAATATTATTATTAAAATTAATATTTTATTTGAACTGAAAATGTTGTGTTTAGTATCTGTGATTTATTTCGGATTTTTCTGAATTTATTTGCTATTTTTTCTAAATTAATTAGTGTCTTTCGAATTTTCAAAAGGATGATTCCTCGGAATATTCCTAGCGCTACAGTACCATCTATGAACAGTACCACGCCCAAAATTGCGCTCATAACTCCGGCGAGCAATTCCCACCAAACCGTTACTCCTTTGCACCTATAAATTGAACTGTAGCCTCTCCACCTCATTCCCCTCATCCCTCTCGCTCAGATTTGCCAAAAGCCTCCCGGAGCTCCCTCTGCTAGCCCTTCCTCTCCAACTCCAGCGACAACTCCAGCGAGCCCGATCTCCTCATCCTAGCTCCGTTGTTCACCAAATTTTACCGGTGAGTTCCTCTTGACATTCTCTACATTTCTATTCAAGCCAAATTTTGATTTATCTATTGGTTCACCTCGGCCACAAAAGCACCGATGGTCTTCTTCTCTAACTCCAGCAAGAACTCCAGCGAGCCCGATCTCCTCATCTGTTGCTCCGTTGTGCACCAAATTTGACCAGTGTGTTCCTATTGCGATTCTCCACATTTCTATTCAAGTGGAATTTTGATTTTTCACCACCGGCCACATGTTCTTCCCCAAGTTCGGCGAGAACTCTGTCGAGCCCGATCTCTTCATCCGTTGGGTAATTGCATGAGCCCTTTTACCTACATGTTCATTTCAATATTATCTACCTTTCTATTCAAACAAAATTTTGAATTTCACAATAATTCGTCACTACCATGTCATGGCCACCTTACCGCCCAAGCCCACGTGTGCGCTTGCGTGGCTGACACTATTCCATGGGCCGATCCACCGTGGACCAAACCCATTTTTGTGGACCCGGTCCACAAGATGCGGGCCCACATGTCTTTAAGTCTAACCCTTTTCCTTTGCAAAATAACTTAGGCCAAAAATTCATTTTCCCACCTGCGGACATCATGCTAACATAATAAAGGAATTTCCTTCAGAAAAATAATTCCTTAAATTCTGAAATTTGGAATTTCATCTTTTCATGTGATAATCAACCTTCCGGATGATCGTTCTCCTTCATACGAACTCCGATTCCACCGATTCTTGTTCCTAAATTCATATAAAATCAAATTATAGCTATCTAAACCGAAATTATTTAATTTGGAGTTTATTTGAATTTTATTTGAATTTTGTTTGAATTTAGCTCGTTTACGCGTATAGATTTCGACAACTTCAGAGAACCGGAATTCGACGCCATTTAAGAACAACGATTAATCAAACAAGACAAGTTACATCTTTGATCATATTTGATCCCATTATTTCAAATTATTTAAATTCTATTTTAAATTATTACTGCACGCGTATTTCTATTCAATGTAATTTAAATACCTGCTTTTAAATTATAGTTATACCTAAATCCTTTGTATAACCAATATTGATATTTGAATTGAACATATTATCACCCTAGATAAAACCTAGTTGATACGATAGTATGAACTAGGACCATTTGAAAATATTATGCCTAACCATGCTTAGATCAAGAATATTTGATTTGGGAATTTACAGCCAAAAATCAAATGTTGTTTAAAAGTGTATGGCATTGGTTTGTCATGGAAGATTTTGCAAATGATTTTTAAAAGCAAAAAAGGAAAAAGTTGGTTTGTACTTAGGCGAAATGGATGGTTGGTGGGTGCAGGTTTACGCACAGACTCAATCCGGATAGGGTTGAGGCCCAGGGGTTATTTTGGAAGACGCCCAAGTCAGTTAAGGACTAGTCTTCGAGCCGCATCTTGCAAAGCCCCACCGTACTACCCCAAGTCTGGAATGGGACAGGCTATGCTAAATAATTTGCAACATTCCAATGTTAGTTGTGCCATTTTGGTGTGTGGGTGTCAGTTAGACAGTATTCTCACTTGGCGTAAGAGGGGGCTTTCGGCTGGTGGTTAGCCCAATAGAAGTGAAACCTTAGCGGCGCAAGAGGGGGCTTCTGGCGGATGATTAGTCCAAAGGAAGTGAAACCTTAGCGGGCATGACTACTTTGGAATGGCACATTGTAAAGGCCTCGTGATAATCACTTAGTCGCACACATTCGGAAGTGTGTCAGACGGACATTAAAAGTTGATTATCTCTTGTGGGTAAAGTTGTACAACCTTTGTAGAGCGTAAAACTATTCGAATAGCCATGTCCACGGTCATGGACATGCTGAGGAAAGCCACTCAAAGCTAGACTTTGATTTTGATTTCAGAAGATTTTAGCAAATGATTTGAGGATGGTTAATCTTTGTACTTGGGCGAAATGGATAGTTGGTGGGCGCAGGTTTATGCACGGGCTCAATCCGGGTAGGGTTGAGGCCCAGGGGTTATTTTTGAAAGTCGCCCAAGTCAGTTAAGGACCGGTCTTCGAGCGTATTTTGCTAAGCTCCACCGTACTACCACAAGTCTGGAATGGGACAGGCTAGGCTAAATAATTTGCAACGTTCCAATGTTAGTTGTGCCATTTTGGTGTGTGGGTGTCAGTTAGATAGTATTCCCACTTGGCGCAAGAGGGGCTTCCGGCGGGTGGTTAGCCCAATGGAAGTGAAATCTTAGCAGCGCAAGAGGGGGCTTCTAGCGGATGGTTAGTCTAAAGGAAGTGAAACCTTAGCGGGCATAACTACTTTGGAATTACGTATTGTAAAGGCCTTGTGATAATCACTTAGTCGCACACCTTCGGAAGTGTGTCAGACGGACATTAAAAGTTGATTATCTCTTGTGGGTAAAGTTGTACAACCTCTGCAGAGTGTAAAACTATTCGAATAGCCGTGTCCACAGTCATGGACATGCTGAGCAAAGCCACTCAAAGTTAGACTTTGATTTTGTTTTAAAATGATTTTAGCAAATGATTTGAGGATGGTTAATCCTTGTGGTAAAAATTGAGTGGTTAGCCATGTGATAGGAGGGTATCCATGACCATATTTCACATGGAGGTTATCCTACTAGAAAACATGAGAATTTATAAAATAAATTTTAGTTATAGAATAATCTCTTTGGAACTTAGTACAAATATTTAAAGACAACATTGCTTTATGCAAATTCAACCAATAAGCCTTCCTTTGATATATCCTTGCATGCATTATAATCTGTTATTGGGTGTAACTTGCGAGCACGGAAGTTGTGCTCACCCTTGCTTAATGCAAATAAATTTCAGAGGAAAAGGACTTCGCTATCGGTGTGGATTGCGATGACTAGGCCGCTACCCCAGTTGATTGTCTGTGGCAGATCAGATGGACTCTACTACTTCTTCTTCGTCTTCCGCTGTATTTGTGTAATGTTGGCTTGTAAGCCTTTCTTGTAATAAAATCTGTTGATTATTAATAAAGTTGTGCGATTTATGGATGTTACCATATCTATTTACTGTGTGAACTAGCTACTGATCATAGGACTAGTTCAGAAATACACAGAGGATTTGGGGGTGTTACTCCTGGGTCCAACATGCAGCCCCAGAAGTATTGTAGCTCAATCGCAATGCCTTCGTCCTCAGCTCCGGCACGTACCCGAGCTCGCCAACGCGTACCCGTCACTCTGGTGAAATCGAGCTCAAACTAACCATGTCATAAGGTGTTCCCCACTCCAGTGATGCTAACCCCTCACTCCATGCAAGCAATCTCGCCCTAAATTTGAGCTTCACCCTCATCTTCCTCATTCATAGCTGCCGCTTCCATTTCTGATCTTCTTCGAAACCCGGTGAGCCTCCGGGCGATTCCTTGGGTCTACACCATCCTTAGCACCCTAGTAACCTAATGCGACGCTTCTTGTAGCACCTCCGTTGCTGTGGTGAGCTACTGTCATGGACCTTCTCTACGCTGTTGCTGCTCGTCATCGACATGCCGTTCCAGAGCCCCTCCGATCTCATCCTCTGCACCTTCATGGTCGTGGTGAGTCCCTAGTCCTCACACACATGTTGATTTGCCAAGGGCGAGTCCCTAGTGCATTTCCCCCCTAGCCGCTGATGGCACCGCCACAGTTTCATGCCGCTGGCATTCCTCCGGTGACCCTAGATTTCCGTGCCCAACCCATTAACATCGACTGGAATTACTGAGTCCAGTGCACCACTCATTTAGCCCAGGGAATGCCCCATACATGAAATGTGTTGCAAACCCAAGGAGCTCTTGCGCTCATCGTCATCGTGCCACCGATTTCTTCCACCTCACCGACCACTTCCACCTCCCCTGGCATCTCATGGACACCCTTTACCCATTTTCGGGCTCCCCCGAGCCTTTCCACGTGTACCTCGCCGCCAGTGAGCCCCTGTCCCTCTCGGCCATGTGCGCGCCCATCACCTCCCTTTCTCTCTCTCCCCAAGTGGGACCCACATGTTTAAAAGTTGATTAATGCTTAATGATAGTGGTTAAAGATGCTGAGTGGATGACAGGTGGGACCAGCAGAGAAGATAATAAAAAATCTAATTTCAAACGTGTTTAGTGAATGAGTCACTAACATGTGGGACCACACACACTATATGGCGGATCGTATCTGAACTAGTTTGTTCCAACCCGTTAAGTGTGCGACCCTGTAGGTTCATGCGTAATCGATTGTGACTCTAAAACTCCTTTCCGACCATGAGTTGTTAGCGGTTCCTAGCAGAACATAACGATATATGAATACACATAAATACTATATCGAACAAACCTTATGCAATATGATCTGCGACCAGGTCCTTATCACTTACGACCAGTTTATATTTAGTTACAATCAGTTCGTAACTCCTTACGACTGGTTAGTGATCATGTTCGACCAGTTTACAACCAGTCTGTATCTCAATACGACCAGTTCATATCTGGTCGGACTGAATGACTTGCTTGCGTATTCTTCCTTTGCCTCATGATATCTGGTTGAACTCCAGGTGAGATATTTTGTCATCCATAGACTGTTCAATACTTTCTCGATCAACTGATGGATAACTTCATGTGGTTGACTCTTCGGCCACTAGCGGCACGACCATGCACTTTGTTTATCTGACCACATCGAGGGGCCTATAGATGTCTTTCCTGTCATGTTAGGAGGGTCAAATCCCATAACCGACCAGTCACATCCCTCCGCATGTTTCATAGCATACCCAAAACCTACCTTTATAACTACCCAGTTACGAAGTAGCGTTTGGCAACCCCTAAGTGTACTATTACACATGTAGGAAACCATGCTGATCTCAGGTCTAAGGATTATACATCATCATTTCTTGAGACCAACTAATGGCACATAGAATCATAACAATCTCAATAGTCTCAAGATGGGTCAATCCAACATCATTTTCTTTAACATGTGTTCATATTATTGATTCGATATCCCTATATCCATGACCGGTGAAACATGGTCATCAATCAATACATGTGTTGGTCGATAAGTCAATAGTGTTCCGAATAGTGACATCCAACTAGGGATACATTTAGAATGACATCATATAAGTTAAAGAGCTTCACCAACATGTCACATACTTGTTAATCTTTATAAATGATAATTTTTCAGACCCCGGGCTTTGAATACCCAATGGACCGCACTAAGCATGCTCATGACCGCGAGCATGCCTATTTAAATTGATTTACACTCTACAGAGGTGTACATCTTTAACCACAACACACAAATTCTCTAGTTTGTTTGGCATTCATCGATACCACTGCTCACTACCTTTGGTAAGCAGTCTAGAGCACGCGTCGAAGCCTTTACATCATCTAGTCCTATCCTTGCACTATCCTAGTGAATGAACACCCTCACTTCGCCCGGGATCCTCCCCGTCAAGTGAGGCATTCATCATTGTGTCAGCAAGCTTTATGCCCAACACCGTGGTGAAGGGATCCCTTTGGAGCAATCACACATGCTCGCACTACTACGGCCTACCAAGGTGCAAGGGTAGTTTTCGATGACTTAATAAGCTAAGACCGTCCCATACCGACAAACATGGTTGTACACTTAGGCTTTAGATTGGGAGCACCAGCGTTCGGTCCTTAATTGACCCGGACGAGGATCTCCCCCTATCTACTTGTGAGACTCGTCTCTCACACTTTTCATAATGTAATATAACTCACCCGCATCACAAACTAATTTTTTTCATTTTGTTTTTATACAAAATAACAGAGGTACACCTCTCTGGACTTTCTTTTCAAAAACCCCCAAACCACATTTATCATGTCATCCTTTTTACAATTTTCATTAAAGACTATAGCCCAACTAAGCAATTGTGCGATATTTGCATTTAAAAAACCTAAGTTGACATCATTCATTATCTAACCATAATCCTAGTGGCTACAAAATTAAGGATATCAACACATCAAGAAGGATCATGCATCGAATAGGACTTACAACTACCATTATCCCAAACATAGCAATTTTATATGAAACATACACACATGCATAATAGATTTTTGCAAAAGATGTACAATAATTAAAATAGTAGGATCAACATGGTCAAAGGAGGTCCTTGCCTTGCTCTGGTTGATCTGAATATGATAGTGAAGGATCATCGTGAAATTCGTTCGAATAATCAACGTTTGTTCAAAAAGAGCCGAAAGCAAATTAAATATAGCAAAAATAATTTCAACAGCCAAAAAAAAATCCAAATATTTTTGCATATTCAGGTATAGCATGATTTTAGATGAATTTATAAAAAAGAATCATCTCATTTGGAGTTTTTATGAAAAATTTATTAAGGTTTCCATTTGCTTCGTGTTGAAAATTCCAGAAAATAGAAAAGGAGACATCAAAAGCGTATTTTTCCGAAGTTTACGCTTTCAAGCTGCGAAAGCGTATTCTTCCCTACGTTCTATTGAGGTTTACGTTTTCCAACAGAGAAAGCGTATTTTCCTCAGAACTAAAGGTGGCTTTCTTATATTTCTGGATTTTTTATTAACTTTCATGTGGGGCCTACTTGTGAGTGACTTATTCCTTTGTTTTACTGATTTTTATTTATAAATCGGGGCGGTCCCACATTTCATAGACTCATTTATAAATAACGTTTGAAATTACATTTTCTTTAACCTTTTCAGCTGGTCCCACGTGCCATAGTCTTGTTACGCTTAATCTTGTTACTTAGTGTTAATCATCCTTTTAATCACATGGGCCCACTGGCAGAGAGAGGGAGAGAGAGAGAGAGAGAGAGAGAGAGGGAGGGAGGGAGAGGCTAGGCGCGCATGGCCGAGTGACTTGGTGAACTCGCCGGTGGTGAGGTAGGCATGGGGAGGCTCGGATTAACGGCAAAATGGGTTCCTCTCTCAACGGCGATGCCACCAGGTGGTGGTGGGGGCCAGAGAGATGGTTGGAGGTGTTGTTACGCCGGAGAAGAGCGGCAGAGCTCCTCGGGTCCAAGGTCGTTTTCGCAATTGAAGCTAATTAGCAGCAAAAGGTAGTGTGCACTGGCTCTAGGGGGTTGCTGCGATGCAATTGGTAGCGGCTCGGGGACCAATGATCACTGGAGCGACGAGGACAAAGATCCCGCGGTGGCACCATGATCGGTTATGATGAAATCTAACTTACACTGGCTAATCCTTCGATCTAATGCACGTAAAAGCCCTAGGGGACTATTAGAAGCTCACCAAGGTCCTCAACAGCGTAGGGTAATGCTCAGAGTGGTTTGGCGACGTTGAGCAGCCGTGATGCGAAGGAAGCGTGTAGTGACAGCTCGTTGTAAGGATGGAGAAGCTACAAGAAGGTGCGAATTAGCTTGTATGCACACATAGGATGGTAGGGGTAGAAGGAATTGATAAAATATTCACTGAGGCGATGACTAACTGAAAAATGGTAGTGGCGGCCAGAAATGAGGAAGAAGAGCGATTCGAGGGATTCCCTGCGTTTGAATCCTCATCAACCGAGGGGAATGCATTAGTGAGGTATAGAACACGAAATGACACGGTCAAGTGAGGTTCAAGCTCACCAGAATGTTGGTAATGAAGATGTCCAGAGAGGGTTTTGCGCTGGAGGTGAAGAAGATGACCACTTGTCTGAGCTCCGATGTTCCCGAAGCTACATCAAGCACAGAAGAAGAATCAGTGAGGCAAGAGGCGCATGATGACGTAGGTGGTGTGGGTAAGGAAGCTCACCTAAGCTAGAAGCGTTGTGGGGCTCGCTCACCGATGCCGAGAACGATGCTCTCGTTCCTAGTGAACCAAGGAGCAAGAAGCTCTGATTCTTGATGGGGAGCGAGATTAGCGAGCTGGGATCACCATGATGCGGTCGAAGGTTTATATATGGGTGAGTAGAGTGTGAGAATTTCGACGAGAAGACATGGTCGTGGCTAGTATCTCGCGTTCCTTACTTGGCGTCTCGGCCAGAGGGGGTGTTAGGCATCATTAAGGGGACTGTTAGCATGGGTGGAGCCAGGCAAAGGTGTTGGCGGTAGGTGAAGCGCAAAACTGTGGGCAGCGAGGTAATCCATGCGCGAGCGGACGATGCGGGCGAGGGAGCATGCTGGCGAGCGAGGGCAAAGCCAAGGTGGATGAAGGGTGCTGACCAGCGGGGCCCACCCATCAGCAAGCGCAAGAGTGAGTTGAGTTGGCACTGGCTGGGTTGGTGCATGAAAATTTGCCTACTCGTATGCAGCCCAAACGTGAGAGGGAAATTCGAAATAGTTTTTGAATTTCTAATTTCTGGCTGGGTGCTTGATGAATTTTTGTACTAAGCAAACAGAGTCCAAAATTTATGAAATTTTTTGTGTGAGCTCTTGAACCTGTATAGTTGCTCTTGTAAAGTTTCCAGGATTTTATGTGCTCTGTGGTTTTCCCGAAAATTCTTGCAAGTTGCTGTTTGTATGAAATTTCATTATTTGATATATATACACCAAGAGTTCAAAAAGCATGCATAAATGATTTTCCATATGGAATAATACTAAAAAATACTTTCTTATTTATTTTCACTATGTCTCCCCAAAATGGAAAATTTGGGATGTTACATAATTCATCCAAGGAACATAATAGCATTTATTCTATAACTCATAAATATAGATGTGATACAATCATATATATGATTGCCTATAGGACATATTACCAACAGTCTACCACTAGCAGATCCATTGGACTGAATGCACTAGAAATCACACCTAGTTCATTAATGAACTTCCTAATCCATATAGCTTCTTTTGCAGCTTTGGAAGCCGCAATGTACTTAGCCTCTATTGTAGAATTAGCAATTGTTCCTTGCTTAGAACTTTTCCTGCTCACTGCTCCTCCATTAAGACAAAACACATGTAATATCTCGTTTCCCTTTAGAAAGGATATTTGATCTAGATATTTGAATTAAAGGGTTTAAAGGGGGGTTTTCGCTTGAGGTGGAAAACCTGGTTGTGGGCTCTCGACCCATGGTGTCTCGGCCCAAGGAGGGAGCAGCCAACCCTAGCCCTCCCCTACTTTGCGCCAACACCCCACCCCTTTTCCAACCGCCACCCCCTCCACTCCTCCCCCTGTCTAGCCACCACCCTTGCTGCCTTTCTCCAAGCCGCCGCACAGCCAGCGCTACTACTACTACTAGTTGCTAGCAAATGCATTGCTGCATGATTTGTATGTGTATGTGATGGATTCAACAGTAGAAGAGACAAAGAGAAGGGAGGAAGGAAGGAAGAGAAAGGAAGGAAGAGGAAGGAGGAAAAGAGGAAGAAAGGGAGGAGGAATATGCAGGTTTCGTGTTTCATCTTGGTCTCCAAGGGTGATGATCAAGTTTTCATTCGTTTTGTTCAGGAATTTTCTGGTCGGGGGGAATTCGTTTAGTAGATCGGTTTCTGTTGTCTGTGTTGTATTGTAGTTTTGGGTACCAGTGGTGCAAAATTTGGTAATGCCATCTCCTAGAAAATTGTAGAGCATCTCGATAGCTTTCAGTAGAATGTTTATTCATGTCGATCGGATGAGTAGTTTTTAAGTTATGAATTTTGTAAGCTTGCTGTCTGGTCAGGTTATCGGGTTTTGGCAGCACACATAAATTTGTAGATTGCAAATAGAAGATGGATTAATTTGGGGCTTTGATCTAGATGAAAAGGGTATGTAACTTCGTAAGGATTCCATTGAGTCTAAGAACATGATTTTTTGGATGGGTAGAATAGAAGTTATGATTTTTGGAAGACTGTAGTTCAGAAACGGGTTGCTGCTGGAAGCAGTCGTGAGAAAACTTTAATTTGACAAAGTTAATAGTAGAATGAAATTTTTGGCATAACTAGGTTATGGTAGATAATTACCTTTAGTTTCTGAAAAGTCATAGATCATTATGTTTGCACACGTGGATTAATAGATATAAAATTATTAAGTCTGCTATCCAGAAGATGACAGATCTGTCTTCTGAGTTAAAAACGGGGATTTATATAATTTAATCTGAACTTTTGATAACCTAACAAGTTGTAGGAAATTGTGTGCAGATTCCATAACAATATGGTTTATTATTTTATGTTGTGGTGGTTGAAAGTTATGATAATTTTAGTGCCGGGACAGCAGTGGGACTGTTTGGTAAAGAGGGAAAATTGTGGATTTGGAGAGTGCGTAGTAGTGTTGTAGATTAAGTGTTGATTTGTAATTCCGTAGTTTGTATTGAGTTGGGTGTTTGCTGTAGGCGGAGTAGCTTCGGGATTGGTATCACCCTCTCATTACTACGGTCATCGCAGCTAGAAAGGCAAGTGCATGTAGAATGATATTGAATGTTGGAATTTTCATTTGGTTAAATGAAAACTTGTCATGATTATGCACGTGAAATATGCTTATTTCATATTGCTCTTCTGCCTTCGATAATTGATGATGATTATTCATTGCATTGCATATTGAGCATTCATGTTGGAATGATTTAACCCACGGGAGTGGGATGAGGTCCCCATAAGTAAGATATGGGCAACGAGATCCCTGTATGAAAAATGACGGGCAATGGATCCCCGCATTTGAGAATGCGGGTATAAGTGAACAACGACGTGTATTACACTCCGCTATACCCGTATAAGTAGAAGTGAAGTGTGGCATGAACATAAGTTGCATTGCATTCATGAAAGATGAAATTGTGTTATGAGATAATGAGAATGAATTGTTGATGAGATGTTGTTTTGTTGCTATTTTTCTTGTACTTGCTGAGTCTTGGACTCACTTTTGTTATTTGTTGTTTTAGGTAAACATTGATGATGGCATACTTTGGGGTGGAAGTAGAACATGGAACTATTGCATTTGTGTAGCACTTCACTCCACTTAATTATTCATTCACTTTGGACTTGTAATAATTGGATAAATTGTGGTTTCCCTTAGTTCCTTATAGTTGATAATATTGTTAGTTGTTGTTTTCCCTAAATTTATTTATGAGTAAAGTCTATTACCGGTCCTTAAACTTTTTATGCTGTGTCATCCCGGTCCATAGACTTTCAAAGTGTGTCATCCGGTCCCTAAACACTGTTTGGGTCTCAAATTAGTCCTTAAACTTTTTATCTTTGTGTCATCGGTCCATAGACTTTCAAAGTGTACCATTCTTGTGCCTAAGCAAGAGGGCTATGTTTGAGACCCAAACAGTGTTTAGGGACCGGGATGACACACTTTGAAAGTCTATGGACCGGGATGACACAACATAAAAAGTTTAAGGACCGGTAATGGACTTTACTCTTTATTTATTTATGATGCCTTTGGTAATTATTTGGATCATATTACATTTGATTTATGAAATATCATCTTGCTGAAATTTATGATTACCATATAGATAATGCTTGTTTATGATTTAAAATTGGTATTGATAGTAGTTGTAGGTGACATCTTGGGTTTTTGCTAAGACGGGGTGTTACAACACAAACCCAGACTGTGATCTGAAATCATCTTTGTCGGTTTGGAAGCTAGTATTGGTGTAACCGTTTACGACCAGTTCTTCCTCACCACCATAAACAAGGAATGCATCATTAGTCCTTCTTAGATACTTTAGGATATTCTTGACTGCTATCCAATGACCTTCACCTGGATCTGACTGATATCTGCTTGTAACACTTAGAGTATACGACACATCTGGTCATGTACAAAGTATGTCGAACATGATAGATCCAATAGCAGAAGCATATGGAATTCTACTCATTTTGTCTCTCTCATCACGTGTCGAAGGACATTGACTCTTGCTAAGACTAATTCCATGTGACATAGGCAAGAAACCCCTTTTGGAATCTTGCATGTTGAACAGCTTCAACACCTTGTCAATAAACATATCTTGGCTTAATCCAATTAGCATTTTATATCTGTACCTATAGATCCTTATGCCTAAAATATATGCTGCATCCCCTAAATCTTTCATAGAGAAACTATTTCTTAATAAAGTTTTAACAGATTCAAGTATAGGAATATCATTTCCGACTAGTAATATGTCATCCGCATATAAGATCAGAAAAACAAGTTTGCTCCTACTAACCTTCTTGTAAACACAAGGTTCTTCATCATTCCTGATGAAGTCAACCCCTTTGACCACTTCATCAAAACGAATACCCAACTCCGAGATGCTTGCTTTAATCCATGGATGGTTTTCTGAAGCTTGCATATCTTTATAGCCTCCTGTGGATCGACAAAACCATCAGGTTGTGTCATGCACACATCCTCACTTAGGTTTCCTTTTGGAAAAGCCATTTTGACATCCATTTGCCATATCTCATAATCGACATATGCAAGAATAACTAGAATGATCCGGATAGACTTGAGCATAGCGACGGATGAGAAGGTTTCATCATAATCAACACCTTAAATTTGTTTGAAACCCTTTACCACCAATCGTGCCTTATGAATGTGAACATTTCCATCCATATCTATCTTTTTCTTAAAAACCCATTTACACTCAATAGTTTTAACACCATCAGGTGGATCAACTAAGTTTCAAACTTGATTGTCATACATGGATTTTATCTCGGATCTCATGGCTTCAAGCTATGACTCAGAGTCTAGGCTCATCATCGCTTCCTCATAATCCTTAGGCTCATCATTATTCAATAATAAAATGGCATGTCCATACCTTATAGACAATTGATGTAGCCTTTTAGATCTACATGGGGCTGATGCCTCATCTACAGGTTCTACAATATTTTGTTCATCCTGTAGAGGTTCATTAGGAGTTGAAATATTTTCAGATGTTTCCCAAATTTCTTCGAGTTGCACCTTGCTCCCACTGACTCCTTTGGAAAGAAACTCTTTCTCCAAGAAGACACCATTTTGGGCAACAAATACTTTGTCATCATCCCGCTTATAATAGTAATATCCTTTAGTTTCCTTATGATACCCCACAAAGAAGCATTTATCCGACTTGGGTGTGAGTTTATCAGACGTCAAACGTTTTACATATACCTCACAACCCCATATCTTGAGAAAAGACAATCCAGGACACTTCCCAGTCCATATCTCATATGGTATCTTTTCTACCATTTTTTATGGAACCTTGTTTGAAGTGAAACCATTGTTTCTAGACCATATCTCCAGAAATAGAATGGAAGATTAGATTGGCTCATCATTGACCGAACCATGTCTAACAATGCCCAATTCTATCGTTTAGATATCCCATTCCATTGAGGCGTTCCCTGCGGAGTAAGTTGTGGAACAATTCCACATTGCTTTAGATGATCACCAAACTCATGGCTCAAATATTCACCTCCACGATCTGATCGTAAATATTTAATTGTCTTGTCAAGTTGATTATGTACCTCATTCTGAAATTCTTTGAACTTTTCAAGGGATTGATACTTATACCTCATTAAGTAGGTGTAACCATATCTACTAAATTCATCAGTAAAAGTTATAAAGTACTGAAAACCACCTCTAGTCGAAGTGCTCATTGGTCCACATACATCCGTATGTACAATGGCTAATAAGTCACTTGCCCTCTCACCTATAGCTGTGAAAGATGCCTTTGTCATTTTCCAAGTAAACAAGATTCACATGTTTCAAATGATCCAAAATCAAATGAGTTTAGAAGACCATCTTTATGGAGCTTCATCATACGCTTCTCATTTATATGACCTAGATGACAATGCCAAGTAAAAGTGGGATTCAAATCATTAGGTTGAAATCTCTTAGCATTAATGTTTAAAACATATAATCCATTCACCAATGGAGTATGACCATAAAACATATCATCAAAATAAATTGAACAACAATTATTCTTTATTTTGAACTCATAACCTTCTGGTCCTAAACATGAAGCAGAAATAATGTTTTTTGCTTAAGGGAGGAACATAATAACAATTATTTCATTCCATAACTAATTCTAAGGGTAAAACTAAGGAATAATTGATTATTTGCCACTACAAAAGAGTGAATTTTATGATTTGCCACTACATGTGAGTATGACATATGGGTCCCGGGACCACATGTCATACTCACATCAGTGGCAAATAATCAATTACGTATGTTTGGTAGTGGCAAATAATTGAATCTCCCCCCAAGAACATAGAGGAGAAGTGGCAAGATTAATTTCTATAACATTTATACCAGAACTTGAAGTCTTACTTCCTTTGTTCTTTGTCATCTCTGCCAAGTACTTCTTACAATTCCTCTTCCAATGCCCAGTCTCATGATAATAGTAGCATTATGTATCAGGCTTAGGACCTAGCTTGAGCTTCTTAAGTTTAGCATTGAGACTCTCAATCTCATCTTGAGTCTTTCCATTGCCATTTCCTTTCCCTAAGACTTACCCTTTTTCTTGAAGCTAATAGTCTTTTGAACCATCATCACATGATTAGAACTTTTCTTGATGCTCTCCTCGACACCTTTAAGCATGCTATACAACTCGGTCATTGACCCATGCCATTCATATGAAAATTCAATATGACAGGCTCAAAACTCACAGGGAGTGATTAGAGAATCACATCAATAGCCAACTCTTGGCTAAGGGAAAAACCAAGTTTTCCAAGCTCTCAATGTGACCAATCATCTTGATCACATGAGGACTGATCGGGCTACTGTTGGACCCCGGCGTGGAATACCCAAAGCCCTCGTGTGTGTACCGTGTTAGTCCCATAATCAGTGGCTAGTACACACATCCACAACATTGATAATAACATACATACATACAAACTGAAACAAATAAGGTACATAACTTAGGCGAATATAGTCATAAGGGCCGACCAGACAAATAAAAGCTCAAGTATCAGAAGTAGCAACAGAAACAGCGAAAGCAGAATATGTATAAGGTCCAAAAGTCCCACGGTATGCCCATCCGAACAGGCAACCGGCAAGAAACAAGTCCTAGAAAGACCTGTCACCGAACCCTCCAGTACCGAATGCAAAGAACACGTCGTCCGGCGTAGGCTCATCCTCTAAGTCTGAACAACAATTTAAGCAAGATTGAGTATATTGCATACTCAGCAAGACTTGTAGTGTATCGCAAAGTTAATAAACAGGCAAGGCTATCAAGGGGTGAGGCTCTATGCTACAAGTTATTTTCAGCATTAAGCAAGTTTTATTTGCAATAATAATATGTAGTATTTTGCATCGAGAGTTTAAAGAGCAGTTAAGTATATATTGAACAACAAGTAAGTACTTGAATAAATACCAAATAGCAACCCTCATCGGCTGCGATCAACTTTTTATTTCCAGCCATAGACATAGCACTCAACTCAAATATGAACTAAAAACCATTCTCACATCTTTCCAACAAGAACCATTTTTTTTGTAAAAAAAAAGCCAAGTCTATACCCATTAAGACTGCACTAAGCATGCTGGTCACCACGAGCACAACTATTTAAATATATTTACACTCTGCAAGTGTATAACTTTACCCCCAACACACGAATTCTCCAGTTTTTTTGGCATCTGTCGATACCACCGCTCACTAACCTTTGGTAAGTAGTCTAGAGCATGCGTCGAAGCCTTTACATCACCTAGTCCTAACCTTGCACTACCTCGACGAATTAACACCCCCACTTCACCCGAGTACACCCCCGTCTCAGTGAGGTATTCACCGTTGTGTCGTGTAATAGCCCAAATTTCAAATTTCGGTTGAAAATAAATTTTAATTATTTTTGTGGAATTTTGTGAATTTCTATAAGCTTTTCTTTAATTACTTTAAAGCCAAAACAAATTTAGTTGCAAAATTAAATACCAAAAATAAGTTGGAAATATTTTATTTAAATCCAAAATGCCTTAGAGAATTTTTAGATTTTCTTTGCTATTTTCTAAAGCATTTTTGAATTAACAAGATTAATTAAATTGTTAATCTTTTAAAATCCGGAATTGCCTATTGGGACGAAACCTCCTTCGGCCCATTTCTCCCTCACCGCGCCTCTGACCCGTTCGGCCCACCGCAACCACGCGCCCTCACCTTCTCTCGCTGACAGTGGGGCCCGCATCCACGTCACCCCTTCGTTCTCCTTTTCTTCTATTCCTTTCTCGCCCGCACAGTCCGCCATGGACAAGATTTGAAAGCTTCCATATTCAACGAAATCCTCATCGCATCATCGATTTTTCACGCGCATTTAATTCCTGGATCTTCTCCGCGCCTGTGTTGGCCATCACCTTGCTTCCTCTCGCCTTGAATCCCCTAATCACCGCCGGCAACCCTGCTCGGCCTTCTTGCGCACTACGTCGATCCCGTGCCGCCCTCACCCTATTTAAGAGTGCCCTGGCACCGCCTCTTCGCCCTGAACCCAGCGCCACCACTCACCTCACACCTAGCCCCTCGAGCTCACCGGATTTTGGAGTTGAACCGCGAAGCCCGAAGCTCCTTCCACCGCCGAATTCCTCACCACCGATGCCGTTTCGACCGCCCCGACCACCCCATCGGCATCGCCGTCACTTGTGCCACCCTGTGCGCACAATCATTAGCCCCGAGAGCCACCGGAGCACCTTCTTGTCGGAGCCCTAAAGCCGCCATCGCTAAACACCTCGCTGTCGGCCATCTAGTCACACTCCACCACCACAAGGTAGTGCACTGAACTCCTTATCACCCCCTCTCTCTTTTGCGCCTATCCGCATAGCTCACCACGGTGCGGAGCGCCGATGAGCTCGTTGCCGGAGCATCACCACTGTCGGGTTTGCGTGGCATGGCCACGTCGGCGCAACTTTGGCGCCACGCCAGCGCCAGAGCCCACATGGCCACCACGTTAGCCGCTATGCCAGCACCCCCCAGTGCACTATTTTGTGAACCGGGTCCCTCGTGGACCTTTGATCGAGCGAGGACTCAATCTATTGACCTTGGGCCCACCTGTCATAGACTCAAATGAATTTCCAATAGAAAAATAAATTAGCCAAAAATAGGATTTTCCTCCGCTGACGTCATCTTGTGTAGTAATTTGGTTTTTCCTTTAGAAAATAATTCAGGAAATTCATAAAATCAGAATTTTAGGGTTTTTCTTTAGGATTAAACTTCGAGGAGCTCGTATTTCATCATACGAACTCCGATTTAGGTGATTCAAATTTCTAAATTTATATAAATTCATGATCTAGCTAGCTAAACTAAAATTATTTGATTTGGAGTTAATTGGAATGTTCGTTTGAATTTATTTGAGTATTATTTGAATTTGTCGTATTTTCGCGTTTAGATTTCGACGACTCCGGAGAGCTCGACCCTTATGAGGATTTAGAGTATTAGGACTTCGAGCAAGGCAAGTTATACCATTGATCATGCTGATCCCCCTATTTATAATTTATTTAATTCTGTTTTTAAATTATTATTGCATGCATAATTCTATTTAGCTATTTTAAATTCATGTTTAAATTCCTAGTTATTCCAATTCCTTTGCATAGCCAACTTTGGTTGTTGGATTATCAATCCCTTGTCACCATTAGAAAAAATAAAATTGAAAACAATTATATGCTTAGCCAATGCTTAGACTAGAATTTTGTATTTGGGAAGTTTTAGCCAAATTATTCAAACTTGATTTAAATTGAGTCTATGGTATTGTTTTTACCATAGAAAGTTTAGAAAAAAATTTCACTTGAAAAAATAAATTAAAATAGTTTAGACTTGGGCATAATGGATGTTGGTATGGTGCAAGTCGATGCACAGGATCGATTCATATCTATAATCGAGTCCAAGGTTGTGGATTGTTGCCCAAGTCAATTAAGGACTAGCCTTTGAGCGTATTTTGCTACGCTCCACCGTACCACCACATGTTCTGAATGGGCAGAACCAGGCCTAATAATTTGTAATACCTTACTATTATTTGTGCCATGTTGTTGTGTGGGTGTCGGTTAGACAGTAGTCCCTCTTGGCGCAAGAGGGGGCTTTCGGAGGATGGTTAATCCAATGGAAGTGAAACCTTAGTGGGCATAAATACTTTAGGGTAGAGCATTGTAAAAACCTTATGATAATTGCTTAGTCACACGCCTTCGGAAGCGTGTATTGGCCGACATTAAAAGCAAGTTATCTCGTATGGGTAAAGCTGTACCCACTCTGCAGAGTAGAAAAACTATTTGAATAGCCGTGTCCACGGTCATGGACATACTGAGCAATGACACTCTAAGTTAGACTTTGTTTTTGGTTTTAAAATAATTTTAGCAAATGATTTGAGGATGGTTAATCCTTGTGGTAAAATTGGGCGGTTAGCCATGTGATAGGAGGGTATCCTTCACCATTCATTCTTGGAGGTTATCCACTATTAAACATGGCCTTGGAAATTATTATGAATATTTAAACTAAAAATACTGCTTTATGCAAAACCCTATTAGCCTCACTTATTTACTTATGCATGCATCATATACTTTTATTGGGTGTAACTTGCGAGCATGGAAGTTGTGCTCACTCTTGCTGAATAATATTTATTTAGGAGAAGACTTCTACCAAGACAGTGAGGATCCAGACGTTTAGGTCTACGCCCCCAGACGATTGCCTGTGACGCATCGTGTGGTTCACCTACTACTTATTTCCGCTGTGTTATTTCATTTGGCCTCAGGCCCATTTTGTAATAAACTCTAATTGATATTAAATAAATGTGTGATATGATTGTGATGTCACTTTTGTATGACTATGTACACTAGCTATCCTGGACTAGTGTATGACCATAGAGAATTCGGGATCCTTCGTTCCCGGGTTTGACATGTCGACAAGCTTTGTGCCCAACACCGTGGTGAAGGGAGCCCCTTCAAACATGCCTATACCGATCATGCTCACACTACCATGACCTACCAACACACAAGGCTAGTTTTCGATGACTTAATTAGCTAATGACATCCCATACCGATACATGTGGTTGTACGCTTAGGCTTAGATAGGACTTGCTGGCATTCAGTCCTTAATCGACTCGGGCGAGGATCTCCCCCTATCTACTTGTGAGATACACCTCTCACACTCCTCAGATTATAATATAACTCGCTCGCGTCACAAACTAAGTTTTTTATTTTTATTTTTATACAAAATAATAGAGGTAAACCCCTCTGGATCATCATTTCAAATCTCCCAAACTCATATTCAACATGTCATCCATTTTTCCAATTTTAGTAAAGACTAAAGCCCGGCTAAGCATTTATGCGATATTCGCATTCGAAAAACCCAATTTCACATCTTTCATTGTCTAAACCATACCCTAATAGCTACAATAATAAGGATATCAATATTTCAAGGAGGATCATGCATCGAATAGGAATATAACAACCATTATCCCCAAATATAGCAATTTGAAGCAAACATACACGCACGCATAATATATTTTGCAAAAAGAAGTACAATAATTAAAATAGTAGGATCAACATGGTCAAAGGATGTACTTGCCTTGCTCTGGTTGCTATGAATAAGAGGATGGATGATCATTGTAAATTTCACTTGAACAATCAACGTCTAATCAAAAGAGCCGTAAGCAAATTAAATATGAAAAAATAATTTCAGCAGCCAAAAAAATCCAAATATTTTGCATATTCAGATAGAGCATGATTTTAGATGAACTTAGAAAAATATTCATTCAATTTGGAGTTCGTACGCAAAAGTTATTAACGTTTTATATTGCTTCGGTTTGAAAATTTCAGAAATTAAAAAGAGGTGACGTCGAAAGCGTATTTTCTAGGGTTTACGCTTTCCAACAGTGAAGGTGTATTTTTCTTAGAGTTCTACTAAGGTTTATGCTTTCCAACTAAGAAAGCATATTTTCCTCTGAACTGAAAGCGGCTTTCTCATTTTTTCTGAATTTTTATTAACTTACATGTGGGGCCTACATGTTAGTGACTCATAGTTTTATTCTCTGAATTTTTATTGATTAAACAAAGGTGATCCCACATGTCATATACTCATTATTCATTAACTAGATGATTAAACCTATTTTGATTTTAATTATCTGATGATTGGGGCCCTCATATCAGTCTCTCGATTTTTAAAATGTGTTTTAAAACCAAGAATAGTGCGTGGTCCCCCATGTCATAGACATATTTACTAAAAACATTAAAAATTAGATTTTTGTTAAATTTCTTAACTAGTCCCACCTGTCATCCACTTAGTACTCTTAATCACTGTCATTTAGTGTTAACTAAATCCTAATCGCTAGTGGGTCCCACCGTCGTTGAGAGAGAGAGAAGCGGCCGAACTCAAGCATGGTCAGGCGCCATGGTGAGCTCGCCGTCGGGGAACAACACGATGAGCGGCGACGTTGAGCGACGAAATGGAAAGAGGGAAGCAGGGCGAAGCTATGGGTGGTGGTGGCAGCGACGGGGATGGCCAAAGGCGGCATTGCGGCGGCGAAGAGCGACGGAACACCTCGGGTCCGCGATGCACTTCACGTAGGAGGCATCCCTTGGGCTAAAGGAGTGGTGCACTGGGTTCTATGAGTCCAGGCGATACTAATGGACTGGGCGTAGGGACCTAGGGTCACTGGAGGTGAGCCGACAGCATGCAACCCCAGCGACGCCATGGGTGGCTAAGAGGGATAGTGTGCTAGAGGCTTGCCCTTGGTGAATTGATGCGTGCATGAGGATTAGTGACTCACCACAACCATGGGGGTGAAGAAAATGAGGCCAGGGAAGGGCTGAGGCGGCTTGTCGATGACGAGTAACGGTGGCACAGAGGAGGTTCGCGATGGCAGCTTACCACAACAACGGAGGAACTACAAGGAGTGTCGTGTTAGGTCACTGAGGTGTTAGAGATGGTGTAGGCACAAGGAATTGGTCCGAGGCTCATCGGGCTTCGAAGGAGAACGAAAATGGCAGCAGCAACCATGAGAGAGGAAGGTGGCAGCTGCGCTTGGATTCTTGGCAAGTTTATCTCCATTGAGTAGGGGAAATGCATCAATATGGTATGGAACACATAATGATACGGGGGACTTGAGCCCGAACTCACCGGAGCGACGGGAACGTGTTGACGAGATCGGGTGTGTGACAGAGTTGAGGACAAAGGTGAGCACAATCATGCTACAAGACTCCAGAAGCTGCATTGAGCAAAGGAGAGGAATGAGTGATGAACGGTGATCAAACTGACGTGAATGTCATGGGTGAGGAAGCTCACCATAGCGGAAATGGCGCGGAGGTGTGCTCACCGGCGTCGAGAACAACGCAAGCATTCTGTGGGGACCCCAAAGTTAAGCTCGTAATACTTAGACCTTCCCACGGTCGTGACAACGAACACCCATGGGAGCGACCGTCTCGGTCTTACGAGAGTAACTTCCGAGTCTGCCGTGAACCCGAAATCGGATCCGTTTTAAGTCAAGTGATTGCACCGGGAGGCACAACCCTTAACAAGAAACGAGAATGATTTCAAGTACCCGAATATGTGTCTCATGTTAGCTCCCAAGGATAAGTGGCTAACATGTACATATTCGAAACAACATTGATCACATCCATAGTCAAATATGCAAAAATATTAGAAGCATTATTACAACATCAACAAATAGGATCTTATGGCCCGATTTGCATAAGGGGGCTGACTGACCAAATCTAATCATAAAATAAATAAATAGCAACAGAAATAAAAGGAAATAACCAGGTTTGCATGCCCAAACCTACAAGCAACCAACTGGAGTTAAAGCTATTGCATCTGCCGTTATCGCCCAAAATTGGCACGATAGCTAAAACTGATTCGTACGACGTTCTCACCTACAGCAAGTGGACATTCCGGTTAAGTACAAAATTATACTCGCAAGTCTTTACCAAACCTATGTATGCTACCTGCAATCTTCTGCTCAAAGGAGAGGCCAAAAGGGTGAATTTTCAACGTAAAGCAATAATTTTCAGCAAGGTGTCGTATTTAGAATCAACTGGCAGTGAGTGAAACAATTTAAATATTTAAATAATAGTAAGGTAACATTTCATAATCCTCATATTAAATCTATGATCACAATTCCATACCACAAGGTGGCTGCTCCACCCAGGTAAACTACAATGAGCATACAATCACCCGTTCGGGCCTACATACCATTCCCAAATTTTTCTAAACTCAAATTTCAGATTCTAACTATGCCTGGTTTCCCACAAGCGATGTCCATGACTGGGACACGGCTACTCGAATAGATTAGTGACTCTACAGAGTTGTACAACTTTACCCACACGATATGAATATCTCTTAATGTCGGCTAATGCACTCTTTCTTAGGAGTGTGACTGAGATACCATAACGAAGCCATTACAATGCCATGTCCTAACTATCAAACCACCGAGGACATATCCCATGGCAGGCTATAGTTTGCTAGAACCACAGGTGAACCTTGTTTTGTAAGTAAGTCCCTTGCGCAGCTCCCTGCAAACGCAAGCGACTCTTAAGGGCAAGTAAGGCGAAACTTAACATGCCCCATTAGATTAACAATACAACAACAGCAACAACAACAAAAACACTTGTCAATCTAGTTGTGGTTTAATAGCTAACACATGACAAATTAAAAAGCCAAGCCTTCGCCATTATCCCAGTGTGTGGTTGCACGTAAGACTTGGTTCAACACACCATAGACTAGTTCTTAATCACCCAGATAGGGCTACATGAATCCGGGATAGTCTCCCTTCATCACCCTATCACCCGTCCAAGTCAAAACACAGAACCCACTGCCCAAAAAGTCCACAAAAACTAGATTCGAAGATCTGAACACATCCTCAAATTCCAACATAATTCAATTCACCTCGGCCGATGTACTAGCTCCATCAACCACTTTCGACTACCAGTACTAGCATGGCTAAGCATCGATCTATCCTACAATAGAAAATTCCCATACATACATATATATCCTAGGCAACAACTAAACACGGGGATATCAACATTCAAGGAAGGTAATGCAACAATTAGGAAATTAACTACTTCTACCCATGAACATAATTTCTAAATAGCATGCAATAGTTAGATTGAAATCAACATAATACTTTTAAAATTAGTCGGAGCAACATGATCAAGAAAGGTGTAACACCCTGGCTATGCGGAAGCCAAGATATTACCTAAAAGACTAACATACATCAACAATACGAAATACTTTCATCCATCTATCAACTAATAACCAGTAAGAATCAACAATTGATCGAATGAACATAAGAATTGAAACAGAATTTAACAACATATCAGACTCTATTTACCTAATCATGAAGAATTATCTATGATAATAATATCAATAGACTATACGAAGATCTTAGGCAATTACCAGTTCAATCATATCATAAGAAAGGATAACATCAACCATAATATTCCAGTTATTACAATCCAAAGATTATCAAAAGAAATGTAATAACAGGTTCATCTAATTAACAAGTGAATAATGTGAAGTGAATGAATGATTCGAGACTATTTCCTCCCAAACATGCCGTCTTCAATGTTTACCTAAAACAAGTAAACATGGCAAGAATGAGTCCACGACTCAGCAAGTATAACAGAACAATATGAACCATACTGAATAAGAACGTAATAGAATGAATGAGTAAGAACATAACATCACATAATAGAATTCGAATGTAGAATGAACGAATAGGAACATAACAGTCATATTATAGGATTTGAATTTAGAATAACAGAAATCATAGGAATGAATAAAATGCATGAACTCCACTTCTGCTTATACTGGTATAGCCAGTGACACACCCGTCGGTGTTCACTTAGGCCCGCATTTAACAAAATGCAGAGATCCAAGGCCCGTATGAAGAATGTTTCATACGGCGATCCAAATCTGCCCATATTGGAATGGTGGGTCTTACGTGCCCATACTGGAATTGATGGGTCTTTACATTCCACTCCCATGGATGAAACATGAACAATGAATGAATGGAATGAATTATGAATAATGAAAGACATCATCTCATTAAACAAAGATTAACGAACGTGAAAAGAACATGAAGCATTGAATCGACTCATGGATCATAGAAATAACAGTATGAACAACAAGCGCTCAGCATTCACCAACAAAAAGAATCACAAGGTACTTGTCCATATTGGAATAATGGGACTTCACTACCCACTCCTGTGGGTGTTTATGAAAGAAGGAATGAATGAATATATCGAACGTAAACATATTACCGAATAATCATAGTATATCAATTATGAAGGGAAACAAGAAATACCGGAATTACCCATTGCACATTCGTCAATCAAGTGGAACAAATAGCAATCAAGACAAATCAATTGTACTTGCCTTTCGAACCGCGATGCGTTAGGAGGTAAGGACGAAGCCACTAATCTCGAACCCTCTCCTCCTACACAATTGATTTACTTGAATAAAAAACAATGTGAATAGGACGTCACTCGAAATGCTTAATCGCAGCATCCTAACTCCAAGATTCACAAAGTCGATCTACCCAAATAAACCAACAGTCTAGCAAGACAATAAACGGGACAGCGATACTGAAAGAAACACAACTTTTGCTCTGAGACTCGAAACGGAGTGCTCTCAGATCCTATGGAAATATAACAATATCCTCCACAAAATTCTAGTTGGCGGAATCTCCCAATTCGGCCAAAAACCTAAGTTAACAATCCTATGAAAATCGAACATCCAATCTGTCTAACAGAACCACATAGCAATAGAGAAATAATCATATCTTTTGTTCTACCAAACCAAATTGAGTGTTCTTTATCAATCTGGAAAGGTTAACAAAAATTCTACAATAATCTAGTTGGATGGAAACCCTGAATCTGCTGGTAACTTAATCATAAATTAATAGACAAATTGGCAGTTAATTCATGTCGGATTTTCAGGACAGCAGGAAAGAATCTATCATATCTTTTAAACCGCAAATTGGAATTGAGTGAACTTGGTGTCTACGGAAAGCTAAGACCAAATCCCACATATCTCTAGGACATGGGATCCTCAAATTCGGATCCTAAACACATGAAAACAGATGCCCAAAACAGGACAGAATCTGTCCTAACCGCAGCAGGGATGTCGATCCCTAAATCATAACCAATTTGGCATCTAATATGATTCAAACAGTGAGGAATTGTTCGTTACCCTTGAAGACAACGTGCCCACTGAATTTGCCCACGAGATTCTCCCCTCCTCTTCTTCTCCTCTCTCCCTTTTCCTTTCTTCTTCTTCCTTCCTCTCCTCCCTTTCTCCTCTTGGCATAGCAGTAGAGGGGGATTGCTACAGTGTGGCGCAACAGTACATGGGCGGTGGTACTGTAGCAGCTAGGGTTTTTCCCCCTCCTTTTATTGGTGGCCAGCCCCTCATGGGCCTCCTAGGCCAAGGCCCAGGTTGC
The DNA here is from genome assembly GCA_036346405.1 of Phyllostachys edulis. NCBI lineage: Eukaryota > Viridiplantae > Streptophyta > Magnoliopsida > Poales > Poaceae > Phyllostachys > Phyllostachys edulis. The sequence goes on from CM070546.1 coordinate 104,981,384, forward strand.
CGAAAAACTACAAAAATCTCTTTTTTCTTATTCCTAATTTCTCTTTTGAACGCTTTCTTTTATAGAATAAATCAAAGTATTACAAAAGGGGTTCTCACCTTTGCTGGTACCACTCTCGATTACCCTCAAGTCGAACTCACGAATTCGTTGGGATTGTCAAAAACCTATTGAAAGAACGATATTGCAATAAACACCAAATAAAACCAAAAAATTCAAAATATCCGAAATTGCATGAAAACTTCACAGTTGGTAGATTATGATTTTAGATGAATTTAGGTGAGAAAATTATCACAATAGGAGTTCGTATGTGGATTTTATAGCCTCCCGAAAATCTACTGGGAGGGAAAATCATAAACTAGGGTTTACTGTTATTAAAACCAAAATTAATTCAAAATCTGAAATTTTATGTGACATAAACATGTTTCAAACCTATTCCAAGTGAAAGTACATTAAAAATTAAAACGAACAAAATTGGTTTCACTCAATTTGGAGTTTATTTGAATTAGTTATCAATTTTCAAAGTTATTTGAATTTACAGTGCAAAGTTAATTCATTTCAGAATTTTAAATGAAATTAAATACTTTTCATACACCTCTTGAGCTAGCCACGGTCACTGACCAATGGGACCCATGGCCTTTTTTTTTCCTTTTTTGTTTATTCTCTAACCAGAGCTACTCAGAGAATGAAAGGTGGGACCCGTCTATTTTCTTTTTCATTTACATTTATTTTCCTAGAGGAAACCTAATTACTGACAAGAGGATCCCACTGTCAATGGCTTGGTCTAGGAAATAGTGTATAGACTAAAGCCTATGCACTTGGTCCACCGGTCCATGGACCAAAAATCACTGCGCATTTACTGTATTTGGGCCCGCGTGTTTAGTGACTCGATGTGAGTTTCAGGCATTTAATCCACATGGATTTCTGCTCACAGGCCTTCTTGTCATTGAACTCAGCAGCAATTAGGTGATTTCTAATCATTGGTTTGCTCTAAGGACAGTGATTTACTTAATTTATAACAATGCTACAATCATTGTCTGCTTCTGACAACAGAGGAGCTCTCGGACATGACTTTGTCGGGCTTGTCGCCGGTGGTAGGAGGCTTAGCGGTTCAGGGGAGTGCCCAAAATGGAACCCCCGCACGCTTGCGCACCTGATGGCCGTGGGTGGGGTTCACTGACATGGCCAGAACAGCGAGGTAGGCTCGGTAGTGTGGCCATGGCCAAAAATGGCACTCGGGTCTTTGAGCTTGGAGAGGAGAGAGGATGGGGGGAATGGTTAGGGCAGGAGAATGGAGAGGAGAAAAGGTGCACAAGGAGCTCAAGATGGCTACTTATAGCTAGAGGGTGGAGAAACTCGAGGAGGAGCTCATGAGAACACGACGACGCTCTCGGTGCATGACGCGTGGGCATGGGCAAGCGCTCTCGGTCTTGGAGCTCTTTTGAGCTTGGAGAAGAGAAAGGATGGAGAGGAATGGTGAGGGCAGGAGAATGGAGAGGAGAAAAGGTGCACAAGGAGCTCGGGATGGCTACTTATAGCTAGAGGGCGGAGAAACTCAAGGAGGAGCTCATGAGAACACGGTGATGCTCTCGGTGCATGACACACAGGCATGGGCGAGCACTGAGGAGACGAGTGAGCAACAGGGTAGTTAATGACACGGACGACGCAGCCGAAGCGAGGAAAAACCAGGGGCTGCCTTGGTCAAACCAACTGCGAAGCGGTGGCATGCTGGCGCAGGCACACTGGAGCGGCATGGTGCTAGGTGAGCTGGCACTGGAGTGCTGGCCATGTGTGAGAAGAAGCCTGTGAATGGGGCCCGCATGTAAGTGGTAGAGGTAAGGAAAAAGGTTTTCCGGATTTTCCAAAAAGGCTAAGGGTGTTTAGGGGATTTTCAGACATAGCAATTTTACTCCAAAAATTATGAAAATTTTAGGGAAGCTTCCTGACATTGTGAAGATCATTGTATAATTTTTCTACGGTTTTTCTTGTAACATATTTTTCTCTAAAATTATTTTAGGCTTCTATTTTTGTTATTTCACTTTTGATTTCTCTACTTTGACTGGTTGTTTAAAACAACAAATTAATTCTAAAAATTATGATATTTTGTAGGTGAGTTTCTCACGTGTTCCATACCCTAGGAAAAATATGTATAGGCACTTTTCACATGATTTGTTTGTATTTTAAATTCAAATTCAAATTTGAACATGCAAATTAAATAGGGAACCAAATAACCTCCAAAAATTCCAGAAAATTCAAACAAGCATATCAGAGAAGATAGAATCCAACTAAAATATTCCCAGATAGGGGTCCCACTAAATTTTCAAAATAAAAAATAGTTTGTATTTCTGAATTGGAGAAAGTATATTTCCAAGTTCGAATTTGAGAATTCTTTTGAAATCACCTCAAGCATTCTAGGAGCCTTTGAGGTTTTACTGTTTTTAAGTTGAATTCCAAAATAAACATTCCTACACTTGAAACCTTTTTAGTTTTGTCCCAAATTCAATTTGAGCTTTTGAATTGGAGGAGTATTGGATTTCTAGGTTTAAATTCTAGTCTTCAAAAATCAAAGGATTTCCAACATAAGGTTTACACTCCACTCTGAACTAGGTTTCAAGATCTTGACAAAATTTTATTTTGTTTTAGAAAATTCATTTCTAGGATTTGGAAGACCAGGGTTCAACCCATTTGCTTTGCAACAAAAAGTCTTAAAACGTCCAAAATTTCATAAATGCATAGTAGATGCTTAACTAATCCAACTTAGGGATCTTGGGCTGTTACACGTTCCCATGAAACCAAGGAGCGAAAAAGCTTGAGTTTGCGTGAAATGGAACGTGGGCGAGCTGAGGATGATAGTGCGCACTCTAGCGCTTAAGTAGCTAGGACAATTGCGCGAGAAGAACAGCGAGATGCTGGCGGTTACACGAGATTCTCGTGAAGGCTACCCTGGTCTCTCCGGCCGCGCGAGAAAAGGGCGTAAGTGGGGTGGATGGCATGGGTGGTAGTAGGCGAAGGTGACAGGAGGGTGGTTGAGGTGCGAAACTGTGAGCACAGCATTGCAAACCACGGGCAAGCGACGGAGCTTATAAGAAAACAATGCCTTGGAGGTATTGTATCTCTTTGCCCTTGCTTGGTCCTGAAACATGCCTTTCAGACCCACAATCATATTGTAAGCATCCGTGGTCTCATATTGCTTCTGAAGATTAGAGTTCATGGTGGCAAGCATAAGGTAGTGTACATCAACTACGTCATTGCAATGCTTCTCATAAGCACTCTTTTAAGTACGAGTAGCATCCATATTTGGTTTCTCGGGATAGGGACCCTCTAGAATATATTCCTTCTTTTTTTGTTTGAGAACAATTCTCAAATTTCGAAACCAATCAACGAAATTTGTTCCATTCAACTTTCTTTTTCAAGAATAGATCGCAAGATAAAGGTAGGTGTGGAAAAAGTGTTAGGTGCCATGATCTACAACAAAAATATATGCAAAAATTCAACACTATGTTTATGTAAGATCTTCCATTAAACACTTTAATACAAGATACTCCCACTATATGTTCTAAACCATGTTTCCCTCTAATATCATATAGTGAGTTCAAGATCCATATATCATTAAGTCCTAGTGAGCTTTGGCATCACTGCTAGAAACCTAGTGATTTAGGTAAGCAACCCTTTGCTAACCATATCTCATATGACTCTTGTCTGTTGGGTGGCATCTCTATGCCCCGGCGGCCAACATTATGCCCCAAGTCCCAAAACTGTTTTGATAACCTTGTCAAGTTAAACCAATGCTATGCATGTGGGTGTTCGACACCCACTCCATCTTATTAAGATAGTTAATGGCACCCTACTTGGCTAGACCTACCAATTAACGATCAAAATTGTGATAGGTGTAGTAATTGGAAAGACATCAAATTTACTTAATTTTTCTTGAGGGATACTACTCTGCCATGTTAAAACATCTAATGATAAAACATGATCAATAGCATGACAGGAATAAACATTCATAGATAATCATATTAAACTATGAAAAAGTATGGCCCTTAACATGACAATCTCCATCACCATGCTTCCTGTCCACCGAGCCATCATGCTTGAAATCACCGCATTCATCTACTAAGTAATTACTCCTAAAAGCTAGTAATGAATTACATATGATAATATCAACCATCACATGCCAGCACACAGACCGTTATACAATAATATGTAGCTCGATGGCTATCACACAACTTGACATGCAGGCTATGTAAAATCCATACATGCATGCAGATACATAATGGGTCATACTATTCACATCAATCCCTTCAAAAGGAGTTATACATAGAATCCAATTCTATCGGGTGACATTGTAACAACATGAAATTTGGGCTTATTTTCAAAAATATGAAAAGGTGATGTTTTAAAAACTTTTGATGGATTTAGCTTGACATTTGCTTTTCTAGATTTTATTGCAAGACTTTTGTCTAATAAAGAAATGTAAGAATCAAATTATGGGAATACAAAAGTAATTAAGGATCAAAATGAATTGAAACAAAATATGATAAAAAAATCCAAAATGAGTGTAATTATTCTGTAAACAAAGTGGGAAATAATTAAAAACATGTTTTTACAAACTTTTCTCAAATAGAATAATAGCAATACATATAAACATGAAATTAAAAGAATTTTTGAGAAATATACAGAAAACATAAAATTCTGAAACAATTACATAAAAATCTACCATATGTTAGAAGCCCTCCCAAAATTTTTATAATTTTTTGAGCTATATTTATATGTCAAACAATTTCCCTAAACCCTCAGCCATTTCTGAAATTCCATTTTCCCTCCACCTCCCACTGACTGACCGGGTGCACATGTAGCCCTTCTTCTCCACAGCACCATGCCAGCACCTCCATCGCTAGGCCATGCGCCTATGCGCCAAGGCCGCACCACCAACCTCACCCGTGGTTTCGGCCAACCGCCCATGGTCTTGCCTTTGTCCATACCTTGCCCATCCCGACGCCAGGCCGCTCCCGCCATGAAGCCTCCCGCCAAAACCGCATGCACGCCATGCACCTGTGCCCAACGCACTTAGCCATGAGTCGCCCACGGCGATGCCTTGCTCCCTTCGCCTATAAGATAAGCACTGACTGTATCATTCCTAGATGTCCACTCCCCCACTTTCCCTTCTCCCATTCCACCTTTCCCCGAGCTTCCCTCGAGCAAAGAACTGAAGGCCATGCACCGGTCATGGCCGCGCCGCCTCCGAGCTCCCCAGCCTCACCGATGAGATTCGACCCACATATTCTTGTGCCTCTAGCTTGCCTTGACATCCTCTTTCTATCCCTCACTCCATTTCGCTCTATTTGTAGCTGGAGCACCGGGATCACGAAGCATTCTCATCAAGTCCGGTGGCATTCGGAGCTCGGTCGCAACCTCAACTCCTCGCTCCGGCCGAATCGGTGAGTCCCTCCACTTGTAGACCACGTCACCTTGTGTCCTTACTCCCTAGGATCAATAACCCCCATTTAATTTGGCCTTTAGTCCACCCAAGCACCGTGTCATTGTCATCTTCTCTGGAACTGACCAAAACCGCAATGCCGGCACCCCCACCTCTTCGGAGATCCTCTCTTCAATCCCTTGCACCTAGAGCGCCCCATGGACCTCCCTAACCTTCCCCCATCACTCATCTTCACCCTATTCGCCCACAGAGACCTCCCCACGGTGAGCCTTCTCTGTCGCCCACGGCTCCCATCGCCGACTCACCATGGCACCTCCCCTCCTTCATCAACCACTCTAGCATACTCCACTCACCCCAAGGATGCTCATGCTCCCACCAATTTGGCCGTGACCCCATCCGAGCACCACAGCTGCATTCCACCTCCACCGTTGGCCACCGCTTACCATCGTGCACCCGCTTTGGTGCCGCTCCGGCTACCCCAAGACCACCCCTAGCTCCCTTGACCCACTGGCAACCCATTTTGGCTATCGCCATAGCCTCCACGTGTAATATCCCGTTCAAATATAAAACATATAAGTGCCTAGTATTAGAATTAAATATAATTAGAAAGGGAAAATTCAGAATTTTGGAGGAGTTTTAGAACTCGGGCCTTTGGCCCATAGCTCTTTGGGCCCATGTGGGGGGAACTAAACCCTAGCACCTAACTACTGTAGCATGGATACTGTAGCACCACCATCACTATAGCATAGTGCTACTGTAGCACGCCCCTCCCCTCCGGTGCTTCTCCATTGTTGCCGGCCATAAGGAAGAGGAAGGAGAGGGAAGAAGAGAGGAGAAGAAGAATAAGAAGGTGGGGTTGATCTTCGCGAGGGCTTCGCGAAGGTTTCAGCGGCATCTCGCGTCGTTCTTGTGGGTAAATTCGTGATCTCAATTAGTTTTGATAGATAATTCGTATGCGATTCGTATTCATTAGCTGTTTTAAGATTTCTGTAGTAGATCGGTTGAATCTGTCTTCCTGTTGACGCGTGGTTTTGGGTTAGATCCGAGAAGATTCAGGGATTAGTGTCTCCTGGATATAGATGGGAATTTTCGTTATATTTCCAGAAAGTTCTAATTCATAATTTTTGGATAAACGGTTAATTAGTTATGAATTTTGCAAGACAGAGTGCTAAATCAGTCTCAGGACTTGTGCAGCGAATATAGATCTGTAAATTTGATATGGGAGACGGCCAAATTCGTTCAGTTGGTCTCCTTGAGAGTTGTAGGTATTTTCATTGTGATTCCAGAAAGTTAAATTTCATAATTTTTGGATTTCTAGATCAAAAGTTATGAATTTTAGAATCTCAGGCTGTAATCTGCCTCTCTGTTGTGGACAGAAGAGCTTTACTTGACTATTTACAGCATTTGTTGCACAATGAAAATATTTGATATAATTTTATTGAGATATTTGGTTTCCTGTAGTTTCCATATAGTATTAGAACAATGTGTTTGGTTGAGCCAAACAAAAGTTATGAAATTCGCAAGTTAGTAGTACCGGAGATGGCAGATCGGTCTTCGGGATTAAAAACAAAGACTTAGATGAACTAGTTTGATCTTTTGGTCACCTGAGAAGTTGTAGCTAGGCTTATGTAGGTTCTAGGAAAATTAGATTCATGGATTTTGGAGTTTTTACTCAAAAGTTAAGAATTTTTCCTTAACAGCTGTTCGTTTGGACAGATTTGAGAATTTGAGAGAGTTTTGATTAATTGTTGGGATTGCGATTAGGGACGCTTGTTCTCTTCCTGTTTCATTGCATTGGTGTACACTTTTGGTTGGTGTACTTAGTATATTGTTTTACGGCTGCCAGGTGGTGGTGAACCCCGGGGCTAGAGCTTTCTATCGTTGACTTCCGAATCACGGTTGAGGCAAGTACAATTGATTTGTCTTGTTTGTTGTTTGTTCCACTTGATTGATGAATATGAAATGGGTAATTTCGGTATTCCTTGTTTCCCTTCATAGTTGATATACTATGATTCTTCAATAATAAGACTACGTTCCTTACATTCATTCGTTCCTTCGCTCCTGTTCACCCACGGGAGTGGGTAGTGAAGTCCTATTATTCCAATATGGGCAAGTATATTGTGTGTTGTACTGCTGTCGATTGTTCATAATGTTTTAAGTTCATGCCATGACTGAGTACTATGGTATGTGAGTAGGTTTCGTTGACTTCTACTTCGTTTATTGTATGTGAATCATGCTTCTTGAGTTTTCTTCTTACAAATTCATATATATTCATTCATTCATTCATTCATGGTTCATGATTCACCCACGGGAGTGTGATGTAAAGACCCATCAATTCCAGTATGGGCATGTAAGACCCACCATTCCAATGTGGGCAGATTGGGACACCCGTATGAAATGTTCTTCATACGGGACTTGGATCCCCGTATTTTGTTAAATACAGGCTTAGGTGAGCACCGACGGGTGTGTCACTAGCTATACCGGTGTATGCATGTGTGCAGTCCCTTCATTTCATTCATTCAAATATTCATTCTGTGTTATATTCATATTCTTCAATGATGTTGTCATGATCATGATTGTTGTATGTCCAATTATTCATTGTACTTGTTGAGTCTCGGACTCATTCTTGCTTTGTTTGTTTATTTTAGGTGATCATTGATGTTGGCTCAATTGGGAGGGAGTAGACACGCACTACTCATTCACTTCACCATATTCAAGTTCAACCTTACGATTTAGTTTCTATCTTTCATTCGTTATTGATGAACTGTAATAAATAAATTTAGATGGTGAATGATACCTAGTGCTATGTTATGGTTGATTAAGTATTACTTGTGATCTTTGATCATTCCTTCGATATAATTGCTTGGATTCAGACTGTATTCATGCCATGGTTCTATTGAATATTGATCTCTTTATGTCATTAGATGAGATAGTGTTCAAATTCTTCCGCATTATAGTTGTATGCTAGATTATTTAGGTGGCATCTTGGCTTCCGAATAGCCAGTGTGTTACAGTTGGTATCAGAGCGGGCTTTAGGTCCGTGGTTAATAGAAATATATTAAAATGACACACTGTGCACAGTAAGTGGGGTTTGGATAATCCATTGCATCCGCATTTCTAGTGGTATGTTTCAACATGTTGAACTATTCTTGAATTACTTATGTACTATCATTTTTGTTGTTAATCTATGATTTGCTATGATCTTCTATATCTATAAATTTATTCTATGATTACTATGAGATGACCTTATATTGATAATTGATTATATTGGTTATGCGTATTGGTAACGGACGTTGAGAAGTTGAGATCGTGGTTGTTGTCCTGGGTTTTGCCAGGCTACACCACCGTTCGTGGTATGGGAATAGAGAAGTATTTACCCCCGTTCCATAGTTATGTGTTGGGCATGAGTTCTTTAATGAAGATGTTGTCTTCCTTGAGCTTGTATTTGGTCTTCTGGTTGTAGTTTCTTGCCGTTGATGAACTTCCTTTGATTGGTGGTTTAATGAAGTGGGCAAGTTTCAATTGGTCTCTATTTGTTCTTTGAAGCAAATATTATTCTTTCGACTAGTGTGATATTTCAGCTACTTGTGAATATTGTTAGTTTGCAAGATTGATCTTTTCACGGAAGTTCTATTTTTATTCCCTGTTGGAAATCGTAACTCATTTATTCGCTTGGTATTTGGGCAATGGAAGGTTTCTTTTGCAAGTTCTTTATTATGTGGAAGCTTTGATCTTGCGTATTTCTTTTGGATTAATTCAAAGGTTGAAGTTTAGTACCTCTCTTCTATGAAAGAGTGTGATAAAACCCTTTATTGTCATGTTAAACTAAGAGGTTTTAATTAAATGAACTAATATGGTATGAGTTATTAGGTTGGGACATTAGCGTGGTGCAAACCAACGATTCTTAGCTAATATCTTTAGAGATGAAGTTGATTGATTTCAAGTTGTCCTATAGTAATTTCTTGGACAATGTTGAATAAGAATTTGTCTATACATGTTTGAGACTCATGGAGTTAATTACGGGTGTGTTAGGCTATTGCCTCGGTAACTATTAATCTTGGCTCTGTCTTCTATTCAAATACATGATGATTTTGTACAAATGCTAGATTCGCCTGTTTTTGCCATGCTAAATTATTGTTATATGTATGGAGAAATGGATGATAGTTGTTGTAGTGACTCACAAAATCTTGTCGTATAAATATTCCATTGTTGAAGATTAAAGATATTTCATTCTAATTTCTGAACAGAGATAGGACTATGAATGCTTCCATGATTAGATAATCATCAGTTGTTAGTATTAATTGTTAGAATGCTATTAGTGTGTGCTTTACTGGCATTGAGCGTCAGTAAGGGTATATGAGTGAAATCTAATAAGTGATTTAACTTTGGTGAGTTTTATGAGGTTGTCTTGTTCTAGAGTGAGCTTGTTAAAAGAGGTTTGCTTCACTTTGTGGCTTTCGTGACTAGATTTCTTTTCTAGAATGAGTTGTTATTACAATCATATATGGTGATGGAAATTCTATAACATGATTTGTTGTGTTCCTTTTGGAAGATTTATTGATGCGATGGTAAGGTATAATGAATGTTACCAAGAATATATGTTATTGATGTTAATAAAATGTTCAGTAATGTGAGGGTGATGTTGATTCTTTTATGGAGAAAGAATTTTGATCGTCTTTTGTGATATCTCTTAAATGAAAATATTTCAAAAGTTGCATTCATGATCTCTTGGTGTTCAATATTTTTGTGGTAGTTGAATTTTTGTCGAGTAAAGCATCAGGTTGCAAAGCTCTATTGATTCTTGGGTGATTCAAGTGATTTGATCTTGAAGGCTTGTTTGTTCCTATCGGTTAAGGTTTGATATTCCCTTCTTGTGAGGCTTGTGCCTCAATTGTGGTCCTCCCTTATGTATTATGCGTTCATTTCCTAATCGATTTTTTTTCCTCGGTCCTGTGTTCATTGCGAGTGGTGAATGTTTTTCTAGATGGTGAAAAACTGTTTTCATTTGCCGATTCGTTTCACATGGGTCTTCCGAAGTGTTTATTAATTGTTGTTGTGCGATCTTGGGTTGTGAGCTATTTGAGGAGCATTAGAGGATGAATTGATTTCGTGTATAATTCTTGGAAAGAATATTAGTATACCCAATGGTTGTCTTTGGTCTGAATTAATTGCATTGTTGCAACTATTAGAACCTATAGTGATTTGTGGACCAAGATTCTTTGTTCATTTTGTGGTGTAGCGTAACGAGGGAGAGATTAGCAAGGTAATCTAATCGTTAAAGCAATTTATGAGATAGTAGAGATTGTTGGATTATTTGTCAGGTATGGCTTGGTCTCAATGGGTAACTCTCTTGGAGTTAGAATCTTTCAAAAGATAATTTGGTTATGATTATAATTGTCTATTGACCTTATTGGTCGAGTATGGTTAGGTTGTGGGAGTTTTATTCATCGAATCTAATGATTTCCCTACCCTTTTACACCAGAAGTTCATTCTAGGGGTCCTGGAGGTTAAATTTTTGGGCTTCGCCTTTTATATGCTGGGGCTTTGGTCGCCCAGAGATTTTGTGTAGCGAAAGTATAATAAGGGTAGATTCCGGATTATGGGATGATCTTTGATAGGACCCTTTTGATGTAGTACGTGAGAATACGTGATGTCAACCATGATTTGGTTATTATTAAAGGATTGAGGTGATATGATTGAATGTGAGATTTATTTTGAGATACTTTGGGAGTCATCCGTCAAAGTAATTCCGTCAGTAGAGGAGTTGGTAAGAATAAGTCTTGTGGAGTCAAGAGAGCCTTCCTTTAAGCGGGTGGTCGATGTATTCGTTCGAGCTTGGCATTGAGGTTGCCAATTTAAGAAAACGAGATAGTGTCGTATGATGAAATTGAAATTCATAATTTGAGAGAAGTTATATTCCTAAAAGAGAAACTGAGAAAAAGATGTTTCCTCGGGTAGTGAAGCGTTTTCTTGTTTCTTGTTTGAGTTTTGTGTTGTTGACTGAGGTCATCCGTAATTTGATTTGGCGCTGTGTTGGCATGTTTGATTCTTTCCAATTCAAACAAACCAAAAGAAGTATTTGGTTTGAGCATTTGAGTGTTTTCTCCTTTGGCTTTCATAGTGTTCATTCATAAACTGCCTATTTAGAAAGTGGAATTGTTTTCGTGATGAATTGTCAATTTTGGGATTTGACCCTTTTGGTGGTGAGTTGGCATTACGTGGTTGAGATGAGAAGTCTTTATTTTCAGTTGGATTCTCTTTTTAAAACAGTTGTTTAAAAACAAGTTCCGTTGTGCATTATTAAGATGAAGAAACCGATTGAGTAGTGGGACAAGAGTTCCATGTGTGTGGTGCATGTTTGTGCTTTTGGTACCAAAGGGAAAGTTGGCCCGAGGTACATTAGTTTGTTTTCGTCAGTTGCGGGGATTAGGAAGCGGGCGTATCGCTATGGCCGTCTCGGGTCCATACGCGTAGTACGCAATGTCTGGTATGTTCTGGTGCTGAGTGAGTACCCGAGCAGTTTGAAGCTTGGGATTTCGATTAGAGCCGTTGGCCAACGAGTAGGACCTTATCTTTGAGTCCTGCATGTTAAGAAAACCTGTGGGGGTCGAGACGAGTGTTGAGGTGTAAGCCGTTGGTATCCATCATTTGTGATGTGGTTCCATATGTCTGAGAGGAAAGCGACATGGAAGCAAGGGTCTCGCATGCGCGAGCAATATCCGAGTCTGTTCACGACTAGTATGTGTAATTTGTTGTTTCATTTCAGTGGCAGTTGTTCTTCTGTTTATTTCGACGGTTAGAATTCGAGGTCGAATTCTATTTAAGGAGGGTAGAATGTAATATCCCGTTCAAATATAAAACATATAAGTGACTAGTATTAGAATTAAATATAATTAGAAAGGGAAAATTCAGAATTTTGGAGGAGTTTTAGAACTCGGGCCTTTGGCCCATAGCTCTTTGGGCCCATGTGAGGGGAACTAAACCCTAGCACCTAAGTACTGTAGCACGAGTACTGTAGCACCAACGTCGCTGTAGCACGGCACTACTGTAGCACGCCCCTCCCCTCCGGTGCTTCTCCATTGTTGCCGGCCATAAGGAAGAGGAAGGAGAGGGAAGAAGAGAGGAGAAGAAGAATAAGAAGGTGGGGTTGATCTTCGCGAGGGCTTCGCGAAGGTTTCAGCGGCATCTCGCGTCGTTCTTGTGGGTAAATTCGTGATCCCAATTAGTTTTAATAGATAATTCGTATGCGATTCGTATTCATTAGCTGTTCTGAGATTTCTGTAGTAGATCGGTTGAATCTGTCTTCCTATTGACGCACGGTTTTGGGTTAGATCCGAGAAGATTCAGAGATTAGTGTCTCCTGGAGATAGATGGTAATTTTCGTTATCTTTCCAGAAAGTTCTAATTCATAATTTTTGGATAAACAGTTAATTAGTTATGAATTTTGCAAGACAGAGTGCTAAATCAGTCTCAGGACTTGTGCAGCGAATATAGATCTGTAAATTTGATATGGGAGACAGCCAAATTCGTTCAGTTAGTCTCCTTGAGAGTTTTAGGTATTTTCATTGTGATTCCATAAAGTTACATTTCATAATTTTTGGATTTCTACATCAAAAGTTATGAATTTTAGAATCTCATGCTGTAATCTGCCTCTCTGTTGTGGACAGAAGAGTTTTACTTGACTATTTACAACATTTGTTGCACAATAGAAATATTTTATATAATTTTATTGAGATATTTGGTTTCCTGTAGTTTCCAGAGAGTATTAGAACAATGTGTTTGGTTGAGCCAAACAAAAGTTATGAAATTCGCAAGTTAGTAGTACCGGAGATGGCAGATCGGTCTTCGGGATTAAAAACAAAGACTTAGATGAACTAGTTTGATCTTTTGGTCACCTGAGAAGTTGTAGCTAGGCTTGTGTAGGTTCTAAGAAAATTGGATTCATGGCTTTTAGAGTTTTTACTCAAAAGTTAAGAATTTTTCCTTAACAGCTGTTCGTTTAGACAGATTTGAGAATTTGAGAGAGTTTTGATTAATTGTTGGGATTGCGATTAGGGACGCTTGTTCTCTTCCTGTTTCATTGCATTGGTGTACACTTTTGGTTGGTGTACTTAGTATATTGTTTTATGGCTGCCAGGTGGTGGTGAACCCCGGGGCTAGAGCTTTCTATCGTTGACTTCCGAATCACGGTTGAGGCAAGTACAATTGATTTGTCTTATTTGTTGTTTGTTCCACTTGATTGATGAATATGAAATGGGTAAATTCGGTATTCCTTGTTTCCCTTCATAGTTGATATACCATGATTCTTCAATAATAAGACTATGTTCCTTACATTCATTCGTTCCTTCGCTCCTGTTCACCCACGGGAGTGGGTAGTGAAGTCCCATTATTCCAATATGGGCAAGTACATTATGTGATGTACGTCATCGATTGTTCATAATGTTTTAAGTTCATGCCATGACCGAGTACTATGGTATGTGAGTAGGTTTCGTTGACTTCTACTTCGTTTATTGTATGTGAATCATGCTTCTTGAGTTTTCTTCTTACAAATTCATATATATTCATTCATTCATGGTTCATGATTCACCCACGGGAGTGGGATGTAAAGACCCGTCAATTCCAGTATGGGCACGTTAGACCCACCATTCCAATGTGGGCAGATTGGGACACCCGTATGAAACGTTCTTCATACGGGACTTGGATCCCCGTATTTTGTTAAATACGGGCTTAGGTGAGCAACGACGGGTGTGTCACTAGCTATACCGGTATATGCATGTGTGCAGTCCCTTCATTTCATTCATTCAAATATTCATTCTGTGTTATATTCATATTCTTCAATGATGTTGTCATGATCATGATTGTTGTATGTCCAATTATTCATTATACTTGCTTAGTCTCGGACTCATTCTTGCTTTGTTTGTTTATTTTAGGTGATCATTGATGTTGACTCAATTGGGAGGGAGTAGACACGCACTACTCATTCACTTCACCATATTCAAGTTCAACCTTATAATTTAGTTTCTATCTTTCATTCGTTATTGATGAACTGTAATAAATAAATTTAAATGGTGAATGATACCTAGTGCTATGTTATGGTTGATTAAGTATTACTTGTGATCTTAGATCATTCCTTCGATATAATTGCTTGGATTCAGACTATATTCATGCCATGGTTCTATTGAATATTGATCTCTTTATGTCATTCGATGAGATAGTGTTCAAATTCTTCCGCATTATAGTTGTATGCTAGATTATTTAGGTGGCATCTTGGCTTCCGAATAGCCAGGGTGTTACACCACGCCATTCCAACCGCCAGCGACTTGCGCCGCCCCAATTTGGCCGACCCCTTCTCTGATTCTGCCATTTGAGCACTTTGTGCATAAGCCTCCATGTCACTAAACATGGGACCCACTCATATGAATCAAATCCTATATTGCTAACCAATCTTGTAAATGTCATTAGGTCACCTAAATGATTTAGCAAATTTGAAGTTTGAGTTTTGAAAGAAGTTAGACAGAAGCACTTCAGTTCAGAGAAATATTTGTGTTGTCTGATGAATGAACAGTTAAATGAATAGAGAAGTAGTAGATGAAAATCTGAAATTACAGTAGGCTAATAAACCCGTTGAATGACTGTTGAATCACTCAAATATACTTTGACAAGTGGATAAGTGAATTTGTAAGAAGTTTAGTTAACCAACTCTTTGAAATGATTGAATGAACAGAGAAGGAAATCTGAAAATCATAAGGATTGAAAATAGGCTAATAACATATCTCAACAAGTTGTTAGAATGTTTGTTGACTCAATTAGCCACTAAACCTTTATCTAACAACAACACTTTAGTTCAGAAGCTATTCTATTGCAAGATGTTGAACAGAGAAGTGTTTAGATGAGAAATCAAAATGACAATGGACTAATACAACTTATACAAGTACTTAGAAAGTGTAATGATTCAATTAACCATTGGACATTAAGTTAACAAAGGTAAACCAACTCCTGCTAATCTTATGGCTGTTATTTAGACCACTCTAATGAATCAACAAAATTGAATGTTGAAATTTAAGAGAAGTTTAGATAGTAGCCTTCCAGTTCATAAATATTTTCTGTTAAATGCAGTATGAACAGAGAAGATGTGTAGACAAAAGTTCGAGTTGACAGTAGGTTAATAACATTTTAATACAAACAGTTAGTAAGCTAATTAGTCAAGTGAGCAATATAATTAGCAAATTGAAATTATGGGCTAGTAAGAAGATCAGTTAAGCAGCAAATCCTATTTTATGATATAATGAATAGAGAAGTGTTGAGATGAAAAGTTGAAAAGACATTAGACTCATAACATGCTAATACAAGTGGTTAGGGATTATAATGTTTTGATCAACCCTTAAGGATTGATCTAAAAAGATCACCCTAATATGAAAAATAGTCAAGTTAGTAAGCTAAATAGTTAAGTGATTAGTAAATAATAAAAGATGATTAACCTAGGTAATTAAAGGTTAACTAAAAACAAACCATCTTCTACTAACAAATATTATGGCTGTTACTTAGGTCACTCAAATGATTTAACAACTTTGAAATTGAAAATTGTAGGAAGTAGTACTTCAGTGCAAATATTTTCCTTTTGTAAGATATATGAACAAAGAATATGATCCGAGAATAGCTAAAGGTAACAGTAGACTAATATCATGTATAACACAAGTAGTTAGAAATTTTCTTGAATCAATTAGCCTCTGGGCATTCATCTAATAGCAGTAACCATTTCTGAAAACAAGCATGGATAAGACTATCCAAAACCAACAGTGAACAACCAATGGGTTAATGAACTAATTAATCAAAGAGAGCTTTGATTAGACAAAGAATTAAGAGGATAAGAAGAATCTAAGAACAGAAAGTAACCGACTAATGGAAAGCATAAATTTCAGAAAATAAACTATTAGCAACACTTTTATCTATTTTCAAGATTTAACAGCCGAAGCAAATCAAAACGCCAATAACTTCTACATACCAACTCGGAATCCAATGGATCTTTTTGCTAAATTCATCTAAAATCATTCTCTATAAGAATATGTAAACACATTTGGATTTTTTACTGTTGGATTTATTTTCCTATTTGTGTTTTGTTTTTGGTTCTTTCGAATAGACATCGGGATTCGCGAACAAGATTATCGACAATCAAGCGACCTCACTTTCTGAACAATACAAGCAAGAGAAAGGCAAGCACCTCCTTTGATCATGTTGATCCCAGTATTTTAATTATTGTACTTTGTTTTGTAAAAATCTATTATGCATGCGTGTATGTTGTGTATGAAAATGCTATTGTTGGGAAATCAGTAGTTGTAATCCTATTTGATGCATATATCTCCTTGTAATATTGATCCCTTACTATTGTAGCCATTATAATATAGGTTAGAAAATATATAATGTCATTTGGGGATTTTTGGAGTGCGGTTATCGCACAAATGCAACCAGAACGATAGATTTTTCGAAAAACTGATAAAAGGACAATATGATAATTGTTGAAGTTAGGATATTTTGAAAAAGGTCCACAAGAGATACCACTATTATTTTGTATGAAAATAAAATGAAAACTCTAGCTTTTAGATGCGGGCGAGTTATAATGTATTCTGAAAAAGTGAGGATTTTGACCCACTAGTAGCTAGGGTGGAGGATCTCGCCTGTAGTCGATTAAGGACTGAAGTTAGAAAATCTGGGACTAAGACCTAATCGTACAACCATATGTGTTAGGATGGGGTAGCCGTAGCTAACTAAGTTATCGAGTCATAGCCTTGCATGACTAGTTAGGTCTGTCGACACAACTGCGAATGCCTCACTTCGACAGGTTTCCATCCGGGCGAAGTGAGGGACTCACTCAACAGGTTTCTATCTAGGTGAGTGAGGCTCCTCATTTGATTTGTTCTTTTATTATTATCCGGACAAATGAGGATAATGATTCGCAGGGCTAGTGCAAGGTTAGGGCTAGATAATGTAAAGGTTGTGTCGCGAACTCTAGACTGCTTATCTTCGGTAGTGAGCAGTGGCATCGACGGATGCCAAACAAACTAGAGATATTCCAGGCAACTGGAATACCGTGTACTATGGGTAAAGTTGTATAGCTCTGCAGAGTGAAAAATCTATTTAAATAGTTGCGCTCGCGGTCATGAGCATGCTTAGTGCAGCTGGTATGGCGGTAGTCTTGTTTTTTCAAAATTGTTTTGTCACAAAACTTGGGTGATGACATGGGGTTTTTATTTGTTGAGTTAACTGCCATGTTTATGACTGGACTGCTACGTCTATAACAGGACTGCCATTTCTATGGCTGAACATGAATTTGTCAATGCCATGTCTATGGCGGAATATGAATATATTTTTCTTGCAACAGATTAGGGTTGCGGGTGTTGTTACTTATTTAGTTCTTTACTTACTGTCCTATACTTATTTATACTGCTCTTTCAAATTCTGTTGCAAATTATTACTTATGGATATTGCAAATAAAAATGGCTTTGAGCAAAATAACTTGTAGAATTGAGCCTCCTTATTTGATAGCCTGGCATCTAATATAATTTTTGCGATACACTACAAGTCTTGCTGAGTACACAAGTACTCAGGGGCTATTTGGTTTCGATCCTGATGTGAAATTGCCTGATCGGAGACGCCCCTGGACGCTGCCGGTGCATTGTTTGGTTTCGTTCTGTATTGTCGCCAGCCAACAGGCCGCCAGTCAGCGGTGAAAACCAAAGGCTCGGGAGCGCTTGCTTCATCCACTGTTCATTGCTTTGATCCAACGGTCTATTTTTCATTCACCAATTCCAGGCACAGGTTTTCAACCAAACAACTCATCTTTAGATTTGCCTGGCCAGGCAAAAATCATCTACTTTCCAGGCTACCTCCAGGCACCACTTTTTTCCAGGCATGGAATCCAGGTCACCAACCAAACAAGCCCTCAATCTTGCTAATATTATTGTTCAGAGATCGAAGATGAGTAGATGCCAGACGATGAGTTCTTGCTCCCGGCACCGAAGGGTTCAGTGACGGGTCTACCTAGGCCTTGTTCCTTGTCGGTTGCTTGCGGGATCGAATGGGCATGCCGTTGGATTTTCACCACTATATTATGTCTTCCGCTGCTTTATAGTTACTCTGATGACTGTTTTTATTTGGCCGATCGGCCGCTGTTATAATAATCTTGTAATAGTTTAAGTAGAATACCGTTTTCTTTACTTTTGTATGTGTATGTATGGTTGTGAATGCCAAATGTTGTAAATTAGTGTGCTAGCGACTAATCCTGGGACTAGCATGGTATACATATCGGGTCTTCGGGTATTCCACGCCCAGAGGTTCGACAGACATGAACACATAATACTATATAACGCGTCAACCAATCTGATCACTTATTCCATACGACTATGCATCGCAGCATATATACCCCGATGGTGGAATTCCGACCGGTAGGAGTATCATACAATGCGATCATGAACAAGCGCAGTTAATCATCTGGTGCTATCAACTCATACCTCCTGCAAACCCATCTACTATCGCCGAAACCACTTGATCATATCAACCAGTTCCTAAATAGCTCCATCCATATGAACCGATCTAGGTTACCAAATTAGAATAGTGGTAGATCCAATCTATTGCTGCCACATATCAAGTATATGTCACCGATCTAGATAAAAAAACTACACAAGATGGCTCTGATACCACTTTAGGGACACGGGTAGACTACACTAGTTGGTAATGAAGGGACACGGGTAGGCTACACTAGCTGGCAATTCAAATTTTCTACCACGTAAATCAGGAAGCCATACAAGTAAGAGATCAAAGATCGTTATCACTAGACGCGCAGTGCAGCAGAAGAAGAGTTGGAGCAGCCTAGTCCAACGTAGAGTGCATCGATGTAGTGGTCGCAGTCGATCGTCCACCGTAGTCGATCGTCCACTATCCTCAACGTCGATCGTCTCCTCCAGCAACTAATCGCGTTCCTTGCGAAGTCGTGAATCATCCTTGAGCGCAATAGCAACCGTAGTAGCGTCTCTACGGTATCCACAAGTCTAGGGGTGGAACACCGTACGCCGGTGTGCTAGCACCAACTTGCACGGTAAGGCTCTTTCGAGAAGATGGCGGCTAGGGTTTCAGTGGAGCAACTCACGTTACGTGTCTATCTCGTATATCCCAACAGCCTCATGCATCTCCATACATAGAGCCCATGACAGATCCTATCCGAACACATTTGTTCTAACCCATTAAGTGTGTGACCCTGTAGGTTCATGCGTAATTGGTTGTGACTCGGAAACTCTTTTCTAACCACTAGTCATTAGCAGTTCCTAGCAGGACACAATGATTCCCGAATACACATAAATTATATCGGACGAACCTTAATGCAATATGATCTACGAGTAGGTCCTTATCACTTACGACCAGCTCGTATCCCTATACGACCAGTTCATATTTAGTCATGACCAGTTCATAACTCCTTACGACCGGTTCACAATCAGTTAGTGATCATGTTCAACCAATCTACGACTAGCTCGTATCTCCATACGACTAGTTCATATTTAGTTATGACCAGTTCATAACTCCTTACGACCAGTTCACGATCAGTTAGTGATCATGTTCGATCAGTCTACGACTAGCTCATATCTCCATATGACTAGTCCCTATATGATTGAACTGAATGACCTGCTCGTGTATTCTCCCTTTGCCTCATGATATCTGGTTGAACTCTAGGTGAAATAATATGTTATCCATGGATTGTTCAATACTTTCTCGATCAAGTGTCGGATAACATCATGTGGTCGACTCTTCGACCACTAGTGGCATGGCCATGCACTTTCTTTATCCGACCACATCGAGAGGCCTAGACACTACAACAAGACTAGGTTGTAGCAACACGTGCATATGCTGCTATATCTACAAATATGTGTTGCTAGGATAGATAGCAACACATGTGATAAGTGATGTTGTTGGTTGTGTTGCTACAAGGTAGATCTACCGCAACACAAATTAGGTGTTGTCGTACAAAAGAAAAGGTGTTGCAAAGTAGCAACACCTATTTTTATATATAACAACACATGTTTTCATGACATAGCTGACACCTGTTAGCAACACATAATTGATGTACTGCAACATAATTATGTATACAAATAAATTATGGTTTGTTTATTTATTTGGTACATGTGTAAAAAAAATGTAATTAATCCAAATAATTTTTATTTGGTAATTAAGCACATCATATTGCAGAATACATAACACGACTGAACATGAGCAACAATGGTAGATTGCATTGCATTAAGGAAATAAATATAGATAATGTTCACATCATTCCACATACAAAATGAAAAACAACTGATTTGTTGACTACACAAGAGCTGAGAACAAGAGTAAAATTCGAGTCCTAAAATATGATTAAGGTCATCATCATCTTGTCACAAGAACTTGGATCTCATGGTCTCTTGAATGTCGCCATGAATGCTTGCATGTGATCCAAAGAAAAGCGCATCAAATAGCGAAGTCGCTTGTTGTAACTATCTCTTATTTGCAATTTACCCTTCCTAACCTATACAGTTCAGTAAGCATTAAGCAGAACACTTCATCTTATCAATGAGCAGCTTCTTTGGAGGTTTGTAGCTCTTCCTAGAAAGCTGAAACACTATGACTGCAATAAGAAGCCATACAAAAAAAAAAACCTCTAAGCAGCCTAGCTTTTTTATAATCTACATTATATAGAATGGATACAGTGTGCATATATAAGATCAACAAACTTAATTGTCTTCTGGACATCTTCAGTGGTGCCACTGTTATATATAGTTTAAAAACAAATAGACAACTTGATGGTTTCAGTATGGTTGTATATTAGTTTAACTTCCCCAAATATCTTTCAGTGTGAACTGTACAATAGGTTCAAGTTTAGCTAATTATTTATAGCACTATTAGCAAATTAGAACTCTGTGTTCTAGAACTACAGGACAGTCATAAAAACTCCCTCATTCAGTCCTAATAAGTTTGTGCCTTGGAAGAACAATATCTGATGATATTTAAAAATAAGTGAATCTAGCCTTGCTTCCTGAAATCATAGCACCCATGGTGTCAAGCAATGCTGCTGCTTCTTCCTGGCAACCTCATTTCCTTCTTAGAAAAGTAAAGATCTACAAAATAAGAGACCCAGTGCATACCAATCCAAGCCAACAGACGTGCTTGAAGACAGCGAGCGGCGGCGGTAGGAGCACAGGAACTACCATCCTGATCCGGCAACTCAACATGAGCAATGATTAAAAGGTACATTGCATTGCATTACGGAAATAAAGCTTCCTAAAAGAGATACAAAGTACCAAGTGCCAACTATTGCTTCAGAATGAGTGAAATCTATAGTTAGATGGCCATCACTGAGTCCTCATTATCTGAGCCATGTTTTCCTATTTACATGCGAAACAAAAGAGAAATTAATCTAACAAGAGAAACCAGTGCAATGGTACCTTGCCACCATACTCCGTCAATTAAAAAATATTTGCTAAATAAACTATCAACAACCAATTTAGAGAAAGCAGATCTTGGTGATAAAGGAGGTACCTTTCCAAGATTAGGACTATATGTCTGTAGAACTGGTTGAAGGTATAATGCTTTGCGGTGAAATCTGAGATCTACAGTAGTTATTATTTGTTGAAAATTGATGATGCATGGATATATATATTAGTTTTACCATTTGCTGAGAGCTGCCTGGGCAGTGCATTTTGACAAGCAGTAGCATTACTTTAAGTTCTTAAGCATACAATCGGAGCAATCCTTAATCCTGATAGTCAAAGAGAACATCCATTGACAACTACTTAACAGTGATTAGCAACTCCTTTTTTAACGACATCATGCAAATAATGTTTGAACGACTTAACCGGGGGGGCGGCATGGTTAAATGCCTACTTTCTTGGGCAATTGATCAAACAGGTGATGGCCATTCATAGTGTTTGTGTGAGAATTAATCATACCACTCAAAATATAGGTTAGTCAATACAGAGACAAATGTTACCAAATTACCAAATTAATAGCAGCAAAATCATGATATGTCCAAAAACAAAGTATCTGCTCAAAGCAGTCAATATGATACAGCTCCTAGATAGCACAAGGGGGGAAAAGGAGAATGAAACGTAAAACAGGTATCTGGTGGGATCTTTTTTATATAAAAAGGGCATATTTAAGTAGCATATGACCGAAAAAAGCTGAGATATGGTACAACACATTAGTTGTACGTCTATTTTGAGAAATCATGGACTGAACTAATTACGTTTCATAATATTGAGCTAACTCAAAATGTGGACTACAATTAAACATTAGACATGTTGCTTTCAAAAAACTCTTTGAACTTATTTTTGGACCCAATCTACATTCTAGACTTTTCATCTTCATGTTCATTCCCCTTTGAGGTGTCTCAAGCTTCCCTTTATCCTCCTCACAGTTAAGCTCCATTGCTGCAAAATTGATCTGATTGCGCCCATCAAATTGATATGATTGTGGTACGTTCTGAACTGGTGGATTTCCTATGATGAAGCCATGGGGATTTCTGGTAACTGAACCCTGTAGGCATCCCAACCTCATCCATTCATACCCTCTCCTCCCCTCCAAGATCAAATCTTTCTTAATAAAAAAGGCAAGAGCATGCCGATTCCTCCGACGAGCACCTAGAACTAGATAGAGAGAGAGTAGATCTGGCGGTACCTTCGAGTGCCGAGATCAAAGATTTTTTGTAGGTTACTCACAGCGACGACGGCCCTGGTGGCGGCGGTGAAGACGTAGCCGCCCTCGACGGCAGAATCTGGCGACATAATCACCAGTCACGGCCCGCTAGCTCGTTGCAACCGCCGCCACTCGGCACCCTCGGAGAGGAGGCGGCGCTCGCGGGAGCAAGGAGAATCACCGCACCGTTGAGGGAACAGACGAAGCTAGTGAGGAGGAGGGCAAGGGGGGTGCGGGAGGGAGGGGGAGGACGCGGCATGGGGCTCACAACGGCGAGAGGACCGAGCGCTTCGGTTGGGCAGGGCGGTCGTGGCTCGTGGGGACGGGCGCACAAGGGCGGCCGCGTCGACCTCTAGGCAAAAGATCGGAGGGCCGTAGAAAACATGAATCTATACAGAATTATGGAACAAAATAAGGGCGTTTTGGAAAAATGGTAGTGATGAGGGCATCTCTAGCTTTTCATCTTCAAAAGCACAAGATATCACTCTAGAATTGCCTAAGAGGCCAATTACTAGAGCACGTGCCAAACAACTTCAACAAGAGGTGAACTCACTCCTAACTGAGCATAATAATATTTTTGATGAGAATTTTATACTACCTAAATCTTGTGTTTTATTTGTGCTCGGATTTGAAGAACATACAATGATGGATCCTAAGAGGGAGGCGTGGGAGGAAGGGAGCCCATCAAAAGAGGATGTTCAAACAACAACAATCAGAGTTAGGTATGACAAAGAGGAGGCATGGTTGGCCAAAATGAAGGAAGAAGAAGAAGAAGAAAAGCAATATATTGATTTCAGCCCAATTCTATCAACAAGAGAAGTAGCACTTATTTTGGTCGAATGCAAAGAAAGCATGAAGAAAGAAATGCATGCACGAAAGAAGGAAGAAGCGAAGGGACAAGAGGAGAACCCAACATCCCAATTTTAGTATAAATTCAATAAAAGGAAATAGAGGAAATCCGAAATTACTGTTCACGGTGAACAGTAATCCGAGTCGGATTACTGTTCATGTGAATAGTGAACCGTGTCCGATTACTGTTCATAGGCGCCCTATTCTTTGAGCCTATATATTGAGGGTTAGACCCCCCATTGTAACCAAGACCAGTTTATGCATAAGAATTGAAACATAGCTATTGCTTGTTCTTTCTAAACCAGAGTTCATGCGAGGACTTTGAGAGAGGACTAGGAGATCCATTGATTCGTTCTGCAATTCAAGGTCAAGCCATCGTTCCATTGGGAATTGGGGACTTGGCGATCGTCGTTTGTGGTCTTGCGACGATCATGTATCTGGTGTGTTTTGGGCGTATTCCAAAGAGTTGAGGGTTCGTGCATTGGCGCGAGTGTTCAGCTAGTGACATCATCTACTTCGCATCATCTATCCCCGGTTCCTCACCGAGAAGATCGGGCATCCCCCGTATTAGGTAGGATACAAATCCTAGCCGCCGCTGGTATAGATGGGCCTAATCATAATTTTGAAAATTGCGAGGGGGTTTTCATAAAACAGGCAAGGCGAGGCCTCAGAGGCCACCGATTCCTTACCCTTTAAGACATGAGATATAGTCACTCTACATTGGATGCAAGTGTCATGGTGAGATAATCGCCAACAACATTATGATGGCATGCATGTTCATTTCTAATAAAAACAACTAAGCGGATTATTAGAATTAGAACAACAAAGTATCATATCTTTCTAACTACTATAATGACCGATTTATTTTTATTAGTTGTATAACATTAGAGTGTAAATTGGTCATAAAATTTGTAGGTTGCCGTAGCAACACGTCTATTAAGTGTTGTAACGTATATTACAAAGTGTTGTAATAGACTAGCGCTGAGTATGTTGAGAGCTTTCTACACTTGGGTTGTAGCAACATGGCAATATGTGTTGCAGTTGAGTTTTCCTGCAACACATGCTATATGTGTTGCAAGTGTGTGTTAGAATAGATTGGTCCTGTTGTAGTGAGAGATATCTCTCCTATTATGTTAGGAGGAGAAAATCCCATATCCGACCAGTCATATTCCTCCGCATGTTTCATAGTATACCGAAAGCTACCTTTATAACTACCCAGTTACGTAGTAGTGTTTGGCAAGCCCTAAGTGCACTATTACACATGTAGGAAGCCATGCTAATCTCAGGTCTAAGGATTATACATCATCATTGATTGAGACCAACTGATGACACATAAAATCATAACAATCTCAATAGTGTCTCAAGGTAGGCCAATCCAACACCATGTTCTCTAACACGTGTTCACATTATTGATTCGATATCCCTATATCTATGACCGGTGAAACATGGTCATCAATCAATACATGTGCTGGTTGATAAGTTACTAGTGTTCCGACCAGTGACATCCGACTAGGGATACATTTAGAATGACATCATATAAGTTAAAGAGCTTCACCAACAAGTCACATACTTGTTAATCTCTATAATTGATGTTTCATCCAAGGAACATAATAACATTTATTATATAACTCATAAACATAGACGTGATACAATCATCTCTATAATGGCCTCTAAGGCATATCACCAACATGTAATTAAAAAATTCTACCACGTAAACCAGAAAGACATGCAAGCAAGATATCATATATCGTTACCACTAGACGCGCGGTGCAGTGAAAGAAGAGTTGGAGCAGCCTGATCCAACGTCGAGCGCATCGATGAAGTGGTCGTAGTCGATCATCCAACATCCTCGGCACCGATCGTCTCCTCCAGCAACCGTCGTCCCTGATTAGCGCAGTAGCAATCACAACATTGCCTCTACAGTATCCACACGTCCAGGGGTGGAACACCGTACGCCGGTGTGCTAGCACCAACACGCACGGCAGGGCCTTCGAGAAGATGGCGGCTAGAGTTTCGGTGGAGCAACTCATGTACATCCCAACAACCCCATGCATCCCCTTATAAAGAGCCCATGACGGATCATATCCGAACTCGTTTGTTACAACCCGTTAAGTGTGCGACCCTGTAGGTTCATGCATAATCGGTTGTGACAATGAAACTCCTTTCCGACCACGAGTCGTTAGCTGTTCCTAGCAGGACATAACGATTCACAAATACACATAAATATTATATCGGACGAACATTATACAATATGATATGTGACCAGACCCTTATCACTTACGACCGGCTTGTATCTCCATACGACTAGTTCATATTTAGTTACGACTGCTCAGAACTTCTACTGACTCGATTAGTGATCATGTCCGATCAGATTCACGATCACCAGATTCCATACGACCGGTTCAGATCCGTAGGATCGAGCGACTTACTTGCGTATTCTCCCTTTGCCTCACGATATCTGGTTAAACTCCAGGTGAGATATTTTATCATCCATGGACTGTTCAATACTTTCTCGATCAAGTGACAGACAACTTCATATGGTCGACTCTTCGACCACTAGTGGCATAGCCATGCACTTTCTTCATCCGACCACATCGAGGACCCTAGAGATGTCTCTCCTGTTATGTTAGGAGGGGCAAATCCTATATCCGACTAGTCACATCCATCCGCATGTTTCATACCATATCCGAAAGCTACCTTTATAACTACCTAGTTACAGAGTAGCGTTTGGCAACCCCTAAGTGTACCATTACACATGTAGGAAATCATGATGATCTCGGGTCTAAGGATTATACATCATTATTGCTTGAGACCAACTGATGACACATAAAATCATAACAATCTCAATAGTGTCTCAAGGTGGGTCAATCCAAAACCATGTTCTCTAACATGTGTTCACATTATTAATTCGATATCCCCATATCCATGACCAGTGAAACATGGTCATCAATCAATACATGTGCTGATCGATAAGTCACTAGTGTTCCGACCAGTAACATCCGACCAAGGATACATTTAGAATGACATCATATAAGTTAAAGAGTTTTAACAACAAGTCACATACTTGTTAATCTTTATAAATGATAATTCATCCCAGGAACATAATAATATTTATTCTATAACTCATAAACATAGACGTGATACAATCAACTCTATAATTGCCTCTAGGGCATATCACCAATACTACTATTTCTGCTTCAAAGTGAAGTAGGAATCCTACTATAAAGAGAAGTATGAGTCCTAATCCTATTATGATTCATCTAGTTTTCCTTATAGCACACATCTCTGAGTCCTAGTAGACTAGGATATGAGTCACCGTACTCAACAAGCACTCCTAGCTAGTCCTAGTATTCCAGGGGTGGAACGTCGTACGCCGGAGTGCTAGCACCAACTTGCACGATAAGGCTCTCTCAAGAAGATGGCGGCTAGGGTTTCGATGGAGCAACTCACGTTACGTGTCTGTCTCGTATATCCCAACAGCCTCATGCATCTCCTTACATAGAGCCCATGACGGATCCTATCCGAACACGTTTGTTCCAACCTGTTAAGTGTGTGACCCTGTAGGGTTCATGTGTAATCGGTTGTGACTTGAAAACTCTTTTCTGACCACTAGTCGTTAGCGGTTCCTAGCAGCACACAACAATTCCCAAATACACATAAATTATATCGGATGAACCTTAATGCAATATGATCTACGAGTAGGGCCTTATCACTTACGACCAGCTCGTATCCCTATACGACTAGTTCATATTTAGTCATGACCAGTTCATAACTCCTTACGACCAGTTCACGATTAGTTAGTGATCATGTTTGACTAATCTACGACTAGCTCGTATATCCATACGACTAATCCGTATCTGATCGAACTGAACGGCTTGCTCGTATATTCTCCCTTTGCCTCACGATATCTGGTTGAACTCCAGGTGACATAATATGTTATCCATAGACTGTTCAATACTTTCTCGATCAAGTGTCAGATAATATCATGTGGTCGACTCTTCGATCACTAGTGGCATGGCTATACACTTTCTTTATCCGACCACATCGAGGGGCCCAGAGATATCTATCCTGTTATGTTAGGAGGGGCAAATCCCACATCCGACCAGTCATATTCCTCTGCATGTTTCATAGCATACCCGAAAGCTACCTGACGAGGATTAAAACCTCTATGTATTAATTTAATACATAGAAGACCATACGTCTTCATGGTCGTAACCCCTAAGGCTAACGACCTGACTGGTTGTGAGGATTCTAGAGGTTACACAATGGGTACCCTGGTCGGACTAGGTTTCGACCAGGTAGCTGCTCGGAAAAGCTATGAACAGGCACCCTTTACCGTATGATGAATGGAACACGTGCAGAACGTTCCATACCATGCGATGATATACAAGACACTGACAATAAACCACCCTACGGTTAAGCTTCTCACAAGCACTTAACCGCAAGGTAGTTAACACATTGTTAACTACCTTAAACCTCCGACCAGTCGTAACGTTTCATTAGGGATGCCTTTTCCAGGAGTAACTGCCGCCTCTTCGGGAGTTATTTAATGGTGGAACGCAGAAGATGAGGAAACAACGAACAACAGAAGACACACAAAGCAAGGCAACTCAGAAGGCAAAACAGTAGCATTCAATATATTTGGTGTAATTAGAGATAGTCCCTAGTCAGGTCTTGTAATCCCAGTTCATATTAATAAAGAGCAGCCCCCATTCTCTTCCAGGATACTACACGTCATTTTCCTCTTTTTATTTCGTAAGATCGGCGACTCGATCGTCGACAGCTGGCGCCGTCCGTGGCGAAGAAGACGTAAGTTTCCTGAAGAAACTCTTCGCTCATACAAACTCTCGCCCAAATTCCTGCAATCGCTAATGCGAATATGCCCGGAGTTTGGAATGAGGAGAATTGGTTCGACTTGGCGGACTACGCCGACCTCGATATGGAAGGATGCATCTATGCCATGGAGGAAAATGGCAGATCATCCTCCTCTTCCTCCTCCGCCGGCTCGCACATCGCCGACGATAGCGAGGTCGACCGGATGGACGAGGATGCGCCACCATTACCGGTGGCACAATCAGAGGACCAGCCATTCCGATCAACTCGGAATGTCAGGAGACCTCTTCAAGCCCGGTCTTTCCGACCGGCAAAACGGGTGAAGAAATTTCAGCACCACCACTCGAAAATCTCTATACCCTCGATGAAATCATGGCTGAAAGATATTCTCCTACGGCTTCTGGCAATTCCAGGAGTCAACCGATATCTGGTAACGGTGTCGATGAAGCCTCCACTAATCGTAGGCCATGTGGTGATGATCACGCTCAGCATACGATCGGCAGTTCGCCGGATTAGGCTGAGGAGACCTCAGGAGGTGCTCATTTCGACCGCTCTCCGTCATGGAAACTTCGCGTATAATCGAGAAGCTCTCCATTAGTTACGATGGAAGCTCATCGGAAGATCGGTCCGGAGGCACGAAGTCAACGCGATTGGAGATGAAAATCAAGATACCTGACGGTCCTACATTCTCTACCACACCATCACGTGTTGTTAGAGATGATCCGCCATCGAGCACCAACTTCCGAGTCCACGGAGTCGATCGATGTCCATCGCTTAACTCCGCTTTGCGCGTTCCCCACCTAGAGTAACCGATAGACAGACCAAACCGAAGGTCGGGGAAGGTTCAGTCTGCAGACACCTACGACCAAGATGAACCCCCGAGACCTTCGAGAATCGTACAAAGCTTGCGACGTGTTCAAGATATGTTAAATAATTCGATCCTACTTTAGCGTAAACCTGTGTTTTGTACACCAGAGGTCAAGTATCCAAATTCTCCAACAGATCATGCAAAGGCACGGAAGCGCATCGAACAAAGGGTTTCAGGAGTCAAACTATGACTTCATCGGCGTTCCTCCTCAACAGGGACAAGATGCTCATGCTCGAATAATCGATACCAAGGCCTCCTCGACGATTCCGACCAAGGAGTCACGAGGGAGAAGGTTATTTCGAAGCCACTCCCCATCACGCTGAGAAGAACCATCGCTTGGACTCGACGATCTCCGACATCGCTCGAATCAAGTAGGCGGTCGAAGGCATCATACCAATGTTCACGATCGGATCGGCACACCGAGTTCCAGCGTTGCCAATCTTAGGAACCGGTCTCCGACCGACATAATCCGCACCTCCCAAAGAAGGCGCCATGAATCAATCACAGGTTGTCGAGCCTTCTATAGGGCTCCAAGCGTGCGTTGGCCTAACCGTTCCGACCGCCAACTTGGACAAGTTCAATGGAACTCAAAATCCATTGGAATTTCTCCAAATATATACCACCGCCATCGAGGCTGCTTTGGAGGTGATGAGAATGTGATGGCCAACTATCTACCCACCATGCTCGAAGGGTCTGCCCGGTCGTGGTTGTTGAACCAACCGGTCGGATCAATCTATACTTGAGAGCAACTCTATGATCTTCTAATTGCAAATTTCGTGGTACGACGACCATACAGGAAGGAGGATGATCTCCACTGAATCCGGCAGGGTTCTAATGAGACTTTACGTCAATACATCAAGAGGTTCAGCCAGGTTCGCAATTCTATACCTAAGGTCGCAGAGTCATCTGTTATTTAGGCTTTCAAAACAGGTCTGAGAAATCGGCGGTTTACGGAGGACATAGCAATGAACCCTCCAAGAACAACCGTAGAGCTTTTTGACATGGCCGACAAGTATGCCACCGCTAGCGAAGCAATCGAGTGGTGCGAAGCCATTGATTGGAAAGACAAAATTCCTCAGCCCGGCCTGGACAAACCAGAGAAAAAGAATAAGAAGTCCCTCAAGAAGAAAAAGAACCGCAGACCCGACGACAAGGAGGTCCTAGCCATTCCTGATAAATTCATGAAGGGTAAGAAGAACTACACCGGTCGGGGCAAGACGAAAGCTCCGACCGAGGGATTCCAGAAAAAGAAGAAGTGGTGTCCACTTCACCAGCAGGCAGGGCATGATCTGCGCACCTATCGAGTCTGGCAAAAGAAACTGGAGGATTATTATGCAGGTGAAGGACCATTTCTCGCAATACAAGAACCCGGAGAAACGAGCTCCAAAAAGGACAAGGATGGCAAAGAAGAGATAGAATACCAGGATCCCCAACACACAGTCAACATGATTTTTGGAGGATCTTCTTCATACGAATCCAAACGTCATCGGAAGGCCATGGAGCGGGAGGTCAACCTCGTCGAATCTCCGACCATTATCAAGCAATCGAAGTGGTTGGACATGACAATTTCCTTCCGCAAAGACGACTGCCCCATCCATTCGACTCGACCAGGTAGGTTCCCTATTGTTGTTGAACGAACCAATAATAATTGTAGGGTTAATCGAGTCTTAGTAGATGGAG
This sequence comes from Phyllostachys edulis, assembly GCA_036346405.1. NCBI lineage: Eukaryota > Viridiplantae > Streptophyta > Magnoliopsida > Poales > Poaceae > Phyllostachys > Phyllostachys edulis. Next base: position 105,012,760 of record CM070546.1, read on the forward strand.
GTAGTTCTTTGAATATATTATTTGCGGGAGCTTTAGAAGAAATGCAGGTCCCCATGTCAAAGGTGAAACCAGTGAAATATGCTTTTCATGGCATAGTTCCTGGCTCCACCGCTAAACCGATAGGACAAGTTTCCTTACCGGTTACGTTCGGAAGGCCTGATAACTTTCGAACGGAAATATTGATGTGGTAAACTTTGAATTTGCATACAACGGAATTCTTGGTCGACCGGCATTACCAAAGTTCTTGATAGCCACGCATTACAGTTATCAAAGTTTGAAAATGTCAGCCAAAGGAGTCATCACTATTCGGGAGATCGAAAAATGGCTTACGATGTGATCAAGAATCCTTTGAACTGGTCGATGAACTTCTGACCAGAGAGGCTAATCCATCTACCATGCAGGCCAAACACTCAAGACCGAAGGTGACACCCAAACCCTCCGACCAGTCAAAAGAGGTATCACTCGACAAAGGCGCTTCTCCGGACAGCGCCAAGTCACTACCTATGCCAGAAAATACTGGCCCACCTGCTCGCAAGGTTCTGGTCGGAGCAAGACTCGATCCTAAATAGGAAGAGTTGCTCGTCTCCTTCCTCCGAGCAAATCAGGACGTATTCGCAGCGGGCGTCCAATATGCCCGAGTCCTCGAGGTGATCGAGCATGTAGCTCTCAAACCGATAAGAAACCGATCAAGCGAAGTTACGGCGTTTTGCACCGATCGGAAGGAGGCAATCCAAATGAGATTGACAAGCTTCTCAATCTTTGGATTCATCCGTGAAGTCAACCACCCTCGGTGGCTCGCCAACCCTGTAATGGTTAGGAAGAATAATGGGAAATGGCGAATGTGTATCGACTTTCTGAGATCTTAATAAAGCTTGTCCGAAGGATGATTTTCCCCTTCCACGCATTGATCAACTGGTAGATTCTACCTCTGGGTGCGAATTACTAAGTTTTCTAGATGCGTATTCAGGGTACCACCAGATTAGTATGTGTAAAGAGGATGAGGAGAAAACTTCCTTCATCACTCCATATGGCACTTATTGTTATGTTAAGATGCCATTTGGTCTCAAAAACGCTGGTGCAACTTTTCAAAGGTTGATGCAAAAAACCTTTAGTCCACAAATAGGTCGGAATCTAGAAGCTTACGTTGATGATCTGGTCGTAAAGACCACCAACGCTGGCAATCACATCTCTGACTTACAAGGAACTTTCAACAACTTGAGAAGGCATAACGTCAAGTTGAATCCGAAAAAGTGTGTGTTCGGAGTTTCTGCTGGAAAATTGCTCGGTTTCCTAGTCTCGGCTAGAGGTATTGAAGCAAACCCAGTAAAAATAGCGGCCATCGACCAGATGCGTCCTCCGACCATGAATAAGGAAGTCCAAAAACTAACCGGCTGTATGGCAGCGCTAAGTCGTTTCATAGCAAGGTTAGGGGAAAAAGGATTACTTTTCTTTAAACTTCTTCGGAAACATGCGAGTTTTGAGTGGACTAGAGAGGCAAACGATGCCTTTGAAAAACTTAAAAAGTACCTTACAAGTGCCCCGGTCTTAGTCTCCGAGATCGGGAGAAACATCGCTAATGTGCGTGGCAAAGAACACCACAAACAAGAAGCGGTGTCTTGGTCGAGAAAGGGATAACATCCAACGACCAGCTTTATTACGTAGTTTAAGTCTTACATGGACCAAAGGAAAGATACCCACAGGTACAAAAGTTGCTCTATGGTCTCCTTATGCCTTCAAGGAAGTTAAGGCACTACTTTTAGGCCCACAAAGTGGTCGTACCGACTGGATATCCCCTTGGTCAAGTCCTTGGAAACAGGGAATCATCAGGACGAATAGCAAAATGGGCAGTTGAGCTAGGGGAGTTTGACCTCCATTTCATCTCACGAACAGCAATAAAGTCCCAGGCAATAGCAAAATTCATTGCCGAATGGACAAACCCTGAACCCACCCAAGGGCCCGAGTACGAACACCACGAGGAGTGGACAATGTACTTTGACGGTTCCTTGATGTTAAAAGGATCGGGGACTGGAGTGATCTTGATATCCCCTACTGGCGAACACATCAAGTACGCCATCTAGTTAAATTTTCCTGCCACAAATAATGTGGCAGAATATGAAGGTTTACTGGCAGGACTCCGAGCAGCTCGTTCGCTCGGGATTCGCAGATTACTAGTGAAAGGCGATTCTCAACTAGTAGCGAATCAAGTAGGGAAAGAGTATCAATGCTCGAGTACCAAGATGTCATCTTATCTGGCGGAAGTACGGAAACTTGAAAAGCACTTCTTCGGTTTTTAGATCCAACATATTCCTAGAAAGGAAAACTTTCTGGCAGACCAGTTGGCACGGATGGCCTCCACAAGGTCAACCGTCCCGCCCGGAGTTTTTCTCGAGCAACTCGATTCACCCTCGGTAGTCGAGCCTTCCGAGAACATACATGATTCTTTACAGGTCGAACAAACCAATCAAAGGAACATGGATGCTCCACAGGTCGTTGACGGTTGGCGCTGTCACGATCAAGGTAGAGATTGGATGACATCGATCTACAATTATCTTCAGCATGACATAATTCCGGAAGATGATGTAGAGGCTGATCGTATAGCACGAAAAGTCAAATCATACACTCTAATCGAACGTACCTTGTATGAACGAGGATCTCATGGAGTGTTGATGAGATGCATATCTCAAACGGATGGCATTAAGTTGTCAATCAAATCCATGAAGGAGTCTGTGGAGCACATCATCCCCTGAGTAACACCGGTCAAGAAAGCCTTGAGCAAGGATACTACTAGCCAAGCGCCCTTCATGATGCAAAAGGATCGTGGACGAAGCGCGTACAATGTCAGTTTCATAGCCGACAAGTACATCAGCCGGCACAAGCCTTACAAACAATTCCTCTTTCTTGGCCTTTTGCAACCTGGGGACTAGACATTCTGGGACCTTTCCCAAGAGCACCCGGGGGCTTCGAATTTCTTTTCGTCATGATTGACACATTTACAAAATGGATCGAGACCGAGCCGGTTGTTAAAACAACAACTGAGGCCGCTAAGAGATTCCTCATGAAAAATGTGATCACACGATTCGGTGTACCCAGTCGTATAATCACAGATAATGGCGCCCAGTTCTCTAGCAGTCAATTCCAAGAAATCTGCGATGAACTTGGTGTCAAAGTTCATTTTGCTTCTGTTGCTCATCCGCAAAGCAATGGAGCAGTTGAGCGAGCTAATGGTATCATTATGCAAGGGATCAAACGCCGAGTATTCGACCAGTTAATCAAACGGTCAGGAGCTTGGGCTCAAGAACTCCCATCTGTATTATGGGCCATTCGAACCACGACCAGTCGTGCGACCGGTGAAACACCATTCTTTTTGGTTTATGGGGCTGAAGCCATGCTTCCTCCGGAACTCAAAATTGGCTCTGCTCGAACTGATCGTTTTAACGAAAACGATCAGAATGAACGAAGACTCGACGATATCAATTTCCTTGAAGAACGACGAAACCAAGCCCTTGTACTATCAGCAGTTTACCAACAAGCCATGCGAAGGTACCATAGTCGTAAAGTGCAACCTCGCAGCCTTGCTGTAGGTGATCTGGTTCTCAGAAAAATTCATAACCAAGCAAATCGCAATAAACTTTCTCCCAAGTGGGAAGGTCCTTACACTGTGGTCGAAGTCACCCGACCAGGTTCCGTACAACTAGCTATGTCTGATGGGCAAATTTTGTCAAATTCTTGGAACATTGATCAATTGCATAAGTTCTATGTTTAATTATTATTATTATTTTTACATTCTTTTAATTTCAATAAATTCATTTATTCATTAAGAAAAATAACCTTGCTTATATATATATATACCTATAATTCGGTCGCTCATGATTGTTAATTTAAATTGGTCGGAGAAGACAATTTTCTCTCCGATATCTTTTCCAAGGATCTCTGTTACTCTATAGCAACGACTTCTATGTCATATGCCGTATGGGTCCTAGTCGTGAGCATTTTTCCACGCGCGACAACACTCTTTTCTTAAAGAAATATATGAGTAATCAGAGCATCATACAAATAAATTTCCATACTGAATGATATGCCTAAGATTATGAAGATTATATTTCATTATTTCAAAATTCTGCTCTGCTCTTGTCTGGCTACTGGTCGGGACACGGAAAGCCTCCTAGTCAAAGTCTCTCCTTTTTCGCACGTGGTCCTGCCCACTGGAAGGAGCTTCCTAGTGACGGTTCTTTTCTTACGATCCTCGCTACCAGTCGGATAGAGAGCTTGAACACGCTTTCACTTAAATATGTTATATGATTTCAGATCTAAGCATTCCTTCCCACTGCACTTTAGGATAATAGATATAAACAAAGTTCACTTATAATTTGTTGCATTCATTTTTCCATTTCTTCTTATGTCAAATAACAAGGTCTTTTATCCGACCATGTACAACTTTTGATTGGTATTTCGATTATGACAAACAAAGATCTATAACTAGACGAAGTCATAAGCTGGTTCCGACCACAGTGATTTCCTAGTATTACTACGATCAGTTTTGACTTCATATCGGCACATACCTTCAAAACAATGGTTTCGACTTTCATTCTCTTTCTTGGCTACCTGCTTGTATAGTAAAGTTCTTCTACTATAAAGCAGTCGGGGGCTAGGAAGTGTATGAGAATTTTTTTTTTTAAAAAAAAGAGTCAAACAGGATAAACAAAGGCATTGTTAATGACATAAAAGGTAAGTTTTATACATATTCAATATTTTTACATTTTTTACAGGAGCCTACTCTAGAAATATTTCCAGACTAATTACTGCTTGATGGAGATCCGACCTCCATCTCCTCTACAACTTTATCTCCGAGTGGCTTAAGTTCTTCCATGAACTTGGTCGCCTCCTTAGGTGGGCAGTTGAAGTCATCTTCAACAACTTGGAGATCAATGGAGAGGTCGGAAGCTTTCAGTTTTGCCAAAGCAAAACTAACTCCACTAGCAACGCCTGTTTTCATGGCCTGAGCATAGTTCTTCCGAGTAGTCTTGAGCAGAGTATTAAGATCCTCTAGAAGTTGACCCAAGTAGTTCATTTTCTCTACTGGATCTCTTAAAGTAGGCAGGCTTGATCCTGATCCCATATCAAAGATCATCTTGTTCAAAAATAGAGTCTTTAAATCAATACTTTGAACAAGAGCCGCCTCCTTGTCTTGCTCAAATTTCAGAGTCTTTTCTACTCTGTCCAAAGCTTGTTTTTTGCTCTGCAAGAGTAAAACAGGTGATAAGCACAAAAATAATTGGAGGAAGATAATAAGTCAAGTTTACGACCTGTTACCTTCAATTTTCTTGTTAAGTTCTTCCTTGCTGGTCGTCGCTTCGGCGATCGACCGGTCCTTAGCTTTGATTTCTTCATCAAGCAGAGCTGTCTTGGCTTTCTCAGCCAGGATCTCTTCTTTTATTTTCTCCAAATATATCGAATACGATAAGGGAGAATAATTAGCAAAGGGTGAAGCGTTGAAGAAAACAAAAGGTTAAGGGGAAAGTTCTTACTTTCTAATTCGGAGTGTTTCTGCTTCAAGTCTTTAAGCCGCTGGGTCAGTCCTCCGACCACAGCAAAATTCTCGGCCATGTGCTGCTCAAATAGCATTTTCCTCTTTTAAAAAATTCTCTATAAAAGATTTTTTAGGAGAGACTATGAAACTGGTCGTAGATAATTACCCGGATCGCCAAATCATTATATCCACCAAATATTGAATCAGAATGCATTTTGATTTGATGATCCGATATTTTTCCACATACCTCGTCAAGCTCCTTATCCTCGATGAATCGGGGGTGAAAAGGGAACTTGTCAGGTTGAGGAGAATTACCAACAATGGTCAGAACCTGTTGAGGGCCTTTAGGGGCATCTACCTCCGTAGAAGGAGTTAGAACCACCAATGGTTCCAACTCGACCGTTGGCCTTGATGCCTGCTCGGGGGCTTTTTCGACCACTTTTTCCTCAGGAACTCTGTTCTGAGAAATGGTCTGCTCATGGACCTCCACAAGTACCTAGTCCTCAGAAGGAGTCTGGTCGAAAACGACTAGAACACCAGAGGACCTATACAAAGCAAAGAAGTTCAAAAAACATCAAATCATCAAGAAATTATTAGAGGTATGCGCTTATACGACCACTTTCATTTGTGCATACCTAGTTAGTTTCCGAGATTTGACTTTAAAACGCGGAAGAGTAAAATCTATGCCGTCACCCTTCCTTTTCTTTTCTTCTGATCTTGCTGGTTCCGAACCGGCAGAATTGGCCAAATCCATTGCATCATCCAACAAGATGTCGGAAGCGATGCCCTCGATCAGCTCATCAAGGATTACATCCTTGACCATCTGGTTGGGCGGAGTGGTTTCACCAGCCTCCAAACCAGTTGTTTCAGTAACAACTGTCCGATCGTCAACGACCGGTCTGGGGTTGGCGGCCTCCGTAGTCGCGCACCGATGGCCTTCAGCCTTCTCCACCTAAACCAATAAATGAATTTGGTTAGGTGATGAAATCTTTTATCTAAACTACATATATATTCCTCTGAAATGTTCTGTTACCTCAGGAGATTCATCTTCTTCCAATGCATCTGGGCACGAATCGGTCGGAACAACGGTGGGATGTTTAGCCTCACCAGTTTGTGTGATTCGCAACCCGACCAACTACAGAAATAAAACATGATCAAAAATCTAATCGGAGAATATGTATGCATGATAAAAGAAATTTTGATTGTTTACCTTAAGCCTTGTTAGTCTCTCTTCAGCAGGAACTATGGCCAAGATCTCGGGGAATCCAACCTTTTCTCCAGCTCCCTCGCATGATCGGCTGACCGCTCTCTAATTTCCTCAGGGGAAAGAACTTTAAAAGGAAAGGAGAGAAAACAAAACATGAACAGGTTTTAAGGTAGTACATTAATCAAATGAAAATACTGGTCGGAGTTTATCTCAAAGATTTACCACCTCCTGAGATAGCTTCATCACGACCAATGGACCAAATCAGGGAGTGAGTCCGAAGCTTCAGTGGACTAATCTGGCACTTGGTGAAGTCCCTCATCACATGCCAAGAGGTCAAGTCCTTGACTCGCAGGTCGTAGATGGTATCCACCCATCGTCCGACCACTCCTGTCTTCTCCACGGTCTTCCTCCACTTGAGATTTTCATTCGCCTCATCCGGCAAAGTAGAGGTTATCATCCTCAGAACCGCCATATAGAACCAGTTCTTCTTCCATGACGACCACGAGGATTTCGAGTACATATGAATGTACTCATCGACCTTCCCGTCGTGAAGGCGCAATGTACATTCTTCGGGAGTCTCCGTGGTTCTCCCCATCACCATTCGGTAGAAATACCTGAAGAGCTTCAAACTTGGAGGCACTCTCAGGTATGCTTCACACAAATATGTGAAGATGCTGATATTGGCGATGGAATTTGGGGCCAAATTCACCAATTCCACCCCGTAGAACTCAAGAACACGGAGAAGGAATTTGTGTACCAGCAACCTCAGCCCGCATACGATGTAGGCGAGGAAAACAGGGATTTCCCCATCTTCGCGGCTTGAAAAATGCTCTCCAAACACCGGTCTCCATCTGATCAAATTCTTGTCCGGGAGCATCCCAACCTTCTCCAACGTCTCAAGCTTTTTCTTACTCAATTCCGAAGGCAATCACTTTGTGATTTGCTCCGACATGATGAAAATCCTCAAGGATGAGTAGTGTTCGTAGGAGATTTTGTGGTTGGAAGAACAAGAAAAGAGGGCTAAAGATTTTTTTCTCGGCAAAGGAGATCGGAAAAGGGATCTAGAAGCATAAAAACTCCAAAAAGTCTAGCGATGGGGATTTTATAGCCTCAGATCTTTAAATCACGATCGGAGGTTACCCACAAAAGTCTAAACAGCAAAAATCTTCTTTTTCGCCCAACGGACAGAGGAACTCTTCAGTTCCCAAGGCAAGTCCACAACTTTAAAATGAACACAAACCTCCTCGAATGTCACGACATTAAATGGGGGTCTGCCCGATACAAATTCATCAGAAGAAGGTGTTCACACGACCTATTCATTTAAAGTTCAGGGGCTAGCTGACGAGGATTAAAACCTCTATGTATTAATTTAATACATAGAAGACCATACGTCTTCATGGTCGTAACCCCTAAGGCTAACGACCTCACTGGTCGTGAGGATTCCAGAGGTTACACGATGGGTACCCTGGTCGGACTAGGTTTCGACCAGGTAGCTGCTCGGAAAAGCTATGAACAGGCACCCTTTACCGTATGATGAATGGAACACATGCAGAACGTTCCATACCATGCGATGATATACAAGACACTGACAATAAACCACCCTACGGTTAAGCTTCTCACAAGCACTTAACTGCAAGGTAGTTAACACGTTGTTAACTACCTTAAACCTCCGACCAGTCGTAACGTTTCATCAGGGACGCCTTTTCCAGGAGTAACTGCCGCCTCTTCAGGAGTTATTTAATGGTGGAACGCAGAAGACGAGGAAACAACGAACAACAGAAGACACACAAAGCAAGGCAATTCAGAAGCCAAAGCAGTAGCATTCAATATATTTGGTGTAATTAGAGATAGTCCCCAGTCAGGTCTTGTAATCCCAGTTCATATTAATAAAAAGCAGTTCCCATTCTTTTCCAGGATACTCCACGTCATTTTCCTCTTTTTATTTCGTAAGATCGGTGACTCAATCGTCGACACTACCTTTATAACTACCCAGTTACGGAGTACGTTTGGTAACTCCTAACTGCACTATTATATATGTAGGAAACCATACTGATCTCAAGTCTAAGGATTATACATCATCATTGATTGAGACCAATTGATGACACATAAAATCATAACAATCTCAATAGTATCTCAAGGTGGGTCAATCCAACACCATGTTCTATAACACGTGTTCACATTATTGATCGATATCCCTATATCCATAACCGGTGAAACATGGTCATCAATCAATACATGTGCTGATCGATAAGTCACCAGTGTTCCGACCAGTAACATCTGACTAGGGATACTTTTAGAATGATATCATATAAGTTAAAGAGCTTCACCAACAAGTCGCATACTTGTTAATCTTTATAACTAATGATTCATCCAAGGAACATAATAACATTTATTATATAACTTATAAACATAGACGTGATACAATCATCTCTATAATGGCCTCTAGGGCATATCACCAACAAGTAATTCAAAAATTCTACCACCTAAACCAGGAATTCATGCAAGCAAGAGATCATATATCGTTACCACTAGACGCGTAGTGCAGCGGAAGAAGAGTTGGAGCAGCCTGATCCAACGTCAAGCGCATCGATGAAGTAGTCATAATCGATCATCCAACGTTCTCGACACTGATCGTCTCCTCCAGCAACCTATGATGTTCCTTGCGTAGGTTGTGGGTCGTCCCCGATTAGCACAGCAGCAACCGCAATAGTGTCTCTACGGTATATCTACACGTCTAGAGGTGGAACACTGTACACTAGTGTACTAGCACCAACGCGCACGACATGGCCTTCAGGAAGATGGTGGCTAGGGTTTTAGTGGAGCAACTCACGTACGTCCCAACAACCCCATGCATTCCCTTATAAAGTGCCCATGACGGATCATATCTGAACGCATTTGTTTCAACCCATTAAGTGTGCGATCCTGTAGGTTCATGCGTAATCGGTTGTGACTCTGAAACTCTTTTCCGACCACGAGTCGTTAGTTGTTCCTAGCAGGACATAACGATTCACAAATACACATAAATATTATATTGGACGAATCTTATACAATATGATCTGCGACCAGGCCATTATCACTTACGACCGGCTCATATCACCATACGACTAGTTCATATTTAGTTACGACCTGTTCGTAACTTCTTATGACCAGTTAGTGATCATGTCCGACCAATACTTTTACGACCAGTCCATATTTCCATACGACCAGTTCGTATCTGGTAGGACTGAACGACTTACTTGTGTATTCTTCCTTTGTCTCACGATATCTGGTTAAACTCTAGGTGAGAAATTTTATCATCCATGGACTGTTCAATACTTTCTCGATCAAGTGACAGATAACTTCATATGATCAACTCTTCGACCACTAGTGACACGACCATGCACTTTTTTATCCGACTACATCAAGGGGCCTAGAGATGTCTCTCCTGTTATGTTAGGAGGGGCGAATCCTATATCCAACTAGTTACATCCATCCGCATGTTTCATAGCATACCCAAAAGCTACCTTTATAACTACCCAGTTACGGAGTAGCGTTTGACAACCCCTAAGTGTACTATTACACATGTAGGAAATCATGCTAATCTCAGGTCTAAGGATTATACATCATCACTGCTTGAGACCAATTGATGACACATAAAACCATAACAATCTTAATAGTGTCTCAAGGTGGGTCAATCCAATACTATGTTCTCTAACATGTATTCACATTATTGATTCGATATCCCTATATCTATGACCGGTGAAACATGGTCATCAATCAATACATATGCTGGTCGATAAGTCACTAGTGTTCCGACCAGTGACATCCGACTATGGATACATTTAGAATGACATCATATAAGTTAAAGAGCTTCACCAACAAGTCACATACTTGTTAATCTTTATAAATGATAATTCATCCCAGGAACATAATAATATTTATTTTATAACTCATATACATAGACGTGATACAATCAACTCTATGATTGTCTTTAGAGCATATCACCAATACTACTATTTCTCCTTCAAAGTGAAGTAGGAATCCTATTATAAAGAGAAGTATGAGTCCTAATCCTATTGTGATTCATCTAGTTTTTCTTATAGCACACATCTCCGAGTTCTAGTAGACTAGGATATGAGTCACCGTACTCAACAAGCACTCCTAGCTAGTTCTCTGCCTAAAGTGCCACAATTATTACTGCAATTACGGTGAGTAGTCAACTCATGCCCAAATCTAGTAAACGTGTCAAATCTTCAGGGTGTGATCAGGCATTAGCATATTCCAATCTCTGCAAAAGAGGCAATGCACAAGGTCACCATTGCAAGCATGCTAAAGCTAGTCTCATGCATGAGCACCAGAGATGAGCCATAGGTGGCCTGGAGCCGGCTAGCTTGCAAGCCCACAGCCTTGCTCCGCACACGTCCTCCCTGCACTCCAGGCTTTTGCCGTGCAAATCAACCATTGGCATGCATGCTACTTCTGACTTTCACATTACCTTTTTATTAGTAGTATAAGCACTCCCCCCGTCCCTCCCTTCACCCCCATTTCCTCCCTCCGCAGAGGCACCTGCCGAGGCACAAACCCTGAACGCATTGCCACGACCGCCGCGCGCCTGCCTCTCCACCGCCCACCACCCTCCCGCCATGAGAAAAGCCACCATCTTTCTCATGGCGCTCGCCCTCGCCCTCGCCGCCGCGGCGGCTGACACGATGCCTCCTGATGTCAGGAGAAGCCGTTTCCTGGCGAACGTCAAGTTCTCGCCACCGCCGCCGTCCCTCTACGACTGCAGCAAGAAGCCAGAGTCGATCTGCCTGGCGTCGGGGAGCCCCGGGGCGACGTGCTGCAAGGGCATGTGCGTCGACACCGAGTCCAGCTTCACGCACTGCGGCAACTGCGACAAGACGTGCAAGTACGGGCAGACGTGCTGCGGCGGCCACTGCGTTGACCTCCTCAACGACAAGAAGAACTGCGGCAAGTGCTTCAACCGGTGCAGCAAGAAGTGCCAGTTCGGCTTGTGCAACTACGCGGGGTGATACGATCACATGGCGCCGCGTGCGGCTCGATCGGCGGTGTGAGTCAGCCAGGCGTATATATTTCTACATCCATCAAGAAATAAAATTTGGCAGTACGTATATACTACGTGAGTGCATCTTAAATTTCAATTGTTTAAAACATTTCAACTGTTCAGCTCCTGATACATACATATACAGCAAAAAAAAAGGTGGGTTGGGGGTTGGGGGTAAAGTTATACAAAGGGTCTACGTGTGTTCGACTGTTCGTCTCATGATTTATGTGTTTAATTGTTGGACTACATCATATATATAAGTGGTCGTATGGTATCAATAAATCGAATAATGTCGTTAAGGATTTGTTTGTGGTAATTTCAGTTTTAGGAAATGCATTGAGCTCTTAGGACGCGTACAAACTGGAAAGTAACTTAACGTACATGCCTAAGGGTCAACTTAATCAATTCATTTGCATGTGATTGTGGCGTACATTCTTGCATTGGTACATGACGTCCGGTTCCGGCCACGGCAGCCAAATGTACTAATTTTTAACGTATATGATCATAGGGTGTTGAACCTTTTTTTAATAAAAAAACTTGCATTGCTAAATAGTTTATATAGCGTGGTAAGAAAACAACCAGGATATATGACAGCTTGGATTTTTTTTTCCTCAATTTAAACATCTCTTTTTATCAAGCTTTTTTTTTAAAAAAAAAATCTTTTGAAGTTCTTGTTTTCCTCCTATATATCTTCTATATATGCTTTTGAAGTTCACTTGATTATTCAATTTACTTCTCTTCTATACTATAGAAAATCTTGCAAAGTGTATTTTAACTGTTGTAAATATAAATTTACAAAAACATTATAATCATGTCAGCTTTGCCACTACATTAGAAAGTTGATAGCCTCAACACATGGAAGATTTCGACTATTATTAACCATGAAAATTATGGCTAGTGAAAATTTATATATGCATTAGCGTTTTTTAAAACATATAAGGAATGGATGAAGAATTTTCTACAAATAATTTATCTTATGCGATGTCATTTGGTTGATCATGCTAGCGGAATGCATGTCTAGTTCCGCGTAAAACACATCACGCATCACCAATTCAAACAAATAAAGGCGGACTTTTGCTGTTATATAGAGAGGGACTCATGCAAAACACTTTTTTGAACGCAAGTTATGCAAATGTACCAACTTTGAGTAGTTGTCATGCGGTGCAAACCACCGATCGAGGTATTTGTAATCGTTGACTTTGACCCTTTGACCTTATATTTCTCTTTTTATTGGGGAGGAATCTTATACTATTTCTCTGCACTCAAAAGGAAGCTTTCTTCTCTTCCTTCTCCACTTTTTTATCTTGATACTTTTGTACTAGTACTGTTTGTGGTTTCTAAGTTCTAACGATAGAAATCGGGAGGTAATTCCTCCTGACTCCAACAAAAAGTTAATTAAAAACACACAAAAAATGTTGTTAATAGAAAGGCACAGGATTATACTTATTTTTTACTATTCCAAACGAATTGAATGCCAATAAAATGCGAGTGCCTGGAACACACAGGAATTTGGAAATTTTCTGAAATGCCCATGTACGTACTCCTAACTCATGCACCCTAATCTTGAACAAATGACCCCCCCCCCCCCCCCCCCGAATTGACCAGTGTGATACACTTCGTCATCATGCATGCATTGGCGCCGCATGCACAAGCAACGGCATACGTACATCGGCCGGTACGTATGCTTCTTCTCGAGCGTGGCGTGTAACTAACGACCGGCTAATTAATCAATCAAATGGCGTACGTGGTTGTTAGTTAACTGTATATAGCTTGTGGAATGTACAAAGGAGTGAGGCGACCCACGTGATGGGCATCATATCACTGGGTCTCCAAGAAGCTCACGACCAGGTTGCTTATGGCGCGCGCGGCCAACAGATACGGCGATCCGCGCGCGCGCACGCACATGCGGCGCGCCATAATCTGCGGCTCGATCGGTCGTATGGACGCCACGCGCGCGTTGCATTGCATAGCCTGGCTTTTTGATCCGGCGTTGCTTTGCATCAGAGTTTCCCATGCAGAATTGCACATGCAGCGCGCATCTTCTTTCCCTTACTTGCAAGTATTATATAATTTGGAAGGAAACTTGTGACGTCGTAAGTGTAACTTGTAAACTAGCTAGCTAGGTCTCTGAAGAGTCAAACTAGCTAGCTAGGTCTCGGAAGATTCCTGAACCAGGCGACCAAAATCGTTGGCCTAGGCTACAGGGCAGCAACAATATGCTAGCTAATTGAGATTAGAAGGGGAATGGATGGTAGGTACGAGTATACATATACGTGAGTATACATAGACGACAGTGTAATTAAGAAAAAGATTAGCACATGTAAAGAAGTTACTAATTTTTAATTTAATTAGTATTTATTTCTAAAGCATCTGTTGAGCTAATATAATTTAGTTGTTAACGTAATTGTAAAAAAATATTGGTTAAAACGGTTTTTTGTAATTAAAAAATCGATGTGTGGTTGCAAGTTGCAACCCTTGTTACCCTTGAAATAAACAGAACGCGTATTCTACCTCTTCATGTTTTTTGCACTCAAAATGTGTATTATTGTTGTACGTTGTCTTCCATTAGCTTTCTCAAGCACATGCTTACAACAAAACAATCCATCTCTAGGCTTACCTAGTCAGACAAAAATCATCATATTTTCAGGTTAGACCTGTTCAAACCTCGGTTGGTCTAAAAACCCGACCTTGAATGGACAGGTCTGAGCCCGGCCTAGCCCGAAAACTGAGTTTTTCAATAAAATAATATTTTAATTATTTTTTGGCATAAAAATTAATATTAAATTTATTTCGAGAACAAACAATATTTTTTATTATTTTTATTACCATCGTCAAGCTTTTTCTAGCTTCGGGCCAAAAATTAAGGTTTGAGCCCGAAAAATTTAGACTAGACTCGAGTCAGGCCGTCTATAAACAGGTCTATTTTCAGTCAACACTTTTTGCCAGATAGATTGTCCAGTTCTCCAATCAAACAGGCCAGAGATTTCGCAAGATGCAGTGAAACTGCAATGGTAGCCTTTCGTCATTAATTAAGGTTTAATTCGTCCGAGCCAAGTTACCGTTCGTGCTTGCTTCATTCGGAAACAACACACGCACGCATAAGATTCGCGGCAGAGGAATTCCGACGTTTAATCTTGCACTGCAAACTATGGCTGTATATATGGAGACTGAAGATACATAATTCGATTCAAGTGACACGCGCACATCATTAGTCAATAGTCATTGAGATGGCGTCGTCTTATTCTTTGACCAAATGATCACCATCCAGGGAGACCGATACCTCACTGCTACAGTGTCAACGTCACGGTGACACAGAACGTGCGAGTTCGTTTCGAGACAGGAGCCAAGCAGCTTTGCAGTGCTTTTCCGACGAGTTGCAAATAAAAAAAACTTGGGGTTCAACTTCCACCTCCACTGCTCCACCACACCATACATGCAGCAAGTGTGCTTTTACACAATGCAAAAGGAAATGAATCAATGGATCTTGTTCATTACGGCGACATCGTATACATACCTAACCTTGGAGAGAGGCACAGCACAGCACAGCAACACGAAATCCAGAACTCGGCTCCTTTCCTTCGTCTGCAAGTGCCATTCTGTATCGATCTCCCTCGCTTTACAGCCAAGAGCAACGGGAGTTGTTCTTCCTCCTGTGAGAGAGGCAAGCAAAGAACAAATCCGAACTGCACAGGCCGTGCCCCATACATGTATATAAACCGTAAAACTGTCCAGCTTCTGAAAACATTATCAGGGTATTGCAGTACTATTAATCAGGAGACTATTAGCGGGATAACTGAGTAGTATTTTACATACGTTCGCACAAAAGAAATGGTCGACAACCTGAAGCCCGTCGCCCTGCTCCTCCTGCTGCTCAACTTATGCATGTACATCATCCTCGCCATAATCGGCGGGTGGGCGGTAAACGTCGCCATTGACCGTGGCTTCATCATAGGTACACCACTACTCGCTCAAAAGCTTAAGTTGTTAAGCAAAGATGAACAATTCTGTTCGTGGATGTTTAGTACATGAGAACGCGCGGTTTGCATTAATTTGCCGTCTCATACCGAGTTGTTGATTTGTTTTCTGCAGGTCCCGAGCTGCGGCTCCCGGCGCATTTCCACCCGATATTCTTCCCGATCGGGAACTTCGCCACCGGCTTCTTCGTGGTGTTCTCTCTGATCGCCGGCGTCGTCGGGATCGCCTCCGGCATCGTGGGTTTCACCCACATTCGGTTCTGGAACAAGCACAGCCTGCAGCCCGCGGCGTCGTTCGGTCTGGTTGCTTGGGCGCTCACCGTCCTAGCCATGGGGTACGCACGTCTGAAATTTCATCTGTACCATTTTAAATGAAAATCTGTACCATTTTGGATGCACTTATACAATTATTTCGTTCAGTCTAACACTAATGTTACGATCTTATGGATTGCAGGTTGGCTTGTAAGGAGATCAGTTTTGACAGAAGAAATGCGAAGCTGGTAAGATATATTTCGCTTTTCTTTCCCACTCCGTCGGATTCTTTCCAAGGTTTGTGAACTGGGAAATTGAAACTTTTGAGTTGGCAGGGAACCATGGAGTCGTTCACGATCGTCCTGTCGGTGACGCAGCTCTTCTACGTTCTTGCGATGCACGGGGGAGGGCACTGAACCGTCCCGGTCGAACGGCCAACGACTTGAGCTGATCGGAGGATACGGTAAAAAGGACGCGAAAAGCGGAATACGGCGCGTGAAAAAGAAATGGGGCCGCGGAGAATGTTACTTGGTGTGATTGTGCTTTTCTTTTGTAGATGATGATTCTTTGAGTGGAATTGGGGAGAACGGAGGGTCGGAACTTTGCATTCATTTGTATTAATTTGGATTTGCTGATAAATTCAAGTGTCTGGAAATCGGATTTGTTAACCCGATCGATGGAGTCGACAGAAATTTTATACAGCCAATCCTCAACATTCCGGTTTCATTCTGATCTAACAGAAGAGGCTGGGCTCTCCCGTGGGCCCTCGATGCCATGTAATTAGGCCCGCATGAGTAAAAGAAAGCACGTGCTTTGGGCCAGCCAGCCCAATTAAGCCCTTAACATGTTGCCATCCTCTGACGTGCGGGAATCTCCCCCGGCACCGCAACACCCACCGCGCCCGCCGTGCCGTGCCATATGCACCGTCGCATCATCAACCAACCGAGCGAACCGATGCTTTCCGAGGATTTCAAGGAACAGACACCTCAACTCGCAGGCGGCTGCATGGAAAAACCAAGGAACAACCCCCGCCGATCCCATTTCGTCGCCCGGTCACGGAGGACGGTGGAGGCGGACATTGAAATTCCTCGTGCAAAGCGTTAGGAAACGAACAGAACACGATCCTCGGTGTCGGCCCGGGCCCGGCCGGGTTCTCTCTTCCCCTTTCCTGTTTAATTATTTTGCCACTAAGTCTAGGCTAACACGTGGGAAATTGGGCACATCTAAGTAAAACTTCAGCGTGCACAAAACACCGAGTTTAATATCGTTTTATCTTATTAAAATACACATAAACATAGACGTGTATCCACGGTTTATGCTCATTCACTACACATACATGTAATGACATGTATGATGATATCCGATTGATTTCGTTCTATATCTGCCACTGGTGGAGACCGCAGAGGATGCGCTGGTGTGTGGATTTCTGTGTAAATCTGTTGTTGGTCTGGTCTATAAGTAGAAAGGTAAAGCTTGGTGATCCGCGAGATCTCGAGTTCCAGTTCCGTTGTGCGCTCCGTTCTACGCCTAGCCAGTCGCCGTGCCAACTTGGCCCTGTAGACTGGAGCATCCGAATTCCGAATTGATCCGGGAAACTAGCAACGTCAGGGGAGGAAAAGGTTTTGCAGTGCAGGTGCAGCGCAAGTTGACGGACCATGCCTTCTAGCTTCCCGCCATGCTTCGAACCGAATCTTGCGTTGGGCCAAGGTAACGGAGGATTGGTGGAGTATCGATTGATTTAGCGAGCGTACGTGCCCGTGCGCTTCTGTGTTTTTGACATACTAGCTGAACGCCAACAACACGTCAAGCCAATATGTATAAATCCAGCCCGTGCTTTGCTACAGATAAAATAAAAAGCATATTATCCAAGCACCTCAGACCATCACTGGACTCGGCTTGTGCCGCGCCCTCGGCTCTCCAGCCACCATGCCTGGCCTAGCTCCGCCGTAGCCCATGTCACGTCTTCTCCGCTGTGCTCGGCCTTGTACCGCGTCCTGTGCTCTACTTGAACGCCCGATCGAGCTCCATCACCACTCACATCACGCCTCTGCTGCCCTAGAGGCAATTTGCAATGGATAAAAAATTATGTTACATGCTATAATACCCTGCAATATATGTATAAATGAGAACCAAAGTATTCCCCAAACTAAATTCTAGCCAATTATATTTTTAACTTCCACAATACTCGTACTTGTGATGAATTTGGAGGGCTACCGAGTGTCTAGACATTAATCCTATCATTATCACATTCTCCACGTTAAAAAAAAATTCTTTATGCTTACATGCGGAGTTTTATTGTGCATCTTAATTTACAAAAAAAAGGTGAAGTTTTGTTTACTTGCACTTGTAGGGGAGCAAGGCTAACATAACACTGTAGTATTAGTTCAACCACACAACAACATATATTGTTTTACTGGCAACTATTTGTAGGCTACAACACTTACAAAATATAACAAACTTGCAAAATATAACAAGTCCTGATCTAAACAACGACATTAAAATAAGATGTCATGTCCAATATCTCCCTCCCTCCCTCCCTCTCTCTCTCTCTCTCTCTCTCTCTCTCTATATATATATATATATATATATATATATATATATATATATATATATGTGTGTGTGTGTGTGTGTGTGTGTGTGTGTGTGTGTGTGTGCAGAGAGCCATGCAAATCTATGATTAGTCGCAACATAGAGTTTAAGGGGTATTTAAGGATGAAGCAAATGTGACAACCAACCTCCTCGGCCACTTGATATGGTCGATGGTTAGGCCACTGGCACCTCCTTGCACTGCCGATAAGTTGCTTTCAATCTACAAAAATTCCAATGTTGCATAGGCTCGCACAAGTGAGGCAATCATGCATATACATAGCTTTTATTGATCAGTAGCTATGGTATGTTTTGTCTCCTGACCAGGAAGACACCTAATGGCATTGCAGACAAACTTCCCTGTCGAGCTTACGATTAAATTATTAATGTGTGTCTTGTGCTAATTAATACAATGCTTCATACCAGGACGCGTGCAACTCCAATCGGATGCGCGGTGTTGATGGGCTCGTGCCATCGACACTCCCGCTCATCCATCCTACCTCTCTGCGGTACGGCCGTTACCGCCTCCACTGGAACTCCAACTCCTCTTGGCCTACATAACGACACTATTTACTGGCACGGCCACAATATTCTCCTCAATCCTTATCGACTAACCGTCCAACCCCATGAATCCCATGCAATGGTGAAGCTACAGCTTTCTTGGCCCAATCACTGCCTCCAATGGTGTTGCAAACCTCCAATCGCGGACGAGGAGGACAGGGAGATGAGGAGGGCAGCGGGCGATGGAAGAGAAGGACTGGCAATCACGGGCAGCAGCACGTGCAAGGAGGCCACGACAGACCATGCTCTAGAGAACAAAGATGAAAAGGAGGGGCGATAGAGAAGATAATTTGTGTTAGAATTTGTCTGTTTATATCAAATCGATTTAATCGCGGGTGGTTAGCTGATTCATATGCCATGCTAGGAGGCAGGGCCACATGTCGATGCAAAAGATTTTCTGAGGGGAAGGGCGGGAAGGGGCAGAGGTCGGAGCATCCCTTGGAAGGACGGGTGCAAAGACGAATGATGTACCAACACAACACGTTGGGCTACTCCCTTAGCTCCACCGTGGCACCCGACGGAGTTTCGTCCTAACCCTCATCTTACACTGTGCTGTCGTTCTTGGCCTACACTACAGCCTTGGCTCCGCCACTCCACTCGGACAAGATCCGTTGTAGCCCATGTCGCACCCCCCCCCACCATGCTTAGCATGTGCCGCACCTCAACTTTGTCGCCACTCTTGATATGCATTGTTGTCTTCGTGTCATGCTGCTCGACGAAGAGGATGGGTCTAGCGGTGATGAGGTATGCTACATGCTCATTTGGAGTGATGAGCATTCCCAAAAACATAGAGGAAGTGGAAGATGGAGTGCTACTAAAATTAATTTGTGAGGTAAAGTTAATTTGTTTTTAAGGGGTGTGGTTTTTTCCGCATGTTTTTGTTAGAGTTTTTTTACTAAGCTAGGTGAGGGGGGTTAGTTTTGAGAGGATAAGTAGTAGTAAAGACATATGCATCGGATGTACAGTATCAGCGGCGTCCACGAGATCCTCGGCAGCCCAACGAAACTCAAACATCTTTTGCGCTTGTTCGCTTCGATGGCCATCAGCACTCCAAATATGCATATTCCAAAAAAAACATTCCAAATATGTATGGATGAAACTTGTGCATGCATGGCATCATTTGCTTATTCGGGGGCTAACAATTTCCTGCAATGTCGAACTATGTGCAACTAAAACTACTTGTAGGCCGCGGATCACAAACAGGCAAACAACTTTCACTTCCATTGTCTTTCCCTATGCATATCTTCCTCCCAAGGAATCAAGCAAACACAAAAACTTGCACTACGTATCAAGCTTTCACCAATGGAAATGTCCATGAGGTAATTCTTATTTCTTAACATGCCATTGGAAATCAATCAGAAGAACCACCCAGAATTCAAATATCAAATTTACATAGTTCTTTTTTTAATGACGTGACCTCATTTATGCATTTGAATTAATCACACAAGAAAGACCAGAGTTGAAAATAATTTGTCCAGTAAATTTACAGAAAATAGAAAGGATGCAAAATAGCATGGAGCCCAATTGGAACCGTCACAATTTCCAACTAAGCAATGCAATCTCGTATCTAGCTACTTCATGCAAAAGCAAAGTGCTAACCAGTAAGCATATGTTGTCATCTTAGCATTTCCTTTGACTCTACAACGATGCATGGTTGTGGCATCAAACATAAACACTAACGATGGCTTTTGGCATTGATGAGGATCTAATAATCCTCAATTATTTATTTATCTGTAATTCTTATTATAGATAACAACATCGTTATACTGCTCTTAAGCATACCCCTCAATGACCACAAGGGAGAAACTAAACTGGTTGGTCGTAAGTCTTTCTACGACCACCCCATGGTCATAAGTCTTTCTATGACCATATCATGGTTGTAAGCTTTTCTACGACCACCTCGTGGTCACAGGACTTTCTACGACTAGGTCAGCTGCGACCACCCTGTAATTGATAACGCCTATAGACATGTAGGCCTAATTAATCGAGGAATCTCATGCGCTATGTTTAAGACATAGAGCAGTTAGCACACGCTGTTATTTTCTTAATAACAGCATTACACCATTGTCTTTGACGGTAACTACAAGGTAACGTGGTGGTATCATAATCAATAGTAACTGTCATCAACGTGCGTGGTACACCAAACGACAAGGCGCCTCTTCATCTGGAGGAACTACCACCACTACATGCACTATATAAGGGCTTAAGTCAGCAGACAAAGGGAGAGGATGAAGGAGAGAAGATTGCGTATAATTCTGCTTCTTCTTTATTGTAATCCAGATAATCAATACAAGAACACAAGAGTATGGTTGTTATTCTCCTTGGAGAAGGCCTGAACATGTTTAAATCCCTGTGTCATTCTCTGCGTGGTTCTTTTCTAGGAGACCCCCGAATATTTTCATACGTAAGATCGATACTAGATCATTGACAGTTGGCGCTGCCCGTAGGGAGTTTTCCGGTGATTCCTTTTCGGCAAGTTCTCTTGATTTTCTTTCAACTCTGATGCTTCCATGGCAGGAGAGTGGAACGAGGAGAACTGGCTCGATTTGGCCGACTATGCAGAACTTGACATGGATGCCTGCTATGAGCAGAGCATTGTTTCTATTGGGATACGGGTAGGCTACGAAAGCGATAAAACAAAAATTCTACCAAGTAAACCAGGAAGCCAAGCAAGTAGATGATCACAGATCGTTACCACCAGACGCGCAGAGCAACGAAAGAAGAGTTGGAGCAGCCTGTTCCAACATAGAGTGCGTCGATGTAGTGGTCGTAGTCAATCGTCCAGCATCGAGCATGTCGATGATCCCCCATAGATATGTTCGATGGTGTGTTCGGGATCTTGGAATGGCATCTCCTCATTGCCGTCAGACTGCGTACGACCACTAGCTTGCCCTACCTCATCGAGGGTTGGCAGTGGTCCTTTGCCGTTGTAGTAGTCCTCGATTTTTCGTTGGAATACTCTGTAGTTGCAAAGGTCATGGCCTTCCTTTTTATGGAAAGGACACCACCTAGGCTTGTCGTTCTTCCGCTCGGGGCGCTTACCTTTGCCTCGATCAGAGATGGCTTGGTGCTCGCCATCTCCGGAGTGGAGGAAAGAGCAACCCTAGTGGAGCAAGGTGTTGGTTCAATTTGGAATCGGTCCAAATGGTTGGACTTACCTCGGAGGTGTTGGCTTAATTTATGGAGCCGGTCCAATTAGTTTGGGTTTACCTCAACGTGGATTAGGGGAGACCGGCAAGTCTCCGAACACTATGGTAAAACATCGTCGTGTCATTGTGGTTTGCATTCTTGTGCTTTACTTTGTGCAATTTACATTCCTTGTATTAAATTTCTTATCTTGTCTTTGTATGATTGCTTTCATTATCTACAGTCATATTGTTAGCGCACTTAGGCAAGATTAGATGATTTAGGTTTTAATTGTGAAAAACTGATTTGATTTACAATTCCACTTTAGAAATCGGTTTTAGCCAAAAAAGTTTTTTAAAAAAACTGCCTATTCACCCCCCTCTAGTCGGCCTCCTCGATCTTATAAGTGGTATCAGAGCTTGGTCTCTCATTTATTAGACTTAACCGTCTAGAGAGTAAAGGATGGCTAGTGAGGGTTTCTCCTTTGGTAGAGCACCACACTTTGATGGTTCAAATTATGCTCATTGGAAAATTAGAATAACCATCTTTATTAAGGCCATGAGCCCAAACCTATGGAGAATTGTTTATGCGGGTTTTACTACTCCAATTGATCCACAAAACCCCACTCAAAGGGGAGAGCAAAACTTGTAACTCAATGCTCAAGCCTTAAATGCTCTATATAGCGCTTTGAGTGTAGAGGAGTTCAATAGAGTGAGCAATCTTGAAAATGCTCATGATGTTTGGACAACTCTCATGGAAATTCATGAGGGAACCTCTACGGTCAAAGAAGCTAAATTGCATAGGTTGAAGCTCAAATATGAGTCATTTATTATGTTGCCTCATGAGAGCATCAATGAGATGTATTCTAGAATGATCAACATAGTAAATGAACTTAAAGGCCTATCTTGTGATTTAACTGATCTTGATATTTTGCGCAAGATGCTTAGGGCTCTACTGGAGAAATATGAGACCTTGGTGGCATTATTCCTCAACTCATCCAAATTGACAAGGATGACTCCTACCGCTCTTTTGGGGAATCTCCTTATAAATGAAATGTACAAAAAGGACAAGGATGAGCTCAAAGAGATGACCACTTCTTCAAGCAAAATAATTCATGCTTTCAAAGCCAAATATGATTCAAGTGAAGATGAGGATCAAAATGAGAAAGACAATGACACCGAAGAGGAGATGGTCACTCTCATGAATAAAATGGAAGAACTCATGAAGAGACGTGACTCACACAAGAATTCAAGCTCATCTTCAAATGCAAAGCACCACAAGACTCCAAGGTGCTACAATTGTCAACAAAAGGGGCATTTTGCTTCAAAGTGTCCCTATGGTAGAGAAGATGAAGAAGAGCCCAAATCATCTTCAAGAAAGAAGAAGGATGACAAAGGAAGACATTTTGTTGGGCTAGCTATAAAGAATCATCCATCAAACTCCTCAAATGCAAATGAGGCTCCATCTCTATTTGACATGCATACATGCTTCATGGCAAAAGGTAATAATGAGGTAAATGATGATGATGAGCCCTCTTATGATGATTTGATGGATATGCTTGAGGAGCTTAATGAGTATCTAGGGAAGGAGAAATCAAAATTCAAAGTTTTGAAGAAAGAGTATGTCTCACTCCAAAATAATTATGAGGAGCTAAAGGATGCTCATGAAAATCTCCTTCTCAACGATCTCATCAAGTCCAAGGTGGATGTAGGTATTGCATGTAATTTAATAGATGATATGCCATGTGTAGCTCCTAATTCTTGCATTTCATCTAAGATTAGCATATCCACTTCTTGTGATGATTTACTTGATATGCCTTATTGCTCAAATTTAGATGCTTCTATTTCCTCCATGCTTGTTGAGACTAACATTGTAGAGGAAAACAAAGAGCTCAAGGACCAAGTCACAAAATTAAAAATTGACTTGGATAGAAGCTACAAAGGGAAGGCCTCTCTTGATGCATCTTGAGCAAGCAATGAAGCGTGAATGACAAGAGAGGCATTGGCTTCATCTTCAAGAAGAAGGAGAATAGTAAGACAAGACATAATGCAAGACACACGAAGAAGTATGTCAAGTGCCTTGGATGCAATGAGAATGGCCACAAAGCCTCGGTGTGCCCAAACAAGTTAAATGAAAGAAATTGTCATTAAAGAAGGGGTAAGCCGGCAAGGAGCAAGATAAGAATACAAGAAAGGGAAGCAAAAGCCCAACTTGCTACAATTGCTGGTAAAAGAGACATATTGGTAAACAATGTCCTAAAGGTATCACTCCTAAGCCAATTATCTATAATGATCATTATTTGCTTAGGAAAGATAAATATGGCAATGTGTTTGCTAGAATTGTTAGCTCACCTAAGATTATTGTTAGGGCCATTTGGGTGCCCAAATCTATTGTGACTAACATTCAAGGACCCAACCAAGTGTGGGTACCAAAAGGTGCTTAAATGATAAATAGGTACTTGGAGAAACATTGGAGACTTGGCTTACTCATGAAGAGGTGGATTCCACCATATGCAAAATATGGAGCCAAGCTTGAGGATGATCACTTCATATCATAAACCAATGCTATCTCGGTAACAAGTATCTACATTGAAGTATCTAGCCCTTTGTGACTTATGTAGGTTGCATTCATGAAAATCTTTAAAAAGGGGTATTCTTGCTCTTGTTCATAATCTTCATTATTTCAATATTGAGCAAGATGGTTTGTGGCACATTAAGGGGGAGTGCTAAATCACGATCATGTATATCACATCCCTAAGTGTGCCCAAATAAATTAAGTGCTAGTATTGTTTTTCAAAATTGAGCCTTTTAGCCAAAAGTCAAAAATTTCATAAATATTAGTAAATCTTTGAAAAACTAGTTGCAAAATGTATACAAATATTTTTCAAAGGTTTTCCAAAGGTTTTGGCTCTAGAAAAACCTATTTTACATGAAAATGAGTTTCTAGCCAAAATTCTATATCATA
Organism: Phyllostachys edulis; assembly: GCA_036346405.1. Lineage (NCBI taxonomy): Eukaryota > Viridiplantae > Streptophyta > Magnoliopsida > Poales > Poaceae > Phyllostachys > Phyllostachys edulis. The sequence continues at coordinate 105,038,001 of CM070546.1, forward strand.
GTATCTTATTTTTAACCTAAACTAGATTTTTGTGTAAAATATATTCTAAAAGGAATTTGACAATTGTCCCAAAAAGAAAATCCTAGAGTTGGTTATTCTAAACTTTTTTGGTATTCAAAAGATTTTCAAAAGACCAACCTATCAAAAGTTATTTGATTTCAAAACTCGTCCAAAATCCTAGTTTGACCTAAGTGGTCACTTTCTAGCACTTAAGTGAGTTTCGCCATATGAGCCAAATTTATTCACAGGAATAGGTCTATAATGGTATTTATGACTCATACATGCAATTGGATGCTTAAAATATCTTCAATTGCTCATTTTGGCTTTTTTGGAGAAATTCTTGAAAATAAGTTTCTTTTACAAAAATCAAAAGCTTAATTCATAAAAACTATTTGAAAGTTGGATTTATAAAGGCTAAATAAGTTGGAAATTCTCCAAATATGTTTAGTTGGATGATTGTGTGAAAATTTGGAGCAAAATACAACAATTCTCTCTTTTCTCCAAAATTTCAGAACTGAATCTAACAATCTCAGTTTCAGCCGGTCTGACCGTCGTTCTTCACCCGGTCTGACCACAAGCCCCCGGTCTGACCGCATCCTTGCCGCCGGTCTAACCGGACTTGGAGAGTTTTGGCTATTTTGTCCAAATTGTTGATTTTCAATTTTCTCAGCCACTCTCGTTGCTCCCTCAAGTCAAGTTGATCCTTATTATCTTTCCTAGCTACCCTTAAGTGCGTTTCTTGATTAAAAATGCATTTTTTTCCTCAAGTGGTATTCTTTCAAATGGTAGCTTCTCATTTTGATCATCTTGTCCTCGGCATGCGATTCATCCTTGTTTTTACAAGTGGTATTCTTTCAAATGATATCATCTTATCCCTTCAAGTGGTATCCTTCAAAGTGGTATCTAATCTCATTCCTTGCCGATCTTACCTCTCTTAACCGAGCTCATGTACTCTCCAAAGTATACGAGTGGATTCTCTCTTCCTTTCTTCTCTTTGGATGCTTTCTTTGAAGATCTTTGCGAGAGAAGTTCAAGCACCTTGGGATTTCAAATCTTGTCAACATGTGGATTTACAAGTAGTATCTACAAATATTTTCTACAAGTAGTGTTTAAAGACTATCTTTCAAGTGTGATCTACTTGTAGACATTTATGGTGCTTCATGTCAAAGAAGAATTTGGTTGCAAATTATGGTCAAATGAGAGAGTTTGAAGTCATCATGAGTTTTGAATGGATATTTTTCAAGAGATGACAAAGAGGGAAATATTGATTGGATGGAGAAAGCTTTTGTGTGTCAAAAGCAAAGAAGAGATTGTCAAGAAGAACCTTTGTATAAGGGGGGGGGTTTCCTTGTGAAAAACATATTAAATATTTTGGGTTTATCAAAAATGGGTAAACTAGTATATGGGAAAACTAATTTGCACACACTCCCTTTGGCTTCATTTTATTTTTGATTTTTGGTGTTTAATGCCAAAAGAGGGAGAATGTTTTGGAGATCATTTGGATGGTCCCACCTTATTTCCATGCATAGGTAGCTTTGTGTCATGCATGCAAATAGTCAAATACCTTAAATTATTATCTTATGTTGATTTATATCCAAATGTTGTTATTAATAAAGGATTTATCATCAATCACCAAAATAGGGGAGATTAAAGAATCTAGACCCGCCATTATGTGTTAATGGAGTTTTGGTTATTAATGACAAATCTACTTGTGAGACTAACACTTCTATTGTTATACTATGTTTAGTCTCAGCTTGGATATAAAAGGAAAAATTCAAACAGGTATGCATTCATAATGATCAATCTATTTGTCTATTGTTATATCTCATGTTTAGTCTCAGTTGGATTAAAAGGTGAAAATCGAAGACGTATGCATTCGACATCATATTTTTATATATTTTTGCATTCCTCGAATCCAAAATATAGGTTGAACTCCATGAAAAGTCTAACTTGAATATATGTATATGTTCTTATTACATATTTGTGTATGCACACATTTAGGGGGAGTTCACTCTATGTTTTGTGGTTTCATTAGTATTGATCCATATTCCTTTGTCCACATACTTTAAGGATCTTTATTTTGAAACATATTCTCAAGTATATATAACTTGTGTAGTTAATATATTCATATGAGTATATGAGACTTGTGTAGTTCATATATGCTCATATACCCTTTGAGTATATTCAACTTGTGCAGTTCATATATACTCATACCAATCTATTCAATTATTTGCAATTGAAGTGATTATCATCAATTACCAAAGAGGGAAAGATTGTGATATCTTGTCCCACCATTATGAGTTAATGGTTTGTTGTGGTAATTAATGATAATCATATTGTGGAACTAACATTTTCCGTGAGATTGGATGAATAGGTTATGTTCCAGGATGATGAAGACTTTGGATGGCATTATATGTTGATTGTCATCAAGTCAAGGTTTGGGAGAAAAGGAAATCATCATGTGTTGATGATCATCAAGCCAAGTTCAAGAAAAGGATGTCATCATGGATTGACGAGCATCATATCAAGAACTCGAAGAAACGAAAATCATCGTGTGTCGATGATGTTCAAGAAGAAGAGATGATCATGAGTTGATCATCAAGTCAAAGAGAAGGCCCATCATGTGTTGATGGAGGTCAAGTGAAGGATACATCATAAGTTGATGCATTTCAAGACTCAGGATGATGGATGTCATCATGTGTTAATGAGCATCATGTCAAGATCCCGAAGTAAAGGAACTCATCATGTGTTGATGAGCTTTCAAGTCAAGAACCCGGATTTGAAGTGAAGATGTGTGTCATCAAGCTTCAAGTGTGTGTGCAAGGTAAATGTATGACTAACTAGGGCTAAGGATGTGTTTCTAGTCTTTTATCGGTATTAGTGTTTGGTTGGTGACCGGATTGCTAGTGTAGGTTGTCGTACTATTAAGAGGGGTCTTGATTAGTAGCTTGAATTAGTCATGTGATGATAGCTCATTGTGTTTGCTCTAGCTCATCTTGGCATGTTGCCAATATTTGTGAATGTGTTTTGCAAATAGTTGTGGCTCATGTATTATCCTTGTAGCATGTGACTTTAGTTTGCGGATGTATTTTGTAAATGGTTTAAGTCCATGTACCTTATTCCTTATGATGTGATTCTAAAAGTTGGTAAATGTGTTTTGCAACTTGTTGAGAATCTCACTTGTATCCTTGTTTACATCGCGCATCAATTGTGCAAATGTGTTTTGCAAATTGAGTTGAAGCGGAATGCAAAATCCTGAGTTTTTCTCTAGACCGATCGTGCCACGGTGTAAAGGCGGTCTGATCGGTTCCCGGCCCGATCATTGTAGAGGCCGGTCTGACGGACCCAGTCAAGGACCCGTCTTTTTTCCGAGATGCACCTTTCTGGATTTTGTTAGAGAGGTCTAACCGGCGTGTGTTGTGCGGTCTGACTGGCTGGTGCGGTCTGACCGGCCATTGGTTGGCGGTCAAACCGGTTGTGTCCAACGGCTAGTTTTATAGCCATTGGAGGAGGTGCGGTCAGACCGGCCGAGTGCCTGCGGTCTGACCGACCTGGCTGATTTTTCAGCAGAACTTTTCCAAACGGCTAGTTTTTGTGTGTGGGATATAAATACCCACCTTGGCCGGCCTTGGGGAGGTTGCTGAAGTCCCATTCTATTCCATTGAGCTAGTGCAATCCCTCTCATCTCTTTTGTGCATGTGTTGCACTTAGTGAGCTTGGAGAGCAAACCCTAAGTGCATGTATTGCCTTAGGTAGTGGATTGTAGATCCACTTGAGCTTAGACACTTGATTAATTCAAGTGAGAGTCTAAGATTTATTTACTTTTGGTGTTTGCCGACACCTAGACGGCGTGGTGGCGTTGTTGCGCTGGTGAGCTTCTCAAAGAAGATTGTGAGAAGACCCAGGCGGTTTGTGAGTGGTGTAGTGCTCGCCATCTCCAAAGTGGAGGAAAGAACAACCCTAGTGGAGCGAGGTGTTGGTTCAGTTTGGAACCGGTCCAAGTGGTTGGACTTACCTCAAAGGTGTTGGTTTAATTTGTAGAGCCGGTCCAATTGGTTTTGGCTTACCTCAACGTGGATTAGGGGAGATCGGCAAGTCTCCAAATACCACAATAAAACATCGTCGTGTCATTGTGGTTTGCATTCTTGTGCTTTACTTTGTGCAATTTACATTCCTTGTATTAAATTGCTTATCTTGTCTTTGTATGATTGTTTTCATTATCTATAGTCTTATTGTTAGTGCACTTAGGCAAGACTAGATGATTTAGGTTTTAATTGTGAAAAACCGATTTGATTTACAATTCCGCTTTAGAAATCGGTTTTAGCCAACAAAGTTTTTTTAAACCGCCTATTCACCCCCCTCTAGTCGGCCTCCTCGATCTTACAACGCAGGAGTGGCATGGACGTTGCCCAGGTGGTAGCCGTATGGTGAAGCTATGGTGGGCCAGCGCATAGCCTTGCGGTGCTCCAGGATGTGACACGGCGAGGAGGCCTTACGGTGTGCCAGGATGCGGCGCATACGAGGGAGGAACACCGAGGGGAGGGTCGAGAATACTGAAAGTGGTCTAGAGCTGGATGGCACCGTGTCGGGACCCGAATATGCAAATACGAACCATCTATGTGTTCTGAACTAGTCACATGATCTGTAGCTAGCTCACACAGTGACAACATCGATGAAATATCACCCATTCAACGAATTAAGTAAAAAGGTGGAAAAATAGTAATAAATAGTAACAACTGGACCTTATGGTCAACTCTTACTTAACTTGCCATGCAGGGCTTAAGAAACAAATAAAACTCTTGCAATGCAAATAAGATAACTTGGGGTGGCCATCCAATATGCCCACAGGCAATCGAGTAGGGAGCACATCCTAGTTCATAAAGTCTTCAAAGTACTCCTCCTCATAGTACTCTTGAGTAGCTTAACCTTCTTCAACTAAGCAACAGTGTATAAAGCCATGAGTACATAAAGTACTTAGCAAGTCGTAGGGAACAATATGCAATTAATATTCATGTAAGGCTTGAACAAGAGAATAGTTGTATGGTTCTTTTGCAGAAAGCAAGTGTTGATAGTAAATACTGTAAATAGATTAGAAAACATAATTGAAAAGATATAATAAATGAAGTAAACCATTTCTTTGAAACAACCAGTGAACTACCTGTTCACTTCCCAACCAACAACCAGTGAACTACCCGTTCACTTTCCAACCATTCCACCATCCAAATATTTTATGAAAATTCTATACCTCATGTGAAATTCCCAGGCATTGTCCATAACTGGGGACACGGCTATTCGAACAATTTTAACACTCTGCAGATATTGTATAGCTTTACCCACAAGAGATAAATCAACTTATAATGTCCGTCTGACACACTTCCATAGGTGAGCGACTAAGTGATTATCACAAGACTGTCTTAACCTAGTTTTGCCCGATAAGGTTTCACCACCGAAAGATTACATCCACCACAGTCGCCCCCCCTCCCGTGCCATGTGAATCTACCCGTCCATCCTAGAACCCACACCACCACATGGCAGAACCAAATCAAGACATTGCAAATTAATAAGCCAAGTCCATTGCATACGGGACAAGTGGTTATACGATATGGCCCAGTTCAATGGCGCACAAGATTAAGTCTGTAGTGATTACCCAAGCTAGACCACCTCATCCAAGATATGCTACACACCCCCCCCTTACTGTATGATCATTCGCCTGAGTATGAAACCATTTTGTTTAACAAGGACCAATGGCATCCCCTGCCATGGCACAACAAATTTTAACAACGGTGGCTACCCACCACGAATGTGATAACTGATCATGTGAGTATGAGCCCATCGTATAACTAAGCATAACTATGTCACCCACGTTGGTATTACAATTATATCCAACTAATAACAACCCAACCTATGGTGTCAAAGGATACATGACATTTACAATAATCAAGGTGTCATAATGTCAATTAGGTAATTAGCTACTCCCGAAAATAAGTTGATATAAAGGTAGCATGCATGTTGATATAAATCAATATACTTTTGCAATACTGGGTTCAATATGATCAAAGGACTATGACTTGTCTTCGTCGAAGGTTGAGGGTACTCCTGTAGACGGGTTCAAACTGGCTTCAGCAACGTTAGATTCTATACGTGCAAAAAGAGACAAATAAATAACAATAAATCCAAATAAAATACATAAAATATAAAATTATTACTACTAGATAGATTATGAATTAATCTAAGATGAATTTAGTAAGAAGAACCAACTAATTCAAAGTTCGTATGAAGGAGAACGAGCATCTGGAGGTTTGTCGGATTGGAAAAATCCTGGAAATTGAGAAAGGGGGGATATTCCCTAGAATATTCCTTTTCAGAATTGAAGAATTAAAACAACATAGCTGACAAGTGGGGCCCACTTGCTAGTGAGAGAAAGAGACAAACAGAGAAGGGGTATGACAAGTGGGAGAAGGGGTATGACAAGTGGGACCTCATGTCATTGAGAGAGAGAGAGAGAGAGAGGAGAAAAAACATAACAAGGGAGGGTGGCATGCCGTCAGCCGGCGGTGAAAGCAGTGAAGAGGAGGCGGGAGGACGAGAGATGGGCCAGGGGAAAAAGAAAGAGAGAGTAGATGGGCTTTGCCCCAAAGACTTGAGGGGCAATTCAAATTTCAAAATTTTGAATTTTTGACTTGAGCTGGGATTTGAATTTTTTGAGAGATTTGAGAAATGAGATGAAAGATGAAAATTGAATCTAGGGTTTCAGAATTTAATTGAGATGAAGGATGGGAATTGATTTTATTAATACTGATATACGCAAGAACTCCAAATAAAAGCCGAACTTTGAAATAATTAATTTAAAAAAAAATTAAAAGAAAGCTTGAAATTTTGGGAAAACAGAAAAAGAAATAGATTAAATAGAACTCCAAGAAATAACAAACGAACTTGAAAAATCCAAAAAATAACTTGGAATTAGAGGAACTCAAATAAAACAGTTTTGAATTTAATTGAAGTTTGATTTATTCATATTAAATTGTTTTTATTTTCTGAAATTTCAAATTAGGCTTTAATTAACTCAATAAAATTCAATTGATTCCTTTTATTTTAAAATTTTCAAAAAGACACAAAAATTGGGATGTTACACACCGGTCCACGAGTTGTAGAAGGTCCACATCGAAGGCCTGCCCTTGTGGCTCTTGCCTTTGCCTTTGTTGCCGCCAATGCTAGTGTGTTGCCGCCGATTAGGTGGTCGCCATTGTTGCCGGCATGAGGTGCACACCATTGAGGTGCACCGTAGGAGGGGGCGCCCCCGGAGTTGGAGCCACAGCTGGTGGATGAGTCGGCGAGGAGTGTCGTGACTTGGGCAAGTTGATCACCATGTGCGTCCTTTAGTTCCTCGAGGTGGAGGAGAGATTAGGCTTGTATGAAGGTCAGGAATAGTTGCGTCATCGGAAGAAGGGAGGACAACGTCCGAAACTTCAGATTCATCCCCTTGATCATGGTGTGCACCATGCTTTGGTCGCTCACAGCCTACCCAACATTGCGGAGAGTGTCGGAGAGGGTTTTCAACTTGAGGCAATAGTCTATAGTGGACAAATCGCCCAAAGCCAAATTACTGAATTCGGCTTGGAGGTAGATGGCCTAGGTGGTTTTGTTGTCCCGGAAGAGATTATTGGTTATCGTCCAAATAGTAGCCGCGATGGTGGAGGATGGCACCATGATGGTGTTAAGAATTTCAGGAGAAATTGACTCATAAAGCCAAGACAATACGGTGGAGTCTCGGCGCTTCCAATCGGCATCTGGGGTGCTGGAGGAGCCGGAGATAGTGAGATGATCCTTGAGAGTGAATTTGGTGACCATGACCCTGAAGAGGGTGCGCCACTTCACATAGTTGGAGATGGGGAGCTCGAGGGTAATCGAGACTAGGATTTTGATGTTGGCGCTGACAGCCTACGATCAGAGTTGTGTGTGAGCGGGGGCGGCATCGTCACCCATGGTGGCACTTGCAACTTGGAGATGGCACAGACGGTGAGGAGAGGAGTTGGCGCGTGCGGTCGGGAGGGGACGCACACTAGAGCAGCGGAATAGAAACGGATTAGGGGAGCGTGACCGCATCTAATACCATGAAAGTTTAGGAAGAAGCCTCAACCGGCTCTTTGTATTGTTAAAGAGAGAGAGAGAGAGAGAGAGAGAGGACGTCTGTTTCGTACTCTTGGGAGTATGTACTCCCACTTTTAATATACCACTTAAACGAAGATATTATACTTCTTTATTACTTTCAGTATACTTAAATACCAATTATAAGATACTCCAATACGACTTGATTGAAAACTTTTAATTGGAGCCCTTTATTTTTGTTATATACCCTTTTCATATATAAAAAGAAGTATATACACAAATTTTGCTATAAAAGGTGGATTTTAATGAAATTTTTTACGGAACTCACTTTGAGGTATCTTATAATCATTATTGTAGTATGCTCAAATTGATAAAGAGGTATTATCATACAATTTAAGTGGTATATGAGAGGTGGGAGTATGTACTCCCAGGAGTACCATACCATTTTCACACACACACACACACATATACAAACATGACATTGGTTTCTATCTCTACAAAAGATTCAAATCACTGGTTTCTATCTATGCAGATATTATAAGAGATATTGTCGGTTTGAGAATAGTAACCGTATCCGGCAATATCTAGAGATAGAGATAGGATTCCTATACACGTTAACATAAGCGAGGGCTTTTTGTTTGTGCTAAAAATTTGTGGTACCAATCCTAACAAGTAAATTGGCAATTTACTTTTTTCTTAGTGTATATAAGTGGCAATAAACAACACACCATTGAGGGATTTGCAAAACTTAATACATGAACTTCATAGAAGATATATTTACCTCGGACTTAACCCAGTACTGGTTAGAAAATGAGCATACAAGGATAAAGCCTTACCAGCATTTTAGAAACCACAAACAACTGTTGACCTCAACCCAAATGGATGCCAATCTTGGGCAATGCAACCAGGTTTTGATAACCAGAATCTAACAACCACTAATTGCAAACCAAACACCGGATGCTTCAGGCAAGTCTGCTAAGCACCTTTCCTTACAAGATTATCGTCCTGTGTTTTGAACATCAATTTCGTCGGGATGTTGACTTGCCATACACCATAATACTAGCAACATGTTACGACCTCTTTCTGATGAGACATGGACGCTGCATACACCGTCGAGTCCATTCTCTCAAACACGTGCGAGTTCTCAAAAAACGACCCCACACATCACCTGTCACCTACAAACAACAAACACACTTCACACTCTCCTCCCCAACAGTTATATCGTACTAGCATGATTAGATGGTGGGGCCCACCGGCTGAGGCGTTACAAATCGCCATCTAACCGGATCGCCGGGAGCAATCCGATTCCTTTCCGGCTCTCGCCCATTCCACGATCGCTTTCTCGGGTCTCCAAATGGACGAATGGCCATGTCACGGTGCACGTACCGGGGATACACGGGAAAGGCGAGCGTTTCGTGTGTCCGGGGCCTAATATTTTACCTAACACGATATCAACTCCAAATCCGCGGAGACGTGAGACCCGGTGCTGGCTTGCAACTTGTGGCTTGTGCTACCTCCACCTGAGCCTACAGCTCCTTTTCTATCTTGGTTTTTTGGTACACGAATAAGTGTATTCAAGCGTGTAGGATATCAACACGAGTAAAGTGGCTGTGTTGGCCCATTCCGACGAGGAATCCACGTAGGATCTCTTGAGTCTTTGGTCCTCTGTAGCTGTGGGCACGGACCATCGGCTGGTTTTTGTGCAGGGACGGTTGAAAATTTGAAGTTGAAAATTTTTCGGTATTTTTAATCTTAGGGTGCGTGTCGCATCCACTCTTAGCGGGAGATGTTGTATCTGATCCGACAATGACGGCGGCAAGTTGGGCAGCCATGGTAGCCAAATGGAGTTCACCGGCCACTCGGTTCACTAGCTCCCCCAATCTTAGATTTTGAGCGCCTAGCGGGGACATTACCGCCTACAGGTGTGGAGGAGAGCAGTGGGTGGTAGTGGTTTAATCCCGAAGATTGAGTTATGCTTTTAGGGAGTTTGACAAGAGAGTCAACAACTGTGGAGAAGGTAGTTGGGTGGGAGAAGACGAGGCGCTGGATAGGTCTCCAATGACTTGGGAGAAATGTCAAATCTACCGTCTTTAATCAACTGTGTTTTGACAGAACGGTGCATCGACGTAATCATCATCGTCATTACTATATCATAATCATTATTAGTATGGTTAGTAATATTATGATTAATTCCTTATTGCCACAAGAAGTTTGCTGGATCTCTAAAATGCCATCGTGAAACAGATCATCCCTTCATTGCTATCGAATCTCAACTTTCATCATTTTTTGCCACTTTCGTTCGCCTCGTTAGGTCCAACCACTGTTAAGCACTAAAAAATTGTCAAAATACACATCTTACCCTTCTTCTTCCTTCTCATCCTCCTCCTCACTCTTCCTCTTCTTCTTCACTCACTACTACAGAAAAGGCCTTCACAGACGGTTCAAAAACGTCGTCCTGAGCGGTTTCGTGAGTACATGCGAGTTTATAGGTCGATAATGCATGAGGTTATCACGCAGCGATTTTGAACCGTCGTAATAAATACTATCACGAGACGGTTTGTAGATGAAACCGTCAGTGATACTCGACTTACCGAGCGATGCGTAGATGAAACAAATGCGTGATAGTAGAAAATCATAGGCGGTATGTAGATGAAACCGTGCGTGATAGTGGACTATCACGACGGTTTCATCTGCTTCGTCTAATAAGTCAGTATCCTGAGCGGTTTCATCTCTGCACCGTCTGGGTAGTCTTTGCGTGCTAAATCTATTTCTATTTATTGGCTAGCCTCAGGAAATACTAGCAATGCCCTCTGAAACAAGCACATCCAATTCGCATTCATTTCAGAAGCACATCAAAATTGTATTCATTTCAGAAACAAGTTTATCCAATTCACAAATCAATTAACTAAAATTAACTATTAATGTACATTAATTTACACACATGTACCATTAAGTTCAATCTATCCCAATCAAGTTCAATCTACCTTGTGAAGCGCCATCCGGATTTATGACATGTCATTCGGGAATGATGCAAGGTATGATCGAACTTTTATGAGCTCGCTCTGTTCCAATGATTTTGTCGATGGTCGCAACTTTGTCAATAGGAAGATTAAATTAGTGCTTATATAAATTGGTAAGTATATATGAAATAATTGTTGAAAGATTGACAAACACGAGGATCATTGGTGATCATGAGCCGATGAGTAGTTGCATATTGTGGCAAACATAGTATCCACAGACGTTATGACCCAAGAATTTGCCGGTGGCCTTTGCAAAAATAGAATTGGTTAGTTCGAGAGGCATTACTACGAAGTGTTATATAGGATTAATGTGTACTAGCTAGCGAGTACCGGGAATTTTTTTATCATGTGACAGCATCTTTCCCCTGATATTCCATCCTCTAGCATGTAACACATCGAACACCCTACGTGACTCCAAGAAGTTAGCCTTAGCCATTGCAAAGGAAGGAAAGACTACAATAGAGTTTCTATGGTGGAAATTTACGTGTTTACCTGATGATTAAATTCCGGATAATTGTGAAGTTGTGAGTGGCCCTCTGTAGGGAATCTAGGTATATTACCCATTTAGGTTTTGGTATAATTACAATTAGAATCCGATGGTAGCTACGGTATGTCGATATAGTCATTAAACCTAAGTTCGTGTTGCTTATAAAGTACAAATCAACAAGTATAGCCAGTAGTGCAACACTTACTTCTGGTTGTAGGGCAAAAGTATGAATTCCTTGTTGCGGCGAGCCATGAAAAAATCTATAACGTAATTCTCAACGAATGTTGCATTCGCCGTGATGCTTTGCTCGGAGACAATGTGTGGGTCGAGGAAACCTACCAATGATTTTCTTCTTTCGGCTTCAGAGATCATGTATCTATATACAAAAGCAAGGAGTTATATATAACATTTATCGGTATCACACGAACATTGACCGTGATTGTACACACTTACAGTGTCCAGCATCGTATGAGTGAGACGTCGAGCTCGTCGAGGTTGAAGAGACAGAACAAGTCGTCGAAGGTCACCGTGAAGACAGTGTCTTGATGCACGTGGTTAAAATGATCCTCCTTGAACTTGATGGTGAAACCCGAGCGTCGTTGATCAACCGGCTTGTTGGACTGTTCCATGTACCATGTATGCAATGCCATGCAATCCGGTCCTAGGGTAGGGTCTAACTTCTCGAACAGCGGCTCGCGTATGCAATTTTCGTGCCAACAAGAAGGGGATATCAGGATAGGAGTCGATCGTCTTCGATTTGCCCTTGCTGCCTCTCTTTGTATAGGTCGACTTCACAAGAGTCGACTGAGCACGAGATGTAAATGCATGTGATGCAGCGGGCCCTTGCCATGTCAGTGCATGTAGCCGGTGCGGTCGAGTCCGTGGACTTGATCTTTGTTGCAGGACATTCCGTGAAGTTGACCTTTGGGCGGTAGCTCGGCGGATGTCCTCCTTGGGCCTTTGGATGAATGTCCCAGCGGCTTGCCCTAGAGTCATGACCTCGTCGTTTGGGGAATTTTGGTGAACGGCCTCGAAATTGGCACAAACACCGTCCACATTCACTTTTGCGAAACCCAGCGCTAGATTTGCACCGTGCACCAAAGCCCCGACACCGGATGGATACACCTGGCCCCAAGCAGCATCTAGGGCAACAAAGACATATCTCACTTGGAGCTTGCACTTCATAGCCACCTACGTACATAACGATACAAATTAGCTACTCCAACAGGCCTATCAATAGATCGAGCATTCCAGAGATAATAATTATTACCTGGATGTCATCGACGGGAAATCTGTCGTCACCTATTGGGGTAGGGTTAGGGTTGGACGCACAGCTACTCGGAAGTTTGGGGGGGCTGGCAACTGATTTGGGAGTTGCAATCCCTTAATCCTTTACTCAAAGGTCTCTATCTGCTTTTGCTGGGATGCACAAATCTCCTCTCTAAGGGATTGAGTGACATCATCTCTGATTTTTTCAGTGAGCTCATCTCTAAGGGATGCACGAATCTCCTCTCGTAGCTTTGCATCGCGCTCGGCTTTGGCTCTCTTCCTACTCCGGTACGATCTGGAGTCCGCTTGGAACCATTTTTCCCATGTAACATAAACACCAGCGCCTCTCGTGCGACCCGGATGCTCACTGTTTCCTAGGGCCGCAGAGAGTATATCTTTCTCCCTGTCTGCCTAGAATGAGCCTTGGGAAGATTGTGCACTCAGCGTTACCTGCAATAGCTTGACATGTCATTTCACTTCCTATGAAGTTATGGAGTAATTACAAACTAGATATTTCGATATCTTACCAGGCGCTGAGACACTTCCTGGTCTACGGGGTTTGGAAAGTATGCTTCCCCCGTATGCCCAATACGTAACCTCGCAAATAACCATTGTCGGGAGCGCACATCAGTGATCTCGGGAAATGGCGGGGAGACATTCGAACAGCTTGCCTGCTGTTCTGATCCCTCCATATCGGGGTTTTACCCGCATACCCAGCGGTGCCGAGTCTGTGGGGGTGCTTGTTTTTTGCCTGGAGGGCCGTGTGCGCCGCACTTTCACTCCTAAATTCATCTGTCGTCTTCTTCGCCACAAACTCGGCCCAGGACTCTTCCAAGAATGGATACTTGTGGAAGGGCCTCAGATCCTTCTCCACGTAGTTCTTGACAAGCGTGCTCTTGAAGTTCTTCCACGCTTTGCACGCCTGTAGCAACGCGTGTCGTTACCGGAGTCCGTGTGTTCTGGGATCTCGAACGAATTGAGAATATCCGTCAGCACAGCAGTTTTCAGTAGTTCGGGCACCAACTTCCACGAATCGTAGGTGACGCTGACCCGTTCCCGTGCAACTATTCTGACCGTTCTCCGGAATGCGGACGCTGCTCGGCGAGGATTGATAGGGGTCCCAGACTGATCGACCTTCGTGATAGTAAATCGGCCCCTAGGCCTTTTCGATATTCCTCTTCTTCTACTGCGGTTGGATATTGTTCCAGAGGATGGTGTATCATTAGACACATGAGACGGCGATGACGAAGAATGAGCAGAAGACATCTTCACAAGAAATAGAACATCATGTGAACAAATGAAATCAGCATAAAGCTAAGATTTAACATTTTGATATTGCTATTAGATGTAGAGTAAGCATTCCAATTAGAGCTCAAGTACAAACCCGATTATCAAAACAATTTCAGTACAAGACTATTATCATCACAGAGCATTCATCTCAAGCCCACCACACCGCATTGCAATATATTCCAGTAGTAGTATCAAAACAAATACCATATGAATAACTAACTAGAACAAATACAAATTCCTAAAACAAGTACAATTATCATGAGGACTATGATGATTATTAATAGAAATAGTTAGGAAAGGCGTCGGAATTGACAACTCGGCATTAGTTACCTTTGAGCGTCGAGGAGAAGGACGAGTAGGGAGTAGTAACTAGGAGCAGCAGGCGGCATCGAAGGGGAGGCGGCAGGTTCGGGAGGAGGAGGCGGCGGGCTCGAAGCAGGAGGCTTGTGGGCTCGGGGGGCGCACCGGCTGTAGGAGGAGGCTCGGCGGGCTCGGGGAAGCCTTGCCGGGTTGGAGGAGGCGACGTCGACAGGATCGGGGGAGGAGTCGCGCCGGGCTCGAGGAGGTGGCGTCGAGGACGGCGGCGACGGGCTCGGGGGAGGAGGGAGCGAGGAGTTGAGAAACTTAATCGTTTGAGAGTGGCGGGCGCGGCAAACCCTAGCTAGAGTCCGAATATAAATAGGGATGGACATCACAGACGGTTCTAAATTAGAACCGTCTATGATACATACTATCACAGACGGTTCTAACGTGATGTATCACAGACGGTTTTAATAAACAACCGTCTGTGATATATTATCACAGACGGTTTGAGCTACAAACCGTCTGTGATATTATTTTGTATTGGTTAATATCTAGTTCTCTTTATTGGCTAGCCTTAGGAAATGCTAGCCATGCCCTCTGAAACAAGCAAAAAAGACAACAAGTACATGTATATACATCCAATTCACATTCATTTGAGAAACAATCACATCCATTTCACAGTACAAATCAATTAATTAACTCAAATGAACTAAAATTAACCATTCATCAGAACGTACATATATATACACACATTGTTCAATTAATCTTTAAAAATTAGCCCTTCATGATGATCGACGCGTATATAGCTAGTTTAAATCACGCTCTTCTTCCTCGACCCTTATCTGGTTTCGAAAGGAGGCAACTCGTCAAATTGATTGTATTCTTCCTCGTCCACTACATTCTCAACTCCGACAATCCTCATTTTTCCATGAAAATTACGTGGCCTTCTTATTTGCTTGAATTCGGTAACATAGAAGACTTGAACAACTTAGTTAGTCGACGAATAGTTCGTCTTTGTATCCAAACACGTTCGAGGTCCACGGTAGTGACGCCGTACTTGTCGACCTTCACCTATGGGAGATGGACCAACGGCACGAAATAGGGGATCTTGAAAAGCACGTGGTCGAGCTCCCATATCTCCTCTATTTGCCCATAGTAGGAGCTCCTCGGCCCATCGGTCTTGAATGCATCTATCGACACCCCTTTATTACGATTAGTGCTTTTTATATCCTGAGCCTGCGTATAGAATGTGTACCCATTTATGTCGTATCCTCACCATGTTACAACTGTAAATGTTGGCCCTTTTGCCAACCATGTCAGCATATCACTTGACGAACTCCTAGCGAGTCACTCCTTCAACCATTGGTTGAACCGTCTATTGTGTTGTCTCGTGATCCAAACATCCGGCCGCACCGGATTCTGTTGCCGAAGCACGTCCTTGTGCTGGTCGATATATGGGGACAATTCAGTCATGTGTTGCAAGACCGTGAAATAGGCTTGAGCATACGCATCCATATCTGGAGTGATTGCTTTCCTTCCGATGGTCCCGATACCCTCGAGCCTCCCCTCATGGTGAGATCGAGGCACACCTATCGGTTCGACCTGAGCCATGTAATCGACGCAGAACTCAATGACCTCTTCAGTTGCATAACCTTCGACGATGCTGCCCTCTGGCCGAGATCGATTACATACATAGGACTTGAAAATTTCCATGAACCTCTCGAATGGGTACATGCTACATAGGAACACGGGCCCGCACATCTTTATCTCCCTCACAATATGAACAATGAGATAGACCATGATATCAAAAAAAGCAGAGGAAATACATCTCAATATCACATAGAGTCGTCACCACCTCGTCTGCGAGCATCTAGTCCCGGGATCGATGACCTTCGAGCAATTGTGTTAAAGAAATAACGACCTCATGATTGTCTCTTGGACCTTGATCGGCAAAATACTTCTAATTACAACAGGAGCATTTGTGTCATCAACACATGACAATCATGAGACTTCATGCCAATTAACTTCAAATCTTCCATCGAAACAAGTTTCTTCATGTTGGCGAATAACCGGACGGAACTTTCACACCATGCAAGCACCGCGCAGTTCGGTTCTCTCGGCCTTGGGCAGAGTGTAATAAGCGGGGAAAATGCGTTAGTCCTTTATCGGTTTTTATTGGTGCTAACTCAGGTCTGATGTCCATATCAACCAAGTCAAGCCATGCGTTGACACCATCCTTTGTTTTGTCACGAATGTTGATGAAGAGACCAATCAAGCATTACATACATTCTTCTCTCGTGCATGGCGTCGATGCGATGGCGAACTTCTAGGTGCTCCCAATAAGGTAAGTCCCAAAATATTGATCTCTTCTTCCACATGTTCTTCTTCTGGGTTCTCGATTTACATCTCTTTCCAAGCACAACATCTAAATCCTTAACCATATCATAGACCTCTTTTCGCTTAAATGCCTTAGAGTGAGCTGTCCTCCTTCTCTCCGTCGAATTGTTTCTTCATCTGCGGTATGGGTGAGCCCTCAGAAGGAACCTACGATGACGCATGTATATACGATTTTGCTTGAGTGATTCAACCACACACTCTCGGTATCATCTAAGTAGTGAGTCTGAGGCTTTGGCCCTTTTGTACTCGGCGAACAGATTAGCAAGGGCGGGATAATCATTTATGGTGCGAGAACAACAAGGAGCGTAAAGTGAAGTTCTCTCGTTGTACGCATCCCATACATGTACCCTTCAATCCACGATATTTTTAGATCTTCCATCAATGGTGCTAGGTACACATCAATATCATTCCCAGATTGCTTCGGCCCTTGGATAAGTATCGACAACAAAATATACTTCCGCTTCATATACAACCAAGGATGAAGGTTGTAGATCTGAGCATCATGGGCCAAGTGCTATGTCATTTGCTCATGTTCTTTGAAAGGATTCATTCCATCGTACTCAATCCAAACCTTATATTCCTCGGTTCCGCTTGAAGTCTGCAAACCTCCTATCGATGTTTCTCCTTTGGGCGGAATCGGCGAGGTGTCTTAACTTTCCGTCATTCTTACGCTCTTACGAGTGCCAATCTGTGATTTTGCATTCTTTGGGTTCATAAAAACCGTTTCAAGCGGGAATTACAGGAAGATACCATGCCACCTTAGCGGAGGTCCTTTCTTCACCTTGATTCCTAAATCGTCATCGATTGATTCTTACGCTTGTATCGGGATCGTTGCATACGGAAATACATGCATGTTTGTATACTCGTTACGGTAGAGGATACAGCCATTCGGACATGCATGTATTCTTTCTACTTCCATTCCCAATGGACAAAGAACCTTCTTGGCTTTGTAGGTGGTTTTGGGCAACTCGTTTCCCTCCGGAAGCATGCCTGCTAAGAGACCTAACAGTTCCGTGAAACTCTTGTCGGACCAACCATTGCTTGCCTTCAATTTCAGCAGTTTAAGTACGGATGACAACCTTGTGTATTCCGACTTGCAGCCCGGGAACAAAGGTTTCTCCGAGTCCTCCATCAAGCCCCAGAATTGAACATACTCCCTCTCATCACAGTTCCCTTCTGCATCGCGAAGCATCTGATCTAGATTGTCATCGTGCAGCCTATCCGAATCGGAACCACAATAGACATCATCCGGCGGCATATCGTTGACTTCTTGTATAATATGCATATCGTTGACTTCCTGTATAATATTCTCTTCACCGTGACTGGTCCAACATGTATAGCCCTTTTTGAAACCCCTTCGAATCAAGTGTGCTTCGATCTGCGCTCGGTTGTTAAACATCTTGATTCTCGCGATCAATGCATGGGACGATACATATATTACGCGCCTTATTCAACATATCCTCCTCGGCTCTTGTAAGCGAACCGCCATTAATATACTCTTCACTCACACGGTTCTCGGTACATCGACCGGTCCATCACACGGTTCGTATTGAAAACTCGAAAATAAATAAAGGGTGACTTGGCGTATTTTACGAGGCTTAATTACGCATTTTTCATTTTGACATTTTTCTGAATTTTATTAACTTACATGTGGGCCTTACTTGTCAGTGACTCATTTTTTATTTCATGATTTTATTTATAAAATCTATGGCGGTCCCACATGTCATAGACTCGTTAGTTTATTAACTAAATGATTAAAAATAATAGGATTTGAAGCTCAAATTGGGCTTAGGGTGACATCGCATTGCTAATAGTCGTGGCTCAGGGCCCTAAGGTCGCCTGAGGCGAACCGACGGTGATGTCCCATGGCAGCGCCTGAAACTAGCGATTTCGGCGTAAATGCCTGAAACTACTCAAATTAAAGGATGCTTATGCTCCAGTAGCTCACCTCGATCACGAGGAAGGTGTCAATGAAGTTGGGGAAGGTCCAAGGCGGCTGGTTGTCGATCGGTGAACAGAAGTGACGGCGGCAAGCTCCTCGGCTACAATAGTTGAAATGGACCACACGAGCGGGCCGGCTCAGTGAGGTGAGGCGATACTCAAACCGGGCACAGAGTGGCGATGGACTCACCGGGCTTGGAGATCTCCTGTGGTTATCGTAGCGCCAGAGATGGAGATCAAGAAGACTCTGTTGGCGGGAGCTATATATGTACCTTGCATAAATGCGTGATGAGTTAATTATCACGGACGGTTTTTAACAAAAACCGTGCGTGAAGAGATCATATCATAGGCGGTTTATGTTTAGAAGCTGTTTGTGAAGTATTACGAGCGGTTACGACCAAAACCGCTCGTGATATTACCCAATATCACGAGCGGTTCTAAACATGAACCGTCGTGATATGACCTCTTCCTGACGGTTTTTAGCATGAAGAATAACACGGTATTTGGGTAAACAAAAACCGTCGAGATTGTGTTTATCTGAGCGGTTTCGATGAACCGTCTGTGATCAAGCGTCCAGTATTAGCATTTCTGTAGTAGTGACTCCGCTCTACCTAATTCACTTCGCCAGCACCGAGGCCAACCACCCCCACTCCACCCCACATCTCCACTCCCTAGCCGCGCCCTCCCCACCCCCCACTGTCTCTCCCCTCCCCCAACCACCACGACCACCACCTCCTGGACCACCCCCTCCTCCTACACATTGCCCCCTCTCCCACCACCCCTCCGTCTTGTGGTGCGTGCGCATAGCGCGTTCCTGAGCACTAGAATTACGTTTTGGTGGTCGAGGTAGGTAGTGGGGGCACTGAGGACGTTGGCATCGACGATGGTGACAAGGAGAAGGACGACGGCACTACACAGCGAAGGGGGTGGCCAGCAACCATGGACCAGACCCAGCCTCCCTGCCACCGCCACCACCGCCACCACCACCACCGCTGCTCCCGCTCCCATCGTACCTCTGCGCTAGCTACCCAAGCCGTAAAGCCGTCGGAGGTTGCCGCCCTTACCCCAACCGTTCCGACCTCCATAGTCCTTTCCATCCACGCGCGCCGCCACAAATGGGTTCCCTGTCCCTGGGAACATGTTGTGCTCTTGTACTCTTTGCCGTTACTTTGCTGGAGCACCGCCACCGCCTGTGGCCTAACCTCCCTTGCTCTGCTGTGCATTGAGGAAGACGAGGCATTGTGCCTCAGGTTCACTTCTGTTTGCACACGGTCAAACCAAGCCGCAACACCCAACCTGACCGAGTCCATGAAGAAGGGTAAATAAGTCTTTCCGCACACAATTTGATAGTCAATTCATGGTTGACTAATGAAAGTGACAAATATGGGATGAAAGTTTCGCGATGGCATTTTAGGGACCCCGGCTAACTTTCGGTGGCAAATAAGAAATTAATCCATAATATTATGTAGCTGTAAAAACATTTCTCTAGCTTACATACAGGACCTAAAACGAGTGAAGAAGATCTGGATTTGGCTAATGCTGCAACGCATTCTCCAAAGTCCAAGGATGACTTGGGCTTTTTGTCATTCTCCAAAATTCAAAGGCTACAACGCTCGAGGCGAGCTGACGCGTGGGGGAAGATAAACAGTAAGGAAGCCTGACAGATGGGACCCACATGTTAGTGGACGTGAGCGAGTTGGGTTGTAGGGCAGCGCGTGCGGAGATGGACCTGGTGGCTTGGTGGTCGGCGCGCAGCTAGGCCAAGGGCGCGCGAAGGAGCCGAGGGAGAGGGAGAAAGATAGGTCATTGGGGTGGATGCGGCCCGAGAGGAGAGAGAGAGAGAGAGAAAGAGTTTAAACTTTCAGATTGGATTTTTGGAATTGAATTTGAATTCAAAATTCAAATTTTGAGGATATTTAGCACACCATTTAACTTGTAGATTTCTATAATTCCAATTTGGAGCAAGGAAAACTGATTTAACGTTTTGAATTGCAAGGATCAAGCTTTTGGATATTCTCGAAAGGCAACAAATTTTTTTGAAATCCAAGAAATTTATGCAAGTATTAAATTATTGAAAAATTAGGCTGTTACATCGTCAGTCTTAAGTGGATTAGACTGCTTTAGGACGACCGGCCGGCCTATACCCGGTTGTAATTTGAAAGATCATGGCTCTCACATGATGCTAGCTGAGTACTACCCTTTTGGAATGAGAAAGATAATGGGCAGAATATATATATGCATTGTTTGGATGCGATCCAAGTCAATACCACCGTGGGCATCATGTCTGCATAACTAAATCGTCTGTGAGATAAAAGTGTTCATGGACTTCCCTTCAAAAAAAAGAAGTGTGCATGGACTAATTCAGTCTGATGCGTTACTGTCTTTCTTTTGGCTGACTTGGTCTACATTTCTCTCTTCTTAGTAAAATTTATTTTTGGTTGAAGATTTGAACCTAAATTAGGAAATTTCCTAATGTAAATGTTTTCAGATGTCTAGGCAACGAGCACTAGTCGTGCTAATTTCGTACTCCCTCCAATCGTAAGAACATATTGTTTTGGACATTAAGACAGTTTTAAAAATGTAACTTTGACTACTAATTTCTATTTTAAAGTGATATAGTTATTACACATAATAAAATTATAAAATTATGAAAATATTTTTGAGACAAATCTATGTACATACAATTTTTATCTATCTAATCTAAATATATAAAAATATATCGATAGACAAAGTTTTGAAAGTTTGACTGTAAGTATCTTAAAAGACATGTATTTGTGATCGATGGGAGTATTTAGAGGTCTTAGATTGTATAATCAACACATGCTTATCAACTTATATATACACAAAGCAATAATTGCATCATATATATATATATATATATATATATATATATATATATATATATATATATATATATATATATATATATATATATATATATATATATACACTAACCGTTATGGGAGAAGAATGTTCAAACATTTGTAGATCGGAACGTTTGTTTATTATTGGATTATTTTATGTGTTGAGATATAACATACTGCCCAACCCAACAATCCAGAGAGTGATTCTTCGGAACACCTAGCTCCCAAATCAGAGTCAACATTAGCCCAGAATAATTTCCCAAAATATGAACTCCATCTCCACCACAGGAGTAGCCCACACCAGCAGCATTCTTCATCTCACATCATAGTATCACGCAACTAAGCTTGACAAGAAAATCGTCGGAAAATTTCCAAAATGAAAGTAGCCAAGAATCACCACCCTCAGTTACTGCCTCACCCCAGACACCCGCATGTACCAAGGCTTGAGCACTACACACTTGCTTACTCGTACCTCCCCTATAAATACCGAGCGCCCTTACAAAGCACACTGCACATTCCACAACTGGCATCGATCGATCACAATGGGAACCTCCTCCCACTCCCTTAAACCCTTCGCCTCCCACCCACAAAGCCCCATGGCCGGCCAAGACGACGGCGACGGCGCGGCGTCGAAGCCGCCGCAGCCGCTGCTGGCGCGGTACGCGATGCTGACGCGGTTCCACGCGGGGTACTTCCGCATCAGCCTGGCGCTGTGCGGGCAGGCGTTGCTGTGGCGCACATTGAGCGACTCGTCGACGGACCAGGGCGCGCTGCGGCCGGTGGTGCGGTCGCTGCCGTCGGCGGCGTTCGTGCTGCTCTGGTCGCTGGCGCTGCTCACGCTGGTCGCGCTGTGCGCGCTCTACGCCACGCGGTGCCTGCTCCGGTTCCCCGCCGTGCGCGCCGAGTTCCGGCACCACGTCGCCATGAACTACCTCTTCGCGCCCTGGATCTCGTGGCTGCTGCTGCTGCAGTCCACGCCGTTCCTGCGCCCGGACGCGCGGTCGTACCACCTGCTGTGGTGGGCCTTCTCGCTGCCCATCCTCGTTCTCGACGTCAAGATCTACGGCCAGTGGTTCACGCGAGGCAGGAAGTTCCTGTCCATGGTGGCCAACCCGGCCAGCCACATCACGGTGATCGGGAACCTGGTCACTGCCAGGGCGGCGGCCAAGATGGGGTGGCACGAGGGCGCCGTGGCCATATTCGCCGTCGGCGCCGCGCACTACCTCGTGCTGTTCGTCACGCTGTACCAGAGGTTCCTCGGGTCCGACTCGCTGCCAGCCATGCTCCGCCCGGTGTTCTTCCTCTTCTTCGCCACGCCAAGCATGGCGTCGCTCGCCTGGGACGCCATATCCCTATCCTTCGACACCTGCTGCAAGATACTCTTCTTCCTCTCGCTCTTCCTCTTCGCCTCCCTGGTAATCACGACAAACCAAACGTTACGTTATCGCCTTTCGACTTGGGCACGGTACGAAAACATGATCATGGTGTTCAATCCCGGCTGTCTATTATGGATACTGTTAAAGTATAAGTTAATTGTCCGTCTTATCAGGTTAAGCTTTTGGGTAAACTGGTTGGTGCATGCAACTCAATATGGTATCAGAGTCAAGAGGTCTTGAGTGTATGATCCAGCTGGCGCAATTAAGAAAATAATTGCAGCCTATTTCTATTCCACGTCTTAAGCCTAAGAAAGCCTACACGTGAGGGCGTGAGGGGAAATGTTGAAGTATAAGTGAATTGTCCGTCTTTCCTTATCAGCTTAAAAAGTTTTGGGTGAATTGGTTGGTACATACAACTCAATAGATCCAACGCGTAGAAAATTCTGAATTTTACATCATTTATGGAGATAGGGAGTTCGATCCTGAGCATTGGATAAGAAACGGATGGGGAAATTTCTAGCCACCATATATAGCAACCAAAGTTCTTTAGGAAATTCCGCAAAGCCATTGTTGTGTGAGTCGTCAGGTTTAGTTAGGCCACGTAACACTAAAAAATATCTTCTTTTAGGTTCATCCTCGCTGTGAGAATGCATTCGTCAACAGTCAGATAATACAAATCACACCGATCAAATAGCTGAGGGATAACTATATGAGTATATCCTTTGGATGCACCCAATGGTAATTGAAATCAGCTGGAAACAGATGACCTAGTGAGCCTATACAAATGAGGTAGAGTTACAGAGACGTGGGAGAAAGAAAGAAAGAAAGAAGTTGGAGTGCACATTTTTCCTTGAAATCGATCGAGCTCAGTTGCTTACATGTTCCATCCACCTCGAGGCTTTTCTCAGCCTTTCTCCACCATCGCTTTTGCTTTTCATTCTCGTTGTGGTGGGGGTTAAAGATATGACCCGGAAAGAACTGCAACTAGGATCGTGTAGGGTGTCACGCAGACGGAAGACTAATCTCTCTCTCTTTTTTGTACCTCTAATGGAGTACAATATTTCCCTCAACAAAAATAATTAAACCTGGTAGAGTTGGATCCACTCAGGTTCAAAAAAAAAAAACCGTGCAGATCGATGGCAAGACCATAATGCATACGAACTCATTACCAACTAATCATGCGTAACTAGCAATGCATAAACAGATTTTAATTGACAGCACTGGCAATGACGCTGTAATGCTGTGCCTGCGTTGTTTCCCATGTAGGTGTCCCGGCCGACCCTGTTCAAGCGGGCGATGCGGCGGTTCAACGTGGCGTGGTGGGCGTACTCGTTCCCGCTGACGGTGCTGGCGCTGGCGGCGGCGGAGTACGCGCAGGAGGTGAAGCAGGCGGCGGCGAACGTGCTCATGCTCGTGCTCGTCGTGCTCTCCGTCGTCGTCACCCTCGCGCTCATGGTCTTCACCGCCGTCCGCACCAACGACCTGCTCCCGCACGACGACCCCTTCGCCTGCACGCTGCTCGTACGCTAGTCAGGTGACCAAGTGCAGCACACGGGAAATCCGCAGATTCTGGTAGATGTACTAGGTCATTTGATCGGTCATGTACACTGTACATGTTCGTCTATATATGTAGATACAGGTCATAGAGCGTTTTAGGGTGCGTTTGGTTAGTGGGATGAGATTGAGTGGGATGGGATGGTATGGGTAGGATGAGATCGTCCTATATGGGATGGTACAATCAGTCTGTTTGGTTGGATGTATGAGATGATACAGGGTTTTGTTTGGTTGGTTGTATCGGATGATTCTGGATGGTTCAAGATATTATTTGGTTTGGTGGATGAAATTGGATATGATAACTCTCTCAGTAGAGGTGGTGAGTTCACCTCCTGTTTAATTGTGAGAATGGAGTTTAGATATTGATTTGAATTTAAATTGAAGTTTGAAAATTGTTTTGCAAACAATTAACTTTTATATTTTTTGCCAAGCCGAATTTGACAACATTTAACGATATTTAACAACATTTGACAACATTTAACGATATTTAACAATATTTAAAAATGTTTGACAACATTTAACGATATTTAACAATATTTGACAACATTTAACGATATTTAACAACATTTAACGACATTTGACAACATTTAACGATATCTAACGATAATTAAGGACATTTAACGACATTTAACGATATTTAACAACATTTAACGATATTTAAGGACATTTGAGGACATTTGACGATATTTAACGATATTTGACGATATTTGGCGACATTTGACGATATTTAACGATATTTAACGACATTTAACGATATTTAACGACATTTGACAACATTTAACGATATGTAACGATAATTAACGACATTTAACGATATTTAACGATATTTAACGATATTTAACAATATTTAACGATATTTAACTACATTTAATGATAAATAACAATATTTAATGACACTTTACGACATTGAGGCATTGACAACAAGAGGAACATGCATTACTGGATATAATTACAATAAGAGTAACCAAACAAATTTTTATAGATGTTGCGACATCCAGAGTTACTTCTGAGCAAGTTTCACTGATCCTCTAGATATCAAGTACACCTTACCAATCTCAATTAAGTCATAAAACTGATCAAGCACCAAATTGAATCCATGAATCCTACAACTGACAGTGCTACAAATGTTCAGTAATGTGAAGTTTGAAAATTGTTATAGAAACAAAGTACACTTCCATAGTGACAAACATGATCTTTGAAGTTTGAAAGAGTTTTGATCGCTTTTATAAAGTTTTAAAAGTCAATAATAAAATTTTGTTGAAGTCTTTGAAGTTTTCTTGGATTTAAGTTGAAAAATACAAATTAATCTAATTTGTAGAATTTTCTGGAATTTTGTTGTTAAAAAAATAGCTTTTCCCTAATTATTTTAAAGGAAGAAGTCCATTATACCCCCTCAAGTATCGACATGCGGACACCTAACCCCCTGAACTAAAAAACCAGCCCTTTGACAACCCGAAGTTACAAAACCGGACAACCTACCCCTCTCGGCTGTTTTGTGCGGTGGTTTTGCTGATGTGGCGTCCGATCAGACCGGTTTCGCCAGGTCGGCTAGGTGAGCTGGCTTCTTTGGTACTTGGGCCCATCTGTAAGTGAGCCCACAGCAAATAGCCTTTTCTCTCTCCACAACAGCTCCCAGGCTCATTCTTGTTTGCTTCTTCTTCCTTTCTCTCTTTTCCTCCATTGCTTCTCTCTCTCTCCATTTCGAAGCTCCCTCACGGCGCCTCCTCCCTCCGGCCACCGCCACTGTTGCCTTGCTTGCTTGCTTGCCGGCTCGATCCCGGCCAGCGTGCGCCTGCGTGCACGCGCCGGTTCGCGCGCTGCGTCCACCCATAGCTTGGATGTGGTCAACCATGGAGGAAGAACAGGGATGCACCGGTGAGCATCGCGTCGAAGGCCAACTTGCGCGTATCTGAGTCTCCCTGCGGTTGGAGGCGAGCGTCGAGCTCGAAAGAGCTTCATGTAGTTGGAGGGAGTAGCACTTGCTCGGTCCATTGCCGCGAGCCATGAGTGAGCAAGCGCTCGGCGCTATACCCTTTCGATGAGCTCGCTCTGATGGACTTAGTGCTCCCCGGCGCGGCCTTGTGAAGGAAAAAAAGCCACAGGCGCTCGAGCCAGCGCACCGATCCTACCAAAGGAACATGGCCTCGTCGCTCCGGGTGGAAGGTTGTTGGGAACGAGGCAATGGCGTCGTTCGGTGCCGCGGCTGGCCTCCACGACAGCGCGGTCATGTTCGAGACGGCGGTAAGCGGAAGAGCTTATTCCCCACTCGCCGTCGCCTTGACTGCCTCCGGAAGTCCCACATGATGCGGCGGCGACAAAAAGTGGTCCGCCTCCATGTTGCACCACTCGGTAGCGGTGACCAGGTCCACCATCTCGAGCGCCATGGCATCCCGCGTGGAGACGTTGTACCCCCAGAGGTACCGCCCCACGTCGAGGGCGGCGTAGAACGGCACGAAGATAGCGGTTGCGATGGAGGAGTCGTCGGTGAGGCACTCGTACAATGGCTTGCCTCTGTTGATAGCCTTCGTGGTGGAAGAACCGGATGACGTCTTGCCGCCGGTGTCGGCTGACACCGACGCCGAAGGATTTTGATTGGACAATGCCTTGTTGCCGCTGCCGAGCAAATGTGGCTTCTTGTCGCCGGAGTCGGGCGGCGAGGTGGAAGGGTCGGGGAACGACGATTTGCATTGGGAGAAAGTGAAGAAAGAGATTGAGAGAGCATTGGGGAAGAAGAACGAGAGAACCATTCGGCTGGAGGAAATGAGAGGAGAGAGAAAGCAAGGAATGGACTTAGGGGGTGAGAAATGCCACATCAGCTCCCCTCCAGGCGAAACCGGTCTGATCGGACGCCATATCAGCAAAACCACCGCATGAAACAGCCGGAGGGGGTAGGTTGTCCGGTTTTGTAACTTCGGGGTGTCAAAGGGCCGGTTTTTTAATTCAGGGGGTTAGGTGTCCGCATGTCAATACTTGAGGGGGTAGAATGGACTTCTTCCTATTTTAAAGGAAAAATAAATTTATGTGCAAAAACTATTACCACAAATAAGTTGAAAATATTTTATTTAAGTCCAAAATAAGTCTAGGAATTTCTGTGAATTTTTCTAGAATTTTTGGATTTTATTTACTATTTTGTAAAGCTATTTTGAAATACTGAAAATATTTAAATAGGTAAAACCATTAGAAAATGGAGCACAGTTCTTGGGCCAAAATTGGCTCGGCCCAATTCATCTGCCGCACACGCGGCTCCGCTCGCTAGCGCGTTCCCGCCCCGCTTGCCCGATTTCGTTTGGACGGTCAGATCTTGAGTGGTCGTTCGGACGGTCCGAACGGCCACTCAAGATCTGGCCGTTTATTTACGATCGAACGGTCCACACTGATGGAAACTTTGGAACGGTCCGAACGGCCACTCAAGATCTGCCGTTCATTTCATCCAACGGTACGACATTTGCGTCTTGTGATGAAGAGGTTGAGCAGATTCGGGATTGGAATGGGCGAGCCAAATTTCGAAACTAAAGTAGAGGGGATTTCAAACTGATTTAGTAATTTAAAATAATCTGGTAATTCAAATAAGCATTATAAAATAGCAAATAAAATCCTACAATTATGAGAAAATTCACAGAAATTCTCAAAGACATCTCGGACTTAGATAAAATATTTCCAACTTATAATTGGTAATAGATTTTCCAAAGAAATTTATTTTGGGTCTATAATAAATAGGGAAAGCTTTTAAAATTCCAGAAAATTCCATAAATTAGTTAAATTTTTATTTTTCAACTTCAACTAAACTTGAAAGACTTCAATAAATTGAAATAATTCTGATAATTCACAATGGTGGAGATCATAGTTCACAGCAATTGCACATCACTCTTTCTCTGCATTGGATGTGGCATTAGCTCCCTCTTCTTAATACAATAAGAACTCACTTTTCTTGACCCTGAAGAGTACAACACCAAGGCTCCCAATGAAGAACTACTCCAACGGCATACAACCCAGTGACAGTGGTATTGGTGACAAATAATAAGCACACTGAAAAAAAAATCTCAGATTGTGATCACTGTATTCAAATCACCTTAAAAGATGTGGCCAACACAGGGACAAGATGATTCTGATTGTTATCTCCATCTAGCATTGTCATTACATGTAATTAGTTCAGAAACTTGACACTTCTATCTATGTTTTAAGTTCAGAAACTAGTTAACAATAGTAAATCAATTTTTCAGTGCGGTATGGGATGAAATACAAAATGTACATCCATCCAAAGTGTTGGTTAACTATACTTCTTACTGACAAAATAACTTCCTTCAGACAACATTCATATTTCACAGCAATTGCACATCCAAAGCTTATATTTCATTTATATCATACTCCCCAGATGAATAGCCATTAATAACTTATGGTGTAGTTAGTCAGATGTAATATACCCAGGGAAACAATTACAGGTAAGATTTCATAAAACAATAGTGCATGCACTTTCTTTGTCAACAAGGGGTTGTGGTTCACCTCTCAATTACACAAAAGCCTGGGCCTTGCAGTCCTGGAAGTGCAGAAATATTATGTCAAAGATCAAGATAACAAGTATAACACAAACAGCTCTGGCATATGTCTGATGACAACACATACCAAAATACAATCCTGGAATTGCAGAAAACTGACAATTGACAGCATTTAACATTTGTTACTGAAAAATAACTTACCACAGGCTACAGAATGTTGTCAGCAAATGAAATAGCTATATGACAACAGTTACAGCAAAAGGAACTAGTGCTTTACCATACATTGCAAATAAAATACATTGCTAGGTTTACTTGTCCAAACACAGGAATAAGTCATTACAACCACATAAATATGATTATACCATTAGATAGGTACTACAAAATAAGTCCTACTCCAACATAACAATGCTAACTCACAGATCATTGTTACTGATGTACCTAGCAACCCAAACTAGCTTGTTTGAGAAGCTCAACTTGTTGAATGCCCGGGCAAGAGAAACATTCTCACACAAATGAGCATAGTAGTGGGCGAGATGTGCTTCCTCAAATCCCGGGAGATCCATCATATTGTCCCAAAGGTCTTCAGGAACATCAGTTTCTGCAGTACCGGCCTTCTCAATAGCTTTAGCAAATCTTTCTATGCCGGTGGTCATGACAGCACACATATCATCATCAGTAGATATCTTGGCCCTCTTCGGTGGTTTACTTGCCGATGTGTCACCTCCACATGTGGTGGACATTGTCACCTCTTCGGCACTACCATGTCCAGCAGCTCTTTTACCTTTGTCCTCTATTGGAGCCTTCGGTGTGTCATCATCTAACATTTCGTTAACATCTATACCAATAGGGTCATTTGCTCCCTTTGCATACTTTCCGATAGCCATGCTATTTCCAAATATAGTTGCCATCTCATGATAGTGCTCAAGGGGGGTGTTCAAGTAGTCAGCATCACCGCGGTGATCCTACACATGAAACTAGGTATGATATGAAAATGAGGTGCACACATATGAAACAACGAATGATAGGAATTACCTTGACATGACCAGTGTAATGAACATGGTCAAGCCTGATAGTGCAGGTGCTTTCATCCCAAAGAGCACCACTTAGGTTTTGGAGCTTACCTATCTTTCTCCAAATTTTTCTCCACTTCCTCAAGTGGTTTTGAACTGATCTCGATGATGACCACCCTTAGATGCTCATTCAGGTCAGTAGCACAATTGTTGAGGTGCACTTTCTTGAAACCGAGCACGCTTTGTTGCCACTAGCCACAAGATTAGCCAAGTGGGTCAACACAAATGCAGACATTGCATTTGTCCAAACAACCCCACCACCAATGTTACCCCCCATGCTATCCCCATGTTCCGAGTCCATGTCCAAAGCTCTGGAACACAAGCAATTGTTAACAGTTTTCATTATATACAATGAGAGTGACTATGGCATGGTTCCTCACCAGGGACTTCAATTCAGACACTCAACTAGATTAGTCCATATAGCAAAGTAGCAAAGAACAAATCTCTAGCAATGTGCAGCAAGTAAAATCAAGCAATCACAAATAATAGGTTTACATGAGAGGTTCGCATACAATTCATCACAAATAATAGGTTTACATAAGAGGTTCACATAACATATTCAATGGTTTTTGTAGTTATGAAGACCCTCCCACATTTCATTGGCCATAGTCTGCCTCTGGTCAACCGTGGATCTATGATCAATTGCTTGCTCCCTTGCTGTCCTACGAGGGTTTGGTGTCCAAGAAGCCTCGGGTACAATGAAATGGTCACTTCCTTGAGACAGAACCCAATTGTGCAAGATGCAGGAGGCTATGACGACATCAACTTGAGTTGAGAAGGGGAAGAATGGAGTGGCATCATCAAGGACTTTGAACCTCCTCTTGAGTGATCCAAAGGCGCGCTCTACGCTCACTCGTAGAAAAGAGTGCCTCAGATTGAACAATTCCTTTTCATTTAGGGGAGGATTGTTCCCCCACTCATTCAAGTGGTACCTCACACCAC
The DNA here is from genome assembly GCA_036346405.1 of Phyllostachys edulis. Classification (NCBI taxonomy): domain Eukaryota; kingdom Viridiplantae; phylum Streptophyta; class Magnoliopsida; order Poales; family Poaceae; genus Phyllostachys; species Phyllostachys edulis. The sequence goes on from CM070546.1 coordinate 105,069,113, forward strand.
GGAAAGGTGGGATGAACCCAGGTTTGGCTCCGTAACCAGCATCCACTAGGTAGAATTTCCCTAAGACATGAGGAACACATTTATGAAGATGCTATACTGCTATGTATGGACATATACTACAACGAAGATGCTATTTATTACCTTGAGGGACACATAGTCCATTCTCACGCTCTATTGCGTCGGCTAACACCGTAGCATCATGAGCGGTCCCCTCCCAACCAGCCAAAACGTATGTGAAACGAAGATCAAAGTCTACAGCTGTCATGACATTTTGAGTAGGAAATGACTTCCTACCACGAAATGCTGCCTCCATAGACGTACTAACGGAAGCCCTTATATGTGTACCATCAATGGCTCTAATGCAATCCTATTTGGTCAACAAACAGAAAAAAAAATTAGTAACCCACCGATGTCCCCCAAAATTCTCTAGTATACTTGTTAGCTATCATACCTTAAAGAATGGATCCCATCTTCGGTTTCCTGCAATTTTGCTTGGGGTCTCCAAAGAAGGTGGCCTAATAAGCTCATTTCGTAGCTCACCTAAGGCATGTAAGATAAGTCCAAAATATCGGCTAACTGTTTCACCTGACCAAGTGAAATTGGTTCCAACTAGCCTATTTCTGAGGTTATGGCCTATTGTGTTCAGGAACATGGCCACTTGCTCCTCAACACATACATGTATAGTGTCACGGAGCAAAGAACGCTCTCTCAGAACTTCACACAACCGAAAGAAAGCAGCTCTCTTAAGCCTAATTGTGTTGGTACAGGTTGTCTCATTCTTCCAAATTTTCTTATTCAGATAATCATTTCTAATCCTATCCCTTTCCTCGATTGGGCCATATGTAATACGGTCTCTCCTATTCCGTAGTCTAGACCGTACAAACAAAACTATCATGCAAGCAACCACGTATATAGCAGAACCAATATGCAACATCTTTCTCCTTTTGAGCTTCCTGTTGTCCATCTACAATTCATGAGTGCCATACATAATTAGCACTAATGACTACAATTTTTTTATGACATTACAGTACACAAGGTATTGACTAGTATTGGTTATCACTACGATAATAACAGTTCATCATATTGCAAAATAGAAGCATCACTACTACAAAACAGGCTATAGTAGACGCCCTATCACAGACGGTTCCTTTGGAACCGCTCGTTGGGTCGGTCGGACTGCGGGTGGCGCGGGCGATCGTCATGACGGTATTTTTAGAACCGCTGCGTGATAGTCATCTATCACGACGGTTCATTAATAGAACTGCTCAGGAATTATCCTGACGATTCTATTCACAAACCGTGCGTGATAATCCGACCAATCACGAGATGGTTCTCAATAAGAACCGCTCAGTGATAATTAGTTATCACGCAGCGGTTCTAATTAAGAATCGTTTGTGATATCCTCGCTATCCTCCGCCCTTGCCGCTCTGGAGGTTTCAGTGTCACTGAGCGGTTCTTTAATAGAACCGTCAGGAATGATCCTGAGCGGTTCTATTAAAAACAAATCATGATAGGTGCTATCACGAACGGTTCTTAACAAGAACCGTCTGTGATTGTTGGGCGGGAAACAAAAATTTAAACATAATGGGCGGGTTGCCGAAACTCGCTTTATATAACCTCCATCTCCTCCTCTGCGGTCTCTCCTCCTCACAGCTCATACCTCCATCTCCTCCTCTGCCGTTTCTCCTCCTCGCACCTTGCGCCCCGGCCTCCGCCGAGCTTGTCGCCGGCGGCCTCCTCCAACTCGTCCCGGCCTCATCCGAACCATCACCCCCGGCCTCCTCCACCTCGCCCCAACCTCGTCGTCACCGCCTCCCACGACCTCGCCGCCTTGCCTCCACTGCGTGCCCGGCCTCCCACGACCTCACTCTCTACTCCCCCTTTGCTTTGTGATGTGGATTCTTGAGTTGATGCTACTGTGATGTGGGTTATGCTACTGTGATGTGGGTGATGCTACTATGATGTGTGTAGTTCATGTTGAGTTATTTGGTTTGGGCAAAAATATAGATGGTAGATCGCGCACCGTTCGGTAAAATCATCATAACTTTTGCATACAAACTCCGATTGCGACGTTCTTTGGCTCGTTGGAAAGCTAACGAAAAGCTGAATCCAAAAATCCACAAGCCAAGGTCAGATTCTCTTCGCGAGGTCTCGAAAAAGTGAAAACCCCAAAAAAGGTCGTTTAGGGCCTCTAAACGGCCTCCGAAGTTTTAGCCGTTTTCGATTTTTTTGCCACGAAAAAGGCTATCACGAGCGGTTCTAAACAAGAACCGTATGTAAAACTCATCACGAGCGGTTACGAACAAGAACCATCTCGTGAAAATGTCATCACGAGCGGTTTGTAAATTAAACCGCTCGGTGATATTCTCGAATCACGAGCGATTTTTAATGAAAACCGCTGCGTGATAATAGCCTTCACTGACGGTTTCAACAAAAACCGTGCGTGATAGCGCGTATCACGAGCGGTTTTGAACCGTTTGTGATAACACTCATATCGCAGACCAACAAATATAGGCGGTTGAAAACCGCCTCGTGATGACGATTCCAACCGCTGCGTGATGAGGCTTCCTGTAGTAGTGCATGAATAAACCAATTATTCAATGGCATTTGTTATCAATACATTTCTCAAGTAATGAACAACAGACCATACAAATCACCTCTGAGGGTACATTGTCAGCATGGTATGCTCGGGTTAGTAGTACTGACCAGATTATCACCTTCATGAAATATTTGGTACTGATACCAAAACATGAAATCGATGCTCCAATTTTTTTTGGGCCATATTTCACAGGAAGCACAAAGATTTGAGTATAGTTCCCATTGTCAATGTTGACATACCATTGGATACAAGTGGGATCTACCAATTTTGCCCAAACAAAACCATGTGAGCAAGGGAGATTCGGGATTTGGGATCCATACCTTCGATTACCGATATGAGAGCAAGACCGGGGGAGGAAGAAGGAGCCGTCGGGTCAGATCCGAGAGAGGAGGCGGAAGGAGCAGTCGGGCCAGATTCGGGAGGGGAGGAAGAATGGCCGTGCTTCTGCGTCAAATCCACACCATGGGAGGCGAGGCGACCGGCGGGGTTCTCCGGGGACGATGCGGGCGGCGGGCGGCGGCCGAGCCAGATCTGGGAGAGGAGCGGGGGGAGAAGAGAGGAACAGTATGGGCCGAGAAGAGAGGAACGCAGCGGGGTGGGGGCGGGGGGAGAGGAGGGTAGCGGGGGGAGAGGAGCGCAACGGGGTCGGGGCGACAAGAGTGAGCGCAGCGGGGGAGCAACGGGGGAGAGAGTGAGCACAACGGGGAGACGAGAGAGTGAACCGTGTGGTTCGGAGTTTTTCAGTGAATGGGACGATACAGGATCTTCGGAGAATATTCTCATCGATGGAACCGATCGGTACGGGATGATTTGATACGATTCACTGAACCAAACACCTGTCTCAGCTATTTTTGGAACCGGATGGTACATGAACCATCTCATTCCTTCGACCAAACGCACCCTTAAAGGCCAAGTGCACGAAGCACGATTGAGATGCATGGGTGCTAGATGCGCTGCATATATGTGTCATGTGTGTGCATGTATGTAATGTCATTGGGGATCGATGGAGACGTGTGATGTAACGATTCTTCTTGCTGTCACATGAGGGAATTGGAATGATGCCGGCCGATTGGGGGCCCCAGGTTTGGAGCTTACGAAACGTGCTCATCTAGCGCGGGAAAAGGTTGACTTCCGCATGTGACTATATATGTGTGAGAGAGAGATGTACCGTCCTTGTGAAAAATACTACCACTCTTCCATGTCTGTATACCGCGGTTAACATGTGAAGCTACGAGCCTCGTGTTGCCACTTGCCACTACGAACAGGGTGGTAATGGTATCGAATTCGGTTAGATATGTCCCATGGAGCGTAACATCGATCGTATGGTGTCCTCAGATGTAAGCCTACATAGAACATAGTAGTGGCCAGCAGGATATAGCACTAGCGGTACGTACGTGTTCTGTGCATTTGTGCGTGGTTGATAATGATTACATTTGACAGCAGCTGCGGTCGTACTAATAAAAGTCTAATAAGAGTACCGGCTCGTACTCCCAGCAAATTAAGCTGCTTCTTCTCTGGGTTTCATTTCTGATGACAAGCTATAATAATCTAATAAAAGTCCGAATATGTTGGGTGTTTTACGGTTGCTAAGAAGAAAAAAGAGAAAAATATGCTAGAATTCTCACAATAAAGCAAAATATATGACCAGATAAATATGCTAGAATTCTCACAATAAAGCAAAATATCTGACCCTTAATCTGGTGGACCCTAACTACATTGAACTATAGCAGCCGTTGTATGTTATTCTTTGAAGCTAGTAGAGATGTATTACCTTGCAATTTTTTAAACTAAAAGAGAGAGATAATATTTACTCAATTTGATATATACGACCCACTAGAAAAGATGCTACCGACAAAAGGAAACGCCCATGCACATGAGCCTTGACGGACATGGATTTGGCTGGTTGTGTTGAACTATAGCGGCGCGCGCGTAACAACGAGATCGAGGAGGCTCATCTCCATCAGTCATACCAAGTATGCACACAAGGTCGTGGCCGATACAACTATGCATAAACACATCCCAATATCAGATAATAGATATCAAGGGGACCTCTAATTTGCGGCCAACCTCAAGAATACAAACCCACGGACACACTGCGTGTTGACACGTGGATGCCTAACTATGAACAGTGATTTTTTTTTCTCTGTCTCGCTAATCAATTAAACAAAAATAAAATTAAGATGCTCTTGTAAAGAATCTAGATCCGCTATTATGTGTTAATGGAATATTTTGGTAGTTAATGATAATCGTTATGTGGAATAATATTTTTTATGAGTTGGTGAAACAGGTTGAGTCACATAATGAAAACTTGTGATGTCATCATGTGTTGATGAACATCAAGTGAAAAAGATCATCATGTGTTGATGATTATCAAGTCAAGAACCCGAACTTAGAGTGAAGATATCCGTCATCAAGTGATCACTCCAAGATGGATGGTCAAGACAAAGGTATTACTAGCATAGGCTAAGGATTTATTTCTTAGTCATTTTACCGATCTCGATATTTGGCGTGTAGACCGGATTGCTAATATAGGTTACCGTACTATTAAGAGGGGTCATAACTAGTAGCTTGAGTACGTCATGTGTTGATAGCTCTTGGTGCTTGCTCCAGCTCTCTTTAGCATGTTACCGGTATTTGCGAATGTGTTTTGCAAATAATCAAAGCTCATGCATAATCCTTGTACCATGTGACTTTAGTTTGCGAATGTGTTTTGCAAATGGTTTATGCCCATGTTCCAAATTCCCTGAGACGTGATTCTAAAAGTCAGTAAATGTGTTTTACAAGTTGTTGAGAATCTCGCTTTCTTCCCTTGTTTGCATCAAGCATCAATTGGCAAATATGTCTTGCAAATTGAGTTGAAGCGAAGTGCAATATGTCTTTCAACCTTCTAATTGTGTGGTGGTCGGACGCGTGAACGGCTATTCAAGTTGCGTGCGGAAAAGAAGACTAGGACGAGCGGGTTGCACCAGAGGAGGAATAGGGTTGGGTTTCGGCTCAATCCTTAATATGACATTTTAATTAAGTTTTCCATTCTATAAATAGCAGAAAATCCAAATGACAATTAGAAAAATAGCAAATGAGCTTGGAAAAATTCTAGAAAATATATCGTAGCACATAGAATCCAAATAAAATAGTTTTGACAACTGTTGATGTTGGCTTTAATCATATTAAATTTTTTTGATACTAAAAGTCCAAGTTAAGCTTTTGAATTAAATTCAAATAAAACTCAAGGGTGAATTTTCAACTACTAACTAATCAAAAGATTTTTAAGACTCACTACTACAAAACAGGCTATAGTAGACGCCCCATCACAGACGGTTACCGTCTGTGTTGGGTCTGTCTGGACCTCCGGGTGGCGCGGGAAGCCTATCACAGACGGTATTTTTTAGATCCGTCTGTGATAGTCATATATCACAGACGGTTTGTAAATAGAACCGTCTGTGATAATTCACAGACGGCTCTATTTACAAACCGTCTGTGATAATCCCGGAAATCACAGACGGTTTTATTTTACAACCGTCTGTGTAATATCACAGACGGTACTATTAACAAACCGTCTGTGATTAGCGGGATTATCACAGACGGCTCTAGTTAAGAACCGTCTGTGATAGTACCTGACGGTCTTTGAATAAGAACCGCTCTCGTGATATTGAGTTATCCTGAGCGGTTACGATTAAGAACCGCTCGTGATATCCTCACTCCTTATAAATTGAGCCCGACACATCCTCTCGCCAGATCGCCATTTGTGTCATCAAGGCAGACCCTTTATGGCCGCATTGCCTCGCCACTTTGCCTACGTACCGCTTTGGAGAGCAAATTAAAACCCCCTGCAGTTGGCTCCACTTAGATCTGCTGCTCCTCCCCAGGTGCCACACTTCCCTGCCCTAGCTCTCCTCCAACCTGCGGATCCTCCCCTAATTAAACAGATGGAGTAATAGTTATTATCCTTTATCCACTCTATTGATTAATGATTTTCCCTTATTTTGCTACTCTGTACATGGACCTTAATGTTTATTTGTTTTCTTTGTTGTATTCCTTAATCGAAAGCATAGGGTTTAAGTTTCAATTAATACTTCTCACAAAAGCAATAAATTCTTAGAAAAAGGCAAATTTAAACATTTAGCTCTCAATTTGATGGACCCTAATTAAACCTAAACTATAGCAGCCATTGGATGTTATTGAACCAAAACTATGACGATATAAATTCCAGAAAATAAAAAGCAAAACATGTAGCCTTTAATCTGGTGTAATTCCTTTGTGCAACGATGAGACAAAACGAGTAAGTACGTACAAAGTGGTGAAAGTCTTAATCAGAACTAATTTCATGAGTTGTTTTCTAGAACAGATTAAAAAGAAGAATTTATGACACACCAAGATAAGTCACATGTGCAATGATCTATTTTATATTTCCTCCATTTATCCATGAAGAAACGTCATCACAGTGGCTTATTGTTTCAATTATATCAAAACGGATACCCGCGCAATCGCACGGACCAACTTGCTAGTTATTAATTAGGATCTTCCTCTTGTCTTTTGTCTCGTATCTAATCAACAATCATGCAGATAATCAATAATTATCCGTCGCCAGCTTAGAGAGGAGAAGGTTGGACCCCTGCCCCTAGCGCCTCCAACACCCGCCGCCTCCTCCCCTATTGCGCCACCTTAGAGAGGAGAAGGAAAGGAGAGAGGAATCATATTTTCTTCGTGAGCTCCAAGGGTAACGATCTATAACCCTTCATGTTTGCTATAAATTAATCACTAATCAATTTGACACTAATTTGTTACATGCGTAGTGTAGATGGATCGAAACTAGATGTACGGTGTGAACCGTGTGAGTCAAGAGTACATTAATGGCGTGGTTGCTTTTAGAAGATCCGCTGAGCAGGATATGTTGAAGACGGGAATAAATTTTATGTACTGTCCATGCATTGATTACGGTAATCTGAAGATGTTTAACAACGCGGCGCAGATTGAAGTGCACTTGATTCAAGGGTTTCAAAAAGGGTATACATGTTGGACCGATCACGGTGAAGAGCGATTATACCGTGGTTAAGAATGACGACATCGCCGAGGAAGTCAACGATTTCCGGATGTGGACTGTGCTTTTGATGAGGATAGGTGGCACGATGACAACTGGATCGATGCTACGCGATGCGTAAGAGAACTACTGAGAGAGAGTTTTGTAAATTCGAGGGTTTAAGGGAGGACTCGGTGAGACCTTTGTTCCCTAGTTGCAAGCCGAATATACAAGGTTGTCAACCGTGCTTGAACCGCTGAAATTGAAGGCAAGCAATGGTTGGTCCGATAAGAGTTTCACGGCGTTGTTAGGTCTCCTAGCGGACATCCTTCCGGAGGGAAACGTGTTGCCCAAAGACCACCTATCAAGCAAAGAAGGTTATTTGTCCATTGGGAATGGAAGTAGAAAGAATACATGCATGTCCGAACGATTGTATCCTCTATCAGAAAGAGTACGCAGACATGCATGTATGTCCCTGTGCAAAGCATCCCGATACAAGCGCCGAATATCGCTAAGGTGAAGCAAGGACCTCTGCTAAGATGTTGTGGTATCCGCTGTGATCCCACGCTTGAAGCGTTTATTTGCGAACCCAAAGGAGGCAAGATTGCGGCGTTGGCACTCAGAGGAGCATAGAGAGATGGAAAGCTAAGACACCTGCCGATTACGCCGGTGGAGAAACTTCGATCGAGCTTCAAGAGTTCAAAAGCGGAACCAAGGAACATAAGGTTAGGGTTGAGTACAGATGGAATGAATCCTTTCGTAACATGAGTAGCCGACATAGCACTGCCCGTGAATCTATGTATGTACAACCTTCCTCCTTGGTCGTGTATGAAGCGGAAGTACATTTTGATGTCACTACTTATCCAAGGGCGAAGCAACACTCGGGAATGATATTGATGTGTACCTAGCACCATTCTTTGGAAGATCTTGTGACCTTTGTGGAACGAAGGGGTACATGTATGGAATGCGATAAACGAGAGAACTTCACTTTATGTGCCATGTTGTTCTCGCACCATCAATGATTTTCCTACCCTTGGTAACTCCGTCAAGCCAAAGACAAAAGGAGCCAAAGCCCGTTCAAGACTGCTTAGATGCTACGGAGAGTGTATGGCTGAACAACTCGCGCAAAACTATGTATATGCGTCACCGTAGGTTCCTTCCCAGGAGTCATCCATACCGCAAGATGAAAAAACAATTCGACGGAAATAAGGAGAACGATTCAGCTCCAAGAGCTTTTAGAGGGAAAGAGGTCTATAATATAGTTAAGGATATCGATGTTGTGCTTGGGAAGGGACGTAAATTAAGAACCTGTGAGAAAAATATCTGGAAGAAGCGGTTAATTTTTTGGGACTTGTCTTATTGGGAGCACTTAGAAGTTCGCCACTGCATCGACGTCATGCACGTAGAGAAGAATGTATGTGATAGCTTGATTGGTCTCTTGCTGAACATTAGTGGCAAAAGAAAGGATGGTGTTAACGCACGGCGTGACTTGGTTGATATGAACATAAGGACCGAGTTAGCACCGAAGAGACCAATACAGATTTAACGTACCTTCCCCGACTTGCTACACTGGCCCAAGGCCGAGAGAAATGAAGCGTGCTAGAGCTTGCATGGAGTGAAAGTCCCATCTGGTTACTCCGCTAACATTAAGAACCTTGTTTCTATGCAAGATTTGAAATTAATTGGTATGAAGTCTCATGATTGTCATGTGCTGATGACACAAATGCTTCCTGTTGCAATTAGAAGTATCTTACCAAACAAGGTCCGAGTGGCAATCTTGAGGCTGTGTTATTTTTTCAACTCAATTGCTCAGAAGATCATTGATCCCCAAGGACTAGATGCTCTGTAGGCCGAGGTGGTGACGACTTTATGTCATCTTGAGATGTATTTCCCTCCGTCATTTTTCGATATCATGGTCCATCTCATTGTTCACCTTGTGAAAGAGATAAAGATATGCGCCCTGTGTTCTTCGCCATATGTACCCGCTCGAGAGGTACATGGGAATTCTCAAGTCCTACGACGGAATCGATCTCGAGGAGGGCAAGATCATCGAAGGTTATGCAACCGAAGAGGTCATTGAGTTCTGCGTCGACTACATGGCTCGTGGAACCGATAGGTGTGCCTCTATCTCGCCATGAGGGGAGATGGATGGTATCGGGACCATCGGAAGGAAATCAATCACTCCCGATCCGATATGTACGCTCAAGCCCATTTCACGGTCTTGCAACACATGACCAAAGTGTCCCCGTACATCGACGAAAGCACAAAGACATGGTGCGCCAATGTAATCCGCACGGTCGGAGGTTTGGATCACGAGAGAGCACAACCGTCGGTTCAACGAATGGTTAAAGGTGCGAATCACTAGGAGGTCATCAAGTGATGATACGCTGCTATGGTTGGCACGAGGGCCACAATTTACAATTGTCGCATGGCAAGGATACGACATAAATGGGTACATATTTTATACGACAGCTCAGGATAGGAAGAGCACAAAATAGAATCAAGTAAAACTTTCTTTTTTGATTGTTGTAAAAAATGCAGTTTTAGCAAAATTTCAGAATTAATCCCAACAAAATTAATTAGCATTAAAGTATAATTCCTAAAGAATTTAACACTCCTTAATCCACCAGCTTCTCTAAGGAAATGCAAAGGAATCACAGACGGTTTTATAATACAACTGTCTATGATAATAATATCACGCATTTTTCGATGAGAACCGCTCAGGATAATATCACGCACGGTTCTATAATCGAACCGCTCGTGATATTTCATATCACTGACGGTTCGATTATAGAACCGTCGTGATATACTTTTTATAAGGCGGAAACGCTAGGTTTTGCTCTCACTTGTCACTTCCTCCGCGCCCTTAGGCTCTCGCGCTCGTTTCGCCTCCTCTAGGGTTTAGGGCTCGCCTGTTCGCCGACTTCGACCTCGGCGCCGCCGCCGACATTGGCGCCCGACCTCGGCGCCCCTTCACCTCCTCGTCAGAAGCCCCGACGTCGCTGCCTTCGACCTCGGTGCCGCCGCTTCGACATTGGCGCCTCAACCTCGACGCCGTCCTCCTCCCGTGTCGGTCTCCTCCCTCTGACCGGCCTTCTCCCGCCGCCGTCGTCCTCCCGTGTCGACCTCCTCCCCACCTCCCTCCTCCCGATCGGCCTCCTCCCCTGACCGGCCTCCTCCTTGCACCGTGAGTTCTTGTGCGGCATCCTCTCTGTGAGTATTGCTCCTCCGTGGCGATTCGGTTGATCTTTGCATATATATATTTGCGGTGCTAGTTGCAAATTGATCGATGGGCTTTGTTGACATGCTCGTGATGAACTCGTCTTATAATCGAGATTGAATATGATAGTTAGTTCATACTTGAGCTCTATTGTATTACTTGCTACCGTCAATATGTACCGTTAATTGGTTACTTTCGGTTGAGCTCATAGTTCATTATAAATTGATCGAGGGCTTTGTTGACATGCTCGTGATGAACTCTATCTTATCTTGAGATTGAATGTGATAGTTAGTTCATACTTGAGCTCTATTGTATTACTTGCTCTTGTCAATATGATGTACCGTTAATTGGTTACTTTCGGTTGAGCTCATAGTTCTATTGCAAATTCATCAGTTGTATTGACTAGTTTGTGATTCTTCTAGTAGTCAGTATGAGCTCATTCAACTTTTCATTTGCCATCTTGATCTTTGTAGTCAACCTCTGTTTGATCGAAGTTTAATCTGTTTTAGATTAACAGTTGAGATCATTTGAAGATTAAGCAAAGTATTGTTTAGAGCTCATAGTTTGAATTTATATTATCATATTCATTTAATGAAGAGTATAGACAATAGGATTGAGATGGCAAAGACTTGTTCTTTAGCTACTCTCCTTCCGAGAGCACATAATATCATCAATCAATATGTTGGAATAGTGTCTCAGGCACCGTGAGTTCTTGTGCGGCATCCTCTATGTGAGTATTGCTCCTCGTGGCGATTCGGTTGATCTTTGCATATATATATATATATATATATATGCGGTGCTAGTTGATACCTTGATCGTATTAGTTCTCGATTTACGAATCTATATCAAGATATTGCAAATTGATCGGTGGGCTTTGTTGACATGCTCGTGATGAACTCGCCTTATCTTGAGATTGAATGTGATAGTTAGTTCATACTTGAGCTCTATTGTATTACTTACTCTTGTCAATATGATGTCGTTAATTGGTTACTTTCGGTTGAGCTCATAGTTCTATTGCAAATTCATTAGTTGTATTGACTAGTTTGTGATTCTTCTAGTAGTCTGTATGAGCTCATTCAACTTTTCATTTGCCATCTTGATCTCTGTAGTCAACCTCTATTTAACTAGAAGTTTAATCTGTTTTCGTTAACAGTTGAGATCATTTGACAGTTAAGCAAAGTATTGTTTAGAGCTCATAGTTTGAATTTATATTATCATATTCATTTAATGAAGAGTATAGACAATAGGATTGAGATGGCAAAGACTTGTTCTTTAGCTACTCTCCTTCTGAGAGCACATGATATCATCAATCAATATGTTGGAATAGTGTCTGTGCACTGTTAATCTCTATACCTTTTATTGGCTGAGAGTTTAATCCAGACAGTTCTTATTAAGAACCGTCTGTGATTCCTTTGCATTTCCTTAGAGAAGCTGGTGGATTAAGGAGTGTTAAATTTTTTAGGAATTATGCTTTAATGCTAATTAATTTTGTTGGGATTAATTCGAAATTTTGCTAAAATCGTATTTTTACAACAATCAAAAAGAAAGTTTTACTTGATTCTATTTTGTTTCGTGTGTCTTTATTAAAGGCTAGTCTTACGTACATGAAGCATTAAACCTTTGCTTAGCATTTTCTTCGTCGATCTCGACACACTTGAGTGTACCTTTGCTTCATGCCAATCCTCCACGGCATGAAGCAAATGGTACACTCTAGTGTGTCTGCTCGATGAAGTAGGCTCGAGCAAAGATAGGCTCGGGCAAAAGATTTGTATCACTAGTTTCTATCTATACAAAGATCACAAGAGAAGTTGGTGGATTAAGGAGTGTTAGAATAGGAGCAGGAGGCGGTGAGCCCTAGAGCATTAAAAGCGAGACCAGCGTTCCCTAAGTGGTTAAAAGCGAGGGCAAAAGTCTCGTCTTCTGGCAAACATCTCTTTCACAAACACGCGGACCGGGAAGTGTCCCAAGCGTGTGGTAAATATGTCGAACTACCTAGTTAATAAGTCCATAACTTCATAGTGTCTATAATAACATGATGACCTCTTGCGGCGTGACTTGATCGCCCAAGCTTCCCAAGGCTCCTTCCGCGCGCACGGCAGGAGAAGGATATACTATCTACGGCCTTGGGAAACAAGGAGCACTGGTCGCACGCGAGGCCTTGTGGTTAACGTACCTTGGAGTCATGGATTCGCGGACGACTACTGCACGTATAGGAGTAGGAAGAGATCCAAGGCCGAGAATGATGACCGGTTGGTACAGATGATTACTAACAAATTTAAAGAAAAGATAGCACAATTGCAGGGTCAAATGGAGATACTCCTGAGCCAGCGGTCGCAAGCCACCCTCGTTAATTCGGGAGGTAGTCCTCCTCGACATCGGAGTAGCGTCACGTCCGCGCATAATTCTGAACATGACGACGTCCGAGTACCGATAGACGACATCCGATTACCGATAGACGACATCCGATTACCGATAGACGACATCAAGGTAACGTACATCTATGGAATGCACCAAAGATAGACCTATAGGACGCCTTAGCTAATTGCGTATCGTTTTATAGGAGCCGACACCGCAAGCTCCAAGTGAGGATGGATGGGTCCTTTGTATTGAGGTCTGCGAGGGATGGTGTATCCATACGAGGAAGGGCGGTCTGACGCGGTTCGCCGACGCAGGTTACGCCAAGGTCCAGGTGGATATGGTACATATCAATTTCCGAGCTATCCCGCTGAAGATTCGCCCGAACGAAGAGATCATAACACTAGGGGATGCCGTCCACTCTTTTATCCAGTGACCCAAGAACAACATCGCCCTGGACCCAACAGTGCCGCGATCTGGACACAACCATTCCTCTCCAACGGGACCCTCGATGATTCCACCTCATGTTTCGCCTCAGAAGGCCACCTCTTCGATTCCCGTGGAGAAGACGCCGAAGGAACAGAAAAAGCGTGCCGACGTATCGGTTCCCGAGTCGTCTCACAAAAAGACGCTGCCAATCGCTAAAGCCAAATCGAAATCAACGAACGTTAAGGCGCCTCCCAAGTCCGGGAAGTCCGCGATACCCAGGAACTACATCATCGGAAAACCGTTGTGCTCGACGCAGATATTAATGCTGTTGGATATGCTTATCGCTTTGCATGCACAGTACTTGGACAAGACCCAAAAGAAGGGTGCGATCATGGAATCACCGTCCGATCACGAGGACAAGCATTTCTTCAATGGGACGAGGTACTTCGTGGGCTTCAACGACTTATATGAACTATTCAACCTCGTTGGCCTCGACGCCTCGCTTCTACGATGTTGGACAATCGTAAATCACGTACAATCAAGTTCTACATTCATGTAATACCGATAAATATCACAACTCATTGCTTATGTATAGATACATGCTGCAAAATGTCCGGGAATGGAAAGAACCGGTGGGTTTCCTCGACCCACACGTGGTATCGTTGCAAACTATCCAAGAAGACTCGTCCTTCGTCGAGAAATACATAACGACGTCATTGCTTCTACAGACGAACATGAAGTATATAGTGGTGCCCTACAACCAGGGGTAAGTGTCACTACTTGCTATACACATTTCATTCGTACTTTATACGCAGCACGAACTTAGGTTTAATGACTATAGCGACATACATGAGTAGGTACCACTGGATCCTTTTAATTATTATACCCAAGAGGAACCATGTGATATACCTTGATTCTCTAAACCGCAACAAGCACGACTTCAGCATTCTAAGAGGAATACTTGAGAGGTATACTCATTTCCTCCTTACATAACTCTATTGTAATCTTCATTCGTTTGAAATGGCCGAGGATAACTTTTTCGAATCATATGTAGGTCGTTCATCAATTATGTTGCCAACAAAGGAATATACAATGGAAAGAGCGCCCAACTAACACACAGGATGGATTTTCCGGTATGCGCTACAACACGATAATCCTATATCATACTTCAAAATAACGCATCTCGAACTGACTATACCTATATATGTAATTCTATTTTTGCAGTACCGCCAGCAAAAAGATGATGAGTTATGTGCAATCTACGTCTGCTATCATATGCAGCTAATCCTTAGAGCTAGGAAGAAGGATCCTGAGGTTTGTCAATCCCGAAATAATTATTTCCTAATTATAAATTTAAATATATATAGCTTACCACTTTACTCTTGGTAGCTTAGGTCTTGCATTTACAATGTGATTCACTCGTTGCGGAAGAGATCAAGGACATTCGAGGAAGCTCGACCTTTATCAACACGTAAATCATTAACGACAATGGAGAGTTTCACTCCGCCAACCAAGAGCATCACCCGTCGACACCTCTCAACGTAAACAATTGTAATCCGGTTGTAACTATAGCGACAATACTTGAACAAATGCGATCTTTTGTAATTTATTTTGAGTAATGATCACTTTGAGTTGTCAACAATTGATTATCTCGATGAATCTATTTTGTGCATGCTTGAATACATTTTTGTGAACACTTGTTTTCGTGAGGGTATGGCTAGCAATTCCGAGGCTAGCCGGAAAAATAGCAAAATTGTGGTGTGTGAGCTATCACGCACGGTTTTTGTTAAAACCGCTCAGTGAAGTAAGTATCACTGAGCGGTTATCAAAACAAACCGTCAGGATTGCGAATATCGCTGCACCGTTATAAAACAAACCGTGCAGGATCGCGAATATCACGAGCGGCTTTTCGGTTCTCAAGAAAAGCCGTCGCGTGATATTCGCGATCACTGACGGTTTTTCTGAGAACCGTCTCGTGATATTCGCGGATCATAGACGGTTTTAACCCAAACCGCTCGTGATACGAGCCTTCATGCACGGTTTTTAGTAAAACCGCTCGTGATAGGCGTATCCTGACGGTTTTTACCGCTCAGTGATAATGGCCTGTTATCGCAGACCAACAAACATAGACGGTTGAAGCAAATGTTCGTGATGACGATTCGAACAAATGCGTGATGTGGCTTCCTGTAGTAGTGACTCTACATTCTCCAAATGATGATACAAGGTATAAAGCAAGGTTAGTTGCCAAAAGGTTATAGTCAAATTTCAGGTATTGACTTTAATGAGGTTTTTTCCCATGTTGTTAAACATAGCTCAATTTGCACTTTGCCCAGTATAGTTGTTATGCATGATTTTGAGCTTCAGCAGTTAGATGTTAAAATCGTATTTCTACATAGGGAGTTAGAAGAAGATATCTATATGGATAAACTTGAGTGTTTCATTGTTCCTGGAAAAGAGAACCTTATTTGTAAGTTAACGAAGTCTCTTTATAGATTGAAACAATCTCCTAGGCAGTGGTATAAGAGATTTGACACATTCATGCTTTCTCAAGGTTTTAAGAGGTCTAATTATGATAGCTGTGTTTATTTGAAAATTGTCAATGGTTCAGCTATATATTTGCTCCTATATGTTTATGACATGCTGATTGCAGCAAAAGATAAAACAGAGATAGCAAAGTTAAAGGCGCAATTGAGTGGTGAATTTGAGATGAAGGATTTAGGTGTAGCAAAGAAAATTCTTAGTATGGAGATATCCAGAGACATGCCCTCTTGAAAATTATACCTAACTCGGAAAGGGTATATTGATAAGATCCTTCGTCGCTTTAATATGCATGAGGCTAAACCAATGAGTACTCTATTAGCTGCACATTTCAGATTATCTTTAGCTTTATGTCCAAAGTCAGATGATGATGTTGAGTACATGTCTGGAGTTCCAGATTCTAGTGCAGTTGGTTCTCTTATGTATGCCATTATATGTTCTCATCTTGATTTATCACATGCACTAAGTGTTGTTAGTAGATTCATGGCTAATCCTGATAAAGAGCATTGGAAAGAAGTTCAGTGGATTTTTAGTGCGTGGTACATCTAATGCTTGTTTACAGTTTGGAAAATATAGAAATGGACTTATTGGTTATGTGGATTCTGATTATGCTGGTGATTTGGACAAGAGGAGGTCACTTACAGGTTATTTGTTCACCATTGGTGGTTGTGCTGTGAGTTGGAAAGCAAGTTTGCAGGCATTGTAGCTTTATCTACCACTGAAGCAGAGTATATGGCTATTACTAAAGCATGCAAAGAAGCTACATGGTTGAGAGGTTTATATATTGAGCTTTGTGGAGATACTTCTTAAAGTGCTATATGCCTTAAAAAGGATCAGATGTTTCATGAAAGAACAAAGCACATTAATGTTAGATATCATTATATTCGTGATGTCATTGTTCAAGGTAATGTTAAGGTATGCAAGATAAGTACTCATGATGATCCTGCTGATATGATGACAAAGCCAGTTTCCAGTTACTAAATTTGAGCTTTGCTCAAGCTTGGTTGGTGTTAAAGTTTAATCCAAGAGACTTTCGACGCATGATGATTATTTGTTGTTGGAGAAGTTTTTTCATATGCTACAAGGAGGGAATTCGTCTCAATGCGGAGATTGTTGATACGTGATCCGAATTCTAAAGAGGCCAAGATCTGGAGACGCCCATACGGAGGCCCACGACGTAGCCCGAGGGTGCGACGGGGAGGGGGGTGAACCCCCCGTGGTATGAATTCCTCTTCTTTTTCGGATTTGTTTCTGTCTTCGACTTGAGTCAGTTTTATGCTACCATACATACCCCTTGTAATCCGCATGGGAAGAGTTGACGACTCATGAAAATCTCTGCGCTCGTGTAAACATTTTTTTTTCTGATATAGTGAAGATCGCCGTCGTACACCCGTGGTTTTTTCCTAAAAGGATTTTCCACGTAAAAATCGATCACTACTGCAGGAAGCCTCATTACAGACGGTTCGGAACCATCATCACAGACGGTTTTGAACCGTCTGTCTGTGATAACAGGTAGTTATCATAGACGGTTCAAAACCGTCTGTGATACGCACTATCACAGATGGTTTTTTGTTGAAACCGTCTGTGAAGGCTATTATCACAGACGGTTCTTGTTCAAAACCGTCTGTGATAAAGTTTTCACAGACGGTTCTTGTTTAGAAACGCCTGTGATAGCCTTTTCTATTGCAAAAAAAAAAAAAACCGAAAACGGCTGCTAAAACTTCGGAGGCTGTTTTGAGGCCCTAAACGACTTTTTTGGGGGTTTTCACTTTGTTTGGAGACTCCTGAGCCTCGCGAATGAATTTGATATGGATTTTTGGATTGAATTTTTTGTTAGCTTTCCAACGAGCCAAAGAACGTCGCAATCTGAGTTCGCATGCAAAAGTTATGGCGGTTTTACCAGACAGTGCGCGATCTACCATCTATATTTTTGCCCAAACCAAATAACTCAACATGAACTACACATGCACAAAGAGCCTTCAACAATAAACCACAACATCACCCACATCACAGTAGCATCAACTCAATCCATTTACAGAGCACTAACACTAGTTCTCAGTAATCCACATCACAGAGCAAAGGGGGGAGTAGAGAGAGTGAGGTTATGGGAGGCCGGGGCGATGAAGTGGAGGAGGCCGAGGGCGATGAGGTCGTGAGAGGCCAGTGACGACGAGGCCAGGGCGAGGTGGAGGAGGCCGGGGGCAACGTTTGGAGGAGGCCGGTGACGATGAGGCTGGGGCGAGTTGGAGGAGGCCGCGGGCGACAAGCTTGGGGGAGGCCAGGGCGCAAGGTGTGAAGAAGAGAAACGACAGAGGAGGAGATGGAGGTACGAGGTGTGAGGAGGAGAGACGGCAGAGGCGCAAGGTTATATAAAGCGAGTTTCGGCAGCCCGCCAATTATGTCCAAATTTTTGTTTTCCGCCCAACAATCAGAGACGAAACCGTCTGTGATACGTATCTGTGATAACGGTGATTATCACAGACGGTTTTTTAATAGAATCGTCTGTGAATGATCACAAACGGTTTTATTAAAAAAACCGTCTGTGATAGGTGCGTATCACAGACGGTTCATAATAAGAACCATCTGTGATAGGCTATGCTCGGTCCCGATAGACCCAACACAGACGGTTCCTTTTGAACCGTCTTTGATGAGGCGTCTGCTATTGTATGTTTTATAGTAGTAGATGTCTTCCTGTTTTTAATCTACTTTGTTATTTGCCCTGTCGATTTCTAACATCTACAGCTACGGCGTGGTCTTGCTTGAGCTACACACGGGGAAGAGGCCGACAGACGAATCGTTTCTTGAAAACGGCACAAGGCTGGTGACCTGGGTAAGCCTCCATCCAGCTCATGACTCATGATGAATTATTATCTACTGTGTTCATATGCCTGGACCAGTAATTGTTGGTTACAACAGTTTAACTCAATCAAACACCAAATAGAACGCAAGACTGATTCACTGATTGGCTATATATGATGCCCTGAATAGAAGTCTTGACTTTAATCAGTAATCACTCAAATGATCATTGTACGCAATGACCAATGGAAGTTGCTGAAATAACTGACCAATCTATCAATTTGTTAGCACTCTGTACCCATCAGAGAACTGATAGGCGATGGCTATCATCATGAGGTGACAAATCAAGATCAATGAGTACTAGTACATTGATACCTGGCATGTGCTGTTTATGTACATGTCCCGTTTTTTTGTGCAAACAAGAAGCTCCGATCCATCATGAATTGGATGGATAACGAAAAAATGTATCGTTGGTGGCGAATGAGACATCCCCAGCCGTGCTAGCGTTGATGGATTGGTGCGTGTTTTCAGGTTAAGGAGATAGAGGAGAAGAGGGAGGAACACGCCATTGACAGCGCGTTGCCGTCTTTCCCGGCCGAGGATGTCAAGTTCGTGTTCACCGTGGCAGAGAAGTGCCTGGAATCTGATCCCTGCAGCAGGCCAACGATGGCAGAAGTTGTTAAGATGCTTGAGCAAGCGAAGATGGCATAGTAGGTTAACAACACGCAGTACATATATAGGTAGGTCCTTAATTACAGACTTTTTTTTCCACTCAAGGTGTTGTTTCTGCTTAATCCATCATGGATTCTGTACAGAGTAAAAGATGTTTTCGGCGAGCTGCCAAAGAAGTACTACAAGAAGCAAGATCTATTACTTACTAGTTAGCAGATGTAGGAGAATGTGCTTACGGCGATATAATCACGAGCAGATAAGCATTTGTAAAGGCAGCAGCATGACCCATGATTGTAATTGCCGGACTTGCGTCCAGTACTCTTACCGATACTTCTTTCTAACAGTAGATGAATCTGGCTTCAACTCAACGTTTACCTGAAAAACGAGGACAAATGAAAGATGAACGCGCGCATGCGCTGGAGGCTGGAGGGGTGCAACTGGGTCGAGAGATCTGTTCGGCCTGAAGAAGCGGCCCAGGTAAACTGGAAAGAGATGAGATGGGCTTCAAGCCCGTGTCAAGCGTGCGATGCTGGGACTTTTATTGGAGAATACGCCTGCGGTTGGGTACTTGGGCCCTAGGATTTAACGAGAGGCTGCTGCATTGACTGTTTGGACCGTTTGCGTGCGTCTCTTGCTTCTGACTTCTGTTTTGACATCACCACGCGCAAAAGAACACGGAATTGTGTGGAATGGGCCTTAGGGCACTCCCAACCCTTAAGAAATCGTCGTAGTATTGGCACAAACCAATTATATAACAAACATTAAAGAGAGAGTCAATATAGAGGGGAGAGACACAATAGAGAGGGAAAATTTGATTATTTGCCACTACAAAAGGGTGAATTTTATAATTTATCATTATATGTGAGTATGACATATGGGTCCCGGGATCACATGTCATACTCACATCAGTGGCAAATAATCAATTACGCATGTTTGGTAGTGACAAATAATTGAATCTCCCTTACACATAATTAGGTTTCGTAACACTCCTCCTTGGGCAATAGATAATGATATACAAATATTTCAACAAAACTCCTTCCAAAAACCCATGGGAAAAAAAAGGAATGGTGAAAAGAGTATATTATATTTGTAAGTTGCATTACACTTGTTGCCTCACTAAAAACCTTTATATGAGAAAACTCTAGGAAAACTCACCAAGAAAAATAGTACAACGCTTAATCTTTGCGGTCCAATCTTTAAGATTTTGGATAAATCTTCAGGATTTGATAAGGGTTATGATCTAGGGATTTACTCCCACTGAACTCTACAACTCTTTAAACCGTCTCATTTCAATGTCATGAATGCATCTTTGGAAACTGAATGAAGACAGAAACTTAGTGAATAAATCAATTGGATTTTCACAATACTTTGTTTGCAGGATCTTTACCTCAATATTCTTCTGGATTTCGTGATGATAGAAAATTTACGAGTAGTGTGCTTCGTGATGTTGCTCTTGACATAACCGGTTTGCATTTGTGTAATACAAGCAGCATTATCTTCGTAGATAAATAAGATGGTATTGACGGTATTAATGCCATAATACTTCTAGATATGATTAATCACGCGTCTAAGCCAAACAGATTCAAGTGAGGCTTCATATAGTGCTATAATCTCTGAGTGGTTGGTAGAAGTAGCTACCAAGGTCTGCTTAGAGGACCGCCAAGAGATGACTGCACCAGCACAAAATAAAATAAATCCATTCTAGGATTTTGCACTATAGAGATTTGATAGATGGTCAGCATATCTTCAGGATTTAGTAATTATCATCAGGATCTATGCGTGACCTTCATGATCTTTGCATTGTGGACCAATTGGATCTAAATTGTTAAGTGCTAAAACCTTCAAGGTGAATTTAAGCAATAATCATCGTATCAACACCTTCCAGGCTTGATTAAGATTTTCAAAATCTCAAGTATGTGATCAGTGTTTAGCATATGCTTCCTCTGAAGACAACTTCTGTTGAAGTCTTGTTGCTCTAATGTCTTTAATACATTTTTGGAAAAGAATGTCTTTCATATATTTTTCAAAAATGAATATAGGCAAGTATATTGTGATCAAATCAACTGGATTATCATAATACAGAGTCTTACATAAAAATATCATATTACTCATCTAGACATTTTAGGATAAACATTGTTCGGGAGTAACATGCTTAACTTATCAAATACCACTATTTGATTGTGCAACACAAGTAGATTATCCTTGCAGAGGATATAGGCATAATACTAGTTGCAAAATCTTATGCCTTTTGGATATATCTTATCAAAACCTTTTAGGTGTTAATATTTTGCAACTATCTTCGGGTGGTTAAATTTACAATCAATAGTCTGTTCTGCATATCTAAAAAGTATGGTTGTACCACTCTAGGGTAAGATATGATCAGTCTTAATTTTGGCGTTTAAGGGATTAATTGTTAATATCACCAATGTATATCGTACCTTCATGGTACTAGAGGAAACCACCATTGCACTAACTTCTCGTGGAATATGCACTTTATAAGTGTTTATGTGGCACACTTCTGGTCTTTAGGTTCCTCATTATATTATTTTGGGTCTTGATGGGTCCTTGTCCATTTCTCTCTCTCTCTCTCTCTCTCTCTCTCTCTATATATCTATATATATATATATATATATATATATATATATATATATATATATAAAACTTTTTTGAATCCTTTCTTACTAGCAATTTTGAGTCCTTCGAGGATCTCGACAAGGGTTTTCAAAACCCATTGACTGCATATTTTATTTATTCGTTCATTCCATTTGCCATAATTATTGTAACATCACAAAAATCCCAATTTTTGGAAAGTATAATGAAAATAAGTGGAAGAATGATTTTGAGCATGTTTTGTGTGGAAAACTATTTTGCGTGATTTTTGAACTATTGCATAAATTAAATAGTGAATTTACATGCAAACATCAACTTGAAAGAATTTTTGAGAAAAACACAAAACAGATAAAATCCTAAAATATTTACACAAGAAACTATCTAGCCCACGCTAGCTCCCGCTTCCCTCTCCCACTGACACGCCGGGCCCACACATCAGGGCGTTTCTTCCACCCCGCGTAGCCATCTCCTCTGCCCTATAGTGCGTTAGAACCCCGCCCATGCCTTCATCCTCAGGCGCCCACGGGAGGAGACCAAGGTCGCACGGTCTCACCTGCTTCGCCCATCGTTTCTCTCCGCTTGGGTCTCGTTGCCGCACAAGAAAATCGCAAGAACCCGAGCCGATTGCCTTTTTCCCATCGCCATTCTCATCTTGATCTCACTACTTGAAGCTTTCCCTTCTATGCCAAAACCCTCCACTCCCATTGCCATTGCCATTTCCCCCTTCCCGGTAAGTTTCATCCACTATAACGCCCGGAACGCATCGTCGTCCCAAGCTCCAGTGCTCGTGCTCTGCCGAAGCACAATCGTGTCCTGGTGAGCCAAGCCCTCTACGTGTGCATCAACTTGCACCATTTGGCTCAGTCAATCAACTCCTCACTTCCATGTTCTTCTATTGCAGTATAGCGCTGCAATCAGGTCTTCTTCCTCACCTCCGGCGCTATAGCAGCCGTAGAAGATCTTCATGTCCGGTGAGTCCAAATCTACTTTATGTCCAGTTTGAGCATCGCCTCGTCTCACTGAACCTCCTCGCACCACCTGTTTCAGTTATCGTTGCCTACACGGAGCTGTCACCGTAAACCTCTCTATCTCCACCGCCACCATCGACAACAACACTTCTCTGGTGAGTTCTTGACCCCACCAAGGTCAAATTCTCCATCTATGAGTCCCCCTAAAGCTATGCATGCACTTCATTTCAACTGATTTACACCAGGATGGTCCGTCACCATGAAGATTACCGCCGTCACCACTGATCGTTGTCCTCAAGCCGTCTCAGCCCTGCTCCGACCTCGCTAACAGCTTCCTCATGATCGTGGTAAGCTGCTAGAGCTAACAGCTTCCTAATGGCGCCACCGCGGGATATCACCGTTGGCTCGCCTCAGGCAACCCTAAGGCCCCAAGCCATGCCTAATCACATTGTGATAGCACCCTAAGCCGATTTGAGCCTCAAGCCCCCTTTTTCTTCGCCTCAAGCGCAAATGCCAAGTTGACCCGAGGCTTCCCGCTGCCTCTCGCCGTCGCGCCGCTGATTTTGTCCATCTCTCCAGCCACCTTCACCTCCCCTAGCATCGCCTTGACTCTCTCTTCCCATTTTCGGCCTTCCCCAAGCCTTTCCACGATGCTCACACAAGTAGCTTCTCTCCCTCGGGCGTGTGCGTGCCCAGCTGATTCTCTCTCTCTCTCTCTCTCTCTCTCTCTCTCTCTCTTCCCGTGGGCCCTGTGCGATTAAGTGTTAATTAGCGTTAAATAACAGAGGTTAAAGATAATAAGTCTATGACATGTGGGACCAGCCGAAAATATTAATAGAAATCTAATTTCTAACATTTATAGTAAATGTGTCACTGACATGTGGGACCACATACTATTCTCGGTTTTAAAAACACAATTAAAACTCGAGAGACTGACATTTGACCCTAGTTGTTAGTAGATTAAAATCAAAATAGGTTTAATCATTTAGTTAATAAATAATAAGTCTATGACATGTGGGACCACCTCTGTTTTATAAATAAAAATCCAGAGAATAAAATTATGAGTCACTAACAAGTAGGCTTCACGTGTAAGTTCATAAAAATTCGGAAAAAAAAATGAGAAAGTTGCTTTCAGTTCAGAGGAAAATACACTTTCTCTATTGTAAAGCGTAAACCTCAGTAGAACTCAAAGGAAAATACGCTTTCGCTGTTGGAAAGCGTAAACCCTAGAGAATACGCTTTGGATGTCACCCTTTTATTATTTTCTGGAATTTCAAAACCAAATAAAATTAAAACGTTAATAACTTTTGCATACGAACTCCAAATTGAATGAATCTTTTTTATAAATTCATCTAAAATCATTCTATATTTGAATATGAAAAAATATTTGGATTTTTTTGTTGTTTAAATTATTTTTTCTATATTTGATTTGGTATCGGCTATTTTTTAATAGACGTCGATACCTCAAATGAAATTTACAATGATCCTTCATCCTCTAATTCAGCACAACCAAAGAAAGGCAAGCACCTCCTTTGATCATGTTGATTCTACTATTTTAATTATTGTACTTCTTTTTGCAAAATCTATTATGCATGCGTGTATGTTTGCTTAACATTGCTATATTTGGGGATAACGGTAGTTATAGTCCTATTCGATGCATGATCCTTCTTGAAATATTGATATCCTTACTATTGTAGCCATTATGGCATGGTTTAGACAATAAATGATATCGAATTGGGTATTTTTAATACAAATATCGCATAAGTGCTTAGCCGGGCTTTAGTCTTTACTAAAATTGGAAAAATAGATGATATGTTGAATATGAGTTTGGGAGATTTACCTCTGTTATTTTGTATAAACAAATAAAAATAAAAAAACTTAGTTTGTGACGTGGGCAAGTTATATTATATTATGAGGAGTGTGAGAGATGTATCTCATAAGTAGATAGGGGGAAATCCTCGCCCGGATCAATTAAGAACCGAACGCTGGTGCCACTAATCTAAGCCTAAGCGTACAATCACATGTGCCGGTATGGGACGACCTTATCTAATTAAGTCATCAAAAACTAGCCTTGCGCGTTGGTAGGCCGTAGTACTGCGAGTATGACCGGTGTAGGCATGTTTGAAGGGGCTCCCTTTACCATGGTGTCGGGAACAAAGCTTGCCGACACAACGGTGAATGCCTCACTAAGATGGGGGTGTACCCAGGTAAAGTGAGGGTGTTCATACACTGGGCTAGTGTAAGGTTAGGACTAGGTGATGTAAAGGCTTCGATACGTGCTTTATACTGCTTACCAAAGGATAGTGAGCGGTGGTATTGACGAATGCCGAACAAACTTGAGAATTCGTATGCTGTGGGTAAAGTTATACACCTCTGTAGAGTGTAAATCTATTTAAATAGCCATGCTCGTGGTCATAAGCATGCTTAGTGTAGTCACATCGGGTATAGTCGTGATTTTTGCAAAAGCGATTATTGTTGGGAAACAAGGGAAGGGTTTTGTTGTTAATATTTGAGTTGAGTGACATGTCTATGGCTGAAAGTAATATATTGATCGCAGCCGAGGAGGGTTGCGATTTATTATTTATAAAGTACTTACTTGTTGACTCTTTAATTACTTAACTGTTCTTTAAATTCCGTTGCAAATTACTACATATTGATAATTCAAATAAAACTTGTTTAATGATAAAAATAACTTGTAGCATAGAGCCTCATCTCTTGTTAGCCATGCATATATATAAAGTTTGCGATACACTACAAGTCTTGAAGAGTACGCAATGTACTCAATCTTGCTTAAATTGTTATTCAGAGACAGAGGATGAGCCAATGTCGGACGACGCGTTCTTTGCACCCGGTACCAGAGGCTTCGGTGATGGGTCTTTCTAGGTCTTATTCCTTGTTGGTTGCCTAAGGGTTTGGATGGACATGCCGCTTTCCTTTTGCTTCTAGGTTATTATTTTTTCGCTGCTACTTCTGATATTTGAGCTTTTATTTTGCTGGTCGGCCCTTGTGTTGTAAACTTTGTAATCGCTTAAGTTATGTACCATATTCATTTCACATTGTATGTATTTATATTGTGTATGGATATGTATACCAAAGTTATGGATGTGTGCACTAGCAACTGATCATGGGACTAGTACGGTACACACACGAGGGCTTCGAGTTTTCAAAGCCTGGGGTCTAACAATTATTATGCAACAGAACATTATTTCATTTATAATAGGAGTGTAACAGTCTCTACGGAGACATTTGAACCATAGCTTCCACCACTTCATTATATTCATAATGACCCATAGTCTGAACTAGTTGGTTCTAAAACTTTTATTTAGCAATTATGGTTCAGCCTTGACGAGGATCTAATAATCATCATTTTTTCATTTATCTATAATTCTTATTATGGGTAAATATGACATCATATGGTCCCTGAGTATACCCCATATATTTACAAGAGAGAAGCCAACCAGGTGGTCGTAAGTTCTTCTACGACCAACCCCATAGTCGTAAGTCCTGCTACGACTACCTCATGGTCGTAAGTTCTTCTACGATCACTATCCAGTCGTAAATTATTCTACGACTACCTTATGGTCGTAAGCTCTTCTACGACCACCATATGATCAACAGAACCTCTGAGCGAGTGGGTCCAATTGATTGGGAATTCAAGCGATCAATATCTGTTGTTATTCTCTGAGTAACATCACATAATACTCCATTATCTCGACAAGTAAGCGCAGGCGGACCGAGGAGTTAATACCCCGGTGATTACTACAAACATGCGCCCGTTATAGGAACTGATGAGGCGCCACTTCACCTAGAGAAACGGCCACTCCTTCACCGACTATATAAAGGTGGCGGTCAGAGAGGAATGGAGGGGACAATAGGGAACGAGACAGAAGGCAATCGGGAAGATAGACACTATCCTCTGTAATAGTCTTTGTCTTTCTCCTGATTGTAGAAAATACACTCAATACCATACACACACAGGAGTAGAGTTGTTATTCTCTCCGGAGATGGCCTGAACCTGTATAAAAATCCCCGTGTCAATCTCTCTGCGTGATTTCATTCTTGGAGACCCTCCGAATCAAACAATCTTTGTGTAAGATCGGTTCTAAAACACCGATAGTTGGCGCCGACCATAGGGAACTTCCGGTAATCTCTTGTCAACATACTCTCTTTTTCCAATCCTCATGCACTCATGGCGGAGAATGAAACGAGGAGGACTGATTCGACTTGGCAAATTACGCAGACGTCGACATGGATGCCGGTTTTGACTACGAGCCAAGTATCGTCTCATCCGATGGCATTGCTGCCTCCGGAGATATTTTTGCAGATCCAAGAGACCATGCCACCGATGGAGTTGAGGAGGGATCCTTATCCCCCACAACAGTACGTCCAACAGAGGAATCGATTTCCTCAATGGACAAGGGTCAATCCGACCATAATTAGGACTACACCCAGGCGGACTCACAACACGACAAGAGTTTTTCCTCTGAGTGTCCGAGTCCCCCTAAGGCGGTCCGACTTGGCAAGACAAGTTTTGAAAGCCACAATTCCAGGGCTTTGCCAGCATCTAGTGGTCCTCTCTCTCCGGTTAATGCCACAGAGAATGGGATCAAGCATGCTTTTCCTGCAAATTCGACCATCTTTCCGCAGGTCACACCTACGGATGGAGACGGTTATAACCCAGAGTTCCCCTTCCTGGAGGGGATTACTCTAAGTCACTAGATGGTGTCTCTGAACTACTCCTCAAGTGGGGAGGCCTCAAGCGCAAGTGAGAATCATCAACGGGAGGTCTTCGTCCTTCCCTCGGATCAAGGTCACCCTTCTAGAGACCGAACTAAGGACCCTCCCCGAAGATCACGCACTGCATCCCCTCGTAACAATGGCAAGGGCACCACCAGTGATGGACAGAACCAACACTCTGATGAGCGTGAGGGAAATCCTCGACATACTCGCACTCCATTGAGGCAGTTTCAAGGATCTGATGTGGAAGATCTTGAAGCAATTCGACGGAAGAAAATTGCAGCCCAGAAAAATCTGCCTAGACGCATCCAGTATCAGTCAGAGGAAGCTCAAGAACTCCAGCACATCAACGACCTCCTCGAGAACCCGACTCGAGAGCTTGCCCGAGCGCTAGGCTATGACCTCTTCATCGAAGAGATCGTGCAAAGGCTTCGGAGCACGATGTCAAGACTAGAAGCACCTCACCAACATCATTCAGGAAGTCATAGCAATACGGCTTTCTCAACTACCAGTCGTTCGAACAATTCACCGCGTAAAGATCGGCGCAACGATAAGTCGCATCGATCTCCTACCCGGAGAAATATCCTTCGAACGTCAGATGATCAACAAGCCACTCAAAGAGGTGATCGCTCACCATTCCGACATGGAAATCTGCAGTAGCAGATAGAATACGAGGAGTATTTCCCTTGTAAGACCGAGACCTACTACAGGTCAGGTCAACCTGTCACTGGGTATCATTGAATACGATCACCTGGTGATATCAACCCTTCTTTCCTACAAAGGAGGCGTCAAGAAGTCATTTCCAGATGTGGGGCCTTCTCACCTGACCTCCGAGCAGTTCGCTGGCCGCCTCGTTTTCGACCAGTGAACATGGAGAAGTTTGATGGATCTCAGAATCCCATCGAATTCCTCCAAATTTACACAACAGCTGTCCGAACAACAGGAGGAGGAGAGCATGTAATAGCGAATTACCTTCCAACTATGCTTGAAGGGTCCGCTCGATCGTGGCTACTAAACCAATAACTCAAGTCAATCTATTCGTGGCAACACCTCTGCGACCTTCTACTAGCAAACTTCCAAGGCACCTAAAATCGCCCTGAAAAGGAGGACGACTTGCACCGGATGAGACAAAACGACCACGAGACCTTGCACCAATTCATCAGGCGCTTTAGTTAGGTTCGTAATTCAATTCCGGAGGTTTCTGACTCATCTGTTATCAGAGCTTTCAGCAGGAGTCATGAGAGAAGAATAACGGAGGATATCGCTTTGAATCCTCCTGCTACCGTCGCCAAACTCTTTGAGATGGCCGATCGGTATGCGACTGCTTCTGAGGTAGTCGAATGGAACAACAAAATCGATTGGGAAGATAATACCTCTCGAGAGCCAAGCGAAGGTGGCAAAAAGAAGGATAAGAAAGCGAAAAAGTCCAAGAACAAGGCGAAGGGCTAAAAACCTCAAGCCAGCGGTTCTAAGGAGGTCTTGGCTGTAAATGATAAGGAGCCACGAAGTTCCAAACCATACTCCGACCGAGGCAAAGGTAAGCGCCCCGATTGGAAGAATGACAAGCCTAACTGGTGTCCTTTCCATAAAAAGGAAGGACATGATCTTCGCAACTACCGAGTTGTCCAACGAAAACTCGAGAACTACTACAACGGCAAAGGACCACTTCCCACTCTCGAGTAGGTGGGGCAAACGAGTGGTCGTAAGTCTTCGGATGACGATGAGGAGATGCCGTTCCAAGATCTGCAACATACCGTCGAGCACATCTACGGGGGATCATCGGCATATGAATCAAAGCAACAGCTTAAGGCTGCCGAACACGAGGTAAACTCTATAGACCCTCCTATCGTCGATAAATTACCGAAGTGGTCAGAAGTCACCATCTCCTTCGAGAAGGGTGACTGCCTGATTCCTTCGACTCAACCAGGTCGATATCCGATCGTAGTCGAACCCACCATCAATAATTGTCGAGTCAATTGAGTTTTAGTTGGTGGTGGCAATTCGTTAAACATCCTGTTTATGAGTGCCCTGGATGAAATGCAAGTACCTAGAACTAAGGTAAGACCAGTACGATACTCCTTTCATGGGATCGTACCGGGGTCTTCGGCCAAACCTATTGGCCAAGTTTCTCTTCCTTTAACATTTGGTTCACCAAGTAATTTCAGGATAGAGAAGATCTCCTTTGATGTGGTCAATTTCGATACGGCATATAACGCCATACTCGGACAACCAACTTTGGTAAAATTCTTAATGGCTACTCATTACGGGTATCAATGTCTTAAGATGCCAGGTCCCAAAGGAGTAATCACAATCCATTGTGACAAGAAGATGGCGCATTCCTGCGACCGTCGATCCCTCGAGATGGTTGGTCGAATACCAACTCGAGAAGAAAGTCAGCCTTCGACTAACAAGTCGAAGCCTAAAGCTGCACCAAAGCCGAACGACCAAGTCAAAGAGATTCCTCTGGACGCAGGGGAGCCCTCGAAGATTGTTCGCATCGGGGATACTTCCGACCCCAAGTAGGAAGATGCCCTCATCACCTTCCTCCGAGCTAACGCAGATGTCTTCGCGTGACAAGCATCCGACATGCCCGGAGTCCCCAGGGAGGTGATCGTGCACAGGCTAGCTTTACGGCTTGATAAAGTACCCATAAAATAAAAATTACAGAGATTTGCCCCTGATCGACGAGATGCTATCAAATTAGAATTGGACAAGCTACTTAAAGCAGGCTTTATAAGAGAAGTTGACCACCCAGACTGGTTGGCTAACCCTGTAATGGTTAGGAAGTCGAACGGCAAATGGCATCGATGTAGTGGTCGTAATCGATCGTCCAGCGTCCTCACGAGTCGATCGTCTCCTCCATTAACGTTTGCCATTCCTTATGAAGATCGTGGATCATCCTCAAGCACAACAGTTGTAGTAGCACCTCTATGGTATCCATACGTTCAGGGAAGGAACAACTGTACGTCGGTGTACTAGCACCACGTCGCACGGCAGAGCTCTCAGGAAGATGGTGGCTAGGGTTTCGGTGGTGATTCACGCGTCAATCCCAACAGCCTCATGCATCTTCTTATATAGTGCTCGTGACGGATCCTATCCGAACACGTTTGTCGAATCGTATTCGTACTGGTTTGTTCCAACCCGTTAAGTGTGTGACCCTATAGGTTCATGCGTAATCGGTTGTGACTCGAAAACCCTTTCCGATCATGAGTCGTAGTGGCTCCTAGCAGAACATAACGATTCCCGAATACACACAAATTATATCGGACGAACCTTAATGCAATATGATCTACGACCAGGTCCTATATCTATACGACCAGTTCGTATTGTTGGAAATATGCCCTAGAGGCAATCATAGAGATGATTATATTTTATTATGTTCATTATATTGGATAATATGTTATCTTGTTCCTAGAATAATATTGTTAATATTGATTATCAAGTATGTGACTTGATTGTGAAACTATATATTTCTGCGATAATTATTCTTATATGTTCCCTGGTCGGAAACATATGAGGACACATATGAATAGACTAGCATATGTATTGGTTGATGACTATGTTTCACGGGTCATGGATATGGAGATATCAAACCAATAATATGGACACATGTTAGAGAACATGATGTTGGATTAGACCCACCTTGAGACACTATTGAGATTGTTATGATTCTATGTGTCATTAGTTGGTCTCAAGCAATGTTGATGTATAATCCTAAGACACGAGATCAAGCATGGTTTCCTACATATGTAATAGCACTCTTAGGGGTTGCCAAACGCTACAATCGTGAATCGGGTAGTTATAAAGGTAGCTTTGGGTATGCTATAAAACATGCAGAGGAATGTGACTAGTCAGATATAGGATTTGCCCCTCCTAACATAACAGGAGAGATGTCTCTGGGCCCCTCGTTGTGATCGGATAAATAAAGTGTAAGGTCATGCCACTAGTTGTCGAAGTGTTCGACCACGTGAAGTTATCCGACACCTGATCGAGAAAGTATTGAACAGTTCATGGATGACACAACATCTCACCTAGAGTTCAACCAGACATCGTGAGGCAAAGGGAGAATACACGAGTAGGGCGCTTAGTTCGAACAGTTACAGACTGGTCGTATGGAAATACGAGCTAGTCGTAGACTGGTCGAACATAGTCACAGGGTGGTTGTAACCTAGTCGTAAGGAATTACGAACTGGTCGTGACAAAATATGAACTGGTCATATAGAGATAGGACACAGTCAGTAAATGATGAGGACACAGTCGTAGATCATATTGCATTAAGGTTAGCCCAATATAATTTGTGTGTATTCGGAATCATTATGTTACGCTAGGAGCCGCTTCGACTCGTGATCGGAAAGGGTTTCAGTCACAACCGACACGCAAGAACCTCTGTGGTCACACACTTAACGGTTGGAACAAACCAGTATGAATACAATTCATCAAACGTGTTTGGATAGGATCCGTCACGAGCACTATATAAGGAGATGCATGAGGCTGTTGGGAGGTACGAGCGAATCACCACCGAAATCCTAGCCGCCATCTTCCTGAGAGCTCTGCCATGCAACTTGGTGCTAGTACACCGACGTACGGTTGTTCCTTCCCTAGACGTGTGGATACCGTAGAGGCGCTACTGCGACTGTTGCGCTTGAGGACGATCCGCGAACTTCACAAGGAACTGCAGACGTTGCTGGAGGAGACAATCGACTCGTGAGGATGCTGGACGATCGACTACGACCACTACATCGATGCGCTCTACGTTGGACCAGGCTGCTACAACCCCTCTTCCGCTGCTCTACGCGTCTGGTGGTAACGATCTATGATCATCTACTTGCTTGGCTTCCTGGTTTGCGTGGTAGAAATTTTTGTATCTAGCTATCGTAGCCTTCCCCGTGGCCCAACAGTGGTATCAGAGCCATCCTGCGTAGTTTTTGATCTGGATCGATCACATATACTTGATATGTGGTAGTAGTAGATTGGATCTATTACTGGTCGGGTCTAATAACCTAGATCGGTTCATATAGATGGAACGATCTAGACCCTGGTCGATAAGATCAATCAGTTCTCGGTGGTAGTAGATGGGTTTACGAGGATGTATGAGCTATAAGGACCAGATGGTTTATTGCGCTTGTTCACGACCACTCCACATAACACTCCTACCGGTCGGAATTCCGCCATCGAAGTTTGCCGCAGTGTGTGGTCGTATCAAAGGCAATGATCAGAGTGGTTCGGAATAGGGTTAATGTGATTAATCTGATGATTTCCAAGGCTCGGATATGTGAATAAGATTCATGTTGTCCGATAGAATTGGATTCTGTGCATAACTTGTTTTTGCAGGGATTGATGTGAATAGTATGACCCATAATGTTTCATGTATGAGATGCATGTATATATGTAATTTTCATGACCTGCATGTCATGCTTATTGCAGCCCAAGGTTGTCCATATTTGTATAACGGCCTGCGTGTCGACTTGTGATTCTTCTTTACTCCTTGTAATTCATTACCAGCGCTATTAGGAGTAATGGCTTAGTGGGAGCGCTTAGAGGAGTCGACCACTCGGAGACACGGCGAACATGATGCATGGCGATGGGGATCACCATGGAGAAGGGTCATACTATATCACAATACAATTTGATTGTCTGTGAATGGCTTTATATTCCTGTTCATTTATTTCTATACATGTTTTTTTTGCTTTAAATGCTTTTGATATGGTAGAAGTAAAATTCCCTCACATAATATTAAGTTAAATTGATGCCCTCCCAAATATGCTGCACCATCCAAAGTCATGTATTTTAATGGTAGGTCTTGCAAAAAGCAGTGCCATTAACTCTACTTGACTAGATGGGTTTGTGTCGATACTTACACGCTGGCATTGGTTTAACTTAACAAGGTTATCATAACAGTTGTGGACTTTGGGGCATAAAGGTTGGGTGCCGAAGCATAGAGATGGTGCCCAACAACAAGAGTCATATAGAGATATGATTAGCAAAGGATTGCTTACCATTTTCACTAGTCTTCTAGTAGTGATGCCAAAGCTCACTAGTAGATTAAATGATTATGGATCTTGAATCATTAAATGTCATAAGAGGGATATGGTATTCAGTGGGAGTATCTTTGTTAAATTGTTTAATAGAAATTACTTTGTTTGAACATATGTCTTAGTTTTGCATATTTATGTTGTAGATCATGGCACCAACTGCTGTACCTACATCCAGTTTTGCTTTATGTTCGATACTTGAAAAGGAAAAACTGAATGGAACAAATTTTACGGATTGGTCCCGCAACCTAAGAATTGTTCTTAGACAAGACAAAAAGGAACATGCTCTAGAGGAACCAATTCCAGATGTGCCTACAGAGAATGATGCTGCTGCTCTTAAAACCGCCTATAAAAAGGCATGTGATGAATCCCTTGATGTTAGCAGTCTCATGCTTGCTGCGATGAACTCATACCTTCAGAAGAAGTTTGAGAACATTGAGGCCTACGATATGATCATGGCGCTCAAAGGCATGTTTGAGACACAAGCAAGAACTGAAAGATATGAGATCTCAAAGAACTTGTTTGGATGTAGGCTAGCTGAGGGTAGTCCGGTGAGCCCTCATGTGATCAAAATGGTTGGTTGCACACAGAGCTTAGAAAAACTGGGTTTTCCACTTAGTCAAGAGTTGGCTACAGGTTTGATTCTTGCTTCGCTTCCTGCAAGCTATGGCCAGTTCATTTTGAACTTCCATATGAATGGCTTAGACAAGAATCTCACTGAACTACATATGATGCTTAAGACAGCAGAGAGCAGCATTAAGAAAAGCAACAATCATGTGATGATGGTGTAAAAGAGTACAAGCTTCAAGAAGAAGGCCAAA
The DNA here is from genome assembly GCA_036346405.1 of Phyllostachys edulis. Taxonomy (NCBI): domain Eukaryota; kingdom Viridiplantae; phylum Streptophyta; class Magnoliopsida; order Poales; family Poaceae; genus Phyllostachys; species Phyllostachys edulis. Next base: position 105,103,907 of record CM070546.1, read on the forward strand.
ACTTGGGTCAAGAAAAAGGGCAAGGCTAAAGTTTCGGATGAGATCCAAAGTAACAAACCTAAGCCCAAGGCCAAGTCCGGCCCGACTCAAGAGAATGAATGCTTTTACTGTAAAGAGCTAGGCCATTGAAAGAGGAACTGCAAGAAATACCTAGCTGATCAGAAAAGGAATGGTGGGACTAAAACTTCCACTACAAGTATTAATGTTATAAATATTTTTCTTGCTGGCTCTTCTGTTAACTCATGGGTATTTGATAGCGGATCGATTGCTCATATCTGCAATTCGATGCAGAGTCTAACAAAGAGTAGGAGAATTACAAAGGGTGAGATGGATCTTCGCGTCGAGAATAAAGCAAGAGTTGCTGCATTAGTCGTCGGGACTTTGCCATTTCTTTTGCCTTCAGGTTTTATTATGGAATTGAATAATTGTTATTACGTTCCATCCATTAGTAGAAACATTATCTCTGCCTCATGTTTAATGGCAGAGGGTTATAAATTCATTATAGAGAACAATGGTTGTTCTATATTTTTGAATGAAATGTATTATGGCTATGCACCTGTTTTGAATGGGTTATTTATTTTAAATCTTGTTGATGCATCCGTCTATAATATTAATGCGAAAAGGCTTCGGCTTAATGAAATGAATTCCACTTTCATTTGGCATTGTCGTTTGGGTCACATAAGTGAGAAACGCATGAAAAAGCTCCATAATGATGGAACTCTAAACTCATTTGATTTGGAATCATTTGGTACATACAAATCTTTCCTGGTCGGAAAGATGACCAAGGCACCTTTCACTGGTCGGAGTGAAAGGGCGTCCGACCAGTTGGCACTCATACATACTGATGTATGTGGACCAATGAGCACGGTAGCAAGAGGTGGTTTTCAGTACTTCATTACTTTCACCGATGACTATAGTAGATATGGATATATCTACTTAATGAGGTACAAGTCGGAATCCTTTGAAAAGTTCAAGGAGTTCCAGAATGAGGTACATAATCAATTTGGCAAGACAATCAAATCTTTACGATCTGATCGTGGAGGTGAGTTTTTGAGCCATGAGTTTGGTAATCATTTAAAAAAATATGGAATTGTTCCACAGCTTACACCACTGGGCACTCCACAATGGAATGGTGTGTCCGAGCGGTGTAATAGGTCCTTGTTGGACATGGTTTGATCAATGATGAGCCAATCAGATTTGCCATTGTATTTTTGGGGTTACGCTCTAGAAACTGCCGCTTTTATTTTAAATAAGGTACCATCTAAATCAGTAGATAAGACACCATATGAGATGTGGACTGGAAAAATTCCTAGTTTGTCTTTTCTAAGGGTTTGGGGATGTGATGTCTATGTTAAACGTTTGACGCCCCGATAAACTCACACCCAAATTAGATAAATGCTTCTTTATAGGATATCCTAGGGAAACCAAAGGATATTATTTCTACAACCGTAAAGAAGGCAAAGTTTTGTTGCTTAAATGGTGTCTTTTGGAGAAAGAGTTTCTTTCAAAAGGAGTCAGTGGGAGAAAGGTGCAACTCGAAGAAATTCAAGAAACATCTGAAAGTGTTTCAACTCCTACTGAACCTCTATAGGATGAACAAAATATTGTTGAATCAGAGATGAGGCACCAAATTTCCGTGAGATCTAAAAGGCCACGCCAATTGCCTACTAGGTATGGGCATGACGATTATTATTGAATAATGATGAGCCTAAGACTTATGAGGAAGCGATGATGGACCCAGACTCTAAGAAATGGCTTGGAGCCATGAAATCCGAGATAGACTCCATGAGAGAAAATCAGGTTTGGAACCTGGTCGATCCACTTGATGGTGTTAAAACCATTGAGTGCAAATAGATCTATAAGAAAAAGATTGATATGGATGGAAATGTTCACATTCATAAGGCTCAACTAGTCGCAAAAGGGTTTCGACAAGTTCAAGGAGTTGACTGCGATGAGACTTTCTCACCAGTAACGATGCTTTAATATGCTCGGATCATTCTAGCTATTGATGTATATTTCGACTATGAGATATGGTAAATGGATGTCAAAACAGCTTTCCTTAATGGAAAACTAGATGAGGATGTGTACATGACACAACCTGAAGGTTTTGTCGATCCAAAGAATGCTAGTAAAGTATGCAAACTTCAAAAGTCCATTTATGGGTTGAAGCAAGCATCACAGAGTTAGAATATACGTTTTAATGAGGAGATCAAAAGGTTTGGTTTCATCAAGAACAAAGAAGAACCTTGTGTTTACATGAAAGTTAGTGGGAGCGCGCTTGTTGTTCTGATCTTGTATGTAGATGACATACTACTGGTCGAAAATGACATTCCTACGCTAGAATCCATTAAGTCATCATTGAAAAATAGTTTTTCCATGAAGGACCTAGGGGAGGGAGCATATATCTTGGGAATAAGGATCTATAGAGATAGATCTAAGAGGCTAATTGGATTAAGCCAGGATAAGTACATAGATAAAGTGTTGAATCGATTCAACATGCAAGATTCCAAGAGAGGATTCTTGCCCATGGCACATGGCATTAATCTTAGCAAGAATCAGTGTCTTACGACCACTGATGAGCGAGACAAAATGAGTGATATTCCATATGCTTCGGCCATTAGATCTATCATGTATGCCATGTTATGTACACGACTAGATGTATCATATGCTCTAAGTGTTACGAGCAGATACCAAGCTAATCCCGGTGAAGGTCCTTTGGGCAATTTGTGAAAAACATTCTTAAGTACTTAAGAAGGACTAAGGATGTGTTCCTAGTTTATGGCGGTAATGAAGAGCTCGTTGTAAATGGTTACACCGATGCAAGATTTCAAACCAACAAAGAAGATTATCGTTCGCAATCTGGTTTTGTATTCATTTTGAATGGAGGAGCAGTGAGCTGGAAAAGTTTCAAACAAGAGACGGTTGCTGATTCCATGACAGAGGCCGAGTACATTGCGGCTTCTGAAGCTGCGAAAGAAGGTGTTTGGATAAGAAATTTCATTGCTGAGTTGGGTGTGGTTCCGAGTGCCTCGAGCCCAATGGGTCTCTATTGTGACAACAATGGAGCCATTGCGCAGGCTAAGGAGCCTAGATCCCATCAGAAGTCCAAGCATATACTCAGACATTATCATCTTATTCGCGAATTGGTGGATAGAGGAGATGTTAAGATATGCAAAGTTCATACGAATTTAAATGTTGCTGTCCACTTGCACTAGAGTCAATCATTTAGGTATCTGATACCGATAGCTCTTGTGTGTGCCTCATGCTTTGGCTGTGTGAAAAGCTTTGTCAATAGATCACTAACGGGCGGGGTTCGAAGGGGCAGCGCCCCTCGCTGGTCGAGGGCAGCGCGCTCGGAAATTTTTTCCGGAACACGAATCTTATTCACATATCTGAGCCTTGAAAATCATCAGATTAATCGCATTAACCCTATTCCGAACCACTCTGATCATTGCCTTTGATACGACCACACACCGCGGCATACTTCGATGGTGGAATTCCGACCGGTAGGAGTGTTATGCAGAGTGGTCATGAACAAGCACAATAAACCATCTGGTCCTTATAGCTCATACCTCCTCGTAAACCCATCTCACCGAGAACTAATCGATCTTATCGACCAGGGTCTAAATCATTCCATCTATATGAACCGATCTAGATTATCAGACCCGACCAGTAATAGATCCAATCTACTACTACCGCATATCAAGTATATGCGATCGATCCAGATAAAAAACTACGCAAGATGGCTCGATACCCTTTGTTGGGCCGCACGGGTAGGCTACGATAGCTACAAATCAAAAATTTCTACCACGCAAAACCAGAAGCCAAGCAAGTAGATGATCATAGATCGTTACCACGGATCTTGTTGGCGGCGGAAGAAGGGTTGGAGCAACTGGTCCAACGTGAAGCACGTCGATGTAGTGGTCGAGTCGATCGTCCAGTGTCCTCACGAGTCGATCGTCTCCTCCAGCAACGTCTGTCGTTCCTTGTGAAGATCGCGGATCGTCCTCAAGCGCAACAGTAATAGTAGCGCCTCTATGGTATCCACACGTCTAGGGAAGGAACAACCGTACGTCGGTGTACTAGCATTAAGTCACACGGCAGAGCTCTCAGGAAGATGTCGGCTAGGGTTTCGGTGGTGATTCACGCGTCAATCCCAACAGCCTCATGCATCTCCTTATATAGTGCTTGTGACAGATCCTATCCGAACACGTTTGTCGAATCGTATTCGTACTGGTTTGTTCCAACCCGTTAAGTGTGTGACCCTATAGGTTCATGCGTAATCGGTTGTGACTCGGAAACCCTTTCCAATCACGAGTCATAGCGGCTCCTAGCAGAACATAATGATTCCCGAATACACACAAATTATATCGGACGAACCTTGATGCAATATGATCTACGACCAGGTCCTATCTCTATATGACCAGTTCGTATTTGGTCATGACTAGTTCGTAATTCCTTACGACCAGGTTATGACCACCTTGTGACTACGTTCGACCAGTCTACGATCAACTCAGATTCCATACGACCGATCAGAATCGCTCGAACTAAGCGACCTACTCGTGTATACTCCCTTTGCCTCACGATGTCTGGTTGAACTCCAAGTGAGATGTTGTGTCATCTTTGGACTGTTCAATACTTTCTCAATCGAGTGTCGGATTACTTCACGTGATTGAACACTTCGACTACTAGTGGCATGGCCATGCACTTTCTTTATCCGACCACAATGAGGGGCCCAAAGACATCTCTCCTGTTATGTTAGGAGGGGCAAATCCCATATCTGACCAGTCATATTTCTCTGCATTTTCATAGCATACCCGAAAGCTACCTTTATAACTACCCAGTTACGGAGTAGCGTTTGGCAACCCCTAAGAGTGCTGTTACACATGTAGAAAATCATGCTGATCTCAGGTCTAAGGATTATATATCATCATTGCTTGAGACCAACTAACGACACATAGAATCATAACAATCTCAATAGTGTCTCAAGGTGGGTCTAATCCAACATCATGTTCTCTAACATTTGTCCATATTATTGGTTTGATATCTCTATATCCATGACCTGTGAAACATAGTCATCAACCAATACATATGCTAGTCTATTCATATGTGTCCTCATATGTTTCCGACCAGGGAACGTATAAGAATAATTATCGCAGAAATATAGAGTTCCACAATCAAGTCACATACTTGATAATCAATATTAACAATATTATTCTAGGAAAAAGATAACATATTATCCAATATAATGAACATAATGAAATATAATCATCTCTATGATTGCCTCTAGGGCATATTTCCAACACACGGTACTGGTCGTAGAACGTGAAAACGTACAACGACCAGTTTACTACATAAGTGAAGTTTTACACGGGCCTAAGGAGCGTTACCCTCAGGTCCAAAAGTTTCTATATGCCCTCCTCATGTCTTCGAGAAAACTGCGGCATTATTTTCAGGTGCACAAAATAGCTGTACCATCTAAGTTTCCCTTGGGAGCGATCCTCCAGAATAGGGAAACAGCAGGACGCATGGCAAAATGGTCAGTCGAACTTGAGGAGTTCGACCTCCATTTCGTGTCCCGAACGGCCATTAAATCCCAGATCTTGGCAGACTTTATCGCCGAATAGACAAATTCTGAACCTGTTCAGGATCCCCTGTACGATTCCCACGACAAGTGGACGATGTACTTTGATGGGTCACTTACTTTAAGTGGCTCGGGGGCTGGGGTGGTCCTGGTATCTCTTACCAGAGAGACCTTAAAGTATGACATACAATTAAACTTTCAGGCCACTAGCAACGTGACAGAATACGAAGGTTTGCTAGCTGGCATACGAGCTGCGAAAGCACTCTCGATTCGCCGACTACTCGTGAGAGGAGACTCTCAACTAGTCGTGAGTCAAGTCGGAAAAGAGTACCAGTGCTCTAATCCGACAATATCTCGGTACTTATTGGAAGTGCGTAAGCTAGAAAAGCATTTTTTTGGTTTTGAGACACAATTCATCCCTCGAAAGGATAATTTCCTCACAGACCAGCTTGCTCGAATAGCTTCTTCCCGATCTATAGTACCAAAAGGACTCTTCTTGTAAAAACTCTAGAAGCCATCCCTAGTCGAAGAACCAGAGACACCTCCTATTGAGACAACCTCTTTAGAATACAAGGATACCTGGATGGCTCCCATCTACGAGTATCTTCAGAAGGGTTCTGTACTCAAAGACGATCTGGAGGCAGGTCGCTTATCCCGAAAAGCCAAAATGTATACTTTGATTGAAGGAGTCCTCTATAAACGAGGCACTCAAGGGGTGCTCATGCGATGCATTCCGCAGAGCGAAGGATTAACACTCCTTCAAGACATACACGGAGGCATCTGTGGAACTCATGCTTCCTATAGAACGTTGGTCGGTAAGACCTTTTGACAAGGTTTTTACTGGCCAACAGCCTTGTACGATGCCAAAGAGTTGGTTAAAAAGTGTGACCAATGCCAGTTTCATAGTAGGCAAATACACCAATCAGCTCAGGCATTGCAAGCGATACCTCTATCTTGGCCTTTTGCGACCTAGGGTCTCGATATCCTAGGATCGTTCCCCAAAGCTCCAGGAGGTTTCGAGTTCCTTTTTGTGGCTATTGATACGTTCACAAAATGGATCGGCGAACCTATGACCGATAACAACGAAGCAAACAAAACGGTTCATGATGAGATGCGTAATTACTCGATTTGGAGTTTCAAGTCGAATAATCACAGATAATGGTAAATAATTTTCGAGTGTAAAATTTCAGGAATTTTGCGACAAGTTGGGTACCAAGCTATGTTACGCTTCTGTTGCCTATCCCCAAAGCAATGGGGCAGTCAAACGCAAACGGCCAAATAATGCAGGAATCAAAACCGAGTCTTGACCGGCTTGTCAAGTGCTCGGGGCTTGGGTACAAGAATTACCCTCAGATATGGGCCGCTCAGACGATGCTAAGCTTCTGCTCTGGTGAAACACCTTTTTCCTAGTCTTTGGAGCCGGGCCATGCTTCCTCCGAACTAAAGATACGGTCAACACGAGTCAAAGCTTTCAACGACTCCAACCAGAAGCGACTTGAGCAGATGACATCAACCTATTCGAAGAAAAGAGAAACCAGGCCTTAATTCATTCAGTAGTCTACCAACAAGCCTTGCATAGATACTACGATCGTAAGGTCCAACCTCGCAACCTTGCTGTAGGTGACTTGGTATTGAGGCTCTGCCAATCCAAGTTTAATCAGAATAAACTTTCTCCCAAGTGGGAAGGTCCTTACACAGTGGTCGAAGTTACACGGCTAGGGTAAGTACGATTGGCAATGGAAGACGGCCAGGTTCTCTCGAGTTCTTAGAACATCAGCCAGTTACACAAGTTTTATGTGTAACAAACCATTCAGACAATAAAGCCTCAGGTTCCTCCTACCTCTATTGTCTTATTTTTGAGTAGCGCTTTCATAATCTTTCGACTACATTTCAAACACCCAGTTTTCTTTACACTGGTCAAAAGGAATGTGACATCAACTAGTCGAAGTCTTTCCTCTTTGCACGTGGTTATGCCCACTAGAAGGAACTTCCTAGTGTCGACTCGTTACTCACTTTTGCTGCCAATACAAAGAGCTTGGGTTCAATAAAATATGGTCAAAATATTTTCAAAGCCAGCTGTTTTTCACCTTAGTTTATTTCTTCACTTACTCTGAAAAATACTCTAAGTAGAGTGCCCTTTTTGAGATTTATTCAGCTGCTTTTAGTGTACTCAGTCCGTTCCAACTGGTCGGAGGAAGAAACACATCTAGTCGAAGTCTTTCCTCTCTGCATGTGGTCCTGCCCACTAGAAGGAACTTCCTAGCATTGTTCAGTTTCCTACTCTTGCTACCAGGACAGACCTATCGAGTCCACCAAAAAAGGTCGAATGAATTTTTAAAGTCCTCTAGACGTTTGTCTAACTCAAGTTGCCGTTCTCGATTTGATTAATCTGGTTGGAGATGGTAACATCTCCTAGTCGAAGTCTTTCCTCTCTGCACGTGGTCCTACCCACTAGAAGGAACTTTCTAGCGTCGATTCGTTCCTACTCTTTCAACCAGTGCATGACATTCGTGATCAAAAACTACAAGTTAAGCAAACCTCTCTGTTTTCAAAACCCTCTTCACACTATTTACTTAGTTTATCTAAACAAACTAAGCAAATAGTCGGGGGCTAGGATAAAGTTATTAATTTGACTTTGATTCTTAGTTTTTCTTTCGTCAATTATCTTTTGAGTTACTAACTAGTCGACAAGATGATTTGCAGGAAACATGATGGATTATATATATTACATCAACAAAAGCTTGTTTTCACAGGTTTTCATTACAAGCTACTCTGAAGAAGGAGATACCAGTTGCATCTCCTCTGAGACCTTCCTGCCGACTGGCTGCATTTCTTCAATCAAACGACTTGCTTCTGCCTCAGGGCAGTCGAAGTCGACTTCGATTGGTTGCATATTAAGGATGGGGTCATGAGCTTTAAGTTTTGCCAAAGCATAACTTATTGCACCTTCAACCGCCACCTTTATTGAGTCAGCTTGGTTGGCCTTCAAAGTAGTCACCAGCTCTCGTAAAGTCCCGACTTGTTCTCTAATAGTACTTATGTGAGTAGCGATCGTGTCTTCTTGAGGAGTTTTTCCTTCACCACGTAGCTCACCAAGTATATTGTTCAGGAGCAAGTTGTTGTCTTGAAGATTAATCTTCATCGACTTCATATCCTCTTGGTTACGAGTCGAAGCCTCGCGGAGTTGTTTATTTTCGGCTACTTGCTCTGAAAAAGGGTAAGACTGGTCAAGCAAAAATAACTCCTAAAAGAGGGAAGAACTTGATCACAGGTAAAGAAGTCCTTACCTACCAGTCGAGAATCTAATTTCTCGATTTCATCATTATGGGAAGCAATGGTCTTTTCATACTGCTCCTCCCATAATTTAATATCCTTTGCGTTTTCTTCAGCGATGCGGATGGTCTCGTTAAGGATCATGGTTTTTTCTTGATCCTTAGTTTCGAGCCTTCCCAGTTCGAGCTCAATTTTTAAAAAGAAATGAGAGTTAGAAAAGGAAAAGAACTCGTAAAGGACTACATGTAAAGAATTTTTTACCTGCTCGCTAAGATTTTAATCTCTCAATCTCTTGATCTTTATCGCTGGCAATGCACGAAATCTCATGAACAACCAAAGTTTTATCTTTGACTTCAATTTGGAGCCTTCTTATTTCGTCTTCTTTTTCTGAAAAGAAGCAAGAGTTAAAAAGGTAAAGATCAACAACATAAGCAGTCTTAAGTTCAGCACTTACTATTTATCACTTCCTGCAAGTTCTGAGCTGTAGAGTTGGTCTCCTGGAGTTTCTTCAAGAGGTCTTCTTTTTCTTCCCTTAGCTTTTTCGTCTCGGCTTTTTCATAATCGAGCGAGTCAGCTAGGGTCTTTTCATCACTTTTTAACCTATAAAGGTTAAGAATGGACATGAACACTAACCAAGTGGTCGTAAGTTCTTCTACGACCATTGATCTAGTCGTAAGTTCTTCTACGACAAACTACTGGTCGTAAGTTTTTCTACGACCAGCACCTAGTCGTGAGCTTTTCCACGACAAACCCTATAAGCACTGTACAAGTAGTCAAACCAAAAATGACTACGAGTAACAGTGACTTACCACCTCTCTGCCTGTTCGCAGTGTTCCGCTTTCTCCTGTCATAGCTCTACAAGTTGTCAGTGATATTCACCAATAGTAGCAATTTGTTCCAGAGCTTTCTGCAAGGAGAAGGACAATAAGAAACAAGGAAAGACCACACATATAAGTATTCTTAAAATTCTTACATTCATGGTCGTCCGAGCAAATATTGATAAAACCATTGATGGATTCTTCAGCTTATCTATCTTTGTGATACGGTCCCACCAAATCTTCTCGAGACGCTCGTTATCGAAAATTTCCCCTCTATTAGGGATATCCTTGGGATGAGGGACTTGATCGCGGGATCTAATGGCAGAAGACTCCACGATGGAAGCAGGGCCAAAGAAATCAGAGCAAAAGTTGAAGTACTCCTCTTCTTCTGATTCTGTAGCAGCAGCCTATTCTTGAGGGCTAGGGGAACGTCTACCACAACTTCCTTCTCGGCATGGTGATCAGATGCACCACCACCTTGGCTAGAGGTTCCTACCGCTGCCTCTGCTATCTCCACTGCCTCTGCTATCTCCACCTCCATCTCCACGACCACCTCAGTGGTCGTAGTAGCCGCCTCAGTGGTCGTAGTAACCACTTTAGGAGCCACGACTTCCTCCACCACCCGAGCAGTGGATGATCCTTCAATCACTTCCACTATCAACTCTCCATCCGCTGGAGAAGTGACAATGGGCTTCTCAATGAAGCATTCTCGGGGTCAAGGAGTTGGGCTAAGATCAATAAAAGGAAAGACGTTGTTGTGAAAAGCAAAAGGTAAAAGCTGTCCTTACACTTTAGTCTTTCTCACATACCTCTCGCACTGGATCTAACCAGAACTTAGGAGTCACCTTCCCAATGGAAGATTTTTTAACTTCTTCTCTACGACCACGCCCGGGTCGAGTTCAATTTGAAGGATAGGCTCAGCCACGACCACGTCTGGTCGTGGATCTTGAACAGGAGCCACCTCTCGTTTCTCCTGATTCTCCGGATGGCCAAGACCAGTCTCGACCGCTCCAAAAGTTGTGCTTCCCTCAACTACTGAGTTTACATTAGCAAAGATTTTCCTTCACAAAAGACATAAAGTCCTTCCTGTTCTCCTTTTCTAATTGCTTAATTAAGCCAAGAGAGGCAAAAATTGCGAAAGTATTCTTGTCATAATAGAAGGGTACCTTGGCCTTGCGGGTTTTGCACTTAAGAGGTTCAGCTACTTCGACCTCCTCGGCTTGGTGCTTCAACCTCCTTGGCTTCAAGCATGACCATATTTACAAAGAGATTTTGCAGAGGATCTAGTCGAAATAAAAGAACTTGAGCTTGCACCGCCCTTATCGGCGACTTTCACGAGTCGACGCTTCTTAGACGGAGGAGCTAGACTTTTCTCCGTCACCATCCCTGCGCCAATGGTTATCAGTGCGACCTCTTGGTTGTCTTGACAGTTTTCCATCCCTACTTTCTGAAGAAAACAGAAAAAGAAGAATTACTAACCAGTCGTAAGAATTTCTATGACTAGTATCCAGTCGTAAGTTTTTCTACGACATTTTCATGATTGTAATTTTTCCTACGATCACTACCTAGTCGTAAGTTCTTCTACGACAACCAAGCAGTTGTAAGTCTTTCTATGACTACGAAGTCCTAAGGATAAAATCAACACTTAATTACCTTCAGGTATCTCATCTTCTCCTCTACGGATACAACTGCAAGGATTTGAGTAGCCACCACGCTGGATGGTGGAGATTTCTCACAAACAAGTTTGACTCGAACGTCAATCTCTGCTTGTGAAAGATCTGTGCAAACAGATAAGACATTCATTAGACCACTTTGAAGAAGACCAAACCGAGAGTTAAGTCAAAGATTCACTTACCCTCCTTATAGTCTCTGGTTGGGTCTTGTGGCCCCCGTATACCTCCACATAGGAGGTACTCGTTTCTTCAAAGGGCTGATGCAACTTGTGATGAAATCCTTCACCATATGTCATCTGGTAAGCCCCTCTTCCTTCAAATCCTTGATAGCTTGAATATAGGGGGCAATCCGGCCAAGATCCTTGGGAATAAAATCCCAGGAAGGAATCTTCTCGGCAGCCTTCCCCACAAAAGAGAGGCTGTCATCTTGGGTGATTTTCCAGTAAAACCACTTCTTCCTCCATCCCGACCACGAAGAACAGGTGAACATCTGAATGTACTACTTCGACTTCCCATCATGGAGCTTCAGACCGCAACTCCCAGCAATTCCAGTTTGTCGAGCCATTCCATAATAATATTGGAAGAGCTCGAGGTCCGCTGGAATTCCTAGGTATGTCTCGCACAAGTACACGAACACACTTAACATTGTGATGGAATTGGGACCAAGGTTTACCAATTCCACCCCAAAGTTCTTGAGTACGAGTGTAAGAAAATGGTGAACATGCAATCAAAGGCCACACTCACAATACGCCTGGAAGACGGGGATTTGTCCAAACTCCCCCGATGGCCAATGCTGCCTAGCGACCGCAATCCATTTAACAAAAACCTTCTCTGGAATCTCCCCGGCGGCAACCAAAGCTTGAATCTTCACCGCATCCATCTCCGACTCGTCCCATTCGGAAACGGTTCCGGCCATCTCTCTCAAAAAGGGAAGGATTTGGATTGGGGAAGGTCTTAAGAGAAAGCTTGATTTGGTCGGCGGCGGAGAAAGCAAGAACTCGATGAACAGCGGCAGCGATTTGGGGGATCTCACCCCCGGTAAGTATTTATAACCACGTGCCTGAGTAAAAGACGTGGCAATACAAGGGTTACCACCGCTTCGGGAACCGCTCCAATGGACAAGCCTGTGAGAGTCGATTAAGATTCTCTAGTTTGTCTGTTCGAGAAAATCAGGTTTGTCTTTGTACGTCAAGAAAAATTACTTCCTTGACCAAGTCTTTCTGGTCAAATGAAATATCAATCAGAAAGGTTTTACTTCCGATCACCATACTACGATCACTTCATAGTCGTAAGGTTCTCTTCGACTACCTGGTAGTCGTAAGATTTCCAACAGCTTTCTTGGCCAAGTATATTTCTGGTCAAAATGATGTACAAGTGTCGAAGAGTTTTTCCGTCGACCATTGTTCTATAACCCTCTCATGGTCATAAGACCATCTACAATTTCTTTCCCAAGTAAGTTACTTTCACTTGAAGCTGGGGGCTAGATGACGAGAATCTAATAATCCTCAGTTTATCATTTATCTATAATTCTTATTATGGGTAAATATGACGCCATATGGTCCCTGAGTATACCCCATATATTTACAAGGGAGAAGCCAACCAGGTGGTCGTAAGTTCTTCTACGACCACCCCCATAGTCGTAAGTCTTGCTACAACTACCTCATGGTCGTAAGTTCTTCTACGATCACTATCCAGTCGTAAGTTATTCTACGACTACCTTATGGTTGTAAGCTCTTCTACGACCGTGTCACCTCGACCACCCTATGATTAATGTAACCTCTGCACGAGTGGGTCCAATTGATTGGGGAATTCAAGCAGTCAATATACGCTATTATTCTACAGAGTAACAGTACATAATACTCCATTATCTCTGACAAGTAACTGCCAGACGACACGGAGGAGTTAATACCCCAGTGATTACTACAAACATGCGCCCGTTATAGGAACTGATGAGGCGCCACTTCACCTGGAGAAACGGCCACTCTTCACCGACTATATAAAGGTGGCGATCAGCGAGGAATGGAGGGGACAAGAGGGAATGAGACAGAAGGCAATCAAGAAGATAGGCACTATCCTCTATAATAGTCTTTGTCTTTCTCCTGATTGTAGAAAATACACTCAATACCATACACACACAGGAATAGGGTTGTTATTCTCTCCGGAGAAGGCCTGAACCTGTATAAAAATCCCTGTGTCAATCTCTCTACGTGATTTCATTCTTGGAGACCCCCCGAATCAAACAATCTTTACGTAAGATCGGTTCTAAAACACCGACAAGCCTCATATGCTTTTATTATGTGACCTAATATAAACCCTTCAAGAGCTCGGCCATGGACTTTGGTTCTGGATCCGTGTTCTCTAAGAGAAACTTTAGCAATTGTAGAGGCAAAGTGGTTGTCGACCACTTTTCCTCCATATCCTCCAAACTGAGGGTATCTCAGTGTTAACTGTACCTTTGTCATTTCCCAAACTAAAGATTCTTGGTCATTCCATTCCCAGCAATGTAATATGCGCACATGAAGTTGTTGGGGCTTTCATCTTTATGAGGTATTTCACTTTCAAGGTGAGTTCTCTTCATGAGAGTTAAAGGAGCGATTAATAATTATTTTGACTAATGTCATTAGATTTTAAACCCCACAGATTTTATATCAAGGACCAATAATTTAAATTCACAGAGGTGGATATACTATTAAACCTAGGGTATTCCACTCTTAGCGACGTATTTACTGCAAGTAAACAATATGGTAACTCCTCCATGATTGAAAAATATCTGGTAAACTCCCCGCTTCTGGCGCACATAAGCATAAACTAAACCTTAAGTTTAGCTTGACTAGTGCGTGTACCTTAGTACTAAAGATCTTTTTATTCTGGAAAAATACGATGGCATTCGAACTTTTGGGCATTTCACTCCCCTTAACGCCGAGATTCGATGTTTATTAAATAGAACACTACAAAATTCTCCTATCATAGGCATATGATTTATTGAATTTCAAATCCAAGCTGATCCTCAACAAGTGGTGGGGGCCCAAAGGTGTATGCTACAGTGGTGATAACATGTGAAAAATGTCTGATTCCTCCAATACGCACTAATTTGAACAAGGGGGTTGATAATTATATACGGTGAGCTAGACTTTTATCAGTGCAGTGGCAAGAAAACTGAATGATCCTAACTTTCTAAATGATATTCCAACTTCTGGTTGGTTATTAATCTGTGACGAAGGTTATTAATCTGTGACGAAGGTCTCATACAGGGGTCCAAGAGATGGTAGACTCATACAGGGGTCCAAGAGATGGCAGACTTATTCTATAGACTAGCTTCTTTATTATTTGCCCAAGTTTTGATCCAATTTCTCATACCATATTTTAAATAATTTGGATTATTAAACTTCAAGTTTGTAACTACGCAATATATTTTCTTATGGTCATAAGTAGTATGTTCTAACAGTATAAAACTACAGGATGCTCTTCAAAAACATAAATATAATGCTGGAACATAAAATATTTGACCATTGTTAATCTGCACGGAAATACTAGATTTTTCTTCTGGCCTGCAAATCTAGTTGAATCACCCAAATAGAATAATTATTCGATAGGAATACTGATTGTTCAACAGGCAATACTAGAAAAAAAGGTCTTCACAGACAGTTCAAAAACGTCATCACAGACAGTTTCATGGGCTGTCTGAGTTTATGGGTCAGTAATGACATGAGGTCATCACAAATGGTTTTCGAACCGTCTGTGATGCAGACTATCACAGACGGTTATTAACTCAAAACCGTCTATGATAGTCAACTATCACAGATAGTTTGAAGATTAAACTGTCTATGATAGCTGATATATCAGAGACGGTATGTCCTAAGGAACCGTCTGTGATATTCTTTTGTATTGCTAAATCTATTTCTGTTTATTGACTAGCCTCAGGAAATGCTAGCCATGCCCTCTGAAACAAGCTGAAATACAACAAGTACATGTATACATCCAATTCACATTTATTTCAGAAACAAGCACATCCATGTTCACATTCATTTCAAAAACAAGCACATGATCCAATTCACATTCATTTTAGAAACAAGCACATCCAATTCACAAATCAATTAACTAAAATTAACCATTCATGTACATTTACACACATGTACCATTAAGTTCAATCTTATCACAATCAAGTTCAATCTACATTGTGGAACTTTCTATCTGGATTTATGACCTCATGGTTCAAGAATGCCACAAACTACCCTCGAATATTTATGAGCTGGCCCTGTTCCAACGCAGTTGTATCGATGCTCGCAATCTGTTGCTAGGAAGATTAAATTTGTGCATATATAAATTGATAAGTATGAAATAATTATTGCAAGATTGACAAATCTAAGGATCATTGGTCATCGCGGAACCGACGAATAGTTCCATGTTGTGGCAAACATAGTATCCACAGATGTTGTAAGCCAATGGCTGCTGGTGGCACTGCAAAAATAGAATTGGTTAGTTCGAGAGGCGTTACTACAAAGTGTTATATATGATTAATGTGTAGTAGCAAATACCGGGAATTGTGTCGCAGAATCCTTCCCTTGCAATTCCCTCCTTTAGCAAAGTACACGACGAACGACCTACGTGATTCCAAGAAGTTAGCCTTAGCCGTTGTAAAGAAAGGAAAGACTACAATAGAGTTATCTATGGAGGAAATGTGTTTACCTGTCGATTAATTGTCGGACAATTGTGAAGTCATGTGCGGCCCTCTTTAGGGAATCTAGGTATATTACCCTGTTCCATTTTGGTATAATTACAATTAGAATTTAGTGGAACCTACATAGGTATGTCACCATGGTCATTAAACCTAAGTTCGTGTTGCTTATAAAGTACAAATCAACAAGTATAGCCACTAGTACAACACTTACTCCTGGTTGTAGGGCAATAGTATGAATCCCTTGTTGCGATGAGCTAGCAATGACTCCGTCATGTAATCCTCGACGAATTTTGCATTCTCCTTGATGGTTTGCAAGGAGACCAAGTGTGGGTCGAGGAAACCTACCAATGAATTCCTTAGTTCGGCTTCAGAAATCATGTATCTATCTATCCATACACACACACACGAAAGCAAGGAGTTATATATATAAATTATTAGTATTACACGATCGTTGACCATGATTGTATATACTTACAGTGTCTAGCATTACATGAGTGAGGCATCAAGGGTGTCGACGTTGAAGAGAAAGAACAAGTCCTCGAAGGTCACCGTGAAGACACAGTCTTGAACCACGTGGTTAAGATGATCCTTCTTAAACTTGACGTTGACACCCGAGTGTTGTTGTCCATCCATCTTATTAGCCTGTTCTATGTACCATGTATGTAATCTCGTGCAAGAGAATCCTAGGGTACGGTCGGGCTCTACCGTCTTGACCAATGGCAGGCCTAGCACGAATTTTTGGGCCAATGGCAAGAAGGGCATATCAGAACAAGAGTCAACTGTCTTCGATTTGCCCTTGCTGTCTTGCTTTTTAGAGGTCGACTTCACGAGAATCGACCAAGCATGAGGTGTAGATGCATCTGATGCACCGGGCCCTTGCTGCTTCGGTGCAGGTAGCTCCTGTGGACTTAACACCGTTGCTAGACATTCCCATGAAGTTGACACCAGAGCAGGTAGCTCTAGGCAGATGTCCCTCTTGGGCCACTGGATGAATGTTCCAATGACTTGCCCTAGAGTCATGACTACGTTGTTTGGGGGAATCTACAGCGGGATGACCACAAAATTGGCATAAACACCATCCACATTCACTTTTGTGAAACCTGGCGTTGGATTTACACCGTGCACCAAAGCCTCAACACCGGATGGATACACTTGGTCCCAAGCAACATCTAGGGCAACGGAGGCATATCTCACTTGAAGCTTGCACTTCATAGCCACCTACATAATGATACAAAATTAGCTACTCCAACAGTCCTATCAATGGATCGAGTATTCTAGAGATAATAATTATTATCATAATATCCTCTCGTAGCTTTGTATCATGCTCGGCTTTGGCTCTCGTCCTACTCCGGTACGCTTCAGAGTCCTCTAGGAACCCATGTTTCCATGTAACATAAAGACCAAGACCTCTCGTGCGACCCGAGTGCTCATTGTTTCCCAGGGTCGCGGAGAGTATATCTCTCTCCCTGGCTGCCTAGAATGAGTCTTGGGAAGATTGTGCACTCAACATTTCCTGCAATAGGATGACATGTCATTTCACTTCCTATAAAGTTATGGAGTAATTACAAACTAGGTAGTTCGATATCTTACCAGACACTAGGACACTTCCTCGTCTACGGGGTTTGGAAAGGAGATGCCCCCCAAAGACAGGGTAGATAACCTCGCTCTTAGCCAGTTTCGAGTGCGCTCATTAGGGTTCCCAACAAATGGTCAGGAGGTATTCGAGCGGTTTGCCTACTGGTCCTGATCCCTCCATTACGGGATTTTACCCACATACCCAGCGGTGTTGAGTATGTGGGGATGCATGTTTTTTGCCTAGAGGGCCCTGTGCGCCGCACTTTCACTCCTAAAATCATCTGTCGTCTTCTTCACCACAAAGTTTTCCCAGTACTGTTCTAAGAATGGATACTTGTGGAAGGGCATCAAATCCTTCTTCACGTAGTTCTTGACAAGCATTCTCCTGAAGTTCTTCCACGCTTTGCACGCCTGTAGCAATGCGTGTCATCGCACGAAGTCTTGGTGTTGTTCCGAGATCTCAAACGATTGGAAAATATCCATCAGCAACTCACCTTTTTGAGCTTTGGTCAACTCCTTCCACGAATCATAGATGATGTTGACCCATTCCCATGCTACTATTCTGACCGTTCTCCAGAATGCGGACGCTGCTCGACGAGGATTGATAGGGGTCCCAGACTTATCGACATCCGTGATGGTAAATCAGCCTCCGGGCCTTTTTGATATTCCTCTACTGCACTTGGATATTCCACAGGACAGCGCATCAGACACATGAGGCGATGATGACAAAGAATGAGCGGAAGACATCTTCACAAGAAATAGAAGTTCTGACATGCCTGAACATATTATTATAAGATTTGATCTCTATGTGTATGGGTATACACACCAATTAATAAACAATTGGGATATGTAGGGAAGAAATTAGGACCAATACAATGACATAATTGACATATAAATATGTAAATCCTCCAAGTCATTTAAAAGGAATAATATGCTCAACACAAACATCATGTGAACAAATGAAATCAGCATAAAGCTAAGATTTAACATTTTGATATTGCTCACAAATGTAGAGTAAGCATTCCAATTAGAGCTCAAGTTCAAACCCGATTATTAAAACAATTTTAGTACAAGATTATTAACATCACAGAGTATTTATCTCAAGCCCACCATACCACATTACAATATATTCCAGTAGCAGTATCAAAATAAATACAATATGAATCACTAACTAGAACAAATACAAATTCCTAAAACAAATACAACACGTCATACTACTCAGTGTTTGAACCAGATACCAGCACAATTATCATGAGTCGATGAGGACCATGATAACATGACAGATTATTGATAGAAAGAGTGAGGGAAAGGGGCATCAGGGTCAGCAACTCGGCATCAGTTACCTTTGAGCATTGAGGAGAGGGACGAACAGGGAGTAGTACTAGAGCAACAGGGTGGCATTGAAGGGGAGGTGCACCAGGCTCGGGGGAGGAGGAGGCGACGCGTGCTCGTGCTTGTGGAGGAGGCGGCGGGCTAGGGAGAGGAGGCGCACTGAGCTCGAGGAGGAGGCAGCGTCGAGGATGGTGGCGACGGGCTCGGGGGAGGAGTTGTGCCGAGCTCGAGGAGGAGGCGGCGTCAAGGACAGCGACGATGGGCTTGGGGAAGGAGGGAGAGTTGAGAAACTTAATCGTTTGAGTGGGGGAAGCAGGCAAACCCTAGAGTCCGAAAATAAATAGGATTGGACATCATAGATGGTTCTAAAGTAGAACCGTCTGTGATAAATAATATCACAGACGGTTCCAATAAATAACCATTTGTGATAGATTGTGTATCACAGATGGTTCCAATAAATAACTGTCTGTGATAGATTGTGTATCATAGACAGTTTGTAGATGAAACCGTCTGTAATATATTATCACAGGCGGTTTATAGATGACCTCTTCAGTTGCATAACCTTCGATAATGCTGCCCTCCGGCCAAGATTGATGTTGTACATAAGACTCAAGAATTCCCATGAACCTCTCAAACGAGTACATGCTACGTAGGAACACGGGCCGCACATCTTTATCTCCCTCATGATGTGAACAATGAGATGGACCATGATATCGAAAAATGACGAAGGGAAATACATCTCAAGATCACATAGAGTCATCACCACCTCGTCCTGCAGAGCATCTTGTCCTTCGGGATCGATGGCCTTCTGAGCAATTCTGTTAAAGAAATAACACAACCTCGTGATTGTCTCTCGGATCTTGATCGGCAAAATACTTTTAATTGCAACAGGGAGCATATGTGTCATCAGCACATGACAATCATGAGACTTCATGCCAACTAACTTCAAATCTTCCATCGAAACAAGTTTCTTCATGTTGGCGGAGTAACCGGACGGAACTTTTACACCATGCAAGCACTGACACAGTTTAGTTCTCTTAGCCTTGGATAGAGTGTAACAAGCAGGGGGAAGGTACGTTCGTCCTTTATCAGTCTTTGTCGGTGCTAACTTAGGTCTAATGTCCATATCAACCAAGTCAAGCCGTGCATTGACACCATCCTTTGTTTTGTCACGAATGTTCACTAAGAGACCAATCAAGCTGTCACATACATTCTTCTCTACGTGCATGACGTCGATGCAGTGGCGAACTTCTAGGTGCTCCCAATATGGTAAGTCTTAAATATTGATCTCTTCTTCCAGATGTTTTTCTCACGGGTCCTCGATTTATGTCCCTTTCCGAGCACAACTTCTAAATCCTTAACCATGTTATATACATCTTTTCCGCTTAAATGTCTTGGAGCTAAACTGTCCCCCTTCTCTCCGTCGAATTGTTTCTTCATCCTGCGGTATGGGTGAGCCCTCCGAAGGAACCTACGGTGACGCATGTACACAGTTTTGCTTGAGTGCTTCAGCCACACACTCTCGGTATCATCTAATTAGTGAGTACAGGCTTTGGCCCCTTTTGTACTCTGGTCGGACAGGTTAGCAAGGGTAGGATAATCATTTATGGTGCAGAACAACAAGGAGCGTAAAGTGAAGTTTTCTCATTTGTATGCATCCCATAAATGTACCCCTTCAATCCATAGTATTTTTAAATCTTCCATCAATGGTGCTAGGTACACTTCAATATCATTCCCAGGTTGCTACGGCCCTTAGATAAGTATCGACAATAAAATATACTTTTGCTTCATACACAACCAAGGAGGAAGGTTATAGATACAGAGAGTCACATGCCAAGTGCTATGTCGGCTGCTCATGTTACTGAAAAGATTCATTCCATCTGTACTCAATCCAAACCTTATATTCCTCGATTCTGCACCAAAGTCTGCAAACCTCCTATCTTGGCAATAGACAAAGTGCCATCTTGGCTTTGTATATGGTTTTGGACAACTCGTTTTCCTCCGGAAGCACGTCCGCTAAGAGACCTAACAGCGCCGTAAAACTCTTGTCGGACCAACCGTTGCTTGCCTTCAATTTCAGCAGTTTAAGCATAGATGACAACTTTGTGTATTCCAGCTTGGAGCCTGGGAACAAAGGTTTCTCCGAGTCCTCCATCAAGTCCCGGAATTTAACATACTCCCTCTCATCACAGTTCCCTTCTGCATCGTGAAGCATCTGATCTAGATTGTCATCGTGCAGCCTATCCAAATCGGAACCACAATCAACTTCATCCGGTGGCATATTGTTGACTTTGCCGGCGATGTCGTTATTACTACCTTCCTATATAATTTGCTCCACCGTGACTGGGTCAACATGTAAAGCCCTTGTTGAAACCCTTTCGAATTAAGTGTGCTTTGATCTGCGCTCGGTTCTTAAACATCTTCATATTCTTGCAGTCAATGTATGGACAGTATGTAACATCTCAATTTTCTGAGCTTTAAAAATCTTTTAAAGAGTTAGTAGGGTAAAATTCACCATTTGGGTTTTATTTGATTTTAATTCAAAAGCTTAATATGGACTTTGTACATCAAAATAATTTAATATGATTAAAGTCAACATCAACAATGGTCAAAACTATTTTATTTGGGTTCTTTGGGCTTGGATATATTTTCTAGATTTTTCTAGAATTTTTTCAAGTTTATTTGCTATTTTCTATTGCTTATTTGAATTTCTAGTATTTTATTAAAAAGAAAAAACTATTAAAATCTCAGTAAATGGCTTTGGGCCGAAATCCTTTCGGCCAGATTCCAGCCTTCTTGTATTTCCACTCTAGCCGATTCTCCGACGCAGCCCGGCCCATTCATCCTCCACCGTTGGATCAGCACCGGACGGTCAAATCAGCGTCTCACCTCGTCACGCGCACATCGCCGCGTTCTCGACAGGTAGGCCGCGTTAGTGTTTAAGCTAGCGGGTGGGGGCGGCGGCTATTCTTCGCCCTCGCCGACTCTCCCCCGTGTCCGAGCCGAACTCCATCGCCGCCGCCGTTTCCTTCGTGAACTCCCCGCCTCCGAGGCTATTTAAGGCCTCAAGGACCTGCGTCCCTCGCATCCCGAGCCGCGCCACCTCTTTTGCCCTAGCCGCCTGTGCTCAAGTCGTCGCCTGGAGCCCTAGCGCCACCTCGTCGCCCCGTCGCCACTGCAGTGGGTCTCGTCGTCGTGGAGGATCACCACGGATTGCCGCAGAACGCCGCGATCTCGGCCGCCTTGCCTTCGCTTGGGAGCCCACATAGCACTGTGGCTGTCAAGCTCAAGATCAGACCACAGATCCTCACCGCATGGCCGCCACATCGCCTCGAGGACCCGTGAGCCCACCCCGAGTTCCCTGCCTCACCTCTACCTCCCTATAGCACTGGCCGCTGAGCCCTGCAGGCTGCAAGCGCACCACCTCACCCTAGCCTCAGATCCCAAGGCTCGGTGTACTTGGTTCACCGTGAGCCATCTCAGCGACGTGTGGGCCCCACATGTCGATTTTCTTTTTAATTTTTAATTTACGGCCGACGTTATCGCTATGCTAATAATCTGATTTTTCTTTTAAGAAATAATTCGGAAATTCGGAATAATCAGTTTTTAGGGTTTTCTTTAGATTACCACCTTCCAAAGCCCATATCTTTTGCATCCAAACTCCGATTGAGCCCATTCAAATTTCTAAATTCGTCTAAATTCAAGATCTACCTATCTGAGATTTTTATTTAATTTTTAGAGTTTGTTTTGCCTCTATTTTTATTTATTTTGTTTATTTATTTGTTTCATTTGCGAGTAGACGTCGATACTTCGGGAATATTTGTTTCGTTTGCTCTTGAGGTGCTCCTTCTTCTTCAAATCTTTCCCAAGTATCGACGTCTACTCGCAAACGAAACAAACAAACAAATAAAATAAAAACAGAGGCAAATCAAACAGGTGCTTGATCGTAGGGTCTTGATCCCAGTCAGTTGCATGTGGTGTATTGATGGGATCCCGCTGAAGTTTCTTCGTTCCGCTGCTATTTTATTTCTTTGCTAGCCCTACGTGGCTTAATAAATGTAAACTCGACCATAAGGTCAAAACCCTTATTTGTTATCAAACTACTCGTTTATGTTATTAATCGCTTGTGTGGATCGATATTCACCTGTGTTGACACTGTGTGCACTAGCGTGATCCTGGACTAGTGCATTATACACAGAGGGTCCAGAATTGCATATTTTGGGTC
The DNA here is from genome assembly GCA_036346405.1 of Phyllostachys edulis. Taxonomy (NCBI): domain Eukaryota; kingdom Viridiplantae; phylum Streptophyta; class Magnoliopsida; order Poales; family Poaceae; genus Phyllostachys; species Phyllostachys edulis. The sequence goes on from CM070546.1 coordinate 105,127,065, forward strand.
CCGACAGAGGTGGTATCAGAGCCAGGTTGACTGTAGGTCTTACCCTTAGAACGGCCGTCTTAGAGAGTCCAAATTATTTTCTAAAGAAAAATTAACTTGCAAGATTAAATGAACTGCTTAACTCCCCTCATGTTTCTCTCGACTCATCTATTGCTATAATCTTTTCCTCTCCCCGCTGTTTTAACTTGGTTCCCACCCTCTTGTCTGTCTTTAAAGATGCTTCACACCTACGGTGAGCGCAAAGGCGGACTTGCCGCAGAGCTGTGGAAGTTGTTGCAAGTACTTGGAGGTTTTGATCGTCCCATGTATCGTGGCAACCAATGGGTGGTCAACAGCCAAGATCGTGGAGTAATCTGCCGTCGGATACCACGCCAGAAGAGCACTAAAGCGATCCACCATTGAACATCTCCGTCAGAAGGATCACCTTCGCGCAAGGAATTCAAGAGTCGTCACGCCTGGCCATCCTCAGGATTTGCCACATCTACGCGCGAGAGCTACGAAATACCGTCTTCCGTTACCATCCCCGAAGCCGCATTGTGGATCGACCAAAGACGCTACCCGCTCACGGATGGAGAAGACGATGCCACAATGGTGCACTCGCCCGATTCGCACCGCCAAGAGAAGTCATCGAAGCGGCCTCCACCGAGTGGAGTGCGCTTATGAGACCTCGCAAAGAGTCAAGAAAGGATCGCCACACTAGAAGAAGCCCTCACCACAAGACGATCATGAGGAGGAACAAGAAGAAGAAGATCCTGAAGAGCCAGAAGAACCGGAAAAGGACCCTGAAGAAGATCCCGAGGAAGACCCCGAGGAGGTCCCAGAGGAGCCAGCAGAGGCCGCAGAGCCGGAAGAACCAGTTGCACCTGCGCCAGTCCCAGGACATCAAGATCAGTTCGCGAAGATGCCAGCTCACTTCCAAGTCTACAGCAGGCGGGAGCATCGTCGTGGTTGTGGAGGCTACCATAGCGACTGAGATCGCTAGAGTCTTAGTTTGTCAAGCTTAGCCAGTTTCCTTTCGAATCGCCCTTTAGGCGGTAGTTTGTGTGCTTAGGTTAGTCTTATTTCCCTTGTGTGCAGGTATGAGCTGCAAAAGCCCTTAGGCATTGTTGCAAGCCATACTAAGACCCTTAATAAATAAAGGTGTTTCATTTGGTTTTTCTTGTACTGTGTCTGTTGGGTTTAACCTACCCCCTAGATTAGTTCTTAACTCATCTTATGCTTTCTACCTTATCTAACCCATGGAGCTTCACTAGATGGTTCAGACTCGCCATGCCGCCGCAAGTGGATCCGGAACCCAAGGATCAGAAGGCAACGAGCAGACCCCTGCGGGAGCAGTACCACCACAAGCACCCCCTCTTGACTTGCAGAACTTTGGAGCCTTCATGGCAGCACAGACACAAATGATGTATGCTATGATGAACCACCTGCAGAACTTGAGTAATCAAAACAACAACAACAACAACCATCATCCTGGAGCCCCAGTCGCTCATGGACACCAAGGACCATCCAAGATCGCTGAATTCATGAGGACTCGTCCTCCAACCTTTTCTGGTAATGTTACACCGATTGAAGCTGATGATTGGCTTCGGGTTATTGAGAGGAAGCTGCTGATCACTCAATGCAGCGACCATGAGAAAGTTCTGTATACTACTCACCAGATGGAAGACATAGCTGCTGAATAGTGGGAGAATTTTAGCGCAGCACATGAGGCGCCACAAAATATCACTTGGGAAGAATTTGCCGTAGCATTCTGTCAGTATCATGTACCGGAAGGTATTATGGATCTGAAGAAGGATGAATTTTGTGCCCTGAAGCAAGGAGCTATGTCAGTGATTGACTATCTGAATAAGTTTTCTCAGCTAGCTCGCTATGCTCCAGAGGATGTCGCTACTGACAAGTCTCGCCAGAGTCGTTTCTTGAAGGGTTTGAACTCAGGACTGCAAGTCAATCTACTTGCCCACACTTTCCCAGACTTTCAAGAATTGGTTAACAAGGCATTGGTTATGGAAGATAAACGCAAGGAACTGGAGGACAATCGCAAACGCAGGATGGCTCAACAAGGAAGTCACCAGTCTCAACAAAGAGCAAGAGTGGTACCGCAGCAGAATAATCGGTTTTCGCCGCAGAATTCATTCAGACTTTGCACCAACATCAAGACCTCGCCCGGTTGTTTCGAGAACTCTCGCAACCTCAAGGCCAACCAACCCCAATCCAGGGAGCAATCAACAGAATTCTCAGAGAGTTTGTTATTCTTGTCGTCAACCAGGTCACTTCGCCAATCAGTGTCCGCAGAAGGGGACAATCACCCCAGTCCGTTTTAACCTTGGAGCTACACCCGCCAAGACCCCAGCGCTGAACAACCAAGGAGTTTCTCAATGTACCAGTCAACCAGGAGGAGTGCCTCAGTCTGTGGTCAGAGGTCGTGTCAACCATGTCACTCTAGAAGGAGCTCAAGAAGCACCGGACATCGTACTGGATAAGTTTCTAGTAAACTCAGTACCTGCATCAGTTCTGTTTGACTCTGGAGCATCGCATTCCTTTGTTTCTGGAGTTTTTGTCACTAAAAATAACTTGGAAGTTATGCGCCTTAAGCATACTCTGTTAGTCCAGTCGCTTGGAGCAGAGCTAAGCTCTAAAGTGGGATGTTTAGGAGCTAAGTTACTCATAGCTGGAGTTGAGTTTCTAGCCAACCTCATTGTTCTAGACACCCGGACCTTAGATGTTATTATTGGCATGGATTGGTTAACCAAACACAAAGTCGTGTTAGATTGTGGCCGAAGAGCCGTTACAATCGAAGATACTAAAGGAGACAAGGTAGAATTTCAAGCTACCTCCGTGCGTGACGGACACCTGATAGTCAATAGTTTGAAGGCAGTTGCTTTGGAAGATGTGCCTATTGTCAGGGAGTATCCAGATGTGTTCCCAAAAGAATTACCCGGAATGCCACCAGACCATGACATCGAGTTTGTCATCGATCTAGTGCTCGGAACAGCACCTATTTCTAAGAGACCCTATCGGATGCCAGCCGATGAGTTAGTGGAAATAAAGAAGCAAATAGAAGAACTTCTGGAGAAAGGTTTTATAAGACCTAGTTCGTCACCATGGGGAGCACCAGTTTTGTTCGTTAGGAAGAAAGATGGAAGCATGAGAATGTGCATCGATTATCAATCTCTCAATGAAGTCACCATTAAAAACAAGTACCCATTACCTCGGATTGATGATCTGTTTGATCAGATGAAAGGAGCCGAAGTGTTCTCAAAGATCGATCTGTGATCGGATTATCATCAATTGAAGATTTGTCCAAAGGATATACCTAAGACCGCTTTCTCAACGCGGTACAGACATTATGAGTTCTTAGTCATGTCCTTTGGTCTGACTAATGCCCCTGCCTATTTCATGAATATGATGAATAAAGTGTTCATGGAATATTTGGATAAGTTCGTAGTGGTGTTTATCGATGATATTTTGGTCTACTCCAAGACAGAAGAGGAGCATGCTGAACATTTGAGATTAATCCTAAAGAAACTCAGGGAGCATCAGTTGTATGCAAAGTTTAGTAAGTGTGAGTTCTGGAAAAAAGAGGTTGATTTCCTTGGTCATGTGATGACAGCCGAGGGAGTAGCCGTTGACCCCAGTAAAGTCAAGGTAGTACTACATTGGGAACAGCCCAAGACTGTCACCCAAATTCGCAGTTTCTTGGGAATGGCAGGATATTGTCGCTGTTTCATTGAAGGATTCTCAATGATTGCTAGGCCCCTTACGCAGTTGTTGAAAAAGGAGAAGAAGTTCACTTGGACCCCAGCCTGTGAAGAAAGTTTTCAAGAGTTGAAGAAGCGTTTGACTTCAACCCCAGTGCTAATCTTGCCAGATATTCGCAAAGATTTCGATATCTACTGTGATGCTTCGCGTCAAGGATTAGGGTGTGTCCTGATGCAAGAAGGAAGAGCTGTCGCTTATGCGTCAAGGCAATTAAGGCCTCATGAAGAGAATTACCCTACCCATGATCTGGAATTAGCTGCCGTAGTGCACGCTTTAAAGATTTGGCATCATTACCTTATTGGTAACCGCTGTGAGGTATATACAGATCATAAGAGTCTGAAGTATATTTTCACTCAGTCGGACTTGAACATGAGACAGAGAAGATGGTTAGAGTTGATAAAGGATTATAACCTTGGAATCCATTACCACCCTAGTAAAGCTAATGTAGTTGCAGATGCTTTAAGCCGCAAGAGCTATTGCAATGCTTTGGAAGTAAGAGAGATTTGTTCAGAACTTCAAGAGGAATTTAAGAAGCTGAAGCTAGAAGTTGTAGCTGAAGGATTTATAGCCAGCCTAGAAGTGCAGTCTACTTTGGAGAAGCAGATTTGTGAAGCTCAACCGAAGGATTCAGAGTTTTCTGATATCAAGAGGAAGATGGCGGACGGAAAGTTCAAGAACTTCACCATAGATGATCAAGATACGCTGTGGATCAACGGACGTATCTGCGTACCAGATGTTGATAGTTTGAGACAGCTGATTTTGAAAGAAGCCCATGATTCAAAGTATTCAATTCACCTTGGTAGTACCAAGATGTACCAGGATGTTAAAAACAAGTTTTGGTGGCCAAATATGAAGCGAGAAGTTGCAGAGTTCGTTGCCTTGTGCGACGTATGTCAGAAGGTAAAAGCAGAGCACCAGAGACCAGCAGGTTTGTTGCAACCTTTGAAGATTCCAGAGTGGAAGTGGGAAGAAATCGGAATGGATTTTATTACCGGTTTACCCAAGACTCAATTGGGTTACGATTTGATTTGGGTAGTAGTGGATCGCTTGACCAAAGTTGCTCATTTCTTGCCTGTCAAAACCACTTACTCAGGAGATCGCCTTGCAGGGTTATATATGTCAAGGATTGTTAGTTTGCATGGTGTGCCTAAGAAGATAGTGTCAGATCGAGGATCTCAGTTTACCTCCCGTTTTTGGCAGAGTCTGCATGAAGCCTTAGGGACTCATCTAAATTTCAAGATTACATACCATCCTCGCATGATGGATGATCGAAAGAGTTAATCAAATATTGGAGGATATGTTGAGAGCTTGTGCCCTAGCTAATGCTACCGTTGGGATAAGAGTTTGTCAGATGCGAATTTTCAGACAACAACAGCTTATCGTGCCACCGCAAATGTCACCGCTTGAAGCTTTGTACAGTCGTGCTGTAGAACCCTTTGAATTGGTCAAACAAATTAACATTTGGTTTTTGGACCAGATGTTATCCAAGAAGCAGAAGAACAAGTGGCTATGATCCGAGAAAGATTAAAGATAGCTCAGTCGAGGCAGAAGAGTTATGCTGATAATCGTCGTCATGATCTCAGCTTTGAGCTAGAGGATTTTGTTTATCTCCGAGTTACTCCCCTCAGAGGTGTGAAAAGATTTCATGCCAAAGGAAAGCTTGCCCCTAGATATGTTGGTCCGTTCAAGATATTGGCTCATCGTGGAGAGGTAGCTTATCAATTGGAGCTACCGCAGTCGTTAGTAGGAGTACATGATGTCTTTCATGTCTCCCAGTTGAAGAAATATCTTCGTGTGCCAGAAGAACAGGCTCCGTTGGAGTCAATCGAATTGAAAGAAGACCTCACCTACAAGGAGTAGCCAATCAAGATTTTGGACATCGCAGAGCGCCATACCAGAAGCAAGACTGTTCATTTTTGCAAGGTTCAGTGGAGCAACCACTCCGAAGAAGAAGCCACGTGGGAGCGTGAAGACGAGCTGAAAGCCGAGTTCCCTAGCCTTTTCTCTAGCTAGCCTGAATCTTGGGGACGAGATTCCTTTAAGGGGGGGGAGGTTTGTAACATCCCAATTTTCTGAGCTTTAAAAATCTTTTTAAAGAGTTAGTAGGGTAAAATTCACCATTTGGGTTTTATTTGATTTTAATTCAAAAGGTTAATATGGACTTTGTACATCAAAATAATTTAATATGATTAAAGTCAACATCAACAATGGTCAAAACTATTTTATTTGGATTCTTTGGGCTTGGATATATTTTCTAGATTTTTCTGAAATTTTTCCAAGTTCATTTGCTATTTTCTATTGCTTATTTGAATTTATGGTATTTTATTAAAAAGAAAAACTATTAAAATCTCAGTAAATGGCTTTGGGCTGAAATCCTTTCGGCCTAGTTCCTGTTCCTTTGCGCGCGGCCCACTCCTGGCCCAGTTCTCCACGCGCAGCCCCGGCCCATTCATCCTCCACCGTTGGATCAGCGCCGGACGGTCAAATCAGCGTCCCCAGCCTCGTCCGCGCGCGCGTCGCCGCGTTCCTCTGACGGGTGGGCCCGCATTCGCGTTTCGCTGACTGGTGGGGCCGCGGCCGCTGTTCTTCGTCCCCGCCCGGGACTCTCCCCCGTGTCCGAGCCGAACTCCATCGCCGCCGCCGTTTCCTTCGCGAACTCCCCACCTCCGAGGCTATTTAAGGCCTCAAGGACCTGCGTCCCTCACATCCTGAGCCGCGCCGCCTCTTTTGCCCTAGCCGCCTGCGCTCAAGTCGTCGCTTCGAGCCCTAGCGCCGCCTTCGTCTTCAGCGCCGGCTGAGAAGACCTCGTCGCCCCGTCGCCGCTGCAGTGGGTCTTGTCGTCGTGGAGGATCACCACTGGGATCGTCGCAACGCCCGCATCTCGGCCGCCTCGCCTCGCCCGGGAGAGCCCTAGCACCGCCGCTGCCGAGCCAAGCTCCAGCCCGCCAAGATCTCGCCGCCGCCGCCACAATCGCCCTCAAGGACTCAGGAGCCCACCCGGAGTTCCTGCCTCACCTCTACCTCCTGTAGCACCCACCGCTGAGAGCCGTTGTTGTTGGCAAGCCTCGAGCTGTCTTGCCGCCGCTGCCGATCCGACGAGCCGCCCCACGTGGTTTCGCCACCTCGACCTCCATGAGTGCGTGTCGGCCCGCGTCGGCCATCGTCGGCGTCTCGCACGCGCGCGTGACACCTCACCCTAGCCCCAGATCCCAAGGCTCGGTGAACTTGGTTCACCGTGAGCCATCTCACTGACCTATGGGCCCCACATGTCAGATTTTCTTTTTAATTCTTTAATTCCGAGTGCTGACATCATCGTTGCGCAATAATCCGATTTTTCTTTTAAGAAATAATTCGGAAATTCGGAATAATCAGTTTTTAGGGTTTTCTTTAGATTACCACCTTCCAAAGCCCATATCTTTTGCATCCGAACTCCGATTGAGCCCATTCAAATTTCTAAATTCATCTAAATTCAAGATCTACCTATCTGAGATTTTTATTTAATTTTTAGAGTTTGTTTTGCCTCTATTTTTATTTATTTTGTTTATTTATTTGTTTCGTTTGCGAGTAGACGTCGATACTTCGGGAATATTTGAAGAAGAAGGAGCACCTCAAGAGCAAGATTAGTACTTAGACCTATTCTGAGGTAAGTTATACCTTTGGTCATATTGAACCCATTTTTCAAAAGTTATATTGATTTAAATTATTGCATTTACTTTAATTATGTATTTCAATGCTTTTGGGATTAGTTAATATCCAATTTGTTATGACCCCCTTGTCTAATTGTATTCCATAATATTTTGTCACCCTAGTTTGGTTAATTTAGTTGGTGCTATTATATTTACCAACGTGGGTTGGTTAGATGCGATTAGTTTGCGTAGCCATGCTACGAGTCATCATCTCATGTAGTTGCAAATATAAGCTTGACTAAGTGACTATGAAACTATGTGATAGAAACTGTGTGCGCTATGTGCTATTACTCGTTGATGGCATATGTTGCACTTAACCAACAGGGTGTGAAAGGATTTAGACAGAGGCAAGTGGACTGTGTGATATTTTGGTGGAGCTATGTGCATAGGCTTAATAACCTGTGTGCATAGGGATTTGTAGTTTATTTGGAAGTCTTGCCTTGGTCAATTAAGGACTTAACTTTGTGCGCCATTGATCTGAGCCATTCGTACAACCACATGCCTGGTATGGGACGGACCTAACTTAGTAAGTTATGGAGTCTTGACATTGATTACTCAGGAAGTAGGTTAGGCTGTGTTGCATGGGTGGAGGTGTGCTACCAGGTAGTCACATCACGGGGCGGTTCGCCGTGTCCCTGTCCAACGGTGTGTGTCGGACTGACTTCCTATGTGGGGTTGTCTGACAGTTTGTAAGCACACTGGGAGTGTCAATGTTAAGATGAAGTTTCTGAACTGTTTTGTTACGGCTAGTGCTAGCTACACTAGTTGTATCTTGTGGGTAAAGTGTACAACCTCTGCAGAGTGTTAAATCAATCTATTCAAATAGCCGCGTCCACGGTCATGGACATGCTCGGTGATTTCACACGAGGGTTAGATTTTCATAAAACCTTGGGAAGGGAGCTGTGTGACCTAAGTCATATGGCTATGTGAATAACTTGTTTAGGCTATGTGTCTTTGTGAACTAAAACTGTCAAATTATTATTGTCTATTTGTTTTGAATTATGCTTTCAATCTATTACTTGTATTTAAATTGCAAATGTTGATTTACGAAAAGAACTACGAAGCCATTCCTTTGGAATAAGCCTGCATCTATAATTGTATTTATGTGGTATGACTTGCGAGTACGGTGTGTACTCATGCTTGTTGTAAAACATGCAACAGAAGAGGAGGAGTCTTTGCCTGCTTTCGAGGAGGAGTTCATCAAAGGTGCTTGATCATAGGGTCTTGATCCCAGTCAGTTTCCTGTGGTGTATTGATGGGATCTCGCTGAAGTTTCTTCGTTCCGCTGCTATTTTATTTCTTTGCTAGCCCTGCGTGGCTTAATAAATGTAAACTCGACCATAAGGTCAAAACCCTTATTTGTTATTAAACTACTCGTTTATGTTATTAATCGCTTGTGTGGATCGATATTCACCTATGTTGACACTGTGTGCACTAGCGTGATCCTGGACTAGTGCATTATATACAGAGGGTCCAGAATTGCATATTTTGGGTCCCGACACAGTACATATATTCCACCCCCTTATTCAACATATCCTCCTTGGTAGCTCTTGTAAAAGCAGACACGACATTAATATACTCTTCACTCACACGGTTGCCAGCGTACATCCAGCTTCGGTCCATCTACGCGACACATATAACAATTTGGTATTAAATATTGAATTAATTCATTAGTATACTATAGTTGCAACTTTTGATATGTCATTTGAAATATGTATTTCTAATGAACTGAAAAAACACCAATGCACCCTAGGGTCATATTGTTCATCACAAACATATTATAGATAGCCCATGCCCAACTTCAGATGGCAAGAAGCCAACACTTACAAAACAACACAAAAAGCTAGATCTAAACCATCTTTAATTCTGTCTTTACCTATCTAAACCATCTTCAATTCTCTCTTTACCAAGCTAGATCTAGAATATAATGCAGGGAATAAATTAATTACGTACTAACCATCGATAGTCAAGAACAAATTACCAAATCTGCAGTCTCCTTTCACAAAATTGCCTCAAAGCCCCACCTCCAGCAGCAGCAGCGAGAACAGAGGAGGAATTTATGACAGATCGATCTGTGAGGGTTGGGTCTGCAATAAATAAGATTATCACAAGCGGTTTTTAATACAAACCGTCTATGAAGAGGACGGAAAATCACAGACGGTTCATGTTGAAAACCGTCTGTGAAGTATCACAGACGGTACCAAATATCACAGATGGTTCTTGTTTAGAACTGTCTGTGAAGTATCACAGACGGTTTTCAACATGAACCGTCTGTGATATTGCCTCTTCATAGACGATTTTTTGCGTAGAAAGTAACACAGACGGTCGCTAAACCAAAACCGTCTATGATTGTGTTTAATACAGACAGTTTTGGTCAACCGTCTGTGATCAGGTGTCCAGTATTAGCCTTTTTGTAGTAGTGAGGAATACCATATTTAATTATTCCTCATATTTAATTAAGGGTGATAAATTGTACACCTAATTTTAATTTCTAATGCTAGAATAAACATGGCCAAATCTAGATCATTTAGGATCAACAAAATCCAATATGTTATTATATTTTATTTCGGGAGTTATATTTGCTTCAAGCAAGTGATATGGCTTCTGGTGGTGATGCAGTTGCAGACTGCATTTACCAATTTATGCATATGTCATTTCCAATGAGTATGGCATGCTTTGGTGCGTAGCCAACATGACATATGTGCGGCTATGTCAAGCGGCCATTAGTTTGCCGTGTGCATTCCCGCATGTTGGCGGTTACCATATTGCTGAAGGCACAAATCAATTGCCCTTCGTGGGCTACAATGGTTGTGGTTGCCAACAACATGAGTATTGACGATGGCGTAAATGCCTTTATCCATATCAATTGGATAAGGATAATAATAATGCATTTTACTTTTATTATCTCCCAAAATAAATTAGATTATTTTTTTTGCTTCTAGCTTTGACCTAGGATATGTCACTGCGCCTAACATGACTCTTGTTTTGAACATTGTTCTCTGCCTATTAGGTTTCAATATCCCACACAAGCTCAATTTCCTCCTTTTCATGTCGACTATAAAAATCCTGAGTGACAATATCTGCATCGGACATTTGCTTAAAATCAATTCAGAGTTTTAGCCAAGATTCGCAAGCATACTTCAACGGGAGTACAATTTTATTGGCGTGAAACCAATATGCACTTTGTAACATTCTGCTTACAAAGTTCTTCAGTGTGGTGGAGGTGTTATATAGACTCCAAGTCTTAGGGTGTAAGTTATTCTGTACTTATTTTAGGATTATGTTGTTTTCTAGCCAAAAAGATCCATCAGAGATCAACTTATGACTCGGCTTGTTCTAGTGCCACTGAGAAAAATAGTTTCCCTTTGCTATCTGGGCATCCCTGCACTAGAAACTAGTGAATTGAGGCTTATTAGATATTAAGACTACATGTCCAATATTTTGTTAGCAAGGCATGACAACGTATTTTTAATTTTCAGGCATATTGTTTACAAAATTTATTCCATGCAAGATTAATTATTTTACTGTAGGTAAAATATGCTACTGGCAATATATTCTATTAAGCAGATTTAATCAACTATTCAACATGATATAAGGCTTTAATAGAACAACTTAGACCATTATGTTATTTATAGCATCTGAGAAATAACAATCTAATGCGTAAGGTTCCAGCCTAAAGCAAAAGATAAGAGATACTCTTCATGAGCAGGACCAATCTCGACAGGAACTGAATCTATACTACTAATGTGACTTGTGTAGGAAAACATCTTTACAAAGCTAATGGATAACTATGAGATTTCTGTTGGGACGCGGGTAGGCTGCGATAGCTACAAACAAAATTTTCTACCACGCAAACCAGGAAGCCAAGCAAGTAGATGATCATAGATCGTTACCACCAGACGCGCAGAGCAGCGGAAGAACGGTTGGAGCAGCCTGGTCCAACATAGAGCGCATCGATGTAGTGGTCGTAGTCGATCGTCCAATGTCCTCACGAGTCGATCGTCTCCTCCAGCAACGTCTGCGGTTCCTTGTGAAGATCGCGGATCGTCCTCAAGCGCAACAATCGCAGCAGCGCCTCTACGGTATCCACACGTCCAGGGTAGGAACAACTATACGCCGGTGTGCTAGCACCAAGTCGCACGCAGAGAGCTCTCAGAAGATGGCGGCTAGGGTTTTGGTGGTGTTTTCTCGCGCACTTCAACAAACCTCATGCATCTCCTTATATAGTGCTCATGACGGATCCTATCCGAACACGCTATTTAATCGTATTCATACCGGTTTGTTCCAACCTGTTAAGTGTGTGACCCGTAAGTTCATGCGTAATCGGTTGTAACTTGGAAACCCTTTCCGATCACTAGTCGTAGCAGCTCCTAGCAGAACATAGCGATTCCCGAATACACACAAATTATATCGGACGAACCTTAATGCAATATGATCTACGATCAGGTCCTCATCACTTACGACTAGGTCCCATCTCTATACGACCAGTTCGTATGTGGTCACGACTAGTTCGTAACTCCTTACGACCAGGTTACGACCACTCTGTGATTATGTTCGACTAGTCTATGACTAGCTCAGATTCCATCTGACGATCAGAATCGTTGAACTAAGCGACCTACTTGTGTATACTCCCTTTGCCTCACGATGTCTGGTTGAACTCCAGGTGAGATGTTGTGTCATCCATGGACTGTTCAATACTTTCTCGATCGAGTGTCGGATAACTTCACGTGGTCGAACACTTCGACTACTAGTGGCATGGCCATGCACTTTCTTTATCCGATCACAACGAAGGGCCCAGAGACATCTCTCATGTTATATTAGGAGGGGCAAATCCCATATCCGACCAGCCACATTCCTCTCCATGTTTCATAGCATACCCGAAAGCTACCTTTATAACTACCCAGTTACGGAGTAGCGTTTGGCAACCCCTAAGAGTGATATTACACATGTAGAAAACCATGCTGATCTCAGGTCTAAGGATTATACATCATCATTGCTTGAGACCAACTAACGACACATAGAATCATAACAAATCTCAATAGTGTCTCAAGGTGGGTCTAATCCAACATCATGTTCTCTAACATGTGCCCATATTATTGGTTTGATATCTCCATATCTATGACTCGTGAAACATAGTCATCAACCAATACATATGTTAGTCTATTCATATGTGTCCTCATATGTTTCCGACCAGGGAACGTTTAAGAATAATCGTTGCAGAAATATAGAGTTTCACAATCAAGTCACATACTTGATAATAAATATTAACAATATTATTCTAGGAACGAGATAACACATTATCCAATGTCATGAACATAATGAAATATAATCATCTCTATGATTGCCTCTAGGGCATATTTCCAACAATTTCTACAGGTCTCCATAGAACATACCATGGGTTTATCATTGCCTTTGATTGCACCTACTTGTCAATCAAACTAACATTTAATAACTTCTGATTGCATAGGCTTAATCGAGAGATAACACGGTGCAGGGCAGAGTTACACCCATTTACAGACTTCTAGTCCTAGGTATGTGTGTCATGCAGGGGCACAATTTGGCTTTTACAGGCATTCGTTTAGAGAAAACCATAGAGTCAATGGATCGCACTTAGTCACCACGTAGTCATTCTGAATGGCAGAGTAAAGGTGGTACCTCATAAACTACAAAAACCTTTAGCTTTTCAACGGTAGTAGGTTCAGGTGTGCCAGCGGCAAGCTCAACAATTATATGACATGGAGATAGACTAAGGTGATATAATTGCTGCCATCTAGGGCAAGAAAGTTTTTATTTAGTGATGTCTAACATATCCCACATAATTCATACAATTTTCTTATATTTATAGCTAGTAAAACATTATAAATGCATGAATGAGTGCAAAATAGTAAAGATTAATTTTATATATTCGGTGGAATTTTCCTGGTATTTTTGGGAAGTTCTGGTAATATTAAGGCCTAGAAGCAATTTTCAGAATTACTAAACCAATTAATTAATTTTCCAAAACACATAATACCAGGAAAAATAATCAATAAAAATATGATGTTTCCAATATGTACTAGGTCAAAGGTTTCACAAATTTATAGAACCTCATATACCATAGAAATTCAGTTTCTAGGATTAATTTAAGGTTATTGCATAAAAATAAATAATATTACATGAAATAACCATAAGTCGAGAATCTAGGTTATAAAATAACCATATAACATACTGAACTGTCGCAAAAATCAGATTCTTGAGGGATTATTCTGCAAGAATATATGGAAATATGAAATCTGCCGTAATTTCCCAAAACTCTAGGGGGTTTTCGCAAACTTTCGTCATGATTTTCGAGGGCCTTTCTGGAAAGTTGATAGAGTGAGTCGGACTGAATTTGGCCCATTCAACCCACTTGGCCTACTCGAAGGGAATAAAGGACTGGGGTGCTAGGGTTTCAGTGCCCCTTTTGCATCGGCGGTGGCGGCCAATGGGGCGGGCGTGCGTCGCGGAGGTGGACGCACGCGACGGCGCACAACGTGCAGGTGGCTGTGCGGCTCATGCACACGATGGGGTGGAGAGCGTGGCGATGGGCGCACGTGGCGGTTCCCGCGATATGCGTCTGGCACGAAGGCACGGCGTGTGGCGGTGCTCTAGTGGGATAGCAACGCTCGGCAAAGCTCGGCCTCCGGCCGGTGCAGTGTGAACAAGCAGCGGGGCGGGCGGGCGGCTTTGGGCCAGCATGGACGCATGGGCGGGGGCGCTCGGCTTCGACCGCAGCGCAGCCGCGACAGTGTGACTTTGGGCCGGCGCGGTGCAGATGAGCGGCGGCACAACCGGTGGGCGCGCGGCTTTGGGCTGAGTAGCACAAGGGCGGCGACCATCTCCCGCGGCGGCGTTCGTGATAGCAGTAGTTACATGAACAAGTGAAAACATGCAAGTGGACTGCTACTGCTAGATCGATTAATAGCAATGTGATGAGATCAACTCACATATGCTTGCAGTAGATTACATTCTTGGTGCTGGTTGGTTTGCGATGCAGGGCAGATTGACGCTAGCATAAATCCTTTGTGATCTCGAGGAGTAGTCCATGATGCTTATGCGGAAGACGTCCTCAGCCATGCGCGGTGGCATCTGATCTTCTTCTGACGGGTACACGCAACTAAGCAACGATGATAGATGTGAAGTCCACGAAACACGACCGTGGCTCCTCTTTGATGATCGATGCCGGATTATTCAACGTACATGTACATGTACCAACGTAGATCAATTAGTGATTAGCATCACGAAAACAAAAACTGATTGAACCAATGAAGAACAATCGTGCTGATAACGTATTAGATAATCAATACTATAGTCGGGAGACAACTAATCCAATCATATAATAAAACCAAAGAGAGACACAATGTAGAGGAGAATCCAAGATCTTTATTCATCTTATATGTATCTTGTGTTGTAAAATTAGCGGTTTTAGCAAATATTCAGAATTAATTCCAGCATAAATTAAGATAATTAAATCATATTTCCAACAAAGATATAAATGATGTAAATAACATATAAACATGTAATATCTTCATGTCAAATAAACATGATAATATGCTCAATAGATGGAACATGAAAACATAAAAAATTAGTATATTGCTCAGATTTAGAATATTTGTTTATTGCTCTCAGATGTCAGGCTGCTCAAGATATAATCTGGGCCTCCTCGCCACTTTTGTCAAGAATTTTCACAAATTAGATATGACGAGATAAATCAGACTTTGAGTCAAAAATAAATGCCTTACTATTATATCAAGAATGAGTAAGAATAATCTCACAAATCACAACTGCACTAATTACTTTTGACCAACAGAAAGAGCAATGATATCTCAATGCAAACTGTAATCACAACTCAACAAAAACAACACTTACTGTTTTTGGCCAACAAAGGAATAAAAGACCACAGTGCACAATAAGTAATTAGCCTAGTCAAATTCGGTCCACAAGAAGCAATCGAACCTTAAAAAAATAACAGAGCCTTGATAACAGTATGCAACAACAAGCTCAAGTCTGATTATAACCAACATTGTCAATCTAATTTCATAAGTGACAATAATCCTCATCGAGCAATTCATAAGCCCCAATAGTTACCATGCAAATTCACCATGTGCTACATATGAACAAGACAGTATAGTCTGAAATACTCTAGCACAGCACAATCTGCAAAGTAAAGCGAAAAGGGAAAAATAGTGATACTCACAAAGCGGATGGCACTCGAAGCCACCGCGAGTAGAACCACGCAAGGCATGCCAATGCACAGACTCAGAAAACCGATCGCCTCACCGTGACGCTGATAGAGGGCGTGATCGTCGGAGATACAATACTGCTCTTCACAATTCGGGGCACACCAAACGTGAAGTTGGGGTACCGAGAATAATGCCGAACAAGGATCACCAACGAGATGCACCGACCAAATACACCAAGGAGCACCAATCACCAAAAAACCAAAAACCTTCTTCCACTCAAGATCAAGCCAAAGCCAACTTGTTCCACCTCCGATCGGCGCAAATCGAAGCCCTCACCGCACCTCAACAGAGAGAGGAAGCAAGAGGGAAAAACGAGATGCGCAAGGAGAGGCGAACCAGTCCTCACCTCCGACGGCGCCGGGTCCAACCATAGCGGTGCGGCGGCTCTCAAAACCCCACAAATTTGAAGCCAAATCGGGAAGAAGAAGAACCAAAAGAGGAGATTGCTCACTGTTTTTGGGGTAAAGAAAAGAGAGGAAGGAGCCACCATAAGAGGAAGGAGGAGGAGGGGAGCCACGTGGTGGCAACCAACCGCCGGCGCCGAAGCGCACAGGCTGCCAGCGCCTCCAGCGCCGCTACCACTCGTGAAAACGTCGTCCCAAACTCCACGCTAGCTCTGGTGCAGCCCAAGCCGCACACACGAAGGATAGGGCTGGAGACTGAGTCTCTAGCCTTATCTCTTCCCCTTCTCACCAATAGGTGGGCCCGCCTTTTCTTTTCTTTTTCTCTTTTTCTCAAATGAGAAATGACCTAGTGGCCCTCAGTTATACAACATCTTGTACATGGATAGTCCTCATATTTATAGCCCAAAGGGGTGAAAACCCTCCTAAAGCGGTTTAGTCTTTTGCCCATAATTAGGTTTCATAACGCCAACAAGCAAACTTGCTTCATACTTAATCTCTGTCATGTCAGTTTTTTTAGTGAGGTGGAAGAGAGAAAGAAGAAGCTTGATACTCATGCAAGTATAAAGTCATTTTAGGAAGCCCATAAATTAATGGGGCTATCTCTCTCTTCAAACTAGTGATTCTCTTTCATCTAAATATAAATTTTAATAACAAGCTATAATATCAATCTATTGGAATGGTTGCATCAAAAATATTATCTATCCATTTTCTCTCTAGTATCAAGCTACTGTGAATGCGCTTAGGCAATGACGGGTTGTACCACGTTTCCGATCCGTGGAATTCACCCAGTAGCACGGGCTAGCCGGCCCATATCCCGATATGTGGCGGATTAGCAGGCACGTTTCTTTTCCTTTTTTTTTCATTTTTTAGGGTCAGAATAAAACATTTCAAAGTCCAAATTACAATGTTTGGGGGAACAAATGCTTCATAATGTTCGTGACGGTAATCTTAAACAAAAGACTTTGAAATGAGGGCGTGATTTAGATTCTTTGGATGACCACAACTCTCTTGTCAGTAAACCTCTCAGTTGAATATGTTGCATGTAATGCTTGAAGTTGTTTCCATATAAATATCATCAAGTTTAACATTAAAGGCTGCAGGTTTGACGGGTGATGCATAATGCTGAAGCCAAAGTCATGAGATGTCGATCTTGATCTTAAGTACTCTTGGAGAAGAAAACAGTGAGGTTTACCTGAAAGCTCCGTACACCTAAAACGATAGGGTTATAATTCCTCATTGTCGTAGGATGGTTTTGTTCGGCTTCACCTATCAAAAGCATGAAAGATTCACTCTTTCAGAGAATCGGATAAAAAGAATCAAAGATGAGACAGAGAGATAACGAGACCGATTTTCAAGTCAGAAATCAGCAGGCATTCCTGAGCTGCATACTGAACTGGAAAAACGTTCTGACAGAAGGATCGCCTTCTTGGATCTTTTTTCTCAGGTTTTATGACAGAGATGAGCTGTGCTTTTGGTTACAGTACTGTTAAGACCTTCTGTGTTTTTCTATTAGATCTCCGATTTCTCTACTCCATTTTATTATGAGTAAGTGTTCTATTGATCGTGTATTATTGCGCACAGTTCAGATTTCAGAATGTTGTAAAATCTGGTCGGATTGTACATTCGTGCGATATCATCGCGCACATCGACTACAGATTCTAACCTTGTTGAGATATTTTAATCTCCTTTTCAGGGGTTCATGCATGCATTAGCACGGCACCAGATAATCCAATGGTCCACTTGATCGAGCAGTGGACTGATAGTTACTAGTACTAATAGCAACAGGTAGCTCAACTACAGTTTGAGCGTATCCGTGTGTGTAATGAAACTAACTACAGTTTGACTTAGGCCATCTCAGCATCACTCCAACATCAAATGTAGTGGTAGCAGGATAGAAGGGATACCCTACCCATTAATTTCTGAGATAATGCCTCAGCGAAAATTTTGACCCGTCATTGTGCTACAGGCCATTAGGCCTAGCTAGAGAGTCCATGCCCACTCTAGTCTTTTGCTTTCGTTAATCCACTAGAGCATGTGTTTTTTTTTCCTGAATTAAGGTACTATATGAAATGTGAGATTTTTTACTGAATCCTACGGGAATTAAACTGTTTGTGTGAAAATCATGAGAAATTCATGCGTTCTAAACAACCCTAAATATAATGTTTATTGTTTCAGCTCTTGCCCAAGCTGGGGTGATTTGGTTTAAAGCGGAGATTGAACTGGTTGATTTATGACCTTCGGTCCTGACTCGCCAGCTCAAGATATTTCGATGACACTGGGTGATGTGGTTAAAAGGCCTAGTTTTGTGTGGCGATAGTGGACCATGTCCTAGAAATCCCTCCAACAAGTGAACGACAATTTGGAAAAGAAACGATTCAAGGTCCGCTTATTCTCTCACATTTGTCACTCTGCTCACCGTTGCAACGCAGTTTCTTTTCAAAAGTAGGATGTGACTGGCTACTTACTCAGCCAATTTGGCTAGTAGTTTTCGGCTAACTATGAGTATTGACTAGTGACCACCAGTCTGACAAGTGGACGAGAGATATCTAAGCAAGCAAGTGCCCACTGCACGCACAGTGCTGTAGCTGCGAACCGTTTGTTATAAGCTGGTCTTATCAAGCAGAACTTGGCCGTGCCGACGAATTTTGAGAGTCCACTGTGTTCAAATAGTACCGTGAAGTTTCCATCTACTTGCAATGTGCAAGAAGTACAGAAACCCAACATTAATTAATTAATTATGCTTTTTAAGAACTGTCGGCAACTACATACACAAAAAAAAAGAGTGTGCATTGCAAATACGTTAAGCGCATGTGCATATCTATCTCATCTCGAAGAAAAAAAAAGCAAGTGTACATCTATATCCAATTCTCTATATATTCTCGCATAAGCTGCAGGAGAAGAACAAAAAAAAAACTCTATGATGTCATGGGCGCCTCAATGGAGTAGTACCATGCAAGCGACCGGTTTGTCCGAAGCCACACACCGCACACAACAACAAGAGGGAGCATCATCGTGTTGACTGGCACTGCACGAGGAATTGACGGGGGAAATGTGGCGTGCAGTCGCCATTGGCCCATTGGTTCCAGCTCCCGCAGACTTGCGCGACCCCGGCCCTCATGGTCGTTTTCCGGTGCCATCTGCCAGCGCTTCATTAGCTCCCGAGATGTGGACGAGTTTCTAACAAAGCGGGGCTGGGCCCCGCTCGGGACAAGGCAAGTTGCAGGTGCCAGCGTCCGAGACGGCCTTCCTAGTCAATGCCGTGTCGTCACTCGTCTTCACCTCTCTCCTCCCTCCCTTATATGCTCTCCCCTCTCTCTCTCTCCGCGGAATACTGTAACTAATATTGTTGAAACAGTTATGATTTTACTGTGCAGAAATACTGTAGCAATTTCAGAATACACTATTGATACGACCGTTCCCCGCCGATTGAACGATAGGAAAGATGTCAAATGACACTTGTACTGTACATCTTTGCCATAGGTAGTTGCTATGGCAGATGATAGGTTTCCCTTCTCTTCCCTCTTGATCTAAAAATTGGGTTTATCTTTCGTCTACGGACTTTCCAGCTTGCAATACTTTTCAGAGCGAGACGGTTTTAGATATTAGTTAATATCGACATGACATATCTGAGCGATTTATTTGTAAGCTGCATGCAGATATTTGTAAGTTGCAGAGAATCTGTGAGAAGCATATGCTGCAATTGTTCTTCTAGCTAGAGTGGAAGTGGAATGGCTACAATACATGTATTCTCGTCAGTCCAATCAAGTACTAGTCCACAGTCTAGATATCGCTCCAAGGGTTTTAAGGGAATGAGTTGCGAGAAAAACTGCCAATTCCTTGCTGCGATTTTTATCTAGAGTTAATTCCGTATTTGCTATTGAAAGTTGGCGTGCTCTCTAAAATGCTATCGAAAAATTGCTTATCCCTTGTATGCTACTCGTTCTCAACTTTAATCCCTTCTTTGCCACTCCGGTCAGTTGACCATGGATCTGACCATTGACTTGGACGTGAAAAGACAATTTTGCCCCTAAGTGCATTATTTAGGGCTGAGATGTTTAGGGAATTGTTTGACATAGTAATATAGTTCAAAAAATTATGAAATTTTTATGGAACGTTCCTGACATAGTGTAGATTATTCTGTAATTTTTATAGGATTTTATTTGCAACATGTTTTTCTCTAAAAAATCTTTAAATTTTCGGTTGTAACTTGAAAGATTTTTAGAGAAAAACATGTTACAAATAAAACCCTATAAAAATTACAGAACAATCTACACTATGTCAAGAACTTCCCCTAAAAATTTCATAATTTTTGGAACTATATTACTATGTCAAACAATTCTCTAAAGATCTCAGCATACTTAGGGGCAAAATCGTCTTTTCGCGTCCAAGTCAACGGTCAAATCCACGGTCAACTGACCAGAGTGGCAAAGAAGGGATTAAAGTTGAGAACGAGTGGTATACAAGGGATGAGCAATTTTTCGATGGCATTTTAGGGATCTCGCCAACTTCTAATGGCAAATAAATAATTAACTCTTTTATCTACATAGTAGAGGTTTTATGTACAATCGTGTGTGCCAGTTAGGGGTGGGCATTCGGTTTTTTGCTTAAAAAATATTTCGGGTTTTGAAAGTTAGTAAATAAATTAACCAAATTAAAATAAAAAAACCAAACATAATTAACCATGTTAGATCGGTTCAGTTAATTCGGGTTTTTTTTGTAAACCGAACCATAGATAGCGGGCCCAGTGGGGAATGAACGGCAGCGGCAATGGAGGGTTGGCGGCCGGTGTAGTGGAGGCTCGGTGGTCGGTAGCCTACATGGGGAACAGGCGGCGGCGACCACGCGAGGAGGTCGGTCATGAGGAATGGGCGACAGTGGGAACGGGTGTGACCACACGTGGAGGCCTAGCGGTGGTAGGGAATGGGCGGCGGTGGGGAACGGGCGGCGGCCACATGGTGGAGGCCTAGCGGTGGTGGGGAGTGGGCGGGCGGGCGGCTGGCGACTAGGGTTGGGATGTGGGCAGGTGGGATATGGCTGTCTGTTGCTTGCGTGCGAATGAGAGAGAGGATAGGGTTAGCCGGTTAGGGGATGGTGGACTGACTGGTTGGGCTGGGTGGTACTAGTTGGAGTGGCGAATCACGAGTGAGCCTTGGGCCTTAGAGTCGAGTGGGCTTGTTCAGTAATTTGGCCTATTTGGTTTCTGAGAGTTGAAAACTGAACCGAAAAGAGCTAAGAAAAAAACCAAACCGAACTTCGAAAACCGAATAAACCGAAATATTCGGTTTCTGTGAAAAAAAAAACCCACCCAAAGTGCCAGCGACCACACACCTACACCTGTTCTATTTCCCAAAGACAGCAAGACTTCGACCTGTTCTAAGACTCGTGCTGTATCGATCGTCTTTAGTTGGTTTACTAACCTTGTGAACGGATGAGACCAACCGGCAACGTTGCGGCCACAAGGAAACTAAAATGTGACTTCCTGATTTGCCTTGGCAAGTTTGGTCTGTGTATACCAAGTAGATGGTCCTTTCTTCAAAGGAAAAAGATCCCAGACACAGCTCATGTTCACTGGCAAGTTTGGTCTGCGTATACCGAGTAGATGGTCCTTTCTTCAAAGGAAAAAAGATCCCAGACACAACTATGTTCACAGTTGTTGGCGCTGATCTTCGTACTGACACTCAATATAGGCATATCGGTGAGTTTTTGGCTCATATAGCTTCTTTTTAAACAAAAGGAAGAAGTTCATTCTACCCCCTCAAGTATCGACGTGCGGACACCTAACCCTCTAAAAAAAAAGTCGGCCCTTTGACACCCCGAAGTTGCAAAACCGGATAACTTACCCCCTCCGGCTGTTTCGTGTGGTGGTTTTGCCT
Organism: Phyllostachys edulis; assembly: GCA_036346405.1. Taxonomy (NCBI): domain Eukaryota; kingdom Viridiplantae; phylum Streptophyta; class Magnoliopsida; order Poales; family Poaceae; genus Phyllostachys; species Phyllostachys edulis. The sequence goes on from CM070546.1 coordinate 105,149,048, forward strand.
ACGTGGCGTCCAATCAGAGTGGTTTCGCCAGATCTGCTATATGAGCTGGCTTCTTTGGCACTTGGGCCCACCTGTAAGTGAGCCTCACACTTTACCTCATCTTCTTCTCCCCAATCCACTTCTTACTTCACTTCACCTCATCTCTCTCTCCTCCACTCTTACGCCGCCGCCAGTTTGTCCCCTAGTCTGCCGCCCGCCGCCGCCACGCGTGATCACCTCCGGCCGGCCCCGCCTAGCGCCGCCTCTGGCGTGCCTCCTCCTGCGCTCATGACTCCTCCTCTGGTTGGCCATGATCGACCTCGGCTCCTAGCGCCCGCCTTCCCTTGGCTCCGCTCTGCAAGGTGCCCCTCGCTCTCCTTATGCGCCCGATCGCCATCGGTGCCACTTGTTGCAACTGGTGCTCGTGCCGCGACCGCTTATTGGACACACTTGAATGACAGGCGCTGCGGCGCGGGAGGAAGGGGACGCACGGCGACCTTGGCGGCGCCCGAATAGCTCGAGATGGCGCCGCAGACGGGCGGGCGGGCGCGGGTGCGAGGTGGCCCAAGGAGGCAAGAGGCGGCGGTGAGCGGCGGCGCTAAGCGAGCCCCGAGCGAGGCGAGGTGAGGGAGACCGCGTTGAGGACGCCAAGGGTCTTGACATGCTGTTGAGGAGGTCGGTGGCAAGGCGGTCGACCGGCCCCGGACAACAAGAAGGGCGACGGGCGATGGCGAGGACATCGCGAAGGGCGGCGGAGGAGAGGACGGCGCCGAGGAGCTTGGAGAGGAAGGCGATGGAGAGGAGGGCTCTTGGTGCGGCCGGGTGTAGGAGGAGAGGGCGGCGAGGCGGTCGGGCGAGTGGGCTCGAGGGCATCGAGGACGAGGAGCTCGTGTCTCAAGGCGGGTCGAAGGAGGCGACGGCGGTGGCGCCATGGTGGAAGCCGAAAGCAGCAAGAAGTCGTGTGGAGGCAGAGGGAGAAGAGTGGAGGAGGGGTGGAGGCGGAGGGAAAAGAACAAATAAAAAAGAAGGATAATGTATACACGGCTGAGTCATCGCCACATCGCAGCCTGAAAGAAGGCCCACTGGCGAAACCGGGCCTCCCGGATGCCACCTTAGCAAAACCACCACACGAAACAGCCGGAGGGGGTAGGTTATCCGGTTTTGCAACTTCGGGGTGTCAAAGGGCCGACTTTTTTTCAGGGGGTTAGGTATCCGCACGTCAATACTTGAGGGGGTAGAATGGACTTCTTCCTAAACAAAATATCAAATGTACCCTCATCCCGAAATGACAAAACTGGCATCACGGTAGACAAGTTAGGTGACATGTGTCCCCTACCGCGCTCTCAGTCTGCAGAAGCCACCGGTCGCTTTCCCAGTCAATGGTACGATGGCATGCGCATGTGCCTACCACGAACAGGCACGTTCCTGCTACAGACTGGGAGCGCAGCAAGTGGCTTCCGTAAACTAGGAGCGCGGTAGGTACCTGCTGCGGTGCCATTTTTACAATTTTGTACGTGTGAAGATTACTTTTACTATTAAAAAAACATGTTAATTTAGCCAAAGACTCGCATATCCCTCGGCTTGATATCCCTCGACTTGCTATCATTTGTCGTTTTCCAATCGGTGCAAAATTACCTGATTCGAAAAAAAAGTTGGAAAAGTACCGGAAATAGCAAAGCATTTTGAATTTTGAAAAGATAATTTACACCTAAAATAGATGTATCCTAACAATGTGAGGTATATGCGTGCTGATTTAACTTTCTTTTAGATTAAATCAGCTGTACCTTCTGTCACGGGGAAATGATAGTGTACCCATATCCGTTGCTAAAAGACATGCTTTAAAGCACTTGAAAGGGTTAAGTAGCACTCATCCACCCTGGATTCATACTTTAATATTTGTGCAATTCACTATTGGGTGAAGCATGGAATCACCTCCCACTTTTGTAGCACTCTCGAATACAAGACATAGTTTGAAATATTAAATTAAAATCAGAATCAAGACACAAACAATCTCAAAGCAAATCCAACAGTCAGAAACATCAACTTGTATTTAACAAAAAAATGTCAGGACACTTAAAAATAGAAAATACATTATAACATTTTGGTTTCATGTTTTTTATTAGGAGCTTTTTGACGATGATCTAATAATCCTCAATTAATTAAGTTATTTATCAATAACGTTTACAGATAATAATATATTTTATATAACCTTTAAAGTTACCCCTTAATAATAACAATGAGGGAGATCATACACACCTAGTGGTCGTAAGCTATTTTATGACAACTCTATATGGTTGTAAGTTCTTCTACGAATACCTATTGATTGTAAGTCATGCTACAATCACCCTATATGATCGTAAGTTCTTCTACGATCATCTATTTATCGTAAGTCCTACTACAATTATCTCATGGTCGTAAGTCTTACTACGACTAGGTCATCTACGACCACCCTATGGTCGAGAAAGCATACAGACATGTGGGCTCAATCGACTAAGGACATTTGTGTGCTGTGTTTAATACACATAGTAGTTAATATGTGTTGTTATTCCTGAGATAACTACATGTATTAAATCTCTATCTATGACATAACCGCAAGGCGGCGTGGGGATACATCTCTGACAATAATTATCCTTAAACGTGTGCATTGCATCAAACGATAAGGTGTCTCTTAACATAGACAACTGCCACCCCTTCATGGGCTATATAAGGAGCAAAATAGGTGGACAGAGGAAAGAAGGACAGACGAGAAGTGAGAGACAAAAAGATTAAACCCTAGCTTTAGTGACTCCTTGTTGTAAACACGATCAATACAGCAAACAAAGGAGTATGGTTATTATTCTCTCAGGAGAAAATTCCCGTGTTCTTTTTTGTATGGTTTCGCTCCAAAAGAGTCCCCAGCATTCATTTATAAGATTCATACTAAACGATCGACGCTTTTAGTAGTCTCTCTCCGTTACTTAATAGATGTTGATATTGGCACGTCCCCAATGTTTCTTTTTTCTGACTATATACTAGTAAAAAGTATATTAAAAATATGATATTATTGAGGTACTTTTGATGGCAAACTCTACTCATGTTATTTCTATTTTACATATTTATATATCTTTTGTCTTTGTACGTTCTAAAACGACTTCCATTAGTAATCTAGGGAGTATATAACGCCATATCAAGTAAATGGACAATATTTCGTAGAATTATTTGGTAATGTGAATATATAATACGTGAAGCATTTGCTAACATGAATAATTCGTGAACTGTGGAACTCTAGAAGTACGAATGTATCCGAAACAAATACACGATCGTTAGTATTTCACTGGAGGGGCAGGAAGGAAAGCTAGCTGGGAGAACTTCTTTTCAGTACTTAAGAAAAGGGTGAAGGGCCTATTTGGTCCCTCACATTGCAAATAGGCCATCTAGGTCCCTGAAGTTGTCTATTTAGGCCAAACATGTCCTTGGTGTGTGACTTGTCATGCCACCGTCAATGATCGGAACATAGGGTTCCGATTGAGTTTATCCGGGAAAATCTAAACAAAGATCTTTTATCGTTGAGTCACAGCCCCATTTTCACTAAATTGAGTTAGGATGCATCTCATGAGCATGCATATTATCTTCGGAGCATGTGCACAAATTGTTGCATTTGAAATATTCAAATCAAAGTAAAACTTGCAACACAAATTGAAACTCCAAAAGAAAACTGAATTAAATGCTTGTAAAGATATTTGGAAAATTATTTATTTAAAAACTAGAATAATTATTATGAATTAATATGATTTTCTCAAATTTTTAGAATCTAATTTAACCTTGAGAGAAATCCTTGTTCAATTCATAAGCATCTTCTGTAAAGGATTTAAAAATAAGCAAATAAAACATGAACAGTGTGGTTACAAACTTTATATGGATTTTATGTCATCCCAGGAACACCTCTGAAAATTTTTAGATTTTTAAAAAATTTATAGCTATATTTAAACCTCGGTCAAAGTAGAAGGGTTTTGATTTTGTGAGGACCCCGGAAATTTGGTTTGTAATGCTTAACCATCCACTCGGTCCTAGCATCGCAAACAAAATATCTCGTGCCTCAAGATACATGTACTTCCCAAGAACTTGCAGTACACATACCCCTTTTACAAAATTATGCATCAATTCCATTCAACACATAGAACCGAAGCACAACTAAGCAAATCAAAAGACATACAATATAGAGTTATTACAAAAGGGCCGACCGGCCAAATGACAGTTAAATACTGAATAAACAGCGGAAGCAAAAACCATAAGATGTCGATAAACAAGAGCCAATTAGTGTGCCTTTAACCCACAAGGCAACCAACCGGACCGCCAACCTAGTCGTCAAACCCACCGCATAGCTCACAAAAGTAGATCCTTGGGGATCACTTCCTCCTCGCAACATTTGATTAAGAAAGCAAATGAGTACAAAATCAGACTCGCAAGACTTACGTAGTGTAATGACCTATACATAGCTACATGTAAGCTTATTTAAGTGGAGGAGGCTCTAGACTCATTTTCAAAGATAAAGCAAGTTTTCATTTGCAATAATTAAATAGATTTAAAGCAGTTTCACAATCTGTTTTTATTTGACAAAAACAGCGAAACAACAAGTAATAATAATGACAAGACATCCTGGAAGTGGCTAACCCAATAGCCACCACAACAATAGCATGAATTCCCCATTCATACCACCCACATCAAGTTTTAATTAAAGGTTATAGTCTAGTTCTTGCACGACCTTACCAAGCATGTCCATAACCTAGGACGAGGCTATTCGAATAGTTTGAACCCTGCAGGGGTGTACCAATGTACCCACACGTTAGACCGCCTTTGTTGCCACTAGATCAAGCACACTTCCGAAGGTATGCCGGCAAGGCTAAGTCCTACGAGACATTTCCAATATTGTGTATTAACTACGAGTCACCCGTATGGATAGAAAACTATACGTTGAGACAGAGTCATTGTAAAGCCGAAAGTCAACTACCACTATAGGGTAAAGCTCCCGGACAACTACAATGCCCTTCGGTGTGGAGAACCTAAACAGGATTCCACTCCCACTCACCTAACCCATAACCACAAGTTTCTTTTTCAACACCACTCACTCCTGCGACTCGGAGCTAAGACCCGCCAAAGTACTAAGTCAAGAAAGGTCACATATCCCCCTCTTGTGGTTAGCATACAATAATCGCTTGGCTTAGTGACACAAGTAACTTGGTCCTTGTTGACCTGGGCACCATTCCAGTCACACCATAAGATCACACCATCAATCATTGTGCCCAAGTCTCAAACATTTCATTTTCAGTTTCAGTTTTTGACTTTACAAAGTAACAAAGCACAAAGTGCTGAGCATAATGATAATGATAATTTTGTGTGACCAAAGTTATCGACTAAGTAGATAACCACCCAATTCTACCAGTAGCTAAGTATTTCTAAGCATGACACCGTAAAGACAATAAAAGAGCATAATTCAACCACTGGGCTCTAATTCACCGGTGAGATTAATAACTTAAGTTTAGTGGCAGGGGATGAACAATTTAAGGGCAACCATGCAATGGGATTAGCTACCTCTAATCGGTAAAATGATTAGCTACCTCTAATCGGTAAAATCAACTTTGACACAAAAGCATGCATACATACAATTTGCAAACAAAGTATTAGACTTTAAAGTAATAGGATTATTATGATCAAACTGCTTGCCTTGTTGGAGATGCCTAGTTGGCTGCAGAGCAACACTTTCGCCATCAACGAACTCGTCGCACCTAATGAAAGAGCGAAAAAGAACTGATAAGGACGAAGAACACCGAAAGGACTCAACAGCCAACTTCCACCAAATGCTCTGAAATTTTTACAGCAGGAAGAGCATGATTTTTAAGTAATTTAGCAACAAGAACCAATTGATTTGTATTCTCAATGCAAAAGTTATGGCCAAAACAATTTCAGCCAGCTGGAAAAACGCCGAAAAATTCATATCGGTTACTGTTTATCCGAATTAAAAAAATTTAGCACGATTTTCCAAAGAGGTGCTGCAGTTGAGATTTTTAGGGTAAGCAAAGCACCTCATGAGATGAACAACATAATTTGATTCACCTCCTTTGGAGCTAGGATGCATTTTCTATAATTTTTCAAATACATGAAAAAGAGCACAAAACAAATGCAACCACAAGAGCTCTAAAAATAGTGGCATGCCTAAAACATATTCTACCATTAAGCACACTAACAGGGAAAGCCAACAAAATTGGTTTCACTCAAAAAGGATCTACAGAGAATTACTTATGCAATTTTCAAGTTAAATGCATTTTTAGAGCAATTAATAAAGACTACAACTAACAAATTTACCAAACCATTTTCTGGAGCCGAACCAAGCTTCCAACCATTTTTAGATTAAATATTAGTTACAACCAGAGCTAACAAAATTTGAATCAACTCAAACGGAGCTAAAACGAATTAGTTATGAAATTTTGAAGTTTAATACCTTTTTCAATTCACAAATAAATGCTCTCGGGAAATTCTTAAACCAATTCAACACGGAAAAACGTGGGCCGTTGATCTTGAATCGGACGGCCCAAGCCAACTGGGCGAACGCGCGCTCGCCCGCGCGAAACCACGCGAACGTGGACCGTTGAGATTGAATCCAACGAGCCCAACTGAATCGGACGCGGCCGCATTTGAACGCACGCGCGCGAAAGATCCCGCGAATTCAGCCGCTAATCTGGAGATGAACGGCTCACAGCGAGCGAGGAAGCAAACGCTCACGCGATCTAAGCCGCAGATCAAGAAATGGACGGCCCACACGACACACATCGCCACGCCAAGACGCTGCCGGTTTAAGCGCTGGGCCCGTGATGCTAGCGACACTAGCGTTCGCTTAGGAAAGTCATTAAGTGCTTAAGCCAATGATTAGCAGTTAATGGAGGATCTTTGTCCGAATGGCGTCGCTATAGTGCCGGCTCGGTCCGACAACGAGTCCAGTGCACGCCAACGCTCATCGCCGGCGACTCCGGTCACGGCGGCGCAAACCAAGGGCACCACTAGGTGCACAATAGCCTTGTGCACCCATAGGGACCACTCACTGCGGCTGAGCCGGCCCAGAACGGCGGCGAGCCGAAGAGGAGCGGCGGTGCAAAGCACGGCCACGACGACAACAGCTAAATGGTCTGCAGCAGTTCAAGTAAGTGAGTGCCCAAGCTACTAGGGACTAAACAGGAGCTACCTGAACGCAGGAGAGGAATAGAGAAGGTCGGAGGAGCTCCGGCGATGTTGAAGCTTGCCGGCACTGAGGAAGATGACACGGAGAAGGCGGCCTGAGCAAAATGAGCAAGACCGCGTCATCAGAATAGCTCCAACATAGCTCAGAGATGGTCCCAGAGCAAGCAATTGAAGAGAGGAGGAGCTTACCGGAGTTGAGGAAGAAAGGGGTCAACTTTGGCCGAATTTGAACAAACCCCAAATTAGTTGATTCCTGAGAATGCAAACCAAAATTAAGTTAGGGGATTTGATTAAGGTGAAGAGGGACGTGAAGTGACGCGATAGGATTTGCAAAAGAACCGCTAGAGCGCCGTCGGCGACGAAGAGTTCCACGGGCCGACAATGGCGATTGGGTGGTTGGGGTGAATTGAGCTCAAGCAACCCGAAAGGAAGCAAGGCAAAGCTACAGGGGTGCTGGAAAAGAGCTGAGGAGGAGCTCGAGGGCTTCTTATAGCCGAAGAGCAAGGAAGGGAGTGGAGCAAAGCTCCACGGTGAGCTAGGTTCACAGCGGGCTCATAGGCGAGCTGAGCGACGGGAGCAGGTAAGACCACGACTTCGGGGGCGAAAGGCGCTGACAAGCATTAAATGAGGCTTAAGAGCCGTTAACGAGGACGCCAAGGAGGTGACCAGGCGTTGCTCTCTCACACCCATGCGCCGCCATGGCGTGAAGCTCGCATGAGCCGAGGAAGGGGATTTAATGCATCCGGCGAAAAGCGACAGTTGGATTAAGATCCGACGGCTCAAACGCACGCGGTGGATCACGGGTCCGCACAGCCCCACACAAACGATGGCTGCTCGATGGAGATCCGACGGTGGAAAATGCCCGCGCCAAAGCGACCGAGCCCGGTGCAGTTAGGCGGTTGGGTCGAGTCAAGATCGTGGTCGGGCTCGGACCCATGGAACAGTGCAACAGATTTAGGATTTGAATTTAAGCTGAACTTGGAAGAATTTTTAGAGGTAGCAAACTAACTCCAAAAATTCTAAAATTTTGATTGGAGGTTCCTCGCTCCAGGATTAACCTTACATAAAATTTCCAGAGATTTTTATACAATGCATTATTCTCAAGAAATTCCTCAAGGTTTGTTCTAGGGTTTGACCAAAGGTCAAACTGGTTTGACTTGCCTCCAAAAATTATCAAATAATTTTTAAAAATTATGAAATTTTTCAGAGGAGTCACACAGCATCCCTAGAACCAAGAAAAAATATTTCCAGAGGTTGAACACAATATTCTCAACAAAGAGGTCATGACCTAGTCAATTGGAGATTTAGGTTTTTGAATTCCACAATTCCTTTACAAGAATTACAGAAAAGTCCAAAAACTTCAAGATGCAAGAAAAGTTTTAATTTCTACTCATTTTCTTACATTTGAAACACACACCCAGATTTGGGATGTTACAAATTTGAACTTAGTCAACTGTTCTGACTTGAACTGAACCACTTTGACTCAGTCTGACTCAAACTAATTGACTTGATTGGACCAAACTAGCTCGCTCGCACCGCTTCGCTCCGTCGCTGACACCTTGGACCCACCCGTCAGGGTCTTCTTCCCCGCGCCACTGAGAGAGCTCTAGAGCGCAGCTTGAGCTGGCGCTACGCCGTTGTTCCTCCGTCCATGCAAGCTAACACCGCTTTGCCAGCAATGACGCCTCCCATTCTAGTGATGCCACGAAGTAACCCGTAGCTATTCCCATCGTGGAAGCTCCTCAAAACGCCACCTCATCCTCTCAGCCGCTCAATTGAGCCCGACCTTTTCTCCCTCCTCTCTGAGGAAAACCTCTCATTACTTCGTCATTGTTCTCTCCTTTGCATGCCACTTCCATTCCAACTAACCCAAATCCTTGTCGTTGTTCGTAGCTCCTAGAACACCTTAGTGCCATTTTCGTATCCAAAGCGCACTCTAAGCGCCGCTGCCGTGCCATCCTAGTCTCCAGTGAGCTCCTTCCTTTCTCTTGAGTGTCAGCACGTGCTATTGGGCAAGAGAAGCATTTCCCCTCACTCAATTTTATCAATGGTCCATAGGAGCATCGGGATTTTGGAATTGCTTGAACTTCGGCCGAAAACACCTCCTTTGTCTCCATCTCCGGCACAGTGCATTTTTCTTCAATTCCTCGCTTTGACACTATCTTTTGGGTCTACTTGAGCTATCCCGACCATTCTTTTTTGGTTCTCTTCGCTCATGTTCTTCTCTCCACCTGGAGCTCACCGCCGTAGTTTCGGGCTCTCATCGTCGGCCATCTTCAGAGGACCTTCGGTCCTCTCCTTGGCTCTAGTAGGTTCTCTTTACCTCATACAAGCTTTAGCATGCGTTAGTTGGCTTAATGCGCTGCCGAATCGACATAGCCGCATGTACTGTAGTCACACCGCCGCACATCACCGTCGCGCCGACTCTAGGGTTCATTGTCAAGCATGTTCCAGCCATCCCTAGGACCAGTGAGCTATGAGCTTTCCATTTATGGCTTTAGATCGCGTCGTCGTGGACCGCATCACCGGCAATAAGATGGGCAAAATCGCGCGGAGAAGCTCCTCTGCTCCGACTAGCACTGTAGCTAAATGATTAGCTAAATATGTGTCGGATTAGGACTAACTAATGATTAGCTTCGCTTTAATCATTGTTATGCTTCAGTGACGAGCGGGCCCTATGAACAGAAATTGAGGAGAGTTTTTGAATTTGAATTTGCGTTGAGTCAATGACATGTGGACCTGGTGCATTAAGTGCACAGTAAACCGGTCCATGGACCGGTGGACCAGGTGTGTGGACCTTCGGTCCATGAGCTATTCCATGTCCCTAGTCTACAATAGGTGGACCCCACTTGTTAGTAGGTTTTCTCCACGAATTAAATGAAAAAGAAAAATACTATGCAATAGACCCCACGTGTAAATGACAGAGGCTAGATTAGCCTGGGTATAAAAAGTATTTAACACGTTTATAAATTCCGAAATGATTTACTTTTGCACTGAAAATGGGTTAAACTTCAAAAATTCATAAGTATTTCATTTTGACTCCAAATTAAATGAAATCAATTTTGTTAGTTTCCATTTTTACTGTAATTTAACTTGGAATAGGTTTGAAATATGTTGCTATCACTGAAAATTTTGATACTTGAATTAATTGTACACTAATGGCTTTAACTTTGAAAAATTCATAGAAAATCCAAATGAACTCCAATTGAACTAAAATTTTCACCTAAATTCATATAAAATCATAATCTCACTACTATGTAATTATCATGCATTTTTTAGCATTTAGCATTTTTCAGTTTTCTCGATGTTTATTCGATATCGTTCTTTCTAGATTCTGAATTGCCTGACGTGAGTGAATTCATGCGCGAGGTTTTCAAAGTTTAGCAAGTGGACTTTCAGCAAGGCAAGCAACATTTTTTATTTATTCTTGCACATATATTGATCTATGTTTGTATCTTTGTCATTTAAACTTCTTTTGATAAAATTTGTGTTTATTAAATGGCATTTACAAACTAGTATGTGTAGGGCTGAAAAATTGTTGCGTTTCATGCAAAACTAAGCCACTACAGCCTCTCATTTGGTCAACCACTAGCATGTATAATTTTTTCTTTGTGTAAGACTTGCGAGTACCTTTGTACTTAACTGGATTGTCTATTTTGTTCAGGTGAGGAAGATTACACTATCGACCAATTCGTTAGCGTTGATTTTGGCGACACTAACGAATAACGTTGTTTCTAACCCCACTCGGTTGCTTCTAGGAGTTGGGCACACCTTGCTGAAAGTTTTGCTACATGATACTTTGTTTTCTATTGTGTACTTCTGTTGATGTTTAAATTTGGCTGGTCGGCCACTTGTGTAAATTATGGACATAAGTCCTAGCTTTGGGTGTCGTTATGTAATATAATGTATGCCTTGTGTATGACTGTGATGAATATTGATAAAAGATATCTGTGTGTTAGCCACTGATCTTGGGAACTAACACGGGACAAATATCTGAAGATTTGAAATGCTATTTGATTCATTTAAGTATGACTCGAACTGCTGAGAATCGGCTTGGTGCATACGCCATCGAGTGGTATGCGGCTCAATTCTCTAGTTGTTGCCAACAGAGTCTTCATATTTACATGGATTAAATTGGATTTAAGACCTTGGAGACTTGGAGTTATTTGCGTATGATCTGGAAGGAATAGTTCATATGTAAATAACTCTGGGTCTCCACAGCGTTGGTATCAGAATCATACTAACTGTAGGTTAGAAATAGCACAGGAGTAAGTGTTAGAAAGTCTTCTGTGGATATCATGGGGATATGCTCACGATCTTAGGATGATGATACAATTGGCAATGGCGTTGAAGGTTTGTCGAATCACGCGTTTTCGGCGAAGTTCAATTTACTGTCAGGCAAGTAGCGGTCTGACCGGCCAAGGTGGCGGTCTGACCAGCCATTGAGTGGCGGTCAGACCGGCCTTTGAAAATCAGTCAGACCGACCATAAAATGTTTTTCAGTTTTGAAGCTGGGTCAAAAATAGAGGGTGTAGGTAAGAGAGGAGTTTCTACTACAGTTGGTCTCATAATTTTTGGAGTTTCGAGTCAAAAGTTCTATTGGTTTGAAAGTTCCAGTAGGTTTCAGTTTTCCGGGGAGGAACTTTGGCTAAGTCCGAGCTGGGCGGTCAGACCAGCCAAAGTGGCGGTCTGACTGATTTTGGCTTGTTCATCGGCGATGATTATTTGGTTAGGTCAAGTTCATTGGTTTCAGTGCATATGTGTTGCGTGATGCATGTTTTGATTAACGTGGGTTAAGTTGCGAAGAACTTGTTCCCAGAAATAATTTCTTGGTCTATTGTTATGCAAGTTGCTTGGAGGTCAACGACGGTCAACGTCGAGGATGATCGGGACAAGGCTTGGAGAGCTGAGGTCCAGAACGATCGAGGATGCCGGGTGAGGTCAATGGATTCAAGCATGGCGCAAAATGGACAAGGATGACTGAACGGGCAGTTCGGTGCGACGGGTTGGATTAAGCGGCGCGGGTGTCGGTGCAAGTGTTATGGTGGTTTCGATGGGAGCCGGATGGGAGAGACTTGTCGACATGAAGAGAGCCGTTAATCAACCTACACGTGGCGAAGCATGGAAGTGCTTCATGAAGATTGGACTCGGTCTTTGGAAAAGGATCGAGAAGGGGTATTTTGGTAATTTCAACTAAATATCGCCTTGGTGACCTTTTGCTAACCCGCGGCACAAGACAGCGCAAGGAGAAGCGGTTTAGGTCAAGAAGAGATGAAGACGACGCTTTAAAATACGTGCGTAAGTGAAACCCGTTTGTGTGTGGGCTTAACGGGTGCCCATTAGGGTTTTCTTTCTAGAAGCTAGCCTCCACTATAACTAGGGGAGGGTGCTGGCCAGCACCTCCTTAACCTTTTCATTTGAGAAACCCTAGTTTGTATTTTTAGGGTTTAGAGAGATTAGTGGGAGGTTAGGGTTTTATAGAGTTGGATTGATTGTGTGCTCATGTGTTGAGTCTTTGTCCTCCTGGTTGGAGTGGTTGTAAACCAACATCAATCTCGATTCAATCCAAAAAAAGATTTCACAAGATGAGTCTCTTTGTGTTCTTGCTCTCTATTTCGTGATTTTGGGTCTTTCTTTGATCCGTGAGTTTTTCTTTGGTTTCTGGCCTAGATTTAGCTTGTTGTAGCATGTGAGAATACATCTAGGATCATCTTGATCATCAATCACCCACGAGCAAGTTTCTAGATCATCTTTTCGTTTTGACTCGGTTTTGGAGCAACCTTCTCTAAAACGGAAAAAGGTCAGAACTTTGGCATGGATCTTCACGATCCTTGATTGGAATAGGTTCTTGAAATCCTAGAGAAGGTATGTCTCATATTTGGTAAGGTTTGGAGTCACAATCAAAAGTTAGATATTTTTGTGTTTTTGAGTTCGGGCTCATTTTACTGTTCATTGGCCTAGAGGTCAGACCGATTTCGAGTTGGAGGTCAGACCGCCAACTAGCTAGAGGTCAGACCGCCCAACTAATTTGGATTTTAGTTTTTCTATTTTTGGTCTATTTGCTTCGGGGTTTTGATTGGATTCAATACAAGTCTTCCACTGTGCTTGTATATTGATCTTCATAGTTTTCATAGCGGGAGTCAATTTAGTATTGAATTCAATCAAGGTGAAAAAGAAATCGTGCTCCTATTCACCCCCCCCCCTCTAGTCATCTTTTCGGTCCTACATCTTCAGCCTAATTATTTTCAAACTAGCAAAATAATTTCAGAAAGTTTAAGACTTGAAGATCTTTTATTCCTTATCCATCCTAGAGTCATTTCTTACCCCCAACTTTCAGTTGGATTTGTAGATGAAATGTTCACTTACCTTGTCTTTCTTATGTTTAGATGAGCAGTTGGTTTTTGGTGAAAGAAACCCAGGCTGAGGACGTCGATGGATACCCAACACTGTTGCAAGATATGATATGGAGAGCAAACTTCACCTACCAGCCAAAGTATACCATCTATCGTCGCGATCGACGACTGAGAATGGAAGAGTATCGGACAATAGTCAACATCATTGCAAGACAGGTGGCTAGAAGTGCTCCATATGGATTTCAAGTTTATGGCACCTCCAAGGCCATGGTAGTTCAGGAAGTGGCCAGTGTGGCCATGAGTCATCTTTATCATGATTTGACGGAGTTGTCTCAGCCGCCATATAACCATTTCCCACTACTAGGGCATGGCGCGGAGGTGAACACCTTCACTGAAATCCAATATGGAGAGGATCCTCAAGTGCAACAACTGGTGAGGTTAGTTCATATTATGGACCAAGTTCATCGCTGCACCAAGTACGAGCTAGGGGAGACACGATGTCATCTCAAGGAGGCCTAGGAGTACCTTAGGATCGGGGTCAGCATCAGGCGTGTTCCCGGCGACGTGCTCTATGGTGACAATGAGACCTCCCCAGCTGGTACTACCCTCCTTGAGTGTCGTCTTCCAAAAGTGGCGGGACAGATACCCACTTATGGACCGTGCCACCAAGCCCGTATGTCGGCGGGTTTTCCTCGCACTCAGAGGCCGGCACCCCCTAGAGGTCACTCCCCTTTGTTAGGATCCTCGAGGCGCCTCACCAATCCAGAGAACCCTGAGGACACGGGATCACCAGGGTTTTGGCTGTTAGATGAGTTTTCAGTAAATTTCTACTAGCATAGCTAGGGTCTTAGTGTCGAGAGCTCGCTGGGTGTGAGTTTAATCAGCGAGTCGTACACCCTAAATAATGTAATAAGGTAGTAGTAGTGGAACTATCTATATTTGTGTAATAACTTTTGTTTCGGGTGGTTGCCATTCGCCTACGAGCTTATATGGATGAAACCATGCCGAAAATTTTCTGTTTGTTTCAATGGATCTTGTACTAGCCTAGGTGCCTTTGTACACCCATTTGGTGTTAAGTTTTTGCGCATTTCATATCACGATGCATGCTAGATTAAGTCTCATATACTTGCTGTCCAGAATTTTAATTTGAGCTCGTTCGAACGTACCTTCACCGAATTGCTACCAATTTGTGTGGTAATAGGATGGTAGGAGCTACTACTAGATCAAGAGATTAGCAGAGAGAGGGATCACCATCTTTGGGATCCCGCTCCGCCGCTGCCCATGATCCGCATACACGGGAAAGCATGTGGAACACCTTGGCTGACATAATCAGCAAGGTGGTCAGCAGGAAGAGGTACTTCCTCCGTCACCCACAATGGCCGAGGTTCTTGCCCAGATTGATCATAACCGCATGGATCAGACGCACATATTAGAGCAAATTGCACACAACACCTCCACTGCTCCAAGACCATCCAGTGAAGCAGGAGTTCATCGGAATCACGAAGGTGTTGCTGATTTTCAACAGACAAACCCTCCGGTATTCTCTAGCTCCGAGGATCCCATGGAAGTAGAAGATTAGTTGTGAGCAATTGAGAAGAAGATGTTTATTGCTCAATGTTCTGAGGTGGAGAAGGTTCTGTTTGGGAGTTATCAGCTGGATGGAGCCGCCAATGCTTGGTAGGACAATTTCTACGCCATACAGCCCACCGGACACGTCCCGACTTGGGACGAGTTCAAGGTGGCCTTCCGTGAGGCACATATCCCGGAGGGCGTAATTGTCATCAAGCAACAACAATTCCTCGCACTCAAGCAAGGGCAAAAGAGCGTAACTGAGTACCTTCATGAATTCAATTTCTTGGCTAGGTATGCTCTTGATGATGTCTCCACTGACATCCGCAGACAGAGCCAATTCATGAACGGCTTAACTGAGGAGATGCAGCTGGCTCTGGCTGTCCATGAATTTTGTAATTTCTAGCACATGGTCAACAAGGCCATAGTGGTGGAAAGCAAGAGCCAAGCCTTGGAGGAGTCGCGCAAGCGAAAGAGGGTGATACAAATTTCAGCAAGTGGCGGTTTTCCGAGGCCGCGCGCTTGGCAGCCCAATCCGCCTCGAGTCCAAGCTCCAACTCCACCGAGGCCACCAGTATTCGTATTTCATCCTCCACCACCAAATTGGCAGCCAAGAATTGGTGGAAATCTGCCCCCGCCCCGCGGCAATTTCAATCTGGGTGTGATTTGTTTCCATCGCGGACGTCCCGGGCATTTCGCAAATCATTGTTTAGAGAGACAACGTGGCTTGCCTCGTGTCCAACCATCTGTAGCACCCATGCATCCAACAGCACCCCCAAGGGCAGCACCCAAGCCTGCTCCAGCTTAGGCATGTGGCCGAGTGAACCACATTACCGTCGAGGAGGCAATTGATGCACCGGACGTCATTGTGGGTATGCTTCTTGTTAATTCCAGTCTAGTTGTTGTCTTATTCGATTCTGGAGCATCTCATTCTTTCATAAAGAAACATTTTGTTGTACATCATTAGTTATATATTCATCTACTTCAACCACCACCCTTATATAGTCACTGGGATCGGTTTTGCAAACTGATCAAATTTGCCGGAATATAAAGGTGGAAATTCAAGGAGTAGAATTTTTGGCAAACTTGATAGTGATAGACTCAGTACAGGTGGATGTCATTTTAGGGATGGATTGGCTGTCCAAAAATCATGGGCAAATCGATTATGCTCAGCTGTCCATTTCTGTTACTAGTGAAAATGGCGAACAACTTGTTTTCGCATCACAGATTGTTGGGTCTCATCTTTATGCTCTGAAAGTTGATATCACTCCTGAATTGGAAATGGTACTAGTGGTTTGCGAGTACTCGGATGTCTTTCCCGAGGAACTCCCAGGCATGCCCCCGGATCGCGAAGTTGAGTTCGTGATCAAACTTCTACCCGGTACCGGTCCAATTTCTAAGCGGCCATATCGGATGCCTTCCAATGAGCTGATAGAACTAAAGAAGCAACTTAAGGAGCTACAAGATAAAGGATTTATTTGACCGAGCTCCTCACCTTGGGGATGCCCGGCAATCTTTGTTAAGAATAAAGACAAGACTTTGCGGATGTGTGTGAACTACCATCCGTTAAACGAAGTCACAGTCAAAAATAAATATCCTCTTCCCCGTATTGATGATTTGTTTGACCAACTGATTGGAGCCCAAGTTTTCTCCAAGATTGACTTCTGACTGGGTTACCATCAGATCAAGGTTAGAACAGAGGATATTTTGAAGACAACATTCTCCACTCGTTACGGTTTGTACGAGTACACAGTCATATCCTTCGGCTTGACGAATGCACTGACCTACTTCATGAACCTCATGAATTCAGTGTTCATGGAATACTTGGACAAATTCATCATCGTATTTATTGACGACATCCTCATCTACTCCAAATCTAATGAAGAGCACAAGCAACACTTGAGGCTTGTGTTGGAAACACTACGCAAGCATCAACTTTATGTAAAATTCAGCAAGTGCAAATTCTGGCTCAAAGAAGTTAGTTTTTTGGGTCATGTGCTATCTAATGGTGGTGTCACTATTGACCTAAGCAAGGTACAAGATGTACTGAATTGGGTCAGCCCAAAAGCGTCACCAACATTCGAAGTTTTCTCGGACTTACGGGTTACTACCGCCAGTTCATCGAAAACTTGTCCATAATTGCGAGGCGAATGACCCAGCTATTGAAGAAGAAGAAGAAGTTTGAATGTTCAGTGGAGTGTGAACAAAGTTTTTAGATTCTGAAAGAATGCCTGACCAAAGCTCATGTGCTCACTCTGTCAGATATTCACAAGAGCTTCGACATCTATTGTAACACTTCTCGCCATGGGCTCGGTTTTGTGCTTATGCAAGAGAGCCTAGTGGTGGTGTATGCGTCGAGGCGATTGGGACCTCACGAAGTGAATTATCCCACGCATAACTTAGAGTTGGCAACCGTAGTCCATGATCTAAAGATTTGGCGACGTTACCTTATCCAGAATCGCTATGTAGATCTACACCGATCATAAGAGCCTCAAATACATTTTCACTCAATCTGATTTGAAACTGAGGCAAATAAGATGGCTTGATGTAACATCCCAAAGTTCTGTTACCAAAATAAAAATAAATAAAGTTATTATTTTGTTGAATTTCTAAAATTTGAAAGAGTTTTATTGCTTTATTTGAATTTCTGAAGTTTTAAAAGTCAAAAATGAAATTTATTAAAGTTTTTGAAGTTTTATTTGAGTTAAAGTTGAAAATTCAAATTTTAATTATTTTCTAGAATTTTCTAGGTTTTAAAAGCTTTTCCTTAATTATTTTAAAGCCAAAATAAATTATGTGCAAAAACTATTACCAATTATATGTTAGAAATATTTTATTTAAGTCCAAAATAACTGTAAAAATTTCTGTGAATTTTTCTTGAATTTTTGGATTTAACTTGCTATTTTCTAAAGCTTAATTGAATTATTTGGTTTATTTAAATTGGAAAATCAATGAAAATTCCAGAAAACCAAATGGGCTGAATTTTCTTGGCCCATCTCCTGTTTCTATCATGCTCGGTCGCTTTTGGCCCACTCCGACCAAACCCATTCCCATCTCCTCACAGGCTTCTCGGTAGTCGGATCCGGATCGAATAAATTACCACCGACCTCCCTCTTACTCCTCCGCTAGTGGGCCCTCCCAACCCTTCTTCCTCCCTGCTTTCTTCTCTGCAAAGCTGAGCCGACGCGCCACCATTAGCGTCGTGGAAGCTCTTCAAAGCTTTTGTTCCTTCGCCGTTTCCTTACGCATTCAAGAGCAATAATGCTCCACTCCCTCCACCGCACTCATAACGGCCACCATTCTTCTCCTTTATTCGCCGTAACTCGCTTTTGCTCACCGTCGCACTGGCATGAAACGACCACATGACGATCACCCTCCCCCATGACTCTTAGGCCCTATAAAAGGGAGCCCTGGGAGCCTCTCCTCTCACTCATCTCGTTCCCACCATTCACCCTTTCCTCTCCTCGATCTCCTCGCCGAATTTGGAGCTTTTCCACCATCGACCGCCACTCCTTCTGTCGCCTCTAGCACTGCCGTCGATGACACCCCGGCAAATCCGATTGCACCAATGGCATCGCA
This sequence comes from Phyllostachys edulis, assembly GCA_036346405.1. NCBI lineage: Eukaryota > Viridiplantae > Streptophyta > Magnoliopsida > Poales > Poaceae > Phyllostachys > Phyllostachys edulis. The sequence goes on from CM070546.1 coordinate 105,167,737, forward strand.
GCATCAAGTCCTCCACCGTGCGCGCACTCACCCGAGCCAAGGACCGTTGGAACTCGTCGCCGCCGCAAGCCCGAGTTCGCTGCCACCTTTTGACCTCACCGCCGGCCGTTCCATCGCATCCCCGCACATCCGAGGTGAGCACCTAGTTCAGTGAAATCCCCTCTCTCATTTGGTACCACCCACATCCGCCGCCGTGCTGCCATTCGCCGGCAAGCTCAACGGCAAGCCGCCGCCGAATTTTGCCGACGTGGCACTGCCATCTCATGGCCACGTCACGACCACGTCGCCATTTTCGCCCACGTGGTAGCCCCGTGTCGCCACATCATCGCTGACGTGGCAGTTCTTTTCAACCGAAAAGAATTCAGCGGATGACGTCATAAATTGGAATTTCCTTTGTTAAAATAATTTCAAAATTCTGAAAAATCTTATTATTCATCATTTCATGTGATTTCCAAACTTCCAGGGGTTCGTTCTCCTTCATACGAACTCAGATTTTCTAAATTCAAATTTCTAAATTAATATAAATTCAAGATCTAGCTAACTAAACTAAAATGATTTAATTTGGAGTTCATTTGAATCTTCATTTGAATTTTGTTTGAATTTGGCTTATTTTCACAGATAGATTTTAAGCGACTTTGAGAGTTAGATTTTACGCCGCTTGAGAGCAACTAATTGAGCAAGGCAAGTTATACCTTTGATCATATTTGAGCCCATTATTTAAAATTATTTAAATTCTGTTTTAAATTATTATTGCATGCTTATTTATACTCAAGTTAATTTAAATTCCTGTTTTAAATTATATTGACATTGAAATAAACTTACCTTGACACCTTAGATGAAAATCTAGTTTATACAATAGTATGAACTAGAACATTTTGAGAAAAATTATGCTTAGCCATGCTTAGACCAAAAATATTCAATTTGGGAACTTTCAGCCAAAAATCAAATGTTGTTTAAAAGTCTATGGCATTGGTTTGTCATGGAAGATTTTGTAAATTATTTTGAAAAGCAAAAAGGAAAAGTTAGTTTGTACTTGGGCGAAATGGATGGTTGGTGGGTGCAGGTTTATGCACGGGCTCAACCTGGTTAGGGTTAAGGCCCAGGGGTTATTTTGGAAGTCGCCCAAGTCAATTAAGAACCAGTCTTCGAGCCGTATCTTGCTAAGCCACATCGTACTACCACATGTCCTGAGTATGGGGAGGGGACCTGGCCAACTAATTTGCAGTGTTTCACTGTGGTCGTTCCCTTCAGATGCGGTGGGTAGTCATGTTATGACCTACGTTAGTCCCACCTGGCACAAGAGGGGGCTCAAATTCTGCGGGTTGCAGCCTAAAGGGAGAGAAACCTTAGTGAGGGAGGACTGCGGTGGAATGATACATTGTAAAGGCCTTGACACGAGCTCTAGACTGCTTACCTAAGGTAGTGAGCGGTGGTATCGACAGATACCAAACAAACTAGAGAATTCATGTCATGTGGGTAAAGTTGTACAACCTCTGCATAGTGTTAAAAACTATTCAAATAGCCGTGTCCACGGTCATGGACATGCTTGGCAAAGCCACTCAAAGTTAAACTTTGGTTTTGATTTCAAAATGATTTTGAAAACAGTTTTGACATGGATGGGTGTCTATGAGAAAAGTTATGGGTTGAAGCCCTGGGTTGGTGCCCGTGTTTGAGTTAGTGTCAGGTTGGTGCCTACACTAGCTTTATTGATTCAGTTAAAACTCAATTTTAGTTATTGTAAAATTGGAGCTTTTGAATTTAGTATTGTATTTAAATTGTCAAATATTGCTTTTGCACAAATAACCCTATAAGCCATCCTTTATTACATCAATACATGCATTAACTCTATTATTGGGTGTAACTTGCGAGCACGGTAGTTGTGCTCATCCTTACTTTATGCAAATAAATTTTATAGGAGAAGGACTTTGCTACTGGTGTGGATCTCGACGACTAGGCCACTACCCTAGTCGATTGTCTGTGGCAGATCAGCTGGACTCCACTACTTCTTCGTCTTCTGCTGTGTTCTTTATTGTTGGCTTGTAAGCCTTTCTTGTAATAAACTCTGTTGATTATTAATAAAGTTATGTGATTTATGGATATTACCATATCTGTTTACTATGTGAACTAGCTATTGATCATGGGACTAGTTTAGAAATGCACAGAGGATTTGGGGTGTTACTCCCGGGTCTGACACTTGAGCTGATCAAGGACTATAATATGGGACTCTATTATCACCCAAGGAAAGCCAACGTAGTAGCTAACGCGTTGAGCAAAAAATCTCAATGAAATTATTTGTCGGTCACATCTACGTCGAAAGGCTTGTGCGCTGAATTTCAACGACTGAACCTAGAGATGATCGAAGAAGCATCCCTTGCTGCCCTAATTGTGAAACCTGCCCTATAAGACCAGATCAAGATGGCTGAGAAAAGCGACAAGGGTGTGGAGAAAATCAAGAAGAAAGTAAAGATTGGCAAAGCCAAGTGTTTCTCCGAAGACAACCACGGTGTCTTGTGGTTCGGGAAATGATTGGTTGTGCCAAAAGACGTGAAGCTTAGGAGATTAATCCTTCTTGAAGCCCATGATTCTTCCTTCTCCATTCATTCGGGAAGCACAAAGATGTATCAATACTTGAAGAAAAAAATCGTGGTGGACTCGGATGAGACGGGAGATCTCACGGTTTGTGGCCGAGTGTGATATATGTCAAAGGGTGAAAGTTGAGCATTTGAAGCCCACGGGTGCATTGCAACCACTACCTATTCCCCGGTGGAAGTGGGAGGAAATCGGTATGGACTTCATCACTGGTCTTCCAAAGACTCAAAACGGGTCCAATGCCATTTGGGTGATCGTGGATCGTTTGACGAAGTTGCCCATTTTATTCCCATCAAAACCACCTTCACAGGGAGCAAGTTGGAAGAACTTTATATTTCTATAATCGTCTGCCTCCACGGTGTACCGAAGGTCATTATTTCAAATCGAGGTTCTCAGTTTACCTCGTACTTCTGGAAATGCCTTGTCGGCGATCGAGTCGTCGATCTTACGAAAATGAAAAGAGGAAAATGGCAGAGAGTTCTTGGGAGAGGATGGGACTGCTCTTTATTGCTATGAACTAGCTATTACAAAGGGTGCCTTCGACAAGGCGGTGGACTAATCTTAATTACACTGAGTGTAATGCTTGCTATGCTACTAAAATCCAATCGTCTATTGATCTTTCGAATTGGATTCGATCTGTCTTCTACCACTTGTGTTCTTCTTTAAGTAGTTGACGAAGTGGTGGTAGTTACTCCTGGAAGTGGTGCCTGAAGTGACGTGTCCAGTCGGAGGGAGGCAGTGGTTGACAAAGTATCAACCGTTTGATGGTTGTGCGCCTATGAGACACACAACCGTAAGGTGGTTGTTGTCAGTGTCTTTAGATTATGAAACATCGCGTGGTATGGACCAAATATGACATGTGTTCCATTCATCATACGGTATGGAATATACCCGAAGTCAGATCCAGATGCCAGTTCATTGCTTCTACAAGCAGTCATCTGGTCGGGGACTGGGTATAAGCCCTCGTCTGACCAGGTTATCCTTGAAATAACCTTTGGAATCCTTACAACCACGGAGGTCGTGAGCCTTAATGGTTACGACCATGAAGACATATGGTCTTTTATTATGTATTAAAGTAATACATCGAGAGTTTAATCCTCGTCATGCCTACACCGAGCAATGGGGACCAACCTATCCTTTAGCACTACTTACCACCCTCAAACCGAAGGCCAAACTGAGAGGGTGAATCAAGTATTGGAAGATCTTCTCCGAGCATGTGTGCTATCCTATAATAAGAATTGGGAGAAGTGCTTGTCATATGCAGAATTCTCCTACAACAATAGCATCCAATCAAGCATTCAAATGTCACCTTTCGAAGTGCTGTATGGAAGAACTTGTAGGACGCCGTTAAACTGGTTCGAGTCCAGAGAAATACTATTTTATGGTTTGGACTTGGTGAAGGATGCAGAAGAGCAAGTTTAGTTGATCCGAAACCGCTTGCGAACGGCGTAGTCTCGCCAGAAGAGCTATGCTGACCATCGCCATCGCGAGTTGAGCTTTGTGGTGAATGATTATGTTTACCTTAAAGTTACACCACTGAAGGGCACGCACCGATTCTAGGTGAATGGAAAGTTAGCGCCTCGTTACATCGGTCTGTTCCGAATTCTTGCAAAGCATGGAGCTATGACGTATCAATTGGAGCTACCCACCTCTCTATCAGTGGTACATGATACCTTTCATGTCTCGTAACTGAAGAAATGTCTTCGTGTTCCCACCGAAGCAACCAAGTACGAGAACCTTGATTTGCTACCTGATCTTTCTTACTGGGAGCAACCGATTGGTATTCTGGGTGAAATAGAACGCAAGACGAGGAACCGCACCGTCAAGCTTCTGAAAATTCAGTGGAATAACCACACAAAAGAGCAAGCAACTTTGGAGCGTGAGGACCAAATGCGGACTGAATATCCATACCTTTTCCATATGTTTGAAGTGCCTTCGAATTAAGAAAGGAAAGGTTAAACCAAGCAATGGAAAGAAAAATGTATTAGCAATGCTATGTTACCTTGTTAGAATCTTTCAGCGCTATCTTTGAAGGAAATCAGGACAATAGATTGTGCATTTTGATAGAGTTGAAAGAACTGTCTAGAAGCTTTTCAGTCCAATTTTCGAACTACTCGAATCTCCAAACGAGATTCTCTTAAGGGGGTAGGTTTGTCACGGCCCCATTTTCACTAAATTGAGTTAGTATGCATCTCATGAGCATGCATGTTATCTTTGGAGCATGTGCATAAATTGTTGCATTTGAAATATTCAAATTAAAGTAAAACTTGCAACTCAAATTGAAACTCCAAAATAAAACTAAATTAAATACTTGTAAATATATTTGTAAAATAATTTATTTAAATACTAAAATAATTATTATGAATTAATATGATTTTTCTCAAATTTTTAGAATCTAATTTAACCTTGATAATAATCCTTGCTCCATTCATATGCATCTTCTATAAAGGATTTTTAAATAAGCAAATAAAACATGAACAGTGTGGTTAGAAAATTTATATGGGTTTTATGTCAGCCCAGAAACACCTCTCAAAAATTTTATATTTTTCTAAATTTTATTGCTATATTTAAACCTCGGTCAAAGTAGAAGGGTTTTGATTTGAACTCAGTCAACTGTTCTAACTTGAACTGAACCACTTTGACTCAATCTGACTCAAACCAATTGACTTGATTGGACCAAACCAGTTCACTGACACCACCCTCCATCTTGTGCCACTTCACTCCATCACTGATGCCTTGGACCCACCCGTCAAGGTCTTCTTCCCTGCACCGCGGAGAGAGCTCTAGAGCGCAGCTTGAGCTGGCACTGCGCCCTTGCTCCTCCGTCCATGCAAGCTACCATTGCTTTGCCACCTCTGATGCCATCCATTCTAGTGATGCCACAAAGTAATGTCCTAGTTGTTCCTGTCGTGGAAGCTCCTCAAAACGCCACCTCATCCTCTCAGCTCCTCAATTGAGCCCGACCTTTTCTCCCTCCTCTCTAAGGCAAACCTCTCATTACTTCGTCACTGTTCTCTCCTTTGTATGCCATTTCCATTCTAGCTAACCTGAATCCTTGTCATTGTTCGTAGCTCCTGGCACACCTTAGTGCCATTTTCGTATCCAAAGCACGCTCTGAGCGCCACGCCACCACCATGCCATCCTAGTCTCCGGTGAGCTACTTCCTTTCTCTTGAGCGTGAGCACGTGCTATTGGGCATGAGAAGCATTTCCCCTCACTCAATTTTATCAATGGTCCACAGGAGCATCAGGATTTTGGAAATGCTTGAACTTCGGCCAAAAACACCTCCTTCGTCACCATCTCCAGCACGGTGTTTTTTTCTTCAATTCCTCGCTTTGACACCATCTTTTGGGTCTACTTGGGCTATCCTGACCATTATTTTTGCTTCTCTTTGCTCATGTTCTTGTCTCCATGTGGAGCTCACCGCCACAACTTCGGGCTCTCATCGCCAGCCATCTTTAGAGCACCTTCGGTCCTTTCCTTGGCTTTGGTAGGTTCTCTTTACCTCATAGGAGCTTTAGCATGCGTTAGTTGGCTTAATGCACTGCCAAATCATCGCAACCGCATGTACCGTAGTTGCACCAACACACATCACCGCAGCGCCACCGCTAGGGTTCACTGTCGGCCATGCTCCAGCCATCCCTAGAACTAGTGAGCTATGAGGTTCCCATTTATGGCTTTAGATCATGTCGTCGTGGACCACATTGCCGGCGATAAGCTGTGCAAAATCGCGCGGAGAAGCTCCTCTACTCTGACCAGCACTGTAGCCAAATGATTAGCTAAATCTGTGTCGGATTAGAACTAATTAATGATTAGCTGCGCTTTAATCATTGCTATGTTTCACTGACAAGCAGGCCCCACGAACAGAAATTGAGGAGAGTTATTGAATTTGAATTTGCGTTGAGTCAATGACATGTGGGCCCGGTGCATTAAGTGCACAGTAAATCGCTCCATGGTCCATGGACCGATGGACCAGGCGTGTGGACCTTCGATCCTTGTGCTATTCCGTGAACCTAGTTTATGACAGGTGGACCCCACTTGTTAGTAGGTTTTCTCTGGGAATTAAATGAAAAAGAAAAACACTATGCAATAGATCCCATGTGTAAATGATAGAGGCTAGATTAGCCTGAGTATAAAAAGTATTTAACACGTTCATAAATCCCGAAATGATTTACTTTTGCACTGAAAATCGGTTAAACTCCAAAAATTCATAAGTATTTCATTTTAACTCCACATTGAATGAAATCAATTTTTTTAGTTTACATTTTTACTGTAATTTAACTTGAAATAGGTCTGAAAATGTTTTTGTCATTGAAAAATTCATAGGAAATCGAAATGAACTACAATTGAACTAAAATTTTCACCTACGTTCATCTAAAATCAGAATATCACTACTGTGTAATTCTGATGCATTTTTTATCATTTTTTATTTTTTTGTATTCTCGATGTTTATTCGATATCGTTCTTTCTAGACTCTAAATTGCCTAACATGAGTGAATTCGTGCCCGAGGTTTTCGAAGTTGAGCAAGTGGACTTTTAGCAAGGCAAGCATCATTTTGTATTTATTATTGCACACATATTGATTCCAGAATTTCTACTTTAGTTTCTTTGAAATGCAATTATACTTGCTTGCATGCTATTTTTGAAGTATGGATATTTTGAGTCTAAATAGCTATATCCTAACACTTGCAAGTTATCCTTGATATTCCGTATAGTTATGCTTAAGTCAGTTGTCATGTGATATTATTTATCCTTTATATGAATGCTTAGCCATGCAAGTCAGTAGATACGTTAGTTTAGTTGACGGGGTTACACTACTACAGAAAAGGTTATCACAGACGGTTCAAAATCGTCATCACAGACGGTTTTTCTGAACCGTCTGACTTTATGGATCAGTGATGACATGAGTCATCACAGACGGTTTTGAACCGTCTATGATAAGTAATTATCACAAAAAATCGGATTTTGAGCCAAACCAATGAATTGCTGGACAATAGTTTCCATATGTAACCTCTAGCAAGACAACTAAAATCCAATTAAAATTCTGATGGCAAACACATTATAGGAAAGGGAAACCAAAAGGTTTCACAACATCCCCTCCGAATGGGGAAAAAAGAATAAAGTTACAAAGTTAAACTAGCTAGAAACCATATGTGCCTCCAAGCTCCTGAAGAACTTATCGGCTTCTTGGATTGGTTCAACACTTCTTCTCTTTGTACCTCACTAGCATATCACAAGCTGTTCTTGCATGTCGTCCGAGTTCGACTCAAGCTCGCTGGCAAGGAGAGATGACTGAAAACCTCTGGCGGTGCTCCAGCCTTAGGTAACACAAAATTAAGATCATTTGTTTTACAACAAACAGCCAACAAATTGTGTATGTTTTGGGGATGTACACGTACCTTCTGGTAGTCTATCTCCTGCAGCAGACAAGGAGCTCCTCCGTATCCCTCCTCCTTGTCATCGTCGGTTGTGTATCCTTGCCAAACCACGATGGGGAATCGAGGGTGGTCGAGGGAGAGACTGATGGAAGACAAAGCTGGGGTGGCTATAATATATAAGGACAGCGCCAAAACATTTTGCCTCCCGCGCACGCGTTCAAAAATTTTCAAAATCTCACGCTGCGAATCATAGACGGTTTCATACAAAAATCGTCTGTGACGACATATCACAGACAGTTCTTAATACGAAATGGCTTGAAATGCCTAACTCTCTAATTTTTCCATGGCTTGAAATCCCTGCCAAGCCCTGCCGCGGCAAGCCATCGCCCTGCCAAACCCTACTACGGTAGAGGATTGGGTATCGTGGTAGGGTTTGGGCAGCCAATCCTCTACCGCGCCCCTACCATGGCACCCCATCCTCTATCGTGTCCTTGCCAAGCCCTACCGTGGCAAGCCGTTGCCCTGCCAAACCCTACCGCGGAAGAGGATTGGGTGCCATGGTAGGGTTTGGGCAGCCAATCCTATGTCGCGCCCCTGCCGTGGCACCCCATCCTCTGCCCTGCCGCGCCCCTGCCAAGCCCTACCGCGGTAAGCCGTCACCCTACCAAACCCTACCGCGGCAGAGAATTTGGTGCCACGGTCAGGGCGCAACAGAGGATTGGTATTTCAAGTCATGGTAAAATCAGAGAGTTAGTGATTTCAAGCCATGGTAAAATCATGAGTTAGTGATTTCAAGCCATGGTAAGTTATTTCAAGCCATGATAAAATCATAGAGTTAATGATTTCAAGCCATGGTAAAATCAGAAATACTTATGATAGACGGTTTTTAATACAAACCGTATGTGGTGAGGACAGTAAATCACAGACAGTTCATGTTGAAAACCGTTTGTGAAGTATCACAGACGATTCTGAATAAGAACCATCTGTGATACTCCACATACAGTTTTCAATACGAACCGTCTGTGATATTACTTCTTCACAGATGGTTTTTAGTGCAGCCAGTAACACAGACGGTCGCTAAACCAAAACCGTCTGTGATTGTATATAATACAGACGGTTTTGGATAACCATCTGTGATGAGGCGTCCAGTATTAGCCTTTTTGTAGTAGTTGTGATACCCCAAATGGATTCGAAAGCGTATTCGTAAGGGAATAAGTAAATTGGGGTAAGAACTAAATAGAAAATAGAATCAACAGCTTTGAGAGAGGGGGGGTTTCTGCTAAATCCCAGCAACTTGGGCCTGGGCCTTGGCCCATTAGGCCATGAGGTGGCCGGCCAAATGGGGGGATGCACCCCTCCCACAAAACCCTAGCCGCCTCCCATTTTTCCCCCTCCTCCTCTTGTGGCCGCCACCCCCATCCCCTCTCCCCTTGCTGGCCGCCACCCCTGGACCTGGCACCCCCTCCCATGGTGTTTGCCCCTGCTGCTGGCCATGGATCTCGCTCCCCGCTGCCGACCTAGTGGAGGAAGAAGGGAGGACGCCCGGATTGTTGGCCGGCCAAGAAGAAGGAGAGGAAGGGAAAGAAGGGAGAAAGGAAGGGGAGGGATCACGGGCTGGTGAGCATTTTCATCAGCGGTTCTTCAAGGGTAAATCACGTTCCCCTTTCGATTAGTTGTTTAATTGAGTAATTAGGTGATATCGGTAGTAGATCTGTTTAGTGTAGTCTCTGTTGGCTGACGTTTTTGAGAAAGTTAAGCGCGGACTCTGGTCTGGACGCCTCCTAGAAAGTTGTAGGTTATGTCAGTAGCTTTCTGTAGGTTCTTAGACAACGTCGTTTGGACGAGCGGATTAGGATTTATGAATTTCGCAGAGCTACTATTTAGTAGATCTGTTATAATTCTGACAGCTATTATTAATCAGTATTAAGCAGATAGTTAAAGGAGTATTTAGAAGATCCCACCATAACGAAATATGTATGTATTTTGATTAGCTTTCCATAAAGCTAAATAACACGAAATTTGGATAACTATACTGAAAGATACGATAATTTTGATGTCGCTATCTAGAACCCCTGATGGGAATTAGTTGTTCTGTTAATCAGTTTGGTAAGGGTAGAAGATGGCCGAATCTGGAAAGCTCCCCAACTAGGTTTAGGTGGGGAATTTGATAATCTTTCCATGAAGTCTAAAAACGCTTCATTTAGATCTTGGATGGAAACGTTATAAATTTTTTATTGGGACTGTCTGTTAAGGGAACAGACTGCTGTTTGAAATTTTGGAGTTGGGGTTGCACTAGAGAGTGTAACGATTTCGTAATTGCTTATAGCTTTGTTTTGTCCAGTATTGTTATCTTAGAGTGCTTGTTAACTTAATTCAGGTGGGGGATTGGTCCCAGGGGCAGCGCCCTCTTCGCATCCTCTATTTTCGCACGGTTGAGGCAAGTACATTCATTGATAGATAATCTATGAGTGTTTGATCATGGTTGCAAGTTATATGTACATATTCATTATGCATGGATGCTAGAATGATATTTATGTTAATGATTGTGAATGCTAGAAGTATGAGTAAGTTTATTCATGTATGATGCTACTGCTAATACATGTTAATGATGGATAGTGTAATTGTTCATGTGCATGATGCTATCATATTTGAGGCTTGGTCACGTGGTGACCAAGCATTTATTTGAGGTCCCCATCATGTATATGACGGGCTTGTGGTCCCCACACTTGTGGAGTGTGGGTTGTGGTCCCCATACTTCATGAAGTATGGGCTTTTTGGTCCCTGTGCTTGAGACACGTGCATGGGTATGCATCGACGGTTGCATACCCTCGACATCGTAAAATGCAAAGAGAGTCAAAGAGAAAGGATGCATTGTGCATTGCATAAGCATGTGATATGTTATATTGTAAAGATTTGAGAATGGATGCTAATGTTATTCTTGTGTGTTATAATGTCTTATTATTTGTACTTTGCTGAGTTTGTGGACTCACTCTTGCTGTTGTTTGTGGTTTTAGGTACCTCTTACAAGAACGGCATGCATGGGAGGGAATAGTCATAAGAGTGGTTGCACATTGGCACTAACCATTCACATTTGAATAGATTGGATTGTTGATTTAGTATTTGAGTAATCTGCTTAAAGAATTATTTATGATTACTACCTATACTTGGAATAATTTGTAATAGAGTTGATTAGAAGATTATGGATGCCCTTTGGATTATGCTTTAGTTGTTTAGCATACTTTGGATGATCTGTGATGAATAGTTTAAATTGGATTATTGGAATATTGATTGATGTTATATTAGACTGTTAGAACCTCCGGTATAGTCAACCATACAAAGGAGGTTCTGTCGAATTTTAGAGAAATATCTTAGTTTTATTTGGTTAAAATGTTAGTTTAGTAGTAGTCCAGGCTCATGTTGAGCTGGGGTGTTATAGTAGTGTTATCTCATCAATCATGGGAGACACTGAACTATTGTTTTACCTTTATCACATCTGGTTTCGAGTCTAAAATTTGTTCTTTTACACTGGTTTTGATCTGGACAAGTGGCTAGTAGTGTGGGTGCCTTCGTGCACAAGACTCGGGTATGTGGTAGTCTTGGCCGAATCATCAAGGACCGAACTTGGTCCCGTCGTTAATCCAAGTACCACTAGTACTTCCATACGCGGTGTATGGGCACCGCTTGGTTAAGTAAGGGGAATGTTTTATTGAGTTGGAACACAGGTGGTGTGAGGGCATCATGTGTGTGATCATGTGTTTGTAGGGATTCGATTGCAATTTATGATGTGCAAGGGAGCACTATTTTTATTTCTATTCATTGTATTGGCATTCCCAACACAACTTGCATGTCCTCTTAGCCAATTCTATATATAGCTTGTACTGAGTTGGGGGGGGTCATCTCGGAAGTGGGATTCAACTCAATAAGATCGTCTTTTTGAAAAATACCGAGTTGCGGTCTCCCCGGCCAACATACCTTACGAAGTGTGTCATTATCCAGAGGCATACGGGCAGATCGTGTCGTATGGGTAAGATTGTACTCCCTTGCAGGGTTTAATCTATTCGAATAGCCGTGTCCATGGTTACGGACGACCGCTTGGATTCGAGAGACATCATTGTTAGACTTAAAAATTAAAATTGACATGGTTGCAACTTGGTATTGGCATAAATGGTGATTCATGCATGTTAATTTGTTAAAGTGGGCTTCCACTTTGATATTGATTGATCTATGTTTATATCTTTTTCATTTAAACTTCTTTTGATAAAATTTGTGTTTGTTAAATGACATTTACAAACTAGTATGTGTATGGTTGAAAAATTGTTGCGTTTCATGCAAAACTAGGCCACTCATTTGATCAACCACTAGCATGTATAATTTTTCCTTTGTGTAAGACTTGCGAGCACCTTTGTACTTAACCAGATTGTCCATTTTGTTTAGGTGAGGAAGATTACACTATTGACCAATTCGTTAGCGTCGACTTTTGTGACGCTAACGAATAACGTTGTTTCTAACCCCACTCGGTTGCCTCTGGGAGTTGGGCACACCTTGCTACAAATTTTGCTACATGATACTTTCTTTTCCGCTGCGTACTTCTGTTGATGTTTAAATTTGGCCGGTCGGCCACTTGTGTGAATTATGGCTATAAGCCCTAGCTTTGGATGTCGTTATGTAATATAATGTATGCCTTGTGTATGACTGAGATTAATGTTGATAAAAGATATTTGTGTGTTAGCCACTGATCTTGGGAGCTAACACGGGACACATATTTGCAGATTTGAAATGCTATTTGATTCATTTAAGTATGGACTCGAACTGTTGAGAATTGGCTTGGTGCATACGCCATCGAGTGGTGTGCGGGTCAATTCTCTAGTTGTTGCCAACCGAGTCTTCATATTTTCATGGATTAAATTGGATTTCAGATCTTGGAGACTCGGAGTTATTTGCGTATGATCTGGAAGGAATATTTCATATGTAAATAACCCGGGGTCCCCACACGTTGTAGACACACTGAGTGTATGTACGAGAATACAATAAGAATGTTACATAATGGTTTATTGATGAAATTGAATATAGATGATGATGTTTTTTCTATTACAGAATACGTGGGTTACCCCTTTGTAGCTATTGGAGGGGTCACAGTTAATACCACTAAAGTCTCATCTAATCTTCACGTGTGTTCCTCTGTTGAGTCTTGAACTGGCACATCTTTTAGCCAACTGTCGTAAGTTGTCAGATGCACCAATAACCACTCTCACATTGATCATGTGGGAAACTGTCATGTCTCCCGACCAGTTCGCTGGTCGGGGATCACCAAAAACTGTAGGGTTAATTCCTTATTTGCCATTGGAAGTTGGCGAGCTATCTAAAATGCCATCGAAAAATTGCTCATCCCTTTTTTGCCACTCGTTCTCAACTTTAATCCCTTTTTTGCCACTCCGGTCAGTTGACCGTGGATTTGATCGTTGACTTGGACGCGAAAAGTCGATTTTTCCCCTAAGTATGCTGAGATCTTTATAATATAGTTCCAAATTTGTTTGACATAGTAATATAGCAAATTATTTTATATTTTTATGATTTGCAACACATTTTTATCTAAAATCTTTCAAATTACAACAGAAAATTTAAAGATTTTTAGAGAAAAACTTGTTGCAAATAAAACCCTATAAAAATTACAGAATAATCTACACTATGTCAGAAACTTCTCCTAAAAATTTCACAATTTTTGGAACTATATTACTATGTCAAACATATCCCTAAAGATCTCAAAGATACTTAGTAAGTAAAATCCACTACCAATCGAATCGAGTGGCAAAAAGGGATTAAAGTTGAGAACGAGTGGCAAAAAAAGGATGAGCAATTTTTCAATGGCATTTTGGAGAGCTCGCCAACTTCCAATGGCAAATAAGGAATTAACTCAAAACTGTATGGTTGTTCGGATGGTGTCCATAGTTGGTCGTCTCATGACACAATCTAGTATGCGACTAGTTTTGTCGTAATAAAGTGTATTAGACTTCCTTTAAATATTGGTTGTAGGTTCATAACCATTATAAAGTGAGCCTCTGGTATGTGGGCCTACTTTAACAAAGACTTTGACTTTGACTGAAAAGGTTGACCTGATCAAGAATCCTCGTCAACCACGTCAACACGCCGACTTAGCATCCCTTTGCTCCTCAATCTTGCAATATGACTCAGAAACCGTGAAATGATCCTTTTGCCCCGTCCCATCATAAACAATACAGGAACAAATATGAATTGGTCCAACAAACACCCATCAAAACTAGGGATGGCAATCATGCTTGATTACCTGTAGGTAAAACCCCTAATAGAGGTGTGTATGTTTCTATTTTGTGCCCACGGGTATGTTCGTGGGCACAAATATATGCCCGATGGGTAAACAGGCATGGGCATGGGTGAAGCCCACCTGTGCGTGCTTCACTTGATTGCTCGTGAAACTCTATTGACATATGGGCCTAATTAAATCAGTCGACTGACCACACGTCCACCCTAACAGCCCAATACTAGTCACCAACCCACTACCCCAAGCCCCAAATCCCCAATCCCATAATCCCATTCCTACCACCAACTCCACGCCTCCCCCACCCACAGGCGCCTCCCCTTCGATGCATCCTCCCCCACCGGTCGCCTCCCCTTCTATGCCTCCTTTGGCCTCCTCTACTTGAACACAGCCCTCTACTCCAACTTACCCAAACCCCCCACAGCTCCCTCCTCCATCCCCAACTCCCAACAACGCCCCGTCGCCCAAAAGAGGCAAGTTGCAGCCCCAGAATAGGTATGTGTTTCATCCACCTTGTAACATTCGGAAATTTGAATGCATTTCAAATTGTTTGAAAATGTGGAATTTTTAAAACTTTTTAATGCATCCTGTTGACATTTGAATTTCTCTGGATTTTATTTGAGATATTGTCGAGTGTTGGATTTTAAGAATTCAATTAGGAAAATGCAAACCTAAATTAAAGCCATGAAATTTGAAAGCAAAATAAAATGAGATTTGAAATTTTATTTTCAATTGAAATTTGAATTAGAATTTGAATGTAAAAGTAAGGGAAAATAAAAAGGAAGATGAAAACCATAAAAATCATATTTGGGCCCAGAACCAGCCGGCCCAACCCCCTTTCTCTTTTCTTCTCCTTTTATTTTTCCTCTCGCGTGGCCCAGTGCCGTCCGGCCCACTCGGTCGCCTTCATCTCATGTGGCCCAGTGCCCAGCGCCCATCTCCTTCTTCCTCCTGGGTGTCCTAGCCCGTGCGCTCGTTGCTTGCACACGTCGCCACTTTTACCCTCGCATGACACCGACACTATGCCCATGTCGCCGCTTACATCGACGTCGTCCTCTCCTCGACACTACACAAGACACCTCTGCACTCACGCCGCATTGCATCCACGCCTTTCCTACGCACTCCACTGTTGTTGTGTCGCCACGTACAACAATATCCCGTGTCGCCCGCTCATCTGTCTCGCTGAGAACAAGCTGACAACTCACACCCCATCCCACCCTACTTAAGCCACCATGAGCCGCGCCTCATGTTCCCCTTCTCGCCTACTGCATTTCCTCCTTCTTCCTCGCGCACCAAAATGTAGGAGAAAACTCAAGGGGCCATCTCCTCTGTCCCGGCCACCACGCTCCGCCCAGCTTGCACCACCGCTCCAGTGAGCCTCGACTAGTATCATCATGCCTGTTGACATCGCTTGGGCATCTTCTTCCCCGTGCTCACCTCCTTTCCCTCTCTCTGCCGCTAGAGCCCCGAGAACGCCCTCATCTTCCTCCCCTCTGGTGGCACGCCGCCCAACATTGCTGCTACCTTCGCCTCGCTATTCCAACCAACCTAGTGAGCTTTGTCCAAGACCGCTCATGTCACCTAGTGTTCTCGAGCCGCCTCCTCAATTTACACAACCCAATTTGGGAATCTATTTGGAGGAGATCACACCGCATCACCTTCTTCCCCAAGTCAAGCCGAATCCGCTGCCATTCCTTTCCCAGTGAGCCCCCCTTCGATTCCTTCCCCTGGAACACCCCCGAGCATCCCTCTCCTACCCCAACCTCTAATTTGAGCCCTCTTTCCCCAGGTCGCCACCCCTATGTCGAGCCCCCCCCCCCCCGCGCTGCCCTTGGCTCTCGTCGCCAGCCCGCCTCGGTCCATCTCCGTCACCACCACCTACTCCAGTGAGTCCCCCTCACCTCCCTCATGCTCATGCACACCCCATTTTCTCGCCTCTTCCCCCACTAGCATCGTTGCCCCCTTTCTTCCCCATTTCCGACCCCATGCATTGCCAGCCCGCCTCGGCTCATCTTCATCCCCGTCATTCATGTCGATGGTACTCACTCATTCGGTGGATGCTAGCTCACGCCTCCCACGAGCTTGCCATGCTTGTGGCATCCCATTTTCGCCCTCGCCGACCGCCACCATTGCCTCCTTAGCCAGCGTCGAGCCTCGCTTGAGCCTCCTTCTCCCCCCTCTGCTTTGAAAGCAAAGCAGCGACAACTCTTCTCTCTGCTGTTCCCTCTCTCTCTCTCTCTCTCTCTCTCTCTATATATATATATATATATATATTTATATATTTATATATATTTATATTTTTGTGTGTGTGTGTGTTTCAGTATGACAGTGGGCCCACATCAGTAAATGAGACTTAAATCAACAAATGTGTTATTAGCATTTATGAAAAATACAAAATCTAATTGGAATTTAATCAGTAGAGTAATTAGTTAATAATATTTCAGTTAACAAGTCCCTTTTTAATTAAGTTAATTAGTGATTAATTTATGATGATTAATTTAAGTAATTAGAGGATAATTACAATTGATTAGTGTGTCATTATCATTTAAAGTTGAATGGCAAATTTAATTAGGAATTATATTAAAATATAGATGTCTCAATGACAATAATTATAGGTCATTATCATAATAATAATAATGACAATGATAATGGGTTAATCAAATGGTTAATTAGGATTAGTAGGTTAATTAGATGAATGGATAATTCATTTAACCATTGCATTTAATTAAGTTAATTAGTAATTAAATTAAAATAATTAATTCATATAATGAGATATTAATTAATTATCATTAGTGTGCAATTAGAATTCAGTTTAAAATGGGAATTTTCATTAGGATCATGTTAAAATAAATAATAATGAATCTATTAAGTTCAATATGTTGTGAATAAAATTTATAATTGGTGGGCCACTTTAATTATTGGTGATTAAACTAATTACCTTTTAGCTAAATATTGCATTGTCATTAAATCAAAGTTAATTAGTTTACTATGGTTTAATTGACCAGTTGGCCCTTATTAGGTTTTGATTAAGTCGTCGTGCTAATTAGGTCAGTTGGTGTATAGTTACATATAACAAGTAGTTTACCAAACTAGTATTAATAATAAAATATTGAATAGTAGACACATACACTTACAAGTAAGTCCTTACTTATTATCAATTAGGTACAATAGTTACTTTAGTTGAAGGTTAACTAGGATTTGTTGATATGTCATTGACACATAGGACCTAGACATTAATTTGTAATAATGACAATTAGCTAAATATTATGATTGTGATTAAGTTAGACATAAGCATTTTCTAGATAATTCAAATACACCTAGGGCCCACATAATTAGGGGACTGACCCAAACTTGTTAGTATCGTATGATAACCAGGAATAATTAGTATGCCGCTAGGTGATAGTCCTAAGATCCCTTAGTATATGGGTTAATCAGTTTAAAATGCCAATTAAAATGTAGTAGTGGTAAATGTTAAATTAAAATAGAAATTCAATTGGAGATTATGTTAAACTATAAGGTTGTACATTTGATAGAATATAGCTATGTATATATAAAGAATGTCTAAATGACCATTGAACCCTAGGTCGTTAGAAATTGTCTAGTTGAAAACTAATTTATTGTGATAAGTGCAATATTAATTAGAAAATAATATGACAAATATGCCCAACATATAATTAGGTCTTAATTGAAAATAGAAGCTAAGCTATAAGTCCATGCCATGTGAGTTCCTCCCATTAGTACTATTAGGTTGACATAAAAAGTCGCAATAGTTATTATCATAAATGGCCTCTTATTAGTTAATGATAATCAAGTTAATTAGGATAATTAATTACTAAACAAGAATTAGTAGTTAATAATACATAGGCCCTATATAGTGAATGAATAGTTATCTACTTAACTAAAATAGTCATTAGTATGTAGTATAGTGAAAGTTAACTCATTATAATATGTGTTCTTTAGTGTATGCATAGCCACATAAGTAATTATGTTAAGTAAAGATTAACTCACTGATATATCTCAAACATGTAGGAACCACCGATTAAATTATAAGGATGGTATCTAGTTAATACTCACAAGTCTAACCTACTCATGGAACTTTCTTGACAAATAGGAAATAATAATAAAAGAAATCATTAAATAAACTAGGCCTCCCATGCGAGTCGTGGTGAGGTGTTCTCGATGAAATGATAGTAATTCAACAACAAATCTATGTCGAATTGACCCCATCTATCACACATTGTTATCCGCTTACAATAGAAGAGCAATTTGTAAAATGAATAAAAATTAGTAGATCCTACCTGGTAAACTAATCTCTCCCATCAGAATGATTTTAAGAGGAATATTCCTGAGAATATGCTCTCCCTCTCATTTTCCATAATGTTTACACTCGCGAATATTCCAAGAGCACAATCTCCCTCGTCCTAACTCCGGATCAAATAATTCCTAACCCTAAATTCATCTAAATTCAAAATATATACCTTTATGCCAAATGTATATATGAATCTTGAGATTTAATTGAGTTGGTTTGAATTCTTTCGAATTTATTCGAATACGTTTGGGTTTATTTGGGTTTCATTTGGTTGTTTTCGGGCGTTCTTACGTTCAATCGTACTTTGTGTAATTAGAGTTTGAAGCCTTGGACGAGTAGCAATTTGAGTCAGAGCAAGAACAAGACCGAGGTTATCAAAACATTAAGCAAGGCATGTCAACACTTTGATCATTTTGCACCTACATTTTGAATACAAAATGTATATTGTTTTAAATTATGAAATTGCATTGCTATGCTTTATACAGTTATGTTGTCTTAGCTCATAGTTAATACCGTAATGTTAAATAAGCTAGTAAACTCCATTCCATGAACTTGAACACTACCTTTTGTCGCCCTAGAAATAATGATATACATAACTAGTCATTAAGTCTGTATTTAAGTGTCATGCTTAGCCTTCCTTAGATACATTAACATGTGGGCACTAATTTGTCCCGACATCATTCAAACTAAAAAACTGGATTTGAGCAGCCAAGGTTGGAGCCTGGCTGGTATGTTGAACCTAGAAAGGATTTTCAAAACAAAAACTCAAAAACTATTTTAGACTTAGGCGGATGGTAAGTCAGGTTGGTGCGGTTAAGAGCACAAGAGTTGGTAATGTGAAAACACCACTCAAGTCAATTAAGGACCAATCTTGTGATGACCTCTTGTGCACTAACAATGCAACTACAAGTCTATAATGGGTATGACATGGCTAATTTATTTATTTCACCTCAGCATTAGTTTCACCATCCGGCTAAATATTGCATGGTTGGAGCCACAGGTAAATCACACGGCACAAAAGGGGGCATCCGGTGGGTTGTAGCCCACGGCGGATGAAACCTTAGCGTGTAGAACTACGTTGGGGTGGGGCATTGTAAAGGCATTGTGATGATTTTCTTAGCCTCACGCCGGTAGCGTGTTGATATTATAAGATGATCGTCTCTTGTCGGCAAAGTTGTGCGACCTATGCAGAGTGAAAACTGTCTAGATAGTCGTGCCAACGGTCATGAGTGATGCCGAGAACTTGCTTGGTTAGTCTCAACTTTTATAAAACAATTTGTGGGTGGGATGAAATGTCGGGTTAGAGCCTGAGGATTTGATTTATCCTGGTTGGAGCCAGTGGAAGGCGCGGGTTGGAGCCCGTGGCCTTATTTGTCCTGGTTGTAGCTAGTGGAAAGCGCAGGTTGTAGCCCAAGAAAAACATAGCATTGGGTGGATGCAGTCGCGGGATTGGCAGGTGGATGTAGCCTGAGTTGTTAGGTGGTTGCAGCACAGAATTGCTAGGTGGTTGCAGCATAGAATTGTCAGGTGGTTGCTGTCTTGGAATTGTCAGGTGGTGCTGCCCTGAAAAATGATATAGCATGAGGCGGATGGAAATATTATCTACTCGTGAGTGGATGGAACCTTCGGGAATTGTTCTACACTTGCAAGCGGATAGAACATTCGCTAGTATTATACAACACTACGCAATTTCATTAAGAAAATTGGTTTAGTCAAAATGCTAGGTTTGAGGACTTGTCTACTGCTTAATCTATTTTAATAGGGGCTTTATGCAAATAAAAGAACCTCAAGTCATTCTTTTGATCAGCCTTGCATATATATTATAACTGCATTTTGTGTGTTGGCTCGCAAAGTACGACTGTGTACTCACACTCGCTCAATATTCCCATTCAATAAGTGAAAAAGAAGAAGATTTTGTGGGTGCTTAATCGCGTCCGATAAGACTGTAAATTGAGGAGGCCAAGAACTAGGTCGCGAGCCCAATCGGTTGTCTGTGGGTATATCCTGAGGGTCCCACCTGATGTGTTTTTAAGTCTGCTTTCGTTGCTATTCTTTAAAGATATTTGGCCTGGTTGGCCATTCTGTAAGTCAAAAACCGTAAGGTATTATTATTATTATTATTATTACGCAATAGTTTTATGTTTGCAGGATATGTGTTGATATTTAATGATGTATCGTAATGACTACCATCGATCTAGGGCCCGACACATCTCCCCTCCCAATCACTTGGATTTGTTTGTGATTTGTGTTGAACTTTCTATTTGCGTGCTACTCTTGAAAGATAGATGGATTATTGACATCCTTCTCAAATATAGCACGATGACATGAAGAAATCTTGTTCGATTTTGACCGTGAACTCTGATTCAAGAGGAGTTGAATTTGTTTAATGGTCGTGTTGTGGTCTTCATTGTATTTGTTTGGATCGTTGAATTTGAAACATTTCGTGGGAAACTTGAATCTCTGTTATTTTTTTGTTGAATTTTTGGCTTCTTGAATCCTGTTGTGTTGCTGCATGTTTGTTGATGCACGATTTGGCGGGCAGACAGTCATGCCCGCGGGCAGCATGCACCCACAAGTGGCGGGCATGGGCACAGGTGGAGAACTTCGGCCGTTGCAGGTGGCGGGCACGAGAGCACGGGCGGAAAAATTCGTGGCAAGCACAGCCGCATTGGCAATGGTGAGAGACCAAAATAGGCTTCTCGGAATACTTTAAGGATCAAATAGATCATTCACTCTTAGGTCGTGCACATCGTATGGAAATCACCGATGCTAGAAACGAATTTTGCCTCCTAGCACCGGTGCTAACCACTGCACACCATCGGTGCCAAAACCAGAAAGCTGGAACCGGTGCACCTACATACACTGGTGCTAGCTCAAGAAAAAAATAGCATGTCCCCACTAGTAAGTGAAATGAGGTGGGAGAAAAAAGAGTGTGGTATGACAAAAAGATATGATATTTTATTTACTTGCGGGTCCACTATGGAAAGAGAATAAGGTGATAAACACTAAAGGAAAAAATTAATCTTTCACCTCTGTAACATAGCAGCGAAGTAAAGAACATTGCACATGCTACATGGTAGGTAGCCTTAAGATAAAAGGCACCTCATGTATAGTTTGGATTTCCATATGAAGCCCCTCGTGGACTTCCTCTTTGGCGGAAAATCTCGTAGACGCCGCCGTAAAGTGCGACCATAAGCGAGCAAGCAAGCTAAGCAAAGCCGGTGGCCGTCCCGGACGGCAGTCAGCAGCAGACCACGAGGCCACGGCTGCGGCTCCCGCGTGCCGAAGACTCCAACCCCAACCGTATGGCGACCGGGTCAAATAATGAACTGTCACGTAACCGCCTTCCCCGAACTGAAACCCCGCAGGCCCCACGTGAAAAGCTCCCCTCCTTCCCCCGCAGGCCCCAAACGCGACGCGACGCCGACGCGACCCCGACTCCTTGTCAAATTCGGGTGCGCCAACGCCCGGGACCCCCATAATTTCTCCCCCTTTCCCCCGTCCGCACCCACATTTTCCCCGTGCCGGCGCCGTGCGTCGCCGTTTGCACGCGCCCATGCCCGTGCTCAGCTACACGCCAGGCAGGCAAGGCAAAGTAGCGAACCGAGAACAGTTCAGGTAGTACTCAAAGTCAGTAGTCCAAATAGCAATACTAGTACTAGTGTTTCACGAGTTTGCGACTGTGCGTATTTGAATGGATATATTATGCGGATGTGGTGTGCAGAACTTTCCGTGTTCAAAGCGTACGTGTAACGTAGCGAGTATGTAAATGTACAGTCCAAGGTAAGACCGGTAATAATAAAAGTATTACGTGACAGGCCTCCCGGGTGATGACTTTAATCTTCGCAGGAGTCTCTAAAAAACTACGGATCGATCGCAATATCACATTCACATCCGAGTGACCGGCTTCGGCCGTGACCTGTTTGAAAATGCCAATGAGAAGAAAGCGAAACAAAATAAGCCTAGAAAGGAGAGGGCAAAAAAATCTGAAGATGAAAACAAACTCGTAGATGAGCCTCCAGTAAGCTGTCTTTGTTCTTTTGCTTTGGCAAGTATCCAAAATTCGCCGGAGGCGCTATTATTATACTTTCTATTATTTCTGTGAAGTATCAACAGCTGTTGGCGATAGAAAAGAACTAAGGAAAAGCAATGAATTAATACAACTTTTGCTGCTGCAAACACCACGAAAGAAAAGATAAGTGTATACCATGAGCCCCGAGTTATCAAAACCAAAGAAAGAAATCAAGAACCTATCCTGAACAGAGAAGAAAGAAGCATGCGTGTGACTTGCAATCTATCTGAATTCTGAACTCGTTTGATGAGCTGACGAAGCCATTCACTGGGTCTCGCTGTTGGTGTTGTTGCTGGTCGTGTTGTTGCTGCTTGTGATGTTGTTGTTGCTGTTATTATTTGCGTTGCTGTTGCCGGCCGCGTTCTGGCCGCCTATGATGGACGTGATGGCCGCGGCGAGCGCCACCGTGAAGTTCGGGTCCGCGGTGATCGCCGCCGCCGCTGCGCTGACGGTGTCAGCCAGAGGGCCCGGCAGGCCGATCGGCGGCCTCGGCTGCGCGAACTGCGCGGCGTCTGCCGAGTCGGACGACATCTGCAATCCGGAGAACTTCGACTGGTTGTACAGCGCCTGCGGCGGCACGGCGAAGGCCGGGGCCGCCCCGCCGCCGGGAAGCGGCACCTGGAACTGCGCGGGCGCGGGCGGTCGCGCGGCGCTCAGCGGCACAGCGTTGGGCGGGCCGTGGGTGAGGTCGAGCGTGACCGTGGGGAACGGCGCGGAGGCCGAGATGGTGGCCATGCTGGACGAGCACGGCAGCACGGTGCGCGCCAGGAAGTTGGAGCTCATGAGCCCCGCGCCGTCCGCGCTCGGCATGGAGCCGGACAGCAGCATGGATGCCGCGGCCGACGTGGTGGACGCCATCGCCATCGCGGCCGGCGGGAGCGGGTGGTTGTGCGTGCCCTCGTACGTAGTGATCAGGATGGACCGATCCTCGGCACATCGTTGCACCTGTTGGTCAATCCCGTCACGTATAAAAAGTTAGACCAATCGATCACCCTCGCTAATACGGTACTTGAGGTTGTACTCCTTTGACCAAGAACTTAAGCAGTCGTGCATGGTTAGTTACCTGCTTGCGCACCGGGCAGCCGGTGGCCATGGTGCAGCGGTAGTACGCGCGTGGACAAGGGTTTCCCTTCGCCATCTTCTGACCGTACTTCCTCCACTGGCATCCATCAGCGATCTACAAGAAAAGCAATTAGTGTACTGTAAAGTCAGCACGTTTCATGCAACAAACTTAAGATAATTAGACTCATACAAGTACAAAAACTTAAACGGAAGAGTAGTACGTAGTCTTACAATGGGAGCTTCGGATCGCGCGCGAACGGATACGCGGGCCTTCCTCATGGTGGCCTCCTGCGCTTGCTGGTCGTGGCCCCTGGCCGCCGCGCCCAGCTGCTGGCCCATCGCGCGTCCGGGCAACCACCCCGCCGTGGACGGCCCGTCCGGGCTGTCGCTGCGCTCCTGGTTCTTGTTGCCGGTGGACGACGAGCGGCGCGGGCTGCCGATCTCCGTGGACGAGTTGGACGGCTCTTCGGCCGCCTCGGCGCCGGCGCCGGAGGGGGCCAAATCGAGGAATTGCCTCGGCACGATGGCGCCCTTGGTCTTGCCATCCTAAAAACGAAAAGGGGGAAGCGATCCAGTTAATTTCTCGGTTGAGCTAACTAACCTGATTCAATTGGTAGCACGAGTCTATTAATTTGGTGTATGGTTGGAGTCGTAGCTAGCTAGGTAATAGGGTGGTTATATTTTTACCGCGTGAGTCGGAGGTGGTTGAGGTTGGGTTGGAGGCATCTGGGTCCTTTGCTGCATGAGCGCGACGAGATGCATCTGGAGAGCCTGGTAGCTGCTGGTGACCTGGGTCAGCATCCCCCGCAGGCGCTGGTTCTCCTCGTTCATGCGGTCCAGCTCCGCCTGCATCGCCGCGAGCTGCAACACACACGACACGCGTGAATATCGATCGATCCACCGGTCAGATCCACCATGTTCGCCATGGACGGTTGCGACAACACTAATCGACGAGATCGCGATTAGATGTCTCATGAATTAACTACCTCGTTGGTGTTCCTGTTGTTCTTGTCCTCGTCGGGCCGGGACGCCGCGTCGTCGTCGACCACCACGGACCGGTCGGTCCTCCTGTTGTTCCCGGGAAGAAGCTGCACGCAGGTACGCACGCCATGTGTAAGATCACCATAAGGAAATAAGTGCCTGGCAAGGCATGCATGTTAAGAATCAGCGAAGAAGCAGTGGCTAACGTTAATGGTGAGGTCCTCCTTCTTGATGGCTAGGCCGGCGGCGGCGGGCCCCTTCATTTCCTCCGCATCGGCGCCGGCCGAGACCCGGCTCTTCTTCATGTTCTTCTTCTCGTCCGAGAAGAAGTCCACCTCGACGGACCTCCGCCCCCTGCCGGCGCCTCCGCCGGCGACGTCGTCCGCCTCCATGCTCCTGCGGAACGGCGCCGGTGAGAGCAAGTTCAAGAACCCGAGCGGCCGCGGCGACCCGTCCAGAGCTAGCAGCCCTCCTCCTCCGCCACCCCCCAGGAGGCTCTTGTCCATGCAAATGGAGAGCCTTCTCGGAGAAGAGAAGAGAGAGAAGGGACGTGGTTGAGAGAGAGAGGGAGAGCCTACAGGAGGAGAGGAGTGAGGGAGTCTGAAGTCTCTCACCGGTGGGACGGGGCGCGTATAAAAAAAGGTCGAGCCGAGCCTGACATCAGGAGATGCGTCAGTGCGGGAACACACGTGGCGAGTCCCCACTGGCCAGAGGGGGAGGCGACTCTAGCCTGGACGACCGGATCGCCCTTTCCGGTGAGTATTTACGTGCGCGTCTACACCTTTTCCTCCTTGGCCTGCAACTTTTCTCCCCGGATCAGAATCCCAACTCGTTAAGAAAGCGGGAAATCTATGGCAGCTACAATGACGTGCCCCGTGCGACGCAACGCAAAGCAAAGGGACGGTTTTTTCCAGTCAGCAACGGCGACTTCACGGGTCGGTCCAACAATTTTCAACATCGCGTTGTTAGATTGGCCATCTAGATACCACGGGCCGTTGCTAGGCTAGCGCTAGTAACGTACAGATTTTCGCAACACGGAACAATTGCACTCGGAGGGGGGTGGGGATGTTATCATTTTGTTTTTACCAGCTCCTGCAAACAGAGGTACGGTGCGTTCCAACTCTACGTGTCCCTTGATCGCACCGGTCAATCACTATCATACTCTAAAGGTATCTTTGCTCGTACAGTTGGGGTGTTCTTTCACTTCTTTGCATAGAGAAGGAATATCTAGGCCATCATGTACTGCACGAGGGATGGGTTTTCCACGGCCAGAAGGTTCCTTCCATAGATTACTTGGCCCCAAACAAACAAAAGAAAGAGAGTTAAAAAGGAAACAAAGCTAAAGAAAACGAGAGTAAGTCAGGTCTGGATCGGTCAGAAACGAGTTTGGGTTGGTGCCTAATGAGTACGGAGGTGCTGCTGCTGCCTGATTGATCGGCAACAGGGTCGCGAGTCCACACAGCAGACTCGGATCTCCCCCGTTTCTTAATTACGTTCCGAGATCTTTTATGGACTGGCTGGGCCACTAGTTAATCGGTTTTTTTAATGGATTTTAAATATTGTTTTGCTCCGGGTTCGAGGAGGGTTAGGGGGTGGGTCCATAGGCGCAGGGACCAGTTCCACCGTTCCACGAAACCTCCGCTCCCGATTGGGCCGGCCCGCTGCACGTGGAGAAAGCGTCAACGCCCTTGACCCGCTCGGCCCCACTGCCGGGACCCAATTTCTTTTTCTCCCTTTTTGGCGTCTTTTTCGGATAAGAGCTACAGTGCTGCTGGTTCTCTAGGTCCATCGTCGCACTCGCATGGCTAAGCCAAAGCAAAATCGGGGATAGGTTAGGTTTAGGCATCTTGCCTTTGGAAGAATTGTGTTGTGGGAACGGTCCAAGATGCGATCGGTACGTGCTGATTTTTGAACAGCTTCATCGCAAAAGGTTGGCTCCTGCCTTTTCATACTTTTGAAACTTTTTGATTCTGGGATATAGTCGGTGCATGCATGCATTCATGGCATATACTTCTACAGTATTTGCATGTGAACTTTGTGATTTAAGGGCATAATATAATCTAGAAAGTTTCAGCAGTTTCTAAATTGTTCTTTTGGGGAGTATATGGCTATATGCACGCTGAAGTGCCATCGAGCGTGTGTAACTCGATGGGAGTCGGCGGGTAGTGGGCCGCTCAATAAAAACTCTGATAATGGGATCATGCCCTATACTAGCATTCGTCAATATATAGGGAATTTTATTTTTAATAAGTTGGGCGTGATTTGTTTTTGAAAAATTATTTGAGAACTAAACAACAACAAAAAATCCTCCTAAAACTGATCATCTATTTATGTTTTTCTTCTCACTCTAATCTAACAAAAAATGTTCGTTACGGTGTGATATGATTTTTTTTCGATCACTGTGACATGATTTCTGACCGGCCATTTTATCGTTGTTTCCTCGAGGAATCAGCTATTTACTTGCAGATACAATTGATAGAAGCACATCAAGATCGATCTGATCAGAGATGCCACACCTAAGATATGCTTCAACCTTCTCTACTCTACTTTGTTGTCGGATAGGAATTTCCTAATTTATCTCATACATAAACTTTTTAAGTTTTCCTCTTGCATTCTGCATGTATGGAAGTGAAGATCTAGCTCGATGTATCAAATCTTTCAAGTCCTTGCGCATCTCCGATGCCAACTTTTTACTTTCTTCTTCCGTAAGATCTTTGGGTTTTTCCTCAAAAATATTGACATTCTCATCAAATACAACCCCCCTCTTGCAATTTGCAGTCCACCTTTTCAAAACATGTATGTCCATAAAGTAAACTGATACCCAAGATGCCCGAATACTATACCGACCAGCGAACCACTCGTTATCTTCCAAACCGAACTCAGAAATAACAGCTGTCCACTGTGACTCGAATTCTTATGGAGTTTCTAAGGGATACACACATGAATTGAAACGACTATAAAAGATTTAGTTATCCCTCAAATCTGGTCTTATCTCAGTTGGAAGTTTGCTCAATATGTGTCACATGCATAACCTATGCATGCTAGTTGGGAAGACATGCTCAATTGTCTTCTCTATGGCCGCATCTTCATTAGTTATTATTAGGGTTGTTTGCATTAGTACCGAACCGGAAAAACCATACCGAAAAAACCGAATCATACCGGTCAACTTGGTTTGACCGGTATTTTGTACGGTTTTCAAATTCTGGTTTTTTCATGATTCGGTTTTTTGGGGAAAAACTGGCAGAAAACCGAAAATACCGATTGCTAGATGGCTCAACCGCTCGACGGCTTGGACCTGAACAGCTTGTAGCAAGGGTTAATGGGCCTAGCCTGCTGACTAAGTATACCGATGGCTAGTTCGCTTATTACTCCCCCCTTAACCGACTCAGAAGGTTGGTCCATAGACCATAGGGACAACGACACAATGTAGCCTTCAAGAAAAGTTGGTTGATGACTGTTGTGTTGGCCTGCTGATTGTTGTGTTGTCCTGCTGATTATTGTGCTGGCACGAAAATACCAATAGTTGGACCTGGACAGCTTGTAGCTTATGGTTCATATCTGTACTTTCGTAGAGAAAAACGATTGACGAGTAGTAGATTCGTAGTTGTTTGCTAGTCCCTGACTTGTGTATCGTTCTCAATTCGTGTTAACTTTGGTAAATTTAGTATTTACCAATATCATACCAAAATAAATTGGTATTTCCGATACCAAACCGTATTTTTAAAAATACCGTATTTACTGAACCGTATAAACCAAAAATACCAAACGAACAGCTCTAATTATTATAAACCTAGGTGCAACACCTCTCATACATCTTAAAAAAGTACGGAACAACCATTTGAATGTTTCAATCATGTGATCGAGCAGCAATGCAACCCCAAATAGAACACATCTCCTATGATTATGCACTCTTATCAATGGTGCAAATATCATATCATATTGGTTTGTATTATGTGTTGTATCGAATTAGAGTAACTCACCAAAATGAAAATAATTCTTCCTACATGTTGCATCCGCCCAAAACACATGCACCAACTTGCCCTTGCCGTCAATAACATAGTTAAAATAAAATGCAGCATTGTTCTCATTCTTTCTAGGTAGATTATCAAGGAACATCTGAGCATCTGATGACTTTATACTCTCTCTCAAAGTACGGTGATAATTTTGCAAGTCACTCCTTGTGCATCCTACATTCTGAAATCCACCCTCACAGACATGAAGATATATAATGGCTTAGATGTCCCATGCTAGCTTGATGGCATGCGAACAATGTAGTCTTAGCCTTCTCATTTACTTGTCTATTAGAACGTATCAAGTGATGCTTACTAGGTGAGACAAAACTATTGTTGTACACTTCCACAAATGTCTCTAATATGAACTTATTGTCCTTAGTCTGTTTGATACCAAACATGACCTCACACTCGCACCTACTCAATTTAGACTCATATGTCCTCTTCATTCTAACCTCCAACTTGTCCTTACTTTTTCCTTCGTTCCAGCCACGTCTGCCACAATAGTACTGCCTCCATTGCAAAACACTATTGGTAGTCGTCTGTTGTCCAATACGAACAGAGAAGTTGGCAACATACGCATATGCTTTGTAAAACTCGAGGCTGCATCCTCATCTTCAAAAATCATCCCTGCGGTAGGCGTCAAGTCGTCATTAACTACTGGTGCGAACGACGAACCATGCAGTTGTACGAATGATTTAGCCCGAGAACAATATTAATCATTCAAATTAACAAATTGCATTGTATGCACACTCACACAAAACAGAATGTTGGCCGTCTTCCATGGGGTTTTACATAGAGAGCTCGCAATGAGGGAGTATGCATCGGCCATTTCGGGACTTGGCAAAGATAGTGGCCGCACGGAGCTGCTCACATCTTCCATTGAATCCATGCAGTTGCACATAAAAAAAAGATAATAAACAATCGACAAGATCCAACTAAACTGTCAAACCACAAAAAATTGTTTGTGACTACACAATTCACATCATTTGTCCCGTGCATAACTACAAATAAACTGGGCAATAAACTGTGCAAGGAACATGAAGCTGGGCAAGTAACATCAATTAAACAAAAGAAACCTAGTAATACAGGTTTAAAATGTCCATGTACATAACTACAAATAAATTGTGCAAACACATGAAGCTATTTTCCTTGTTTCATTTCATATTTGAGAATATCAGTAGAGCCTAAACAAGTATCTCAATGCGGCAACATTGCTAGGGGATCAAAAACTAAAGATTGACAACTATATAATAAATCAATAAATTGCTAAGAGATCAAGAACTACAGATTTCTCAATAAGGCAACATTTATCAACAAGTAGGGGGGATTACCTCAACCGGATCGAGCAAGGGGCGGGGCGGCGTAGGTGAGCAGGGGGCACAGGGGGAGGACGTGGCACAGGGGCATGGTGTGGCGCCGACGCCTTGAGGAGGCTTGACGCAGCAGAAGCAAGCAGAAGGCTGGCAGTCTTGGGCGCAGAGAGGAGTGACTACCGTGAGGCAGGCGAGCGAGAAACAGGGGTGTGTGGCGCAAAGTAGGGGCGGTGTGGCGCAAAGTAAGGGCGATCTGAGAGGAGGTGGCGACAGGAGGGCTCGACGAGGCGCCAGTGATGGCAATGGCAGGAGCTGGCAACAATGTGCCCTAGGCGCTGGGGGATGAGAAACCCTAGCACGGGTTGGGGGAATGGAAGAGGGGACCGCCGGGGGGGGCAAAATGAGTTTGTTTCTTTCGGGCATGGGTCTTTTTCGCAAAAGTGCGTTTAAGTGGGAGGTGGGATTGACTCGCTCAATCTTGGACGCGGATTTTGTATCCGACAGATCAGATCACCGATGTCCATACGTGCATAATTGAAGCCATATCCCCCAGATATGTTGCCCTATCTATCTATCTATTAAATTATTAAAGTGATTGAAAAAGAAGTTACCATGTTCGCTCTGAAGGTCTAAAAACTCTCACGTTAATCGATGAACAAGAGAACACCTACACCATCGATTGTGGTGGTTCATATTATAGCAGTATAGATAAAAAGAAAGAGTCCATATCAAGTACAGTCCAGAAATAACTCAAATTTAGAATAAAAATAAAATAAAATTAGCAATTTGATTTCCATACTACTTACTATGTAAAAACCTATAAATAAATATAATTAGGAATAAAAATTAGTTAAAAATAGCAATTGGATTTGTTCACGTATTCCAATAAAAAATAACTAGAATTCAGAATAAAAATAAAATAAAATTAGCAATTTGAGTTTGATACAAATTCCAAAGTAAAATCCTAGACAATTGTAATTCGAATAAAATTTAAAGAAAAATTAGCAATTTGATGTGTATCTTAATTCCAATACAATATAATTGAAATTCAGAGTTAAAAATAAAATAAAATTTGCAATTTGATTTCTATATGAATTCCAAAGAAAAATCCCTAAATAACTAAAATTTAAAATAAATTAAAATAAAATTAGCAATTTGATTTGTATACGAAGTCCAATAAAAAATTACAATTTTGAAAGAAAATAAAAGTTGCAATTTTAGGTCCTGACATCGCGTCCTCGGAGACCCTAAGGGTGGCGACGGCGAGGACAGAGACAACCTGTAGTGGCGACATGGCTGCGTGATGCGGTAGTGGCATTCTGGATTGCGACGGTAACGACGAATAGGTGAATAATCCCGCAAACTACTGTGTGTGCATGAGCATTTACACCCTAAGGGGGTTCTAATGGTGCCACCTGCACGATGCGGTAAGCTCTGTGCTCGATTGTCCACGGTGACATTGGTAGCATGCACGCACGGACTTGTGTGATATGTTTTTGTGACATTGATTATGGTCTCAAGGGATGTGGGCTGGCATGCTCTGTGGAATTGCACTTCATACACTGATTTTACTGTTTGTAGTCTAGAGAACAGATTGGAAAGCAGAGATATGAAATTTCATCATCTTTACTTTACCTACCATCCTTCCATGCAAACAATTCATTTTTTTGTCAAACCTAATGAACGAGACATCTACCGGAGAATATTAGTTCTTCCATCTTCTCTCGATGAAAATGTTAGCTCTTCCTTAACCTAACCAAATGCCTGGAACACTATTCTTACTCCCTCACAAAGAGTTGAAAGAAAAAATTAGAATAAAGAAAAAAATTAGAATATATTAATTGTTTGATAGACATCAATTTCTCTGTATTAATCCAAGCTTAGTACAGTATTCACAATCTTAATATATATCTTAACTAATAAAAGAAAGAGTTTACCCCAGCGCAGTGGGATGATCACCTCCCTGTTCCACACATGCCGACAGGTGGGCCCTAGCTGTCAGCCCTATGCCCAATGCCCCCCGAGTCACTGGTTCCTCCACTCCACGCCCCAGTCCACTCCTCTCCCTAAGCACCCCTCCACTAGTCCCAACTTTATCTCTCTCGCACGTTCATCTCCACCCACGGTGGTGGCAATGGGTGACGACATGTCTGCCAAAGAACTCCGCGCCTTAGCCTCCTCACCCCGTCACTCCTTTTCACCCAATCCATTGTGCGTTGTCGTACCGTGTCACCTCCACCCTCCAGTTGCCCGTGGAGAAGGCAAGCGGCGTACTCCTTTTCAAACTTGACACCTGCCGCTACTGCTTGACCCTTTCCGACTGATGTTCGTAACTGGCGTTGCCACCACCTTCACCGAGCCCTTCAGATCCGGTCGGGATCGAGAGACCGTGCGGCCACCCCAAATTCTAGAGAGGCACCACGCTGCCTCTCCATCCCCCATGACATGAGAAACTGATCAGGGAGTCGTAGCCTGTGTGCCACAGCCAGACTCGCCGAAGAGGAGCCTTCGCTTGCTGGCTTGCTGGGCATGTATGCCATGGCAAGCAGTGTCAGAAGGGACATGGGCGTTCTCCCCCTGTGTAACATCGCAAACTCGGGTTTGTGTTTCAAATGTATAAAAATGAGGAGAATTTAAAACTTTTGTTGCATCATGTTTGTTATTTGAATTTTTTGGAATTTCTTTCTAAGGTTTTGTTGATTTCTAAAACCTAATGCTTCAATTGATTAGAAGCATAATCCTTTAAAACTTCTAAAACAAATCTTGTGATCATCCTCTAAACATATTTTTCCTAGGTTCTAAATCATCCTAGTGACTCATCTGAAAAATTTCAACATTTTTAGATTTTATTTGCTATTATTAAGAAACTAGTCAAACCTATTAGATCCTTAGTCAAACCCTACGACAGAACATTGAGAAATTTCTAGAGAAAAATATACTACATAAAAACCTCTAGAAATTTTACAAAAGGTTAATCTTGGAGTCAGGAACCTCCAGTAAAAATTTCTGAATTTTTGGAGTTGTGCATCTCTATCTAAAAATTCCTAGAACTCTCAGCCTTATTGTAAAACCCAACCTTGTATTGTTCCTCGGACCCGGACCCAAGTCACTTGGTTGAACCCACCCATCTTCGCGCTCGGGCTAGTCCGAACAAACGCAAAATTATTTGGGCCGTCTGATTTCAATCAAACCATCCACATCGTTTGGGAACGTTCGGACCGTCCGAACGATCAATTCAATCAGGACTGTCCAATCTCAATCGGACCGTCCGCATCACTTGGGAACGTTCGGACTGTCCGAACAACACTCTCAATCAGA
Source organism: Phyllostachys edulis (assembly GCA_036346405.1). Classification (NCBI taxonomy): domain Eukaryota; kingdom Viridiplantae; phylum Streptophyta; class Magnoliopsida; order Poales; family Poaceae; genus Phyllostachys; species Phyllostachys edulis. The sequence continues at coordinate 105,201,064 of CM070546.1, forward strand.
ACCGCCCATTTCTGATAGGACCGTCGAAACATTTTGACCCGGTCGCTTGACTCAACCCAACCCACTCATCAAAATCCGACCGAGCCACTTTGCTTGTTCTGCTGACTAGTGGGCCCTGCTTGCCTGGTCGTCTTCTCCATGCGGCCTACGTGCCTGTGCCAGCTTGCCATGCACGCCATGGTCGACCTCGTCACCAATGACCGCCCAGCTACCCCGCACCTGGTTTTTTAAGCGCACCCGTGGTTTGGTCGCATTGACCGCGCTCGCCCATACCCCGGTCACCTCGCCATCGCGTCATTGTCGCTCGCGGCAGAGCCATTAACAAAGTTCACCATGGAACTCTTTTCTCGTGTTTCTCTGCCCTAGAGCCTATAAAAGCTCCTCATTGGTTTCATTTTCTTCTTTTTCATCATTTTCGAATCATCCTCACCTCCACCTCCCTCTTCCACCGAAGGAAATCATAAAGAGCTCAAGCTCTCAATTCCGGCCATCACACCTCAACGTTGTTCCAGCACCACAAGGGTTCATTTCCATTTCTGTTCACATCACTTTGCGCCCCTAATCACCATCATCATTTCCCCTAATCCAATTTTGGTTTGCATTCACAGGAATTATCGAATTTTGGATTTAATCTTCTTCGGCCGAAAACGCTCCCCTTCCTTCTTAGCTCTGGTGTGGTGAGTCAATACCCAAATTGTTGGTTGTTTAACCATCTCTGGACCTCTCTGAAGTTTCTTCTACCTCCCATTTCCTCCCTCAATCCTTAGTTCATTCCATCCTCGTTGGAGCACCGCCGTCGCCTTTGGATCCTCGCCTCCAGCACGACTCCGACTAGCTTATCCTCCCTTATCCACTCCGGTATGCTCCTAGCCCTTCTTTGGTGCTAGTGTGCGCCTTGGATAGCTCAAAACGTTGTAGTATCGGCCTTGCCATATTTCCCGTAGCTTCACCTCCGCTCCACCTCGTCGCACCACCGTTTGAGTCCATCTCCGGTGATGCTTTGGCCACCGGTGGGTGCGCAATAGTGTAAGGGTCCTATTTTAGTCCTTAGTTCGCGTTGTCTTAGCCTCCTTCACTAGCGATTAGCCGGAGAAGATCGTGGCTGGACTCACTTCATTGTCGGATAGCCGACACGTTCTGTAGCACAATCATTAGCTTTTAATCGTTGTCCTAAGAGCATCTTACTGTGTAGATCTGGTAAAATCTGAGTTAATGTTTCACTGATGTGTGGGCCCTTGAATAGAAAACAAGAGGTTAAACTCTGGTCAAAGCTTCTGTCTTTGACATGTAGGACCCACCTGTCAGTTCGCTTGAGTTAGAATCTGAACTTGTATCTCATCTGGACTGTCTGATTTGATCTCAACGGTCCAGATCGTTTTGGCCGTTCGGACCATCCGAACGTCCCTTTCGTTTGGACCGTCCGATTTAGTTTCAACTGTCCGAGCTTGTCTCTCGTTTGGACCGTCCGATTTCGATTCAACCGCCTGGATTGGTTGGGCGGTTTGGACCGTCTGAACGCGAATTTCCATTTGAACCGTCCGATTAGATCTCAACGGTCTGAATGTTTTCAGCTCAGGGTTTAAAAGAAAAACCGTAAATCAATTAGTTGTGTACTGTAAATTGTTTTAAACTTCAAAATTGCATAAGTAATTCTTTTTAACTCCTTTTTGCATGAAACAAATTTTGTTGGTTTCCTTTTTAAATGTACTTTAATATAAAATTGGTTTGAATCTTGTTTCTGTTCTAGAAAAATTTCGTGAGTAGAATTATCTTTGATTTAGCACTATTTCTTGCACTAAAAATTGTTTTAACTTAAAAAATGCATAAGTAATTCTATGTAACTCCAATTTGAATAAACTCAAGCTTGTTGGTTTCCTCGTTAGTGTACTTTAATGTAGAATAGGTTTTGAGTATGTTACTGCCTCTGAAAATCTTTATTTTACATATGATTTGTGCACTACTTTCATGACTTTGAAAAATCATAAGAAATTCATTTTAGCTCCAAATGAGGTGAATCAAATTCCATTGTTCATCTCATGTGGTGCTCTGTCTACCATAAAATATTCCTATTCACCACCTCTCTGGAAATTTTGGCCAAAAAATTTAATTCAGATGAACAGTACCCGAGAGGGATTTGTCAGCACTTTTATTAAAAACTGATTTTATTTTGGCTACAACTTTTGCATGCATCATCCAAATCATTTGATATTTGTTGATAAATTCATTTAAAATCATTATCTACCTTTTGTGTAAATTTCATAATTTTTGGTTGAGTTTGAATTTTTGAGCTTATTCGATATTTTTCGTTCTTATTGGTTCTTTTCGCTCTTTCGATAGGTTTCATCAATTCGGTTGAACATGAGAGTGATCCTTAGCAGCAAGCAAGTTATCTCCAGTAAGGCAAGTAGTTCTTCCTTTGATGCACATTGATCCCATTATTTTCGTATGCTAATATTTCAAATTTTCAACTGTATGTATGCATGCTATGTTGACAAGTATTTTCTCAGTCATGATAGTTTACCTGATTAGTTACTTGAACTGTAGGTAAACATTCATTCTTTACCACTGAGCCTAGGTTTATATCCACTGTGATTTAGAGCTCGATGGATGGGCTCTAGTCACTTTATATTTAGTATGCGAGTTGTTGACACTTAGCCATGCCAAGAACGGTAGGCTGGGGATCATCGCTCCGGCAATGGTCATTCTATCATCACTATGAATAGTTGGGTCAGGGTACTCATGTATATAATGTATTTGGAAAACTAAAACTGAAAATAAAATATTTTAAACTTGGGCACATTGGTTGGATGGTGTGATGTTGGGTGTGTGCTTGGTGCCCGAGTTAACAAGGACCGAATTACTTGCGCTATTGATCCAAGCACTTTTTCATGCAACCACATGAGGGCATATGGGAACCCTCTTGACTTAGTACTTTGGCGTGTGTTAGCTTCGAGTCGTAGGAGGTTGTGTGTGTTGTGTTGAAAAAGAAATGTTTTGTGTGTTGGGTGTGCGGGGGTAGGTTCCTGTCTAGGTTCTCCACACCGGGGAGCATCAGTACTTTTCTAAGGCTGATGACTCTGACATAACGTATGGTTTCCATCGTACGGGCGACTCGTAGTTAATACATTATATTAGAAAATGTCTCGTAAGACTTAGCTTTGCCGGCATACCTAAGGAAGTGTGCTCTATAGCTTGACAAAAAGGCGATCTGACATGTGGGTAAAGTTGTACACCCCTGCAGGGTATAATCTATTCAAATAGCCTCGTCCTAGGCCATGGACACACTTGGTTATTTCCTGCAAGAATTAGACTATAACATTTTCGATAAAACTTGAAATCGGGTGGTACGAATGGGAAATTCGTGCTATGTTGTGGTGGTTGTTGGGAAGTCACATCTAGGATATTAATTATGTTTATAATTGTTGTTCCGCTATTATTTAAACAAATAAAAATAGATTTGTTAAATTGCCTTCAATCTATTACACTATTGCAAATGAAATGCTGCTTTACGCTAAAAATGAACTCTATAGCCATCTCCATTGAATCAAGCCTGCATGTAGCTATATATAGGATTGTTATTCGTAAGTCTTGCGAGTACGTTTTTGTACTCAGTTGCATTGCTTATTTGCTGCAGAGGAGGTTGACCCCCCAAGGGGTTGATCAGTGTGAGATTGCCTACGAAGTTGACGACTAGCTTGGCGGCCTAGTCGGTTGCCTTGTGGGTAAGGGCAAATCAGTTGGCTTTTGTTTATCGCCATCTTATGACTTTTGCTTCCGCTGCTACCTTAGTGTTTATTTTCACTTGGCCGGTCAGCCACTGTTGTATTATAAACTTGTATATCTTTTGGATGTTGTAACTATGTCTTTATTAGTATGGTACTTTTGTATGGAATTGATGCTTGATTTTGTGATGGTGTATGTGATGATTGGTCTTTTGACTGTGATGATAATTTTCAGTGGGAGACTGTGAGCTCTAGATGTGTATGTTCATAAAGCTTCAAGAAGTGTAGTTGTAGAACATATTATATTAACGAAATGTCCATTTGACATTCATTTGTATGCTTCACATGATGAGTATACATTACCTAAAATTATTTAGTGCAAATTATGTGTTTGCATTGCAACGCACATGCACCCTATTAGTAACTATCAAGAATCCCCACTTGCATGGGAAGGGAGCATGCACGACGACGTTGTTCGGTACTTCGATATGAGTGGGTCAAATCACAAAAAGGAAATCCAGAAATAACTCATCAATATGTATAGTTGGTGAAAAATCGAACAGAACCTCACGAATCACACCCACACATAGTAGCTACTCTCTCCGGTCACGAATACATGTCGTTTTAGACATCGACACGGTCCGTAAAATATAACTTTAACTACTAATTTTTATTGTAACATATTTATAAAACATAATAAATTGTAATATTATGATAAACTTTTTGAGACAAATCTATACATGATTTTCACGTGTCCAATCCAAATATTTTTTAAAATACCGATAGCTGATGTTTCGAAAGTTTGACTGCATGTATATGAAAACGATATGTGTTTGTGACCGGAGGAAGTAGGCCTGCATGGACTACTCAACAGTCAGCGATCGATGGGCGGTGAATAAGGAAATTTCAATTATTCTGTGTGAAATGGTGTGTATGATGATTTTTGTGCGTTTCTAGAACAGTGCTGCCTATCTCCCACCTTCCGCAAAGGGTGCTGCTCCCGGGAAGCAGGGGTGGAGGATAATGCAGGCCAACCTGGGCCATGGCCACCCCAACATTTTCACATTTCTTAAGAGAAAATAGTATATGTTTTGAACATACGTATTGCTTGATCCAAAAGATTGTCACCCCTGGCCCCTCCTTGGTATCAGCTCAAGCTCCGCCACTGCCAGGGAGAATTCCAACCCGCTGACGACAGTGCAGCGTGAAACACAGCTAGCTAGCTTTATACAATCGAACAAAACAAGCGATCAAATTCAAACCACGTACTGTAGAGAATTAGTTATTCGCTTTGGACCGGATATCTCTGGGATGATCGATCGCGTCGGGCGATTTCATTACCGTGGAATTGATGCTTCTTTGACTTAACCGGGACAGATCAAACGATCAATGGCGTCCGGAACGAGCAAACGACCTGTGGAGCCGGTCAATGCGATTTCAGTATTATATATACACAGGTGTACTCATATGTACTACTTAGCTTGCATGGTGATGCCATGGAGAACGCGAAAGTCAGCGTAAACGACCAGCCGCCCGTTGACAAAATTATTTCCACCGATGTCACCGCGACCACGTAGCAACGACCCAGATTATTATCAACTATCGATTGGTAATAATGTAGCTACAGCTGGATTAGCGCTGGCTACTCGCACCGATGCACATTTATAGTTTCTTCGACGACCTGCACGAGAGCTAGCTGACGAAGCATGTGGTGTGCGTACGTACTATCACGTTCGTGCACGATTTGTGTAGGCTCTCGCGCGCTTGAGTCTTTGACATATGAGTACCTAGCTAGCACTTCTCTAGTTGTCTACTGTTTCCTCCATTGAAGAAGTCCAAGCAAAATCAACGCGCTGTACGTATGCGGAGCAGGCTGCTGGAAATTAATAGGTAGAAAACTCGAGATTTATGAACAGCTAGCAAGATTTTTCACTTCAGAGCAGCCCAATAACATGTGATGTGCTCGAGTTCTAAGACCGGCTTGGGCGCCCATCTCATTCTTTAGTGAGAATGCCATATCTTTTGGACATTTTGATAGGAAAAAGGATTTTTGTTCCAAAAACGCAAAAGGATTTTGAATGCCATATCTTTTGGACATTTTGATAGGAAAAAGGATTTTTGTTCCAAAAACGCGAAAGGATTTTTCACTTCGAGAACGATTATTCGGTTGTTTCAAGTATGTGTATCTAATATTAAAACCACCCAGACTAATAAAAGCTACGATGTATATGCGTGGCTAAAAAGCTCTTAAATAAACAGAAATATGCTCAAAATTCTCACAAAAATAAAAACACGCGGCCTCTGATTTGATGGACCTCTAAGTACAACTTATCTATAGCCGTTAGATTAATGTGATATGCATGCTAATTCGTATTTATAATTTTAAGGAATAAGTCTATATTACACCCTTGAACTTTGGCGAGAGTCCAAAAAACACCATGAACTACAAAACCGTTCAGTTTACATCCTTAAATTGTCAAAACCAGATCAAGTTACACCATACGTTGGTTTCATTGGCAGTTTTGGACATGTTGGCAACCATATCGCTGGTCTTGGCTTGCCTCGGCACTGCTCCAAGACCCGTCTGCGGCCTTCGGAATGCCACACTGTCTCAAGATTTAGGCGGTAGCCACCGAAGGCCGACACGCAAGCCAAGCCATCATCGATGAGCCCAGTTGTTTGCTCCCATCTCTGCTTCCTCCAGCCTTCTCATTATCAATGCTAGCAGCAACAAGAGTTAGGCAATCCAGCTTCTTGGCCTTGAGCTAAGGGGTCGAACACGCCAGTAAAACCATTTTATGAGTCCAGCATCGAATCTCTGAACCTCCTGCACCCGGCAACCAATGCAATGCCAAAGAATCGCATGGGAGTGGCGGTGTGTTTCTCACCGGCAGCCAAAGCTATGCGGCGTGCCATTTTGCGCCATCCTCACCCCAAACGCATCCGGAACTAGACAAACAAAGGCGAGCCGAGTGAAAAGAACATCGGGTTCGATGCATGCGCCATCCCGCCAAACCGCACCTTCTTCACGCACCGCGATCGCTGGTGCCCACTCCACGACGACCGTTGCTACATCCGCAAGGATGGCCGCCATCTCCATGGACACTACAGAGTTAGGACCGCGCCTCTCCATGAGCAAAGCGAGCACCTTCCTAATATCCTCATGTTCACCTCCGACGCACCGAGGACCCGCAGACGCGGCCAGAGAGAGGAGGTGCACGGCACGAGAACGGGTAGGCGGCGAACATCGCCAAGATCGGCGTTCGATACTAGCCTCCGAGGTGGACGACGTGGCGGCGACGGAGGCGAGGAGGAGGAGGTAGGCTGCGCGCCGACGAGCGCCAATCGTGGCCGAGGACGCCGGGAGAGGCCCGGAGCTGGCGCCAGCGCGGCTGCAAGGCCGCAAGCGAGGCGTGCGTGGCGTGGTCGAGGCATGGTTGGGCGACACACGGCAGCAGCAAGGCCGACGAGGCCGGCGAGGGGCGGGACTCGGAGGAGATGAGGCGGCGGAGGTGACATGAGGAGGAGGTGGTCACGGAGCGGGTGGTCGGAGGGAAGGAGAGGAGGGAGTTGAGGAGGAGGGGGAGGTGATGCGGGGAGGGCGGGAGGAGGTAGTCGTCGATGAAGGAGAGGAGGGGCATGAGGTGGGAGGGGAGGTCGCGGCGGGGGAGGGAGGAGACGGCGAGGTCGAGGAGTGGGAGGGGGAGCCATCAGTCGCGGTGGGGAGAGGAGAAGTCATTGAGGGGCTGCTCCCACTCCTGCGGCGAGAGGAAAGCGGGGGTGGTGGGTGGGGGCTTGAGGGACGGCTGCTGGTCCATCGCCGACGACCGGAGAGGGAGAAGGATGTGATGAGAGACGAGAGAGAGAGAGAGAGAGAGAGAGCTCTTTCACCTAGCCACCCACCCCACAGCTGATTCCTTTTATCTGCTGCTGATTCAGATGCTGCCACGTAAGCGATAAACTGGGTGGTTTCGGTCTAAAGGGGTTGGGTGACCTGGTATTGGCAGTTCGAGTGTGCAAACCAAACGGTTTTAGAGTTCAGAGGATTTTTTGGACTGTCGCCAAAGTTCAAACGTGTAATATGGACTTATTTCTAACTTTAAAGATAAGAAAGAGCACTCAACCAACTCCCATTAAGCGAGCTGCGCAATACTAATAGTTTAGCACGCTAGCCTGCAACCTCGCATGCAATTGCCCGGCCGAACAATCTAGCTATATACATACTACACTCTAGATCGTTGTGGAGGTGGATTATTGTCTATTAATTTGATCATGAAAACTAACCTGTACAAAATTTCCTCGCATGTACGATGTTGATCCAAACTATGATTATGAGTTTTTGACGGCTTGAAGAATTCGCACGACAGCGTGTAGAGAGAGGAATGCACCCCCTTTCATAGCTAGGTTTGTTTATTTGAAGATTTGGTAGAATTCTGGAGTCTGCACAGCACCTTCCAGTCGCCTAGAGGAGGGAAGGTCAGAGCGAGTGCAGTTGCCCACGTTGTACGGTTAGAAAAATGGAAGCATCGGCATGGCCCCTCGAAACGCCACCCCCTGATTGGTGGATCTGGTCTTCATGTGGTCACGTCCTGAACCGCTGAACGTGAGTTCCTGCAGCTAGCTAGCCTCCCAGCACGTACGTGTCCCCACTGATTAAGTGATGGACTTAATTAGACTAAACTAATCATCTAGGTTAGCAGATGACATAGACAACACACCTATCCCTTTCTGTTGTTAGGATAAGAAACGGGTTAAACATCTAGCTAGCTAGGCTGCGTTTGGTTTTGGTTAAGATAACCGAGTTAGCTAATTTTAACCTAGCTAAGTTAGCTTAATCTAAATTTTGTGTTTGGCAACCAACCTTGTTAATTTAAATTACCGTCTGGCTAGATTAGGTGTTAGCTGGGCTAGCCATAGAAAAATAGAAATTAGGATGGTTAGTTGTGCTGGGTTGCCTTATTCTACCAATTTGGTGGTTAACTTAATCCTAGATTAGAAGGGTTAAAAGGCTTTGACCGAATTCATCCCTAACCCAAGAGTGTTTGGCAGATTAAATCCCTAACACACCTCTTAACCCCGAACCAAACGGGTCGGAGTATATAAGGCACGTAACTGACTAGCTTGAAGGAAAGTCTTATTTGTCCTGCTGTAACAGCCAAAAGGAACGTCTTCTTGTTGTAACCTATGCTCTTGTTTGGTTGAGCTTAAATCTCTGCTTATTCACATGGATAGATCAAGATTTTGAAATTTTCAGTCTATCCACGTAGATTTTTCGATGAAAATAGACTTCCAGACAAACCCATAAGGTAGGAACTCGAGCCGTCGAAGATGTCAGATGTGGATATATATCAAGAATGTACTGTAAGTTAGCGTAATCCGATTAGAACTACTTGGTATCACACGGTTCGATGGAGCGTTAACCGATAGGCTGTGTGAAATCCCGGGCATGCAACGCAGGATGCTCGTGCGCGACGGCCCCGGCCCGCACGTCTTCCACAGCTGATTTCTTGGACCGGCGCTTTTTGACGCAGAGATTGAACCCGCGTAGACCAAAGAAGCACCGTGTCTACTCAACCACTTCTCCGTCCCTCTCTCGTCGCCCGTGCATGCCCATCACTCCTCCCTGCCGATGGAAATTAATTACTATGTGCACGCACCTAATTGGAGAAAAAAATGAACCGGGTGTTCAGAACTTCAATGGTTTGCATTACTCAATTAACACGACTACTTTAGTCTTTAGTGTATATATCATGAACTCTCTTGCCTTCTTTTCTTTTCCATTCTTTTGCAAAGGAAAAGCAAACTATAGGGAGTGTAGAAAGTTGAAACTGCTCCAAAAGTACTACTCACGCAGCTCTCTTTCTCTGTTTTGGGCCAACAGAAAAGTTGTTCTTTCTAAAAAGGAATCCGTACAAGACACTTCGAAGTGTCTTTTGTTGTGGTCTATCCTCCTCAAAACGAGAAAAAAAATGAGCATCTTTCTTTTAAGAAAGTAAAAAAAGAGCATATTTTATTTGACCAATATAAATTGGCACGCGGTGGTGAAAATAGTTTTCTTTTTCCTAGCAAAAATATTTTTTTTCTTTTACCAAACCTCCATTATATTACAGTTTTTTTATATAAAAAATGCATGCATACAATAGCAATGATTCCATGTAACCCACCGATGAATAGACCTGATTTTACGTGTCAGTTTGCACAAAGCCGTCTTCTGTATACATCCTCACATGGAGGAGGACGGCATCCAAACCATCAAGTCACGGGGGAGAGGGAAGATCCACTTGGATGTTGGAATAGAAGATTTGATTGGGGGATGGAAGGCAAGAGGGTGAAGAGCGGAGACGGCATTGACTGAGATTTGATTATCTGTACGTGTGATGCGCGCGGGCGCTTTTGGTCCTTACAAGTTACAACCACGTGGGCGCGCGAGATGCCAACCAAACCATCAGCAGTCGTCACCAAGCGACAGGGAACGAGGACTATTGGAGAAAAGAAGACAATAGAATCGACCGATGGGTCGATGGCCAGCTCTGTACGAATCGGCGTTGGCCACTGGTGGTACGCCTCGAACGACTATAAACCGCGACGTCGACGATCGTTTCAGGATGGAGAACCTTCCAAAAAAGTAATCATATTCTCATGTTAATTCAGGCTTGATTTGTGCCGGTGCATTAGTCTTTGTTTCTTAGAAAAGGTAAACAGCTTTGGACTACCTCTGCCTGTACGTACCACGCGTCTGCTACACTGTTAGCAGTTAGGAGTATAGCGCAGCTGTAGCCGATTGGCTCCCTGCGTTCTGTCGTAGTTTTCAGCACACATGGGCGTGTCATTATTCAGACCCAGGCAAAGCTGTTTTGCTGGGAGCATCGGCAGTATCTGTGAGACTTCGGGTTATCTTCGTAAAACCGAGATTAAGCATGGTCTTAAGGACATAACTCTAGAACCTTAAGTAAATAGATTCTAACTTAACTCAATCTCAGTGAAAGGCTTAACTACAAACTAGAGCCTCGAAGATCATGCACGCTGCTCCTTTGCGAGCACTATATGATTGTCGGTTCTCCAACAAGTCATGCATTACACTTAATGAGTTAAATAGGAAGCCACGAACAGCGAGTATGCATTCATATTGGCTCCTAAGATCAGCGACCAATATGCTCATACTCTCATACAACGTTGATCACATCCATACAACAATCATACATTAATAGTCCAAAAGACATACAACATAATAGTTAAAGTCTACAACTATTACAAACGGCCGACCGGCCAAATTCAATTAAGAATATTAAGTAACAGCGGAAGCAAGTACATAAACCGAAATATCCAGCATGGTATACCCCATAACCCATCGGCAACCGACTGGGAGTTAAATGATAGCATTACTCATTAGCGTCGCCAAAATCGGCGCTAACAAGCTCAACGGGTTCGTACCCTTCCTCACCTGAAATTGTAACAACCGGATTGAGTACAAAGGTACTCGCAAGTCTTACTCAAATAAAAATTAGTTATGCTAGAGGTTATTCCAAAGGATGGCTCATATTGGCTTAGTTTTGCAAAGGAGACGCAATAATTTACAACCTACACATACTAATTTTTCAAGTGCCATTTCAAAATCAAATTTGAAGTGGAAGTAAAGCATGTGAACAAGTAATAAATTGAATAACAAATGAATCATCCAAATAACAAAGTGGTTGTCCACTTTGATACAACAACATACATGAACATCCCATTCATGACGATACCAAGTTATAACCATAATTTTAATTCTAAGTCTAACAATAAGTAGCCACAAACTCAAGCGGTCGTCCATAACCGCGGACACGGCTATTCGAATAGATTTATACCCTGCAGGGGTGTACTACTTTACCCACACGACTTGATTAGCCCGTAAGCCTCCAGATGCCTCCGAATATAGCATACTTCCTATGGTATGCCGGCCGGGTAAACCAAGACTAAGTATTTTTCAGCAAGTTGACATTATTGAGTTGAATCACCCATGCGCGACGTAACCCCACTTAGGATAGGTTATACCACCTACCAACCAAATGGACACGCAAGTTGTGCCGGGAATACCGACCCAATGAATAAAGCTTTAAATAGGGCTCACCCTCATAATAAGAATTGCAATCGGCACCCTACGAAACATATATGCGATGGAACACATATACGTCCTCACACCACCAGTCATCAACTCAACAACACCAACCCCTTACTTAACCAAGCAGTGCCTATACACCGCGTGTGATAGCATGAGTTTTGCTTGAACCGTAGGTACCCAAAGTTCGGTCCTTAACTGTCCAGACAAGTCCATCACTTACCCGAATCTCGTGCACAAAGTCACCATCACTAACCATCACTTGTCCAGATCAAAAGCTCATTTAAAATAAAAAAATTTAACTCATAAAACAGATACGAAGATCTGAAATAAAAGCATATAAATATAGTTGTGTTTATCCCATAATTGTCGGGTTATTCCCGACAATCAACTACCGGTTCTAGACTTGCATGGCTAAGCAAACCCGAACAATATATTTCAACCATCCTAACTCAAGCCTGTGGTACTGGAATAATTCAAGTATAACCTCAATGAATTAGGAGATAACTAAACTACACATCACAAAAATAGCGACATTATCAAAAATAGAATGCAAGCAATTATCATTGCACTAACTTAACAAAACTTGGATCAAATATGATGCAAAAGAAAGTTCAAATGATGCTTGCCTTGCTGGAAGCTTAGCTGCTCTCCCTCAGTAGCATAAAGGTCAATATCGATCGGCTCGGGATCTATATAAATATAATATCGAATAAACATCAAGAAATACCTCAAAATTCAAAATACTCAAAAATACATGATTTTTCTACAGTAGCTAAAGCATGATTTTATATGAATTTATGTGAAAGAATTATTTCATTTGAAGTTGTGATGTGAAAGTTATACTCGTTTGAATTTCAGCTTTCGATATGTCCTCTTTGAGTAATTTAATTATGAGGTAAAAATTTGTAGAGCAGTAGTGGGGCAAAGGATTATATGGATAAATAGAGGATATTAATACAAGACTAAAACAGCTGAGTTTTCCTCATTTGGAGTTTTCATGTTTTAGTTATGAATTTCTAAAGTTATCAGCATTTTCTTTTGTAAAAATAATAGTGTTAATGGATCAATCTCTAAAATAATACTCTATGCTATAGAGACAAGTTTGAAACCAATTTTAATGTAGAGTTCATTAAAAATTAAAATTACCAGAAGTGGTTTCATCCACTTTGGAGTTGCGATGAATTAGTTATGCATTTTTGAAGTTATACATATTTTACAGTGTGCAAATAATTGGATTTCGAATTTTCTAAATCATTTAATACTTTTGTTACCGAGTGCTATCCTTGCCGTGGTCACTGACCAGTGGGCCCCGGGTCAACTGTTGACTCGGTCAAAGTGACCCAACTCGACTGTGAAAGAAAACGTATTCTATAAAATACGCTTTCCTATTACCAAAACGTACTTCCTATTTAAGCCTACAAGAAATACGTTTTCCTCAAAGGAAAACACATCACAACTCTACACTACCACTTAACCATCCATGGGCCCGCATGTCATAGACACTAGGCCGACCATTACTCAGTTTAAACCGGTTTTCCGATAGTGATCTTCGTCATTTAATGCTAATCATCGCAGTTAACCTTAATGACGTTGCTACAGTTCCGATCGGAACGTCCGACAATGTGACCGCGCGTTTGCCCGGCAACTCGCCGGCGCTACGCGCCACGGCGGAGCCGGCCAAGGCCCCCATTTGCTTCGCAATAGTGCCGCGCATCTGTGAGAGGTGGTGGCGACACCAATGGTGGCCCGTACCGGCGGCTAGCCGGAGCTAAGCGGCGGCATCCAATATGGCAAACGAGCATGCACTAAGTAAAGCTCCGCAGCAGTCATTCAGCGAGTGCCTGAGTGTCTAGGGGCTAAATGGGAGCTACCTGAGCGGAGGAGGGTGCTCGGGGAAGCTCGGAGTAGCTGAAGCTTGGCCAGCGTCGAAGAAGATGACGGCGGCGGCACGGCTTCACGAGGAGAAGACGATCTGGTGAACCAAAGAGGAAGTGAATGGTCGGAACATGTGAAAGACCAAACAAGGATGCTAAGAGAGCAAGGAATAGAAGAATGGCTTACCGAAACCAAGTGGGAGATGAAGGGACTGTTGTAAGGCCGAAAACACGATTTCTTCAATCACACGAAAACGTGTCATGCATTACTCAAATTAGTTGAGAGGAAAGATTAGTTAGACCCTAAGACACATCGTGACGTGCAAGAAATTGAGAGGAGCTCACCGGAGACGATAATGGCAAGAAGGGGTCGCTCGGTGCGCACTCCAGAAGTGAGCTAGAGCACGTAGGTGAACTAAGCTCTACAAGCAAAGACAAGAGTCGAGCTTAGCAAAAATGGAGAAAGCATTGAGCAAGGAGTCGAGGGCTACCACCCGATGGAAGCTTACCCAAGCGATGCCAGCGGGAGAGCTTCCCTTTCCTCGGCCACCGAGAGGAAAAGTGAGGAAGAAAGGGGGTGCCGAGGGGGTATTATCCCCGGGAAATGGACGAAGTGGAGGCGGCGTCAAGTGGAGAAGCTCCAGGAGTGGCCAACGGACGCGGTGGATTGAGGTGTCGACGGAGCGCGGAAGGAATCGGTCGCGACGTGGCGAGGCTGTCCTGCACGAATGTCAGCGAGAGGTGGACGACGGATCCGATAGGTGGGCTCGGCGCGGCAACGACTCAACGCGCGCGCGATCATCCGAGTAAGTGAGTTGGCGCAGACCGTTGGATCTGGGCTGAACGGCTAGGATTAAACGTGGCGATCGGACTGGGCTGAAGGGTTGCGAGATCTGGGCCGTTGATTTCCAATCGGACGGTTCACATGCGGTCCACTTAGGTGGTCTGGTCGAGTCAAGAGTCCGGGTTGGACTCGAGCCCGAGGAACAGTGCTTGACTTGAGGCTAGGGTTTGACTGAGTTTTGAAATAGTTTTCTCCACTTTGACTAAGGGGTTAAAAATAGAAATAAATTTCCTACAATTATGAAATAAATCACAGGGGTTCCTGGGAAGGTCTAGTGTCCATAAAAATTATTGAACACTACTATTCATGTTATATTGTGTATAATTTAAATTCAAACTTAGTGTATGTCATTCAATTGTGTTTGAATTTTCTTAGGGTTTGAACCAGTCCCAAATATTTGAGAAAAATTATTTTAAATCATTATAATTATTATAGTATTTGAATAAATTATTTCTAGAAGATGTTCATAAGTTTTAGTTCTGTTTTCTTTTGGAGTTGAATTACAAAGTGTAGGTTTAACACTTGTTTATGGTTTTCCAAGTGCAATATATAATGTAATTGCTTGAAAACAATGTTGCATGCTGATGAGATGCATAATAATCCTCTTTATTAATCTTGGGATGTGACAGTATCTTTCTATATAGAAGCTGGCGAATTCAAGACTCAAAGAGAGTGTCCACGTCGATAAAAAATTTCTGGCCATCGGATCTTTGCTCCTCTCGTCCGCGCTCGTCAGATCGCTCCACCTCGATGCTTCAGTTCATGCGTAGAGAGAAAAGGGGATCAGGCGGATCGGCCGAACGCTGCCCTCCGCGCAGCCGCAGCCTCTACCTCCCACATCATCGCCTCGCCTCGCCGCCGCCATCGCCGCCATCGCGGCGGCGTTCCTCCTTCGTTGTCTCCCTTCCCGCCTCCTTGTTTCGCCGATCCTTGCTGCTACTCCTCCCCTTCCCCGCCCTCGATTCCCTCTCCAAAGGAGAGCCTATTGCCGCCGCCCGCCCTCCCTTCTCCTCTCCGCCGCCGCTTTCTGCCTTTCCTCCCGCCCCGCCCCGCGAAGGTGGTGGGGACTCACCTCCTCGTCGAGCCGCTCCCTCTTCTCCGTTGTCGCTGCCTGAAACGCCGCCGCAGTCCCCATGAGTCCACGAGCGATTAGATGAATTTGGGGATTGCATAACCTGGGCAAAGCTGAGGTATGATTTATCTCCTCTATATTCAAGGTCTGTTTACTTCTTTCCTGTTTTGCTTATGTCCCTCTTCTCCGTTGTCGTTACTGAAACACCGCCGCAGTCCCCATGAGTCCACGAGCGATTAGATGAATTTTGGCATTGCATAACCTGGGCAAAGCTGAGGTATGATTTATCTCTATATTCAAGGTCTGTTTACTTCTTTCCTGTTTTGCTTATGTGAAGAAATAATTACTAGCAGGGAATCATATTCATACTCAAGAGGTTAATGAAGCTCGATGTGAAGAAGACTCATAAAAATAGCTTAGGGTGTGCGTGTGATTATGTAGTGCTGTCACCAAAGAATAGAAAGATGCAGGGGAGCCTTCCTCCCAATCGTCGATTTATCTAATCGCCGATCTTATGAAAATAGAAGGAGGAAAATGACGAGAGTATCTTCAAGAGAATGGGGCCGCTCTTTATTTATATGAACTGGTTTACAAGACTCGACTAGGGACTATCTCCAATTACATCAATGTCTTGAATATCGCCGCTTCGCTTCGTGTTGCCTTCTGTTGTTTGCTGTTGTGTATATGTCCCTCCTCGTCTTCTGCGCTTCACCATTTAAATAACTCCCGAAGAGACGGCAATTACCCCTGGAGAAGACGCCCCCGATGAAACGTTATAACCGGTCGGAGGTTCAAGGCGATTAACAATGTGCTAATCGCCTTGCGGTTAAGTATTTGTGAGACATTTAACCGCAAGGTGGTTTATCGTCAGAGTCTTGTATGTCATCGTAAGTTATGGAACATTTAGCACGTGTTTCATTCATCATACGGTTATTGGTACCTGTTCATAGCATTTTAGTACCACCGGTGAACCTAGTCCGACCAGATGCCCATCGTAACCTCTCGAATCCTTACGACCGGTGAGGTCGCTGGCTTTTATGGGTTACGACCATGGAGACGATGGTCTTTCTATGTATTTAAATTAATACATAGAGGTTTCAATCCTCGCTACCTAGCCCCTAACTTTAAATAAACAGTCGTGTGAACGCCTTCCCGATGAATTTATATCGGGCGAGACTCACCATTTAATGTCGTGACATTCGAGGTGATTTTGTGTTCATTTTAAAGTCAGAACTTGCCTTGGGAACCGAAGAACTTCTCGTCCGTTGGGCAAAAAGAAGCTTTTTGCCGCTCGGACTTTTTATGGATAAACTCAATCGTAATTCAAAAACTCGAGGCTATAAAATCCCCATCGCTAGACCTTTTGGATTCTTTATCTTGCCAGATCTCCTTTTTCGATCTCTTTCATCCGCATAAAAATTTTCGCCCTTCTTTTCTTGTTCTTCCGACCACAAAAATCTCCTGCGAGTTCTGCTCATCCTCAAGAATTTTCATCATGTCGGAGCAAATCTCAAAGTGGTTGCCGTCGGAGTTGAGCAAGAAAAAGCTTGAAGCTTTGGAGAAAATCGGGATGCTTCAGGACAGGAACTTGATCAGATGGAGATCAGCTTTCGGAGAATATGTCCCAAGTCGCGAAGATGAGGAAATTCCGTTTTTCGCCTACATCGAATGTGGGCCGAGATTGCCGACACAAATTCCTTCCCGTGTTCTTGAATTCTATGGAGTGGAATTAGTGAATTTGGCCCCAAATTCCATCGCCAACATCAGTATCTTCACATATTTGTGTGAAGCATACCTGGGATTGCCTCCAAGTTTGAGGCTCTTCAGGTATTTTTACCGAATGGTGATGGGGAGATCTACGGAGACTCCCGGGGAATGTACATTGCGCTTTCACGACGGAAAGGCCGATGAGTACATTCATATGTACTCAAAATCCTCGTGGTCGTCATGGAAGAAGAACTGGTTCTATATGACGGTTACGAGGGACGACGGCCTCGTTTTCGCCGGGATGAGAGCAACGAAAAAATCCCAAATGGAGAAAGACCGTGGAGAAGACAGGAGTGGTCGGGCGATGGGTGGATGCCATCTACGACCTACGAGTCAAGGGCTTGACCTCTTGGCATGTGGTGAGGGATTTCACCAAACGCCAAATAAGCCCATTAAAGCTTCGGACTCACTCCCTGATCTGGTCCATTGGTCGTGATGAAGCTATCTCAGGAGGTGGTAAGTCTTTGAGATAACTCCAATCAGCATTTTCATTGGATTAATGTATTACCTTAAAACATGTTCTTGTCTTATTTTCTCTCTTCTTTTGAAGTTCTTTCCTCCGAGGAAGTTAGAGAAAGGATCAGGCTGATCTGCGCAGGAGAGCCTGGAGAAAAGGCTGGATTTCCTGAGATCTTGGCCATAGTCTCTGCTGAAGAGAGAATAACAAGGCTTAAGGTAAAAAATATTTTATCATGCATATATATATATATATATATATATATATATATATATATATATATATATATCGGGTTTTTGATCATGCTTTGTTTTTGTTTTGATCATGCTTTGTTTTTGTCGGGTTGTAATTGCACACACCGGTGAGGATAAACATCCCACCGTTGTTCCAACCGACTCGTGCCTGAGATGCACCGGAAGAGGATGGATCTCCGAGGTAATGTAACATTTCAAAAGATATATATATATATATATATATAGTTTAGATAAAAGATTTCATCACTTAACCAAATTCATTTGTTGGTTTAGGTGGAGAAGGTCAAGGCCACCAAAGACGCGACCACGGAGGTTGTTAACCCCCTGATCGTCGTTAACGACCACTGCATGCTTGTTTGGAACAACCGATATGGAGGCAGTCAAATTACTCCGTCCGACCAGTCATCAAGGACGTTGCTTTTGACGAGATGATCGAAAACATCGTGATCGATATTCTCGTTGATAATACAACAGATTTTTCCAATCTCTTTGGTTTAGAACCCAGAGGTCAAAAGAAAAGAAAAGGAAGGAGATTCAGCAGATTTTACTCGCCGCGTTTCAAAGTTAAATCCCGAATTAACTAGGTACGCCCAAATGAAAGTGGTCGATAAGAACATACCTTTAATAATTTCTTTGATTTGATGCATCTCTCCCCTCTTTTTAACTTCCCTTATTTGCTTGGTATAGGTCCTTCGAATTCGGTCGCTTCCACCGATTCCTTCGAGGACCCAAATACCAAGAGGTCCATGAGCGCACCACTTCCCAGAAAAAGTTCCCGAGGAAAAGGTGGTCGGAAAAGCCCCGAGCAAAGGCCAAGGCCAACAGCTTGAGTTGGATCCATTGGTGGTCCTAACTCCATCTGCAAGGTAGATGCCCCTAAAGGCCCTCAACAGTTCGACCATTGTTGGTAACTCTCTCAACCCGACAAGTTCCTTTTCGCCCCGATTCATCGAGGATAAGGAGCTTGACGAGGCGTGGGAAAGATATCGACCATCAAATCAAAATGCATCCTCGACTCTATTTTTGGTGGATACAATGATTTGGCAATCCGAGTAAGTCTACACGACCAGCTTATAATCTCTAAAAAATCTTTTAGACAGAATTTTTAAAGAGGAAAATGCTATTTGAACAGCACATGGTCGAGAACTTTGCTGTGGTCGGAGGACTGACCCAGCAGATTAAAGATTTGGAGTAGAAACACTCCGAATTTGAAAATAAGAATTTTCCCCTTAGCCTTTTTTTTTTCTCCAATGCTTCGTCCTTTGTTAATTATTCTCCCTTATCGTATTTGATAGATTTGGAGAAAATAAAAGAAGAGATCTTGGCTGAGAGAGCCAAGACTGCCCTGCTTGAAGAAGAAATCAAAGCTAAGGACCGGTCGATCGCCGAGGCTACAATCAGCAAGGAAAATCTTAACAAAAGAATTGAAGGTAATAGGTCGTAGACTTGACTTATTATTTTCCTCCAATTATATTTTTTTTACTTATCACTGCTTTTACTCTTACAGAGCAAAAACAAATTTTGGACAGAGTAGAGAAAACTCAAATTTGAGCAAGATAAGGAGGCACTCTCATTCAAAGTCTAGATGAAAAGACTATATTTTTGAACAAGATGATTTTTGATATGAGATCGATCAAGCCTTCCTACCTTAAGAGATCCAAGAGAGAAAATGAATTATTTTGGTCAACTTCTAGGGATCTTAACAACCGCTCAAGACTACTCTAAGAACTATGCCAAAGCCATGAAAACAAAGCGTTGCTAGTGGAGTTAGTTTTGCTTTAGCAAACTGAAAGCTTCGACCCTCTATTGATTTCCAAGTTGTCGAAGATGACTTCAATCGCCTCCCGAGGAGGCAACCAAGTTCATGGAAGAACTCAAGTCACTTAGAGATAAAGTAGTAGAGGAAATGGAAATCGGATCTCCATCAAGCAAGAATTAGTCCGGGAATATTTCTAGAGTAGATTCTCGCAAAAAGGGTGTAAAAATATTGAATATGTGTAAGACTTACCTTTTATGTCGCTAACAATGTCTTTGTTTTATCCTGCTTGATTATTTTGTAAATTTCACATACCTCCTAGCCCCAATCGCTTTATAGTAGAAGAACATTACTATGCAAGCGTGTAGCCAAGGAAGAAAAGAAAAAGTTGAAACCATAATTTTGAAGGTATGTTCGATATGAAGTCAAAACCGATCGTACTCAACATTCAGGAAATCATTGTGGTCGGAACCAGCTTATGACATCGCTTAGTTAGAGATCCTTGTTTGCCATGATCGAAATACCAAGCAAAAAGTTATATATGGTTGGATAAAAAGACCTTGTATTGCGACATAAGGAGGAATGCAAAAATGAATGCAGCAAATATTATAAGTGAACTTTGTTCATATCTATTATCCTAAAGTCTGGTCGGAAGGAAAGCTTTAGATCTGAATTCATATATCACATTGCGTGAAACGTGTTCAAACTCTCTATCCGACTGGTAGCGAGGACCGTAAGAAAAGGACCGTCGCTAGGAAGCTCCTTCCAGCAAGGTGATCACGTCTTAAAAAGGAGAGACTTCGACTAGGAGGCTTTCCGTGTCCCACCAAGAGCTTTACATGAGCGTAATGTAATCTTGAAATAGTGAAATATAACCTCCAAAATCTTAAGCATATCGCTCAAGATGGAAAGTTATTTGTATAATGCTCGATTACTCATATATTTCTTTAAGAAAAGAATGTTGTCGCTGTGGTAAAATGCTCACGCCTAGGACAAATCTGCATTTACTTAGAAATCGTTGCCAGAGAGTAATAGAGATCCTTTAGGAAGGATGTTAGAGAGAAAATTTGTCTTCTCTAACCAGTTTAAATAGACAACCATAGACGACCAACCTATAGGTATATATATATATAAGCAATGTTACTTATTATTATTTGTAGGAAGTAAATGAATTTATTGAATTTGAAAGAAATGAAAGCAATAATTAAACATAGAACTTACGCAATTGATCAATGTTCCAAGAATTTGACAAAATTTGCCCATCAGACATAGCCAGTCGTACGGAACTTGGTCGGGTAACTTCGACCACAGTGTAAGGACCTTCCCATTTGGGGGAAAGTTTATTGCGATTTGCCTGGCTCTGAATTTTTCTGAGAACCAGATCACCTACAGTAAGGCTGCGAGGTTGCACCTTACGACTATGGTACCTTCGCATGGCTTGTTGGTAGACCGCCGATCGCATAAGGGCTTGGTTTCGCTGTTCTTCAAGGAAATTGACGTCGCCGAAGTCTTCGCTCATTCTCGATCGCGTTAAAGCGATCAATTCGAGCAGAGCCAATTTTGAGTTCTCGAGGAAGCATGGCTTCACCAGAAACCAAAAAGAATGGTGTTTCACCGGCCGCACGACCGTCGTGGGTTCGAACGCCCATAATACTGACGGGGTTCTTGAACCCAAGCTCTCGACCGCTTGATTAATCGGTCGAATACTCGGCGTTTGATCCTCGCATAATGATACCATTAGCGCTTAATCGCCCGCTGCTCGTGGATGAGCAATGTAGCAAAATGAACTCTTACACCAAGTTCATCATGTAATTCTTGAAATTGATTTGCTAGTGAATCTGGCGCCATTATCTCGTGATTATACGACTAGGTACACCAAATCGTGTGATCACATTTTTCATTAGGAATCTCTTAGCGGCCTCGCTTGTTATTTTAACAACCGCTCGCCTCGATCCATTTTGTAAACGTGTCAATCATGAAGAAAAGGAATTAAGCCCCGGTGCTCGGGGAAAGGTCCTGTAATGTCTAGTCCCAAAGTTGCAAAAGGCCAAGAAAGAGGAATTGTTTGTAAGGCTTGTGCTTACCGATGTACTAGTCTCGCTATGAAACCGACATTGTACGACTTCGTCACAAGCTCTTTTGCATCATGAAGGGCGTTGGCAAGAGTATCCTTGCTCAAGGCTTTACCGACCGTAGTTCTCAGAGGAATGATGTGCTCCACGACTCCTTCATGGATTTCGTTAGCAACTTAATGCCATCCATTTGAGATATGCATCTCATCAACACTCCATGAGATCCTCGCTTGTACAAGGTACGCTCGATTAGAGTGTATGATTTGGCTTTTCGTATATACGATCAGCCTCTACATCATCTTCCTAATTATGTCATGTCAAGATAATTGTAGATCGATGTCATCCAATCTCTACCTTGATCGAGACAAAGACCAACCGTCAACGACTGTGGAGCATCCATGTCCTTTTGATCGCTTTGTTCGACCAGAAGAATCATGTATGTTCTCAAGGCTCGACTACCGAGGGTGAATTGAGTTGCTCGAAAAAAACTCCAAGGGACAGTTGACCTTGTGGAGGCCATCCGTGCTAACCGGTCCGCCAGAAAGTTTTCCTTTCTAGGAATATGTTGATCCGAAAACCAAGAAGTGCTTTTCGAAGTTTTCCACTTCCGCCAGATAAGATGACATCTTGGTACTTGAGCATTGATACTCTTTCCTACTTGATTCGCTACTAGTTGAGAATCGCTTTCACTAGCAATCATGCGAATCCCGAGCTTAACGAGCCGTCAAGTCCCGCCAAGAACCTTCATATTCTCGCCATATTATTTGTGGCGGGAAAATTTAATCGATGGCGACTTGATGTGTTCGCCAAGAGGGATATCAGATCACTCCGACCCGACCCTTTTAACATCAAAGAACCGCAAAGTACATTGTCCACTCGTGGTGCTCATAGACGGCCCTTGGGTGGGTTCAGGTTTGTCCATTCGCAATGAATTCTCGCATCGCTCGATTTTATCGTTGTTCGTGAAATGAAATGGAGGTCGAACGCCCTAGCTCAACCGCCCATTTTGCTATTCGTCCCGATGATTCCTCGTTTCAAGGACTTGACCAAGGGATATCCGTCGATGACGACCACTTTGTGGGCCTAAAAGTAATGCCTTAGCTTCCTTGAAGACATAAGGAGACCATAGAGCAACTTTTGTACCTGTGGGTATCTTTCCTTTGGTCCATGTAAGACCTCGCTTACGTAATAAACCGATCGTTGGATGTTATCCTTTCACGATCAAGACACCGCCATTGCTTGTGGAGTTGTCGCCACATACATTAGCAAGAGTTTCTCCCGATCTCTGAGAGACTAAAACGGGCACTTGTAAGGTACTTTTAAGTTCTTCAAAGGCATCGTTTGCCTCTCTAGTCCATTCAAAACTCCCATGTTTCCGGAGAAGCTTAAAGAAAGGTAACCCTTTTTCTCCTAACCTTGCTATGAAACGACTTAGCCGCCATACTGTAGGTTAGTTTTGGACTTCCTCTTTGTGGTCGGAGGTCGATCCGGTCGATGGTCGCTATCTTTATCGGATTCGCTTCGATACCTCTAGCCGAGACTAGGAAACCAAGCAATTTTCCAAACAGAAACTCCGAACACACACTTTTCCTGATTGACCGAGGTTATGCCTTCTCAAAGTTGTCGAAAGTTTCTTGTAAGTCGAGATGTGATTGTTAGCGTTGGTGGTCTTTACGACCAAATCATCAACGTAAGCTTCTAAATTCCGACCTATTTGCGGACTAAAGGTTTTTTGCATTAACCTTTGAAAAGTTGCACCAGCGTTTTTGAGACCAAACGGCATCTTAACATAACAATAAGTGCTATATGGAGTGATGAAGGAAGTTTTCTTCATCCTTTTTACACATACTAATCTAGTGGTACCTCAATACGATCTAAAAACTTAGTAATTCGCACCCAGAGGTAGAATCTACTAGTTGATCAATGCGTGGAAGGGGAAAATCGTCCTTCGGACAAGCTTTATTAAGATCTGTAAAGTCAATACACATTCGCCATTTCCCATTATTCTTTTTAACCATTACAGGATTAGCAAGCCAACGAGGATGGTTGACTTCACTAATGAATCCAATTTTGAGGAGCTTGTCAATCTCGACCGATTGCCTCCTTCCGGTCAGGCGCAAAACGCCGCAGCTTCTGCTTGATCGGTTTTTTATCAGGCTGGAGAGCTAGCCTGTGCTCGATCACCTCCCGGGGGACTCCGGGCATATCGGACGCCGCCAAAGTAACACGCCCCGATTTGTTTCGGAGGAAGGAGACGAGCGACTCTTCCTATTTAGGATCGAGCCTTGTTCACCGTAATCTTGCGAGCCGGTGGGCCAGATCTTCGTCCTGTAATGACTTGGCGCCGTCTCGAGAAGTGCCTTTGTCGAGGTATACCTCTTTTGTCCGGCCTGAGGGTTTTGGTGTCATCTTCGGTCTTGTGTGCTTGGCCTGCATGGTAGATGAATTAGCCTCTCTGGTCAAGAGTTCATCGACCAGTTCTAAGGATTTTCGATCACATGCATAAGCCATTTTACGATCACCCCGAATAGTGATGACTCCTTTAGGCCTCGGTATTTTCAAACTTTGATAACCGTAATGCGTGGCTATCAGGAACTTCGCTAATGCCGGTCGACCAAGAATTCCGCTGTATGCGGATTCAAAGTTTACCATATCAAACGAATTTTTTCCGCTCGAAGTTATCCGCCTTCCGAACGAACCGTAAGGAAACTTGTCCTATCGGCTTAGCGGTGGAGCCAGAACTATGCCGTGAAAAGCATATTTCACCGGTTTCACCTTTGACATGGGGACTCGATTTCTTCTAAAGCTCCTTAAAATAATATATTCAAAGAACTACCTCCATCTACCAAGACTCGATTAACCCTACAATTATTAATGGTTGGTTCAACAACAATAGGGAACCTACCGGTCGAGTCGAAGGAATGGGGTAGTCATCTTTGTCAAGGAAATTGCAATGTCCGATCACTTCGATGGCTTGATAGTGTTCGGATTCGACGAGGTTGATCTCCGCCCACGGCTTTCAGATGACGCTTGATTCGTATGAAGAAGATCCTCCAAAAATCATGTTGATCGTGTGTTGGGGATCCCGGTACTCCATCTCTTCGCCGCCATCCTTGTCCTTTTGGAGCTCGTTTCTCCGGTTCTCGTATTACGGAAATGGTCCATCACCGCATAATAATCTTCCAGTTTTTTTGCCAAACTCGACAAAGCGAGATCATGCCCTCGTCACCGTGAAGTGGACACCACTTCTTCTTTTTCTCGAATCCTTGCCTGAGCTTTGTTTTGCCCCGACCGAGTAGTCCTTTTGCCCTTCATGAATTTGTCAGAACGGCTAGGACCTCCTTGTCGTCTGATCTGCGGTTCTTCTTTTCTTGAGAGATTTCTTGTTCTTTTCTCTCGATTTGTCCAGCCGGCCGAGGAATCTTGTCTTTCCGATCAATGGCTTCAAGACCACTCGATTGCTTATTTGGCGGTGGCATACTTGTCGGCCATATCAAAAACTCAACGGTTGTCCTTGGGGGTTCATTGCTATGTCCTCCATAAACCGCCGATTCCTCGCACTGCTTTTGAAGGCCCGAATAATGTAAGATTCTGCGACCTCGTGAATAGAGTTGTGGACTTTGCTAAACCTCTTGATGTATTGACGAGAGTCTCATCGAGCCTTGCCGAATTCGTGGAGATCATCCTCCTTCTGTATGCATCATACGCACTCGAAATTCACAATCGAAGGTCACAGAGTTGCTCCTAAGTATAGATTGTTCCGACCGTTGGTTCAACAACCACGACCGCGATCCTTCGAGCACGGTGGGTAAATAGTTGGCCATCACATTCTCGCCGCCTCCAGCAGCTCGATGGTGGTGGTATAGATTTGGAGAAATTCCAACGGATTTTGAGTTCCGTTAAACTTGTCCAAATTGGCTTGGCCGGAACGGTTAGGCTAACGCATGACTTGGAGCCCCGCAGAGAAAGCCCTACAACCTGTGATTGATTCATGACGCTTTCGAAGGTGCCGATTGTAATCGATCGGAGACCGGTTCCTAAGGTTGGAACGCTGAACTCCGGTGTACCGATTCGGCCAGGATATTGGTACGATGTCACGCATCGCTTACTTGATTGAGACGATGTCAAGATCGTCCGGTCCGAGCGATGGTTCTTCTCGACGGATGGGGAGTGGCCGTGAAATAACCTTCTCCCTCATGACTCCTTGATCGAATCGCCGAGAAATCCTTGGCATCGATTGCTCCCGAGTATGACCATGTCGCCCCTACCGAGGGAGGAACGCTGAGATGAAGTCATAGTTTGACTCTCGAAACCCTTTGTTCCCGATATGCCTCAAGACGCGCATGGTCTGGCCGGAGAATTTCGGATACCGCCTACAAGTCGCATAAAACTCGAGTTTCGCTAAAGCAGATCGTAATTATTTAATATATCTTGAACGCGTTGCAAGTTTTGTATAGCTATCTGAGAAGGTCTCGGAGGTTCAGGTGGTAGTAGGTGTACGCAAACCTGAACCTCACCCGACCCTCGGATTTGATCGCCCTATCAACTATTCTAGGTGGGCGGTGCAAAGTAATTAGTTGATGGACATCGATCGGTTCCTTAGCCTCCGTAGCTTGGTGCTTGACGGCCCGGATCATCTCTAATAACACGTGATGGCGTGGTAGAGAGTGTAGGACCGCAAGGCATCTTGATTCTCATCTCCGATCGCTGACCTCGTGCCTCCAAAGATTGATCTTCCGATGAGCTTCCATCGTAACTAATGGAGAGCTTATCAAGGCTTCTGCCAGAAATTTTCACGACGGAGAGCGGTCGGAGATGAGCACCCCTAAGGTTTCTCACCGATTCGGCGATCGCCGATCAGATGTCGAAGCGTGATTATCCCCACGTGGTTTATGACCGATGGAGGCTTCATCGACACCGCTACAGATGTCGGCTGACTCTTGAATCGCCGTGGTTGTAGGAGAGTATCTTTCACCATAATTTCATCGAGGGTATAGAGATTCTCGAGTGAAGGTGCTGAAATTTCTTCACTGCTTTTGCTTGGCCGGGAAGGCCGCTTGAAGAGATCCCCGATATTCTCGAATCGATCGAATGGCGGGTTCTTCCGATTGCGCCCATCGGTAACGGTGGCGATCTCGCCCATCCGGCCGATCTCGCTATCGTCGGCGATATGCGAGCCGCGGAGGAGGAAGATGAGGATGATCTCGCCATTTTCCTCCATGGCACTAATGCATCCTTCCATGTCTAGGTCGGCGAGTCCGCCAAGTCGAAACAATTCTCCTCGCCCAAAACTCCGCATACTCGCATTGGCGATATTGCCGAATTTGGGTGAGGATTTGTACGAAAGCAAAAATTTCTTCAAAAACTTACGCCTTCTTCCCCACGGCATTCGGCGCCAAATTGTCGGCGATCTAATCACGATCTTATGAAAATAGAAGGAGGAAAATGACGAGAGTATCCTCAAGAGAATGGGGCTGTTCTTTATTTATATGAACCGGGTTTACAAGACCGACTAGGACTATCTCCAATTACAATGAATGTAATCAATACTACCGCTTCGCTTCGTGTTGCCTTCGTTGTTTGTTATTGCGATATGTCCCTCCTCGTCTTCAAGGCTTCACCATTTAAATAACTCCCAAGAGACGGCAATTACCCTCGGAGAAGACGCCCCGATGAAACGTTATAACCGGGTCGAGGTTCAAGGTAGTTAACAATGTGCTAATCGCCTTGTGGTTAAGTATTTGTGAGACATTTAACCGCAAGGTGGTTTATCGTCGAGTCTTGTATGTCATCGTAAGTTATGGAACGCTTAGCACGGTTCCATTCATCATACTGCTATTGGTACTGCTCATAGCATTTCGAGAGTACCACCGGTCGAACCTAGTCCGACCAGATACCCATCGTAACCTCTCGAATCCTTACGACCAAAGGAGGTCGCTAGCTTTTATGGGTTACGCACCATGGAGACGTATGGTCTTTCTATGTATTTAAATTAATACATAGAGGTTTCAATCCTCACAAGAGTGATATTATTGTGAAAACCGGTAGTGCCATGGCCCATGATGAACTAATGTTGCTATGTTGTAGGTCAAAGATGATACCATCATGGCTTAATCATCATTAATGGAAATGCATTCTCCCCCTCCCTTTTCCTCTTGATGAAATCATACTAAATCCAACTGAACTAGGTGTGGTCCTCTATCCGCTGGCCTATTATGAGTTAAGAAAGAAAAAAATGATGTACCATCATCTGTACATTTTTTCTGTTTTCACTGAGCAATGATGAATCAAGAAATAAAACTAGTGCTCCCTTGTGTAAATTTTAGCATTGCCTGATAATGTAAGTTGTTATAGGTATGTTCTTTCCCTAGGTTCATAATCATATCCATATATCTTTGTGCAACTTTTCAATATGATCATATTGTTGTTCTGGCAGGTTCTTTTAAATTTACCAATTCATCTCAGATTCTTGAGATTACTACAGTTTGTATCTAATAAACTCATATTGCATTTCTTGGTTTTCTATGGAGCAAGAGCTCAAAGACCCATTTCTACCTGATGTATTTGGCATTGCCAACAAAGAATCAATGAATCATTTTTGGCAAAACATTAACTGCAAGTGACACAAGTACATATGGATTCTCTGTTCTCCACCGATCATCAGAGAGAGTGTTTCCTCCGCGGGCATGTGCTGTTCATCATCAATTATGTCCTGTGTCATTTGAACGGATATGTTTCCTCTTCACATCAAGTGAACTGAATCATTATTGGTTCTAAATGTACCTTTGATAATTCTATTGGATTTCACTCAGCAACTTATAGCACAAGAGTTGATTGCAAGAGACCTCATGGCAATGAGTGCAAATTCTGTCATATCTTTACTGAAAATTTTACATCATGGCACAATCAAAATTTTGGAAATAAAAAAAATATATGTGCCTTTTCCATACGAATGCTATACTTACAAAAGATAGTTTGGAAAGAAGACATTGGCAATGATATGGACAGTGTGTTTTCTATCAAAGTGATGACACAATGCCTCATCTTTTCTTCACACGTCCAGTAGCTAAAGCTATCTAGAGTGTAATTGCTCATTCTCTTGAGGCTAGCAATAGGCTAGTTTTTTGGCACCAATATTTTGGATGTGTCAGAAATGTGTTACCTGTTGGTAAAAAGATCCACATGCTTCTATTTAGTTTGATATTTGACAGCAATTTCCTTACTTAATCAGTGAATTCCTCACTGATGCAGACTTTAATGCAATGCCCATTTAGATGAAATGTACCCAACAGCTCAAAGATCTTGCCACATGCGCTTGTGTTCTCACCCTAAGAACCTATAATGTACTATAACATTATACTATTCCCGCTCCTTTTTTATGTTGCTACTTACCATGTTACACGGGTATTTTGGTTCGACATGACTTTACTTTGTATGTGCTCTTGAAATGACAAGCTGTAACATCTACCCGCCATACTCTGAGTTGATGCGCAGCTCCACGGGAGTGCCAACTGGGAATATTCAACTATAGCATATACAACTTAGTAGTAGGACCCTTTTGTACTCCTTTTGGGTGGATTTTAGCTCTGGTAATATATATTTTTTTGGTTATTCTCTGAATAGTTTATGGTATTTAATTTTCTATCATCAATTTTGTTGTAGGTTTTAATCTTGCAAGTTGGTCACTGATAAATCTTAAAGATCAGTGGGGTTGACTAAGGAAGTTGTCCTTCTAAACCTTGTTGTTAACATTCCATTTCATGGGAGTTGAATCCACATTGCTCCCAACAGATCATGCAATAGATAAGAATGAGATTGTAACTTCACAAGCTGTGAACTGTGATTTAACTGTTGTAGAAGAGGTTGAAAAGAGTATGAGTGAAGAAGTTCTTGTGCATGTTCCCTTAGAAAATAAGGAAGATGTAGAATCCCTTGGTACAATTTGTCATCTTCAAAATAATAAGGGCGATGTTGTCGAGGCCATCGCCCACTAGAAGGGTTAAGCTTGAATTGTCTATCTCTAGCGAGGTTGCGATGAAAGTATTTCATCAGTTGTCGATGCCATGTGAAAGCATCTTTGATCCTTTTGCTCCAGACCAGAGGAGGTGGCCTATGCACCAAAGAAGGTGATCGATGAACATAAATTCCTTCCTCAAGAAAACTAAATTTTAACTGTGGCTACCCAATTAAAAGATTAAGTTATGAATTTGATGATTCTGTGGAGGAGGATCCATTTCTCCAAGCGATCGCCAAGATGTTTCTTGATCTGATTATCTCAAATCAAGCACTACAGGTAACTAGAAATCTACAGCTTTTGTGTTGTGCTTCTACAGATATAGCAAACCTAAGTATCAGTGCAAACCTAATGATATATTAATGTTTCCCAATCCCTATCCTTTTATTTTTTTAAAAAAAAACTGGTTTGCTCGGCGCGCCAAGGCGCGCCCCAGGTATCTAGTATATATAGAGGCCCGTACTAAAGGTAGGAGCAGAGTGCTCAATTGCACATGCCCCAAAAGTTAGGGGACCTAATTTTGATTTAATTTCTGATTACTACTTGTTAATATCACAAAAAATATTCTACTATAGCCATTCTTGTGTAAGATAAAGAATCATCCAAGCCTTTTTATTGCATTTTTACTGTAACTTCCCCACCTCCCTATTACTCTCTTCATTTCCCCTTTGCTTTCGCACAACTACTATTTCTATCTCTTATTTGCCTGTGAAAATTAACCAATCCTCTCCTAATTCTCCTCCTCATAACTAACTCGTATGACGAGGATTAAAATCTCTATGTATTTCTTTAATACATAATAAAAGACCATATGTCTTCATGGTCGTAACCCCTAAGGCTAACGACCTCTATGGCCGTAAGTATTCCAGAGGTTACATAATGGGTACCTAGTCGGATAAGGTCCTGTACCCAATCCCCGACCAGATGACTGCTCGTAGAAGCGATGAACTAGCATCTTCTGGACTTAACTCCAAGTATATTCCTTACCGTGTGATAAATGGAACACATGTCATAATTGCTCCATGCCACGCGATGTTTCATGGTCCTAAGACACTGACAACAATCACCATACGGTTGAGCGTCTCACAGACATCAACCGACGATCAGTTACTGTTTTACTAATTGTAACCGACCATCCGACCAGACGCGTCACATCCAAGAAGCGCCTTCTCTAGGAACAACTGACACCTCTTCAATGGTTATTTAAAGATGAAGCACGGAGGAACAAGGGCATCAGATTGAAGCACAGCAATCAGCAATAGATTCATGTTTCAAGCCTGATTCAATAGCATAGCAACCCTTACGCTCAGTGTAATTAGGATTAGTCCACTGTCTTGTCGAGGGCACCCCTTGTAAAGAATCTAGTTCATAGCAATAAAGGGAAGTTCCATTCTCTCCCAAGAACTCTTTGTCATTTTTCTCTGTTTATTTCGTAAGATCGGTGACTCGATCGTCGACAGCTGGCGCCGTCCGTGGGGAAGAAGGCGTTGAGTTCTTGAAGATTACTTCGCTCAAGCATTCCTCATCCACTTTCTTTGCCCTATCATCGCTCATGCGAACATGGCAAGGACTTGGGATGAGCAAAATTGGTTCGACCAGGCAGACTACTCCAACCTCGACATGGAAGCATGCATCCGCGCCATGGAAGAAAATGGGATATCATCATCCTCCTCCTCCGCCGGTTCGCCATTCGTAGAGATTAGCAAAACCGACCAGATGGATGAGGATTCACTACCACCATCAATGGCTCTCACAGAGGAACCGCCGTTCAGACCAGATTGTAACGCCCTAACGCTCTACAAGCCCTACGATCCGACCAAAGAAAATAAAGAATGGAAGCCCCATGTCAGAATCGAGAGACCATGTACTCTCGATATTGTCATGGGCGACCAGTTTTCGCCAACAGCTCTTACGTATTCCAGGGGCCAATCGACATCTGGTAAGAGTATCAATAAAGTTATCACTGATCATAGGCCAAGTGACCACGATCGACAATACGTCGGATCAGGCTGAGTCCACCACAAAGTCCACCAAAGGCGGTAATCTTCAACCACTCCCCGTCGTGAAGGCTCCTTGCCGAAGCTCTGAAAGGCTCTCCCTTACCTACGACGGGAGCTCATCGGAATATCACTGTCGACGCCACGAAGTTAACGCAATTGAATATACCAATCTGGATGTCATGCTCGATCCTCCACGGGTTAACTCGCCACCACTTGCTTGTGGAAATGGTATGGACGCTTAAGCACCAATGTAACATCCCAATTTTCAAGAGTTTTTGCCATATATCACCTCTAACGTAACTCCTTCTGACATAGGCTGATCAGGGGTACCAAGTCAAAGACAACTTGACTTCTGATACGGTTGTGGGTTGTATAGATCACTTGCAATGATCAATGCATATTCTCTTGCGGATATGGACATTATCACATGGTTATATTCTTTAACCATTTGATGTTGCCTCACTGCTATGCAAGGTAGTGGCTTAGACTTCAACATGATCTCTTATAATTACGGCTCTATGGCCTTTGATTACCAAGACTCGGAACTTGATTACTCGACATGCACAAGCATATGCTGAGAAAGGTATCCCATGTTTAATACCCAACAATTCCTTTTATTCATAACTTGAATGCAAAGTTGTCCACCTTTTAGCTTTCAAACAAAAGAAAAGATTACAACTATTTTCTGACTTTATATATTGCTGCTAACAAAGGCATGACTCTGCATAATATGACATCACCAATCTATGCTTTCTTGGTAACATCATGATCCAAACGCCTCTTCTTTGACTGCTTCGCTGGACACATGGATCTGGCTGCGTTACCACCTGCTCTGGGAGTTACGATCTTGATTGACACAACTTCTGGCATTCTTGCATCTGGAGTGAGTGATTGGTTCTACTGCGGGCAATGGATGATGTAGTGACCTTTCCTACAGCAACGGTAGCATACACGTGTCGAGCCTTGCGACTTTTCTGACGAGGCTATGGCAGAACGACCATCCTTCTTGAAGGTTGAAGCTTGTCGCTTTGCAGGGCATTTCTTGGCATAGTGGCCTTGCTTACCACACTCGAAACACACTCTTGGCGAGACTGGCTTGCTTCCCTTTTGAGGTGGGTTGCCAAAGTCAACATTCTGCTCTTGTGATTCTTCGGCTGACATATCTTGCATTGACAACGGATTGCCTTCTTTTGCTAATGACCGACAAATGCTCGAAGCTTTCACGACGTTGTGTTGCGTAAGTCCACACCGAATACATGGGGCAACCGACTTGACAATGATCATTGCTTTCACATAAGAAACATGTGATTTTGCTCATTGGACATTCTCCAACTAAATGGTTTCCTTCAAGAATCGAACAATTGATATTGTGCTCATCGGCACTATGGCCTATTTCTCCACAACGGATACATGCACAATCATTTGATTTATCCAAATTGGCAAAGACTTCAAATGACAACAACTAGATTTGGTGTAGGATATCGAATAGCAAGTTTCTCTTGATCACTCTTGCTTGATGTCGCATGTCGCTGATTTAAAAGCAATGGTGAACTCGACCATGTGATGGTTTGCTCGCTCGATGGGCGACGCAAAATTTTTCCCACCAATCTAATGCAACTCCTTCCAATTGATGAGCAAAGAAAGAGAACTTTCTCATTATCGTTGCATTGCACAATAGTTAGCTTTTTTTCTATGGTGCTAATCCAAGATTCTCGTGATCCCCGAGTATGGTTGATCCTTCAAGACAAAGCGGCTTGGTCCTCATGAACTTTATAAACTTGAACTGAGGGCGTGTCGTTGGGATGGCAATGAACTGTGCATCATTGCAAACATCAATTTGCTCGATATTCGCCATCGCTGGCATGAGCCGATTCTCGTGGTAGGAACTGCTCGGGTTCTGATGTGTCACTACTCGCACTAGAGATAGTTGTTGGTTATCACCTGTGCTGGTACTGACACTGGTGACGGTATAGCGGCCTGCTTGATTATTCTGATTTATCAAATTGATTAAAGTAGCGATGGTCTGATTCTCACAGGTCATCATGGTGTTCATGTTCTCAGATCATCGCGCTCATGAAATGAGTCCGAGCTACCAAGAATTGTTCTATGACCGGATCTCGCCACTCTTGATATCGGCTAACCGCCCACCGGGTTGACAGGATTTGAGCCGCATGCATCGCCTCAAGATTATTGACAAGGTTGGCTTTTATCGTTCTCTATCTATTTGGTCGACTGTGGCTTTTAGATGAGAGGGAAAAGCATAAGGTAAGCAAAGACAATCTACCAAGGGGAGTAGGTTTAACCCAAGGAACACCAAGGAACACAAATAGCCAGAGAGCTATTAAGAAGCACAAAACTCACAAGCAAACAACACAGACCAAAGAAAACGAAAATCTAATCGTCTAGTCGATTAAGCTCTAACTTAACTGGGTGGCTTGGCTCAACACACAGGAGGAACCAACACTGATTTATCCTATATGGCTGGTCCGCTGGTCTGAAGAAAACTCGAACTGGTCACGGTCTTCATCAAACGTTGACTGCTTGCGATCTTAGGAGGCTAAGCTTGGAGAAGGCAGGGCAACGTACAACTTCTTCTTGGTCTTAAATTCTTGCGACGAACTTGTCTCGAGCACTTGGGGATATATTGATACGTTGTTGCTGGTTGCATGGTCTTTAAAGAGTTGCTCAAAACAACTCTTGAGCATCCACCGAGACATTTGGTACGGATAACGACAACTATAGAAGTTATGAGGGAAGCGAGTCCAATTTAATACTCAAAACGGTGAGCAAGAATATAGATGAGAAAGATATGGAATGAAAGAGTATAGAAGCTAAACAAGATGAGGATAGCACATCATTAATATTTTCCATTTGTAAAATAGGTTTTGAAGTTTCCTTAAAACGGCCATTCTAACTAAGATCACGACCTACAATCAATATGGCTCTGATAACACCTCTGTCGGGACCCAAAATTTGTAATTCTGGACCCTCTGTGTATACTGCACTAGTCCAGGATCACGCTAGTGCACACAGTGGCAACATCAGTGAAATATCATTTCCATATACAAAGATAACTAATAAATAGGCAAATAACAACAAACATCAGAGTAAAGACCTTAAGGTCAAAGCTTACAATTAATGCTTCAGATGGCAGA
This sequence comes from Phyllostachys edulis, assembly GCA_036346405.1. Lineage (NCBI taxonomy): Eukaryota > Viridiplantae > Streptophyta > Magnoliopsida > Poales > Poaceae > Phyllostachys > Phyllostachys edulis. The sequence continues at coordinate 105,236,149 of CM070546.1, forward strand.
TAGCTCAATGAAGCTGCAGCGGAACGAAACAGACTAACTTCAGTGAAGCCCATCCATATGCCCACAAGCAATCGGCTGGGGTGCTCCGTTTTCCCCTCGACCTAACTCTTTCTTGTTTAGGTATCCCTCTCATTTGGACATCTCCCTCAGTCCAGACCTCCCTCTCGTTTGGACCTCCCCCTCTGTCCAAGACCTCCGGGTAGTCCTAGGAGACCTCCCGGGTGGTCCTGGAAGACCTCCGGGTGGTCCTGGAGCTAGTCATGACCTCCCCTTTGGTCACGACCTCCCTTTTGGTTGGACCACCCTCCCGAGTTTTGACTAGCCCCACCTGTCAGCCCTGCTCACCTTCTTCTTCCTCCCGTCGCGTCACTTCTAACGTAAAAGTCTTCGCGCATTAAACGTCGTTGTGTCGCATTAAATGTTGTCTCTTCTGCAGTACCTATTCCCCCTCTTGTCTCCTCCCCTACCTGCCCCCATCTCCTCCTTCACCTACCCTTGAACGCGTGCGCCTCTGAATCTCCCCGCGACTCTCCCCGTCTCCCCTGGCTATAAAAGCCCGAGCAGCCCTCTTTCATCTCCTTTATCCTCACCCAACTCTCTTGCTCTCACCCAGTTTCACCGTGCTTGAAGTTTTGCCACCGTCCGCTGGAGCCTGCGCTATGGCCTCTCCATCACCAAGGAGTCCGCTAGAGCCTGCGCCTTATTCAACCACCTTGCTACCGAAGGATTCACCGGAGCGCCCGTGCCGTCTTCGACCACCGCCCGCCGTCCTCTCTTTCCCCCCTTTCTCCGTCAGTCTCTCTCTCGACCCTGGTGAGTTTCTCCGTGCCCTGTTCTCTTCCTTTCTTTGTATGACCACGTTGAGTAGTCGTATCCTTCATTGGACCTCCTTCGACTACCAAACCTCTTCACTGTGTCGTTGGACCTCGTGACCTCTTTCTCCTGACCTCCCCTAGGATTCTCGTCGGGACCCAAAATTTGCAATTCGGCCCCTCTGTATACCGTGACTAGTCCAGATCACGCTTAGTGCACATAGTGACAACATCAGTGAAATATCATTTCCATATACAAAGATAACTAATAAATAGGCAAATAACAATAAACATCTGAGTAAAGACCTTAAGGTCAAAGCTTACAATTAATGCTTCAAAGGGCGATAGCTCAATGAAGTCTGCAATGAACGAAATGTAATAATCTGAAGCCCATCCATATGCCCACGGCACGTCCCATCAAAGTGCGTGGGCCTAATTCTCCACGATCCTCGAAGTAGACCTTGTTGACTAGCGATTCCTTCACCTCGCTGATTTATTAAAGCAAGCATGAGTACACACCGCACTCGCAAGTCATACCACAGAATGCAAATTATAGATGCAGGCTTATTCCAAAGGAATGGCTTCTGTGGTTCTTTTGTAGAAATACAACATTTGCAATTTTAATACGAATAATAGATTGAAAGCATAATTCAAAACAAACAGACAATAATAAGTTTTATCATTTGTTTTCACAAAGACACATAGCCTAAACAGGTTATTCACACAGCTGCATAAGTTATCTCACACAGCTGTCCCATCCCAAGTTTTATGAAAAATCTACCCCTCGTGTGAAATCCCGAAAGATGTCCATGATCATGACGCGCTATTTGAATAAATTGATTAACACTCTGCAGAGGTTGTACACTTTACCCACAAGATGCAATCAACTTGTATGGAGCTGGTCACAACAAAACCTTTCAGAAACTTCATCTCAACATTGACACTCCCGGTATGCTTAGCCGCCACAGACGCACACCGTTGGATAGGGAAATGGCGAACCGCCCCGTGATGCGACTACTTGGTAGTACACACCTCCACCCAATCCGACACAGCTAACCTACAACTTGAGTAATCAATGTCAAGACTCCATAACTTACTAAGATAGGCCCATCCCATACCAGGCATGTGGTTGTACGAAAAGCCCAGTTCAATGGCACACAAGGTTAAGTCCTTAACTAATCGAGGCAAGACTTCCAAATTCTAACCTATCATTCCCGCCAACACAGATCCACCATAAAAGTATACCAAACCACTTGCCCCCATCCAAAACCTTTTCCCACCTTGTTGGTTAAGTACAACATATGCCATCAACGAGTAATAGCACATAGTACACACAGTTTTTATCATATAGTTCCATAGTCACTTAGTCAAGTTTATATTTGCAACTTACATGAGATGATGACTCGTAGCATGGCTAAGCAATCTATTCGCATCTAACCACCCCACGTTGGTAATACAATAGCACCAACTAAATAAACCAAACGAGGGTGACAAAAGATTATGGCATACAATTAGACAGGGAGGTCATAACAATCTGGATATTAACTAATCCCAAAAACATTGAAATAAATAATTAAAGTAAATGCAATACCTTGAATCAATATAACTTTTAAAAACTGGGTTCAATATGATCAAAGATATAACTTGCCTTGAAATAGGTCTAAGTACTGATGTTGCTCTTGAGGTGTTTCTTCTTCTTCAAATCTTCCCGAAGTATCGACGTCTACTCGCAAACGAAAGCAAATAAACAAAACAAATAAATAACATAGGCAAAAAAAACTCCAAAAATTAAATAAAAATCTCAGATAGATAGATCTCGAATTTAGATGAATTTAGGAATTTGAATGGGCTCAGTCGGAGTTCGGATACAAAAGATATGAGCTTGGGAAGTTGGAAAACTAAAGAAAACCCTAAAACTGGATTATCCGAATTATTCTTTAATAGAAAATCGGATTAATGACGTCAGCATGACATCAGCGAAGGATTTTTCAGAAACAAAAGAAATCAGAGAAAATCCGACATGTGGGACCCACATGTCAGACTCATGGCTCACGGTGGACTGGATCTACCGAGCCAACAGATCTGGGGACCGGTGGACCGGGTGCGTGCGTGCTGACGCGGCATCGACTCAGCCGACACGCAGGCGCCACGACGACAAGGATGATGAGGTGGCTGCACATGTGGGCGTATACGTCAGCTCGACGACAACGTCAACTCGACGACAAGGACTGGGCAGCGCTCGTGCGGAGAAGACGACTTGGAGAGGACGACGACTCAAGGCGGCCCACTTGGCAGAGACACAAGGAAGCGAGCGCGTTCGGACCACAAGATCCAACCGTCCAAAATTGATCGAACGGCTCACAACGCCGGTGACGTTCGAACCGCCCGAACGGCTCATCTCCATCGGACATCCATGCGTGATCGAACGGCTGTGAATAGCGGAGCGCGCGGAGAGAGAGGATGAGAGGGTCGACTATGGGTCCACCCGTCACCGAGGCGGCACGCGGTAAGTCACGGGTCAGATAGCAATGGGCCAGATCGGGCTGAGGAATGGATAGGAATGGGCCAATCGGGTTGGAAACCAGCCCAACGAGGTTTAACTGAGATTTTAGTGCTTTTTCTTTTTAATAAAATACCAGAAATTCAAATAAGCAATAGAAAATAGCAAATAAACTTGGAAAATTCTAGAAAAATCTAGAAAATATATCCAAGCACAAAGAATCCAAATAAAATAGTTTTGACCATTGTTGATGCTGACTTTAATAATATTAAATTGTTTGATGTACAAAGTCCGTGTTTAAGCTTTTAAATTAAATTCAAATAAAATCCAAATGGCGAATTTTCTCCTACTAACTATTCAAAAGATTTTTAAAAGCTCAGAAAATTGGGATGTTACAACCTCCTCAGGACCTCCTCATCAAGACCTCCTTTTCAGGACCTCCCTCGACCACCCTCTCAGTTGGACCTCCTTCCGACCAGTCGAACCTCTTCGACCATGTCGTTGGACCTCAGGACCTCCCTCAACCACCCTCTCAGTTGGACCTCCTCCTGACTAGTTGAGCCTCCTGCCGAGAGCCCGTTCCTAATTCATCTAAATTCAGAACCTTTCTTTTGGTTCTAGTTTGGTAGTTTTTGGTTTTTGTTTGGATTTGTTGTATTTATTTGGCTCTTTTCGCACATGTAGATTTTGGCTTCTTTGAAGGGTTCTTGGACCCGGCAACCTCGACCGAAGCATCTCAACTCTTCAACGAAGGCAAGTCGTAGACCTTTGATCATGTCGTACCCAGTTTGCAAAATTATATTGTTTTATACCAACATGCATGGCTAATTGTATAAAAAATAGTTTAGGAAATAGCTAAATACCTACTCAACAGTATGACTCCTTGAATACTTGTGATTGACATGTTGACATGTACCCTTGACACCATAGGTTGGGTAATCTTAATTGGTCATTATTGTGATACCAACATGGGTGCGTATATTGCTTAGTCCTGCTTTAGTTATGCGATGTCTCTCGATCACATGATTCAATGATGATAAATTTGACTCAGTGAATATGGAATTATGGCATGTGTTGCCACTGTATATGGAATTGTGGCATGTGTTGCCGCTGTATATGGAATTGTGGCATGTGTTGCCGCTAATAATAAAATTTGTTGTACCGTGGCATGGGTTGCCATTTGGTCGGGTTGAACCGAAAATGATTTTTACTCGAGAGAGTGATCGTGTAGTAAAGGGGGTGCAGGAAGCACATTGGGATGTGATTGTCTCGCCTGAGTAGTCACTAAGGACATAACCTTGTAAGCCATTGATTCAGGCCATACCGTGCAACCACAAGTTCATTATAGGGTGGACCTGGCCAAATAATTAGTAATTTTTTGAGTCGGTTCTGTGTTGGCTGATTATGGTGCAAGAGGGGGCCTGTGTGGCGAATCCTTAGCGAGCAGAACCGAGTCAAAACGGAGCTTTGTAAAGGCCTTGATACGTGCTCTAGACTACTTACCTAAGGTAGTGAGCGGGGGTATCGACGGATGCCCAACCAACTAGAGACGTCGTGTCTTGTGGGTAAAGCTGTACAACCTCTGTAGAGTGTAAAACTATTCGAATAGCTCTCTTTTGTTGTAAGCCCTGCGTGGCAACTCTGTAAAAACCTTGACCATAAGGTCTTTTGCTGTTTTTAATATTAATTTGTCTGCTTCTTCTATAGTTTGTTGTATGGTTTTGATTACATCGATGTTGAAACTGTGTGAGCTAGCTGCTGATCTTGGGACTAGCTCAGAATGCATAGAGGGTCTCGGGGTTGCTTACCCGGGGACCTGACAACCAACTACCGGAGGCAACCGAGCTGATGGATGTGCATCAGTTAATTCACCTGTTCCTACCCCCACCACGAGTAAGGGGTCAGACAGGGCCAACCAGAAGGTCGAGGGAAAACTCAACTCATCGAACGCCCACTACAAGCGGGAATCTTCCACGACCTTCGGTAACAATACAAAACCTGCAACGAGTCTGGAATATTCTAAATAATCCAGATCCTGCTTTAGCAAGAACTCCAGGTTATGCTCAGCTTGCAGGTTAGGTGTTGGGGATTCTCCAACAAACTATGCAATGTACAGAAATGTACTAGGAGCAAAGGAACTTGCAAAGTCACACGATGACTTCATCCCAATGCTCCTCTCTCAGTAGGGTACAACATGGTTGAACGGAGGACCAATCGACACTAAGACCCCCTCAAAGGTTCCGACCAGGCAATCATGAGGGAAGACGGCTCTTCACAGCAACCACTCCTCCTCGTCTAGAGGAACGACCAATTGATTCAGGCGATCTCAGGCATCATCTGAATCAAGCAGGTGGTCAAAGACGTTATCATAACGTCCACGACCAAATTAGGACACCGGATCCTAGGTATGCAAATATGAGGAACTGATCCCCAACCGACTATAATCCGGCTCCTTTTCAGAGAAGGCGCCACGATTCTATTACGGGCTATCGAGCGTTCTTGGCAGGGTTCCGACCAGCCAACATAAAGAAGTTCAATGGGACTTAGAACCCATTAGAATTTCTTCAAATAAATACTACTGCCATCAAAGCGACTAGTGTTAATAACAACGTGATGGAAAATTACTTGCCTACGGTCCTTAAAGAGTCTGCCCGGTCATGGTTGCTCAACCTACCGGTATGATCTATCTACACTTGGGAGCAGCTCTGCGATACTCTGGTCGCCAACTTTTAAGGGCCCAAGAAGGAGGATGATCTTCATCGGATGAAGCAGAAAACCAATAAAACTCTTCGACAATATATCAAGAGATTCAATCAGGTTCGAAACTCTATCACAGAGATCGCAGAGTCTTTTGTCATCCAGGATTTTAAAGTAGGGCTGAGAAATCATCGGTTTACGGAGGATATTGCAATAAATCCTCCACGAACGACCGTCGAACTTTTCGACATGGCAGACAAGTATGCAGCCGCTAGTAAAGCGGTCGAATGGTGTGAAGCTATTGATCGAAAAGATAAAAATCCTCAACCTAGCTTCAAGAAACAAGACAAGAAAAGCAAGAAGTCTCTCAAGGGTAAAAAGAATCGCAAGCCCGACAACAAGGAAGTCCTTGCGATTCCTGGAAAATTTACCAAGGGTAAGAAAGACTTCACTGGTCAGAACAAAGCTAAGGCTCCGACCAGTGACTACAAGAAAAATAAGAAGTGGTTTCGCTTCACCAGACAACAGGGCATGATTTGCGCAACTGCCGAGCCTGGCAAAAGAAACTAGAGAATTACTACTCAAGTAAATGTCTCTTCCCCTCCATAATAGAACTCGAAGAGCCAAGCTCTAAAAAGGATAAAGATGACGACGAAGAGATGGAGTACCAGGAGCCTCAACACACTGTTGACATGATCTTCGGAGGATCATCCTCGTATGAGTCAAGACGACATCTGAAGGCCGTGGAGAGGGAGGTCAACCTTGCCAAGTCCCCGATCACCATCAAGCTGTCTAGGTGGTTGGAAACTGTAATCTCCTTCAGCAAAGAAGACTGCTCCATCCTGTCAACTCGACTAGGTAGGTTCCCTATCATAGTTGAACCTACTATTAACAATTGTAAAGTTAATCGAGTCTTAATATATGGAGGTAGCTCTTTAAATATTTTATTTATGGGAGCATTGGAAGAAATGCAAATTCTCAGGTCAAAGATAAAACCTGTGAAATATGCCTTCCACGGCATAGTTCTTGGTTCTACCACCAAAAAGATAGGACAACTATCCCTATCGGTTACGTTCGGAAGGCCCGACAACTTCCGAATAGAAAAGGTTCCATTTGATGTGGTGGATTTCGAAACTGCATATAGTGGAATCCTCGGTCGTCTGGATTTAGAAAAATTCCTGATAGCCACGCATTACAATTATCAGAGTTTAAAAATGCCAGGACCAAAAGGAGTCATCACGGTTTGAGGAGATCAAAAAATGGTTTATGCATGTGATCGAAAATCCTTAGAACTGGTCAATGAGCTTTCGACCAGGGAAACTAATCCGTCTAACATGCAGGTCAAGCACTCGAGGCCAAGAATGGCACCAAAGTCTTCCGACCAGACCAAGGAAGTACCACTTGGCAAAGGCGCCCCTCTGGGAAGTGCCAACACATCGTCTGGATCAGGAAACGCTAACGTGTATGCCCAAAAGTTACTGGTCGGGGCAGGACTTGACCTCAAATAGGAAGTGTTGCTCATCTTCTTCCTTTGGAAAAACTAGGACGTATTCGTCTAACAGGCGTGCGACATGCCCGGAGTCCCCAGGGAGGTGATCGAGCATATGCTAGCTCTCTAGCCTGACAAAAAATCGGTCAAGTAGAGGTTAAGGCGCTTCACACCTGATCGGAAGGAGGCAATCCAATCGGAGATCGACAAGCTCCTCATGGCAGGATTTATTCGTGAAGTCGACCACCCAAAGTGGCTCGCCAACCCTGTAATGGTTAGAAAAAACAATGGGAAACAAAAAATGTGTATTGACTTCACAGATCTTGATAAAGGCTGTCCGAAGGATGACTTTCCCCCTTCCACGTATTGATCAACTTGTAGACTCTACTTCTGGATGTGAGTTGTTAAGTTTTTTAGATGCGTACTCAGGGTACCACCAAATTAACATGAGTAAAGATGATGAAGAGAAAACTTCCTTCATCACTCTATATGGCACTTATTGCTATATTAAGATGTCATTTGGACTAAAAAATGCTGGTGCAACTTTTCAAAGGTTAGTTCAAAAAAAAACCTTTAATCCATAAATAGGTCAAAATTTGGAAGCCTATGTTGATGACTTGGTCGTAAAAAGTATCAATGTTGGTGACCACATTTCCAACCTACAAGAAACTTTTAATAACTTAAGAAGACATAATCTTAAGTTAAATCCAAAGAAGTGTGTATTCTGAGTTTCTTCTAGAAAGCTTCTTGGATTTCTAGTTTCGGCTAGAGGAATTGAAACAAACCCAGCAAAAATATCGGCCATCGACTAGATGCGCCCTCTGACCACAAAGAAGGAAGTCCAAAAACTAACCGGTTGTATGGCAGCACTAAGTAGTTTCATAGCACGGTTAGGTGAAAAAGGACTCCATTTCTTCAAACTTCTTTGAAAGCATGGAAGTTTAGAGTGGACTAAAGAGGCAAATGATGTCTTTGAAGAACTTAAGAAGTACCTTACGAATACCCCGATCTTCTCATAAGTTTCGACAATCTCCTTGTTCCTGATCATAAAAAATTTGATTGACCAGTCCTTAGCCTGGCATTCACCTTCAAACTTTGTTATTATGGCTTCCTTGGCCACGACCTCTTCTTTAATTTTCTCCGAATCTATCAAATATGATAAGGGGAGAAGTTAATTAACATAAGAGAAACAAGATAGCAAAGAAGGAGAGGAGAAGTAAAGAGGAAAGTTCTTACTTTCAAATTCGAAATTTCTTTTCTCCAAAAGTTTTATTCGCTGGGTGAGTCCTCCAACCACTGCGAAGTTCTCCACGATATGCTACAGATATGGCAAACTCCTTTTTAGTTTTTTTTTTACAAACTTTAGGGGAAAAGGTTATGGAAGTGGTCGTGGATACTTACCCAGATTTCCATATCATTATACTCGGCAAAAATAATATCTGGACTTGTCTCTGCTTGATGGTCTGATATTCTATCTTAGGCCTCGTCAAGTTCTTCATCGTAGAAGATTCGATGACGATGGAGAAATCTGGTAGGATGAGAGGCCTTCGGAGACATTCCCTAAAAGGCCCTAGCAGTGGTCGGAACCTACTAGGACCCTTCAGGAACTTTTGCCTCATTAGAAGGAATGGGAGCCGCCGTAGGTTCTTGAGCAGGCGCTGGCGCTGCCACCTGCTCGGGGGCTGGCTCAACCTCCTTTTCCGCAGGAACCTTCTCCTGAGGGGTGCTCTAGTCGGAGGCGACCGAAACACCAGAAGATCTATAAAAACAGAAGAAAGAGAATCAAAGTTTTAGCAGGCCAGAGACAAAAAACAAGGTATGTATTTTCAATAGTTCTTTTCATATAGACATACCTAGTCGTCTTGGTTTTTAGCTTGAAACGTGCTAGAGCAAAATCCGTAGCGCTGGCCTTCCTTTTCTTCTCGACTGATTTTACCGGTTTTGAACCAGTAGGGTTGGTCGTACCCATGACATCCCCCGACCTCTGGTCGGAGGTAACTTCCTTGACCAGTCGGTCGAGATCCTTGATCAGTTGGTCAGAGATGGTGTCTTCGTTAGCCTCCGTGATAGTTGTTTTGGTAGCAACTGTCACGTCGTGAACGACCGTCTTGGGGCTTACGAGCCTTGTAGCTCCACGATGTGGGTTCGTTCTCTTTTTCACCTAATTCACAAATCTAATTTAATTAGGTGATGAAGTATACCATCTAAAAGTATGTACTCCATTTCTATGCTCTTTCTTACCTCGGGAGGAACATCCTCTTGTATGGTCTCCAAGCAGGAGTCGGTCGGAACAACGGTTGGGTCGGAGCCCTCCTCCGACTTTTTCTTCCTTAACCCAACCGCCTACATATCAGAGCAGAATCATATATAGATCGGAGAATATATAAAAGATGAAGAAAAAGTTGTTATCTACCTTGAGTCTCCTCAGTCTCTCTTCTTCAAAGACGATTGCCAAAATGCCAGGAAAAGCAGCTTGGCATCAGGCTCCCCGACGCATATCATTTTGACCCATTCCCTGATCTCATAAGAAGAAAGAGCTTTAAAAGAACAAATAGGTCCCAAGGTTAGGAAATAAAATAACTAAATAAACCATTTTGGTTGAAATTTTTTTCACAACTTACCTTCCCTGGTATCCTTGGCCGTCTCGTCGCGACCAACGTACCTGTGAGGACCCCGGCTTATTCGGCTTGTAATGCTTAGTCATCCATTGACTCTAGCATCACGAACAAAATAACCCATGTCTTCGAGATATGTATACTTTCCAGAAATGCAGTATACACACCCCTTTACAAAATCATGCATCAATTCCATACAAGACATAGAACCAAAGCACGAACTAGATTAAACAAAAGACATACATAATAGAGTTATTACAAAAGGGGCCGACCGGCCAAATAGCAACTAAGAGAGTTAAATAAACAGCGGAAGCAAAAGCCATAAGATGGCGATAAACAAAAGTCATACGGTTTGCCTATAGCCCACAAGGAAACCAACCGGGCCACCAACCTAGTCGTCAAATCCACCGCACATCTCACAAAAGTGGATCCCAGGGGAATCAACCTCCTCTGCAATAAATTAATTAAGCAAAGCAAATGAGTACAAAAATGTACTCGCAAGACTTACGTGTAGTGTAATAGACCTATACATATGCTACATGCAAGCTTATTTAAGTGGAGGAGGCTTTAGGCTCATTTTCAGCATAAAGCAAGTTTTCATTTGCAATACTTAAATAGATTCAAAGTAGTTTTACAATCTGTTTTTAATTTGCAAATAACAGCGAGACAACAACATAATAACAATAGATAGATGACAATAACAATCCTGCAAGTGACTAACCCAATAGTCACCACAACAATAGCATGAATTACCCATTCATACCACCCCGTCAAGTTTTAATTAAAGGTTGTAGTCTAATTCTTGCGGGAAATAACCAAGCTTGTCCATAACCTAGGACGAGGTTATTCGAATAGATTTAACCCTGTAGGGGGTACCAATGTACCCACACGTGAGACCACCTTTTCGCCAAGCTATTTAGCACACTTCCTTTGGTATGCCGGCACGGTTAGTCTTACATGGCACTTTCCAATAGAATGCATTAACTACGAGTCGCCCATATGGATAGACACCCATACGTTGATACGGAGTCATTGAACCTTTAGACAAAGGACCAATGCTTATCACCCTTAGAAAAGGATGATGCTCCTTGCAGGGGATGAAGACATCCACCACTATTCACCCAAAAACACACACAAACCAAAGTTTAGTTTTCAACACAACACACACATCCACCATGCGACCCGGAATTAACACACACCAAAGTACTAAGTAAAGAGAGGTTCCATATCCCCCTCGTGTGGTTAGCACGCAAAAGTGCTTGGATCAATGGCGCAAGTAATTCGGTCCTTGTTGACTCGGGCATCATTCCAGTCACACCCAAAACAATCACACCAACATACCAATATGCCCAAGTTCAAAACATTTTATTTTCAGTTTTAGATTTACAAAGTAACAAAGCACAAAGTGCTGGACATATGGTAATAAATAGATTTGTGTGATCAAAGTTATCGACTAAGTCGATAACTGCCCAATTCTACCGTAAGCTAAGCATTTCTAAGCAATATCAACACGTAATCTACTAAGTGACAAGAGCTCATCTAACGAACTCTAAATCACAGCAAAATATTCCTAGGCTTAGTAGTAGAGATTGAACATTTACCTACAGAGTATGCATCTATAGGATCAACTAATCGACAATAGTTTAACAACAAAATAGAGCATGCATACATACACTTTGCAAACAATATATTAGACTTTGAAAGTAATGGGATTAAATATGATCAAACTGCTTGCCTTGCTAGATATGCTCACTATGCTGCAGAGGAATGCTCTCGAGATGAACGCACTCGTCGGCACCTAACGAAAAAGCGAAAAAGAACCGATAAGAACGAAGAATACCGAAAAGACTCCACAGCCAAATTTCTCCAAATACACTGAAATTTTTACAGCAGCAAGAGCATGATTTTTAAGAAATTTAGCAATAAGAACCAATTGATTTGGATTCTCAATGCAAAAGTTATGGCCAAAACAAATCTGCTCAGCTGGAAAAAGGCTGAAAAATTCAAACCGGTTACTATTCATTCTTTAGCATAATTTTCAAAATAGGTGCTGCACCTGGGATTTTTATGGTAAGCAAAGCACCTCATGAGATGAACAACACAATTGAATTCACCTCATTTGGAGCTAGGATGCATTTTCTATGAATTTTCAAAGACATGCAAAAGAGCACAATTAAAATGCAACCACTAAGATTTTTAAAACAGTGACATGTCTAAAACCTATTCTACCATTTAGTACACTAACAGAGGAAGCCAAAAAAATTGGATTCACTCAAAAAGGATCTATAGAAAAATACTTATGCAATTTACAAGTTAAATGCAATTTTTAGAGCAACAATTAAAGCCTATTTCTAAACCAATTTATCAAACTATTTTCTAGAGCCGAACTAAGCTTCCAACCATTTTTAGATTAAAGTCTAGTTCAAACCAGAGCTAACAAAATTTGAATCAACTCAAATGGAGCTAAAATGAAATAGTTATGCAATTTTGAAGTTTATTACCTTTTTCAGTTCATAAATAATTCTCTCGGGAAAAATCCTAAAACGAATTCAACGCGGAAAAGCCTGGGCCGTCGATCCTGGAACCAACGGCCCAAATGAATCGGCCGCTCGGACGAATGTGCGCGTGAAATCAAACGAATGTGGGCCGTTGAGATCAAAGCCAACGGCTCACACGCATCGGGCGATGACGCGTTTGAACGCGCGCGCGCGAACGCCCGCGAATCGCAGCTGCTGATCCAAAAACGGACGGCTCACGCGAATCTCAGCGCTATGCATGCACCGTGGCGGTTTAAGGGCGCAGGGCCCACTTGCCATTGACTCATTAAGTCATCTAAGGACACGTTAATTACTAACTAATGATTAGCACAGATTAACACAATGATTAGCCATTAATTGACAGGATCTTTGCCTTAATGAAAATAGCACAGTGTCGTTCGTCCGACAAAAGCCCCGACGCAGTCCACGGCTTGTCGCCGACGGCTGGGACCACGGCGGCGCAATCCAATGGTACCGCTGGGACCGCAATAGTGTTATGACCCAAATGGACCTACTCTCGACATGACAATGTCTAAACGCCATGAGCCGAGAGAGCGAGATGACCCACACGGCCAAAAGACAAGCACCAAAGGAGCTCCGCATTGTTCTGAAAAGTGGGTGCCATAGCCACTAGGGATTACTAGAAGGGTACCTGCGGGTAGAGAGGAACTAGAGGCGGCCGGGGAAGCTTTGGCGACGATGGAGCTTGCCGGCAGCGAAGAAGAAAGCGAGGAAGTGGTGCCCTGAGCAACAAGAACACCAATTGATGGTGAGGTTAGCTCCATGATAGCTCACAGAGGGTCCAAGAGCGAGCAATTGGAAAATGGAGCTCTTACCGGAGATGGAGACGAAGAGGGTGCTCACGGCCGGTGGGGAAACTCCAATTTCAGCTGCTCCCTGTTGAGGCAACCAAAATTAGATGAGGGTTAATACTCCAGGAGGTTAAAGGGATAAGCTGGGGCAATTGATTGAGCAAGAGAGGATGGGAGCAGTTGAAAGTGGGACTTAGAGGGCAAGCTCTGGCAACCATTTAATGCTGAGAGTCGTTGCGAGGTAACAATGCCTCTCCCCCATGCCCTGTGCACGCCATGTCACTGGCGCTCGTGCGCGGGACAGAGGAGACGAAGACGAAGAACAGGACGCGAGCGACGACGGTTGGATTGTGATCCGAAGGCTCACAGCGCACGCGGGCGAACGCAGCTCTGCACGGCTCCGCGCGAATGACGGCCGTCCGATGGAGATCCGACGGCCCAACACACGCGCCACCTCACGGGACGAAACGGACGCACCGGTACAGTTAGGCAGTTCGACCAAGTCAAGTGGCCCGAGCCCAAGGAACAGTGAAAACCAGTTTGGGTTTGAATTTGAAAGGTGAGTTTGGAAGAATTTTTAGAGGTAGCAAACTAACTCCAAAAATTCTGAAATTTTGACTAGAGGTTCCTCACTCCAGGATTAACCTTACATAAAATTTCTATAGATTTTTATGCACTTCATTTTTCTCAAGAAATTCCTCAAGGTTTGTTCTAGGGTTTGACCTAAGGTCAAATTGGTTTGACTTGCCTCCAAAAATTATCAAATAATTTCTAAAAATTATGAAATTTTTCAGAGGGGTCACACAACATCCCTAGAACCAAGGAAGAATATTTCCAAAGGTTGAACACAAGATTCTTGACAAAGTTGAAAAAGGTTTTACTTTAGTCAACTAGAGGTTTAGGTTTTTGAATTCCACAATTCCTTTACAAGAATTATAGAAAAGTTCAAAGACTACAAGATGTAAGAAAAGTTTTAATTTCTTCTCATTTTCTTACATTTGAAACACACACCCATATTTGGGATGTTACAGTACCAGAGCAGAGGACGTGATCGAAGCCTCAAGGGTCTTATTTGTCACATGGAAAAGTCCCTCATCACGTGCCAAGCGGTCAATCCCCTGGCACTAAGATCTTGGATGACATCAACCACCCTTCCAACCCTTCTTTCTTTCTTCTCAGTAGACCGCTAGTTCAGATTTTCGCTCGCCACCTTCCCGATGAAGTAGAGGTCGTCCTCTTTCATGACCATCATATAGAACCAGTTCTTCTTCAATGACGACCATGAGGACTTCGGGTACATCCGAATGTACTCATCGGCCTTCTCGTCATGGAGTCGCAACGAGCGCTCCCCTGGCCCGGTCGCCGATTTCCCCGACCTCGCCATCTTATAGAAATAGCTGAAGACCTTTAGACTTGGTTTGGACCCCCAGGTACGCCTCACAAAGGTAGACGAAAATGCTGAGGTTGGTGATGGAGTTGGGGACTAGATTCATCTACTCAACTCCATAGTACTCCAAGACCTTCAGGAGGAATTGGTGTACTGGTAACCTAAGCCCGCACTTGATGTAGGCAAGAAAAATCGGGATTCCCCCTTCTTCGCAGCTCGAAAAGTGTTCTCCGACCGCAGACCTCTACTTGATCAGATCCTTGTCGAGGAGCATCCCAGCCTCCTCCAATGCCTTGAGCTTCTTCCCACTCAGATATGAAACCAACAATTTGGTGATTGAGTCCGACATGCTTAGGTTTAAGAACAGTGGTCGAAGAAGATTTTGGGCGAGAAGAACAAAGGAGGTCGGAAGAGATTCTTCACGAGAAGATGAAGAGGGGTCGAAGGAATTCTGAAAGTGTAAAAACCCTAAAGCCAAGCGCAATGGGGATTTTATAGCCGCAGTTCTTTAACAGCAAAGAGGAGTTACTCAAAAAGTCTAATGAACACAACCTTTTGTCCAACGGATACATGACTCTTTGGATCCCAAGGCAGTTTCTCAACTTTAAAGTGAATACAGACCTCCGTGTTTGTCACGACATTAAAGAAGGGTCTGCCCGATACGACTTCGTCGAGAGAGAGTGTTCACACGACCAATTTATTTAAAGTTCGGGGGCTAGCTAATGAGGATTAAAATCTCTATGTATTTCTTTAATACATAATAAAAGACCATATGTCTTCGTGGTCGTAATCCCTAAGGCTAACGACCTCTGTGGTCGTAAGAATTTTAGAGG
Organism: Phyllostachys edulis; assembly: GCA_036346405.1. Classification (NCBI taxonomy): domain Eukaryota; kingdom Viridiplantae; phylum Streptophyta; class Magnoliopsida; order Poales; family Poaceae; genus Phyllostachys; species Phyllostachys edulis. The sequence goes on from CM070546.1 coordinate 105,251,831, forward strand.
TTACATAATGGGTACCCTAGTCGGATGTGGCCCTGTACCCAATCCTCGACCAGATGACTGCTCGTAGAAGTGATGAACTAGTATTTGGATTTAACTCCAAGTATATTCCTTACTGCAGTGTGATGAATGAAACATATGTCATAATTGCTCCATGCCACATGACGCTTCATAGTCCTAAGAAACCGACAACAACCACCATACGCTTGAGTGTCTCACGACATCAACCGACAATCGCCATCGTTTTACTAATCGTGAATCGACCCTCCGACTGCACGCTCACTTCCAACATGTGCATTCTCCAGAACAATCGCCACCTCTTTAATGGTTATTTAAAGATGGAGCACAGAGGAACAAGGGCATCGATTGAAGCACAAAGAATTGGTTTTAGATTCATGTTTCAAGCCTGATTCAATAGTATAGCAAGCCTTACGCTCAGTGTAATTAGGATTAGTCTACTGTCTTGTCAAGGGCACCCCCTGTAAAGAATCCAGTTCATAGCAATAAAGAGCAGTCACATTCTCTCCCAAGAACTCTTTGCCATTTTTCTCTGTTTATTTCGTAAGATCGGCGACTCGATCGTCGACCTCGTGATTTCCCTAATATAATTACGTTGGTGACGATGAATCAATCCACTCCATTCTCATCTATTTATTGTGGTATATATTCTTTGTAGACACAAACTCATAATGTATGTTCTCATCTCATTCGCCTGATCTTCGTCCATCGATTGGGCTCTTGTGCTACATTGCTTGGTCGTCGAAGCTGGCCTTTCATGTTACATCGTGGCCTACAGGAGCCAAATGCATCACATCAATTAGTTTGTTTAGTCCAATATCATTGCGCCTAGAACTTCAGCTTTTGTTACTAAGTTTTTAAGATTTATTATTGTCCTTTCTTGTATTTGTGTATCTGTGTGTTATTCTAGCTTTCATCTATCCCTTCTAAAATCGGGAGACATGAATCTTGTTATGAAATGCATGAGACAAAAAGGGTAGGAAGAGCTAATTTTAGGGTTTAATTCTAAACGGAAAAATACTTTTTTCCTATTTTAGCAATTGAATTCTCTATCCTGTGAAGCCTAATTTTAAATGGAAAAATTGATTATTTGCCACTGCAAAAGGGTAAATTTTACAATTTGCCATTGTATGTGAGTATGACATATGGTCCCGCACATCATTGGTAAATAATCAATTACGCATGTTTGCAGAAATGACAAATAATTAAATCTCCTATTTTTAATTTGGCACAGGCCCAAATATGTACTATAAACTATGGAGTTTGAGACTAAGTACATCCAGGAAAGCAGCAAATGCGCAGGTTTCCATGGTCGAACACGGTGTGATACGATCACGGGAAGACATCACCTAGTATCCTGCATTCAGGTGCTCGTGAGGATCTAATGGAGTCGTGCTATGCAGTACGGAGCACAAATGGTGGAGATTTTAGCAGAAAAATGGCGTAGCAGAGAAGCCCTGAGGGCACGTCCACGGCCGTGATGCACTGGCTTGACTCACCGTCTATTACCGCTAGGATGCACTGCGAGATTCCAAACAGAATGTGCTTTGGGCACGAAGTTCTTCCTGAGCCCAAGCCGTATCAGCCGGTGGCCCGGCACCGCAGGTGCCCGCGCGGGAGCCTAAGAATTAGTGTGGGCTCAGAGGAGGATTTGGAAGTTGAACCCTTTCTGGCCTGCCTAAACAACTTTTGCAGCCCGAGTGGAAAACTTCAATTTAGTTTCAAATACTTCAAACTAAGGGATGTTTTGTTGTAATGTGGCGGCTGATAGTGATCCCTTGAACTGAAAGTTCCTAGTGACGTACGTTGTCACCGGTACATTTCGGCACCGGATAGAAGCAGATTGACCTTGATCGTGATTCAGGCCACAATTAAACCAACACCAAATGTTAAGTAAAGCATGCGCGATACACCGTTGACAGTTGGGGGCTTGTTAGGATGTTCGAACGCTTCACCATTAAAAAGGCATCACGCTTATTCCCCCGCTTAACAGCCAAGAGCTACTTCGAAGAACACCGAACCCGCCCTTTAAAAAGGCAAGACAGGAAGCCGCTGTAATTAACCTCCACAAGGACGTGTCGCATCCAAACATTTATCGTACGCATGGGCATGCCCACCGCAAGCGCTGCGACGGCGGCCGTGCCGGACAAGCTCCGGCAGCTCTGCTCCGCCAAGAGCCGGCCGAAGCCGCCGGTGGTGATCGCGCACGAGTGCCCCAGCGCGGTGCGCGCCCACGTCCTGGAGGTGCCCGCGGGCGGACGTCCTGTCGTGCGTGGCCGCGTTCGCGCGGCGCCGGCTGTGCGGCGCGCTGGTGCTGGGCGCGGTCGGGCACGTCGCGGACGTCGTGCTCCGGGAGCCCGCGCTTGTGCCCGTGGCACGATGGAGATACTGGGTCTGGCCGGGTGCTTCTTCCCGTCACCATCGGCGGCGGCCGCGGGGCGGCGGTGTTCCTGGCCGGGCTGCGGGCAGCGTGCTGGGGGCAGCGTCGCGGCGGGAGGGCTGGTGGCCGCCGGGCCGGTAGTGGTGATGCTGGCCACATTTGTCGCGGCGGCGTTCGACCGGTTGCCGCTGGTGAAGGGGGAGGACTCCGTGAGTGCAGACTGGTGCGACGTGCATGGAGTAGCCGGACGCCGGCGGTGCGGTGGCCAGCCGACGCTGCGACAGCAGTGCGGGTGGGCGCCGCTGTGCCGGAAGCTGGGCGCGAAAAGCTGAACTATATGGGCCGAGTGAAATGCCTGCCTGGCGAATGGGGCCGGTTTTAAGGCTATTTGGGCCGAGATAGTAATATGAGTTTATAAGCAGACCCGAGTGGAGTTTTAGTCTAAACTTCGAAGAGTTTTTCGTGTTTTCCTTCCTTACAGTTACAGTTTACAACCTTTAACTTTTAACTATGATCTAAGTACGAATTTCAACCGTAACTCTAAAATCGTTTACTTTTTACTCTCAAACTCTAAAAACCGGTGCGAAAAAACACACCCTCGGCCCAAAACTATCATGTTTTTTGGCTGACATGGCGACGGTTTCGCTGACATGAACTCCTATTTGGCAGTATATGCTTAAATGTCATCCAATCCGCTATAAATAGTGAAGTCAGCGAATAAAAAAAAACCATGGAGGCTTTACCAGTAGCATCTTCTTCCTCTCTCTCTCCTCTCCCACTTCTCTTTCTCTACGGTCTCCGCTCTCCATGTGTGTCCGGCATGACAATAACTAGAGGTTTGCGCGCGTCTTGACGCGCAGGGCAAACATAAGAGAGAGAAATATATGAGAATGCAAAGTATAGGACGGTGGAATATGGTGTGGCTCAATCTGACGAGCATTGCAATATGGTTATGTAACTATATACGAACAGAGCTTCGGATGAGAATAAACGTGCACGGAGCTACACCCTGATGAGCATTGGCAGTGGCACTAAGATAGATGTACTACTCTTTAATTATACCATGACGATTTCATTAATAAGTCAAAACAATGGCAAGATCAAGCAGAAGATATCTGTAATTTTGGACCAGACAGAGATTCACAATTAGGTAGTAAATAGTAATAAGAGTACTGCACTATAGATTAAGTAAGATGAAAGAAAAACGGGAAAAATAGTTGATAGTAAACAATGATGTAACATCAGTAAGCACTCACATAAGCTGTGTATTTCCCCAACAAAATCAACCTGAGTATACCTACTGGTGGGTAAGGCTTTTCGATCTGAATGATAAGAAGATAACATGGATGCATAGTATGATAGAGAAATACAATTGTATACCTATGTCCTCGTCAACACGACAACAATTCTTTTTGTTAATGGTGCTCTAGCACTCCACTGTGGAAATGGTATTAATGTTAAAGGTGACATTTACTGTGCGGTGGAATATAGATGTAAAAGCCAGTTTTGGTAGGGCAACACCTAAGAACATCTTTTTTTGGGGGTAATGATGTAAGCGTACGGAACGAGTTTTTTTTTCCGGACGCCTTGCACGTCACGACCCAAAAAAATTGTGATGTGGCGCTTTCCTGTACCATGTTTTGCAGCAATGATTAAAGATCGCGGGCTCGATTAACGCTTATATATTTTTACGGAGAGCCTAATACTTACACTATTGCCTGCTGCATGCATCTTGAGCAGACCGGCTCAGCCTATTCAATGAATCTAGATCAATGAATCTAGAAATGTTTTGGAACAACTACGAACGAATTATATAGCTATCTCTTCATGTCCACGATGATGAGGTTTTCTCTCTAAATGCTTTGTTTTGATTTGTGATGTTGCAACCGTTGTCCTAGGATGTTGCAATCGTTGTCCGAGGATGTTGCAATCGTTGTCCAGGGATGTTGCAACTTTGTCCGGGGGATGTTGCAACCTTTGTCCTAGGATGTTGCAACCGTTGTCCAGGGATGTTGCAACCGTTGTTCTAGGATGTTGCAACCGTTGTCCGGAGATATTGCAACCGTGTCTAGGGGATGTTGCAACCATTGTCCTAAGATGTTGCAACCGTTGTCTGGGGATGTTGCATATAGCACATGTTGTGAAAGTACTAATTTCGTTTACGTTTAACTATCAGCAAGAGCAAGCGTATGTGGAGCATGTTTCGCCAGGATTGGTTGGTTACACGCACTAGCTTTTGGTCAATCGTTGAGTTAGTTGATAGCTGCAGCATCAGACTTTTTTGCAATAATAATGCATGCATGCATCCAGTACTATGGCGTCCGATTCTATCACTTAAATCGAACGTATGGCTCCTAGTATCACCCTTTTTTTTTCTATTATACCAAGCATTTCTAGAGCTCTGAATGTCGTAAGGTTTGGAAGGAAATAGCGTATAGTACTGGGAAAAAAAGGAATATTATGTGGATGATGTACTGTTTGTCGTTATATATATATATATATTGATGCTAAAGCTAGGTTAGGAAGCACTTAGATCAGTTTGGCTAACATTGGTATCATGCACAGATGCACCACTTTTTAACTATGACAGATAATTTCATTATCAAATAAAAAAATGCTAACATCTAATTTCATTATCAAATAAAAAATGCTAACATCAATCAAGAGATGTATAACTACACTTAGATGTGGTTGAACAACATTGGTATCAAGTATAGATGTACTATTCTTTAATTATGTCAATCAACGGATATGTATAATTTTTGGAACAAAATGGAACTCATAGTCAAGCAGTAAATAATAATGAGCACACTGCATTACAAACTATGTAAGATCAAAGAACATGAAAAAAAGAGTCTATAGTAAACTATAAGGTTATATCAACAATCACTTACATAGACTCTGAATCTTTTTCAAGAGGACCATTCTTCTCGGTGTGCAAATTTTTTTAGCTAAATGATGTTCTTTTTCTATGCCCGGCAAGCAGCTTATACACAAGTAGTTAAATGCAAATGGGTATACACAAGTAGTTAAATATAGATGGGTATATAGTTGTGTACATAGAGTACAACAGCATAGGGGTGAAAACTATTTGCGATGTGTTGGTTTCAGATACGATATGTGTGCTCCTAGATGCGGTGCTATTGGTAACCATGTTTTAAAGGAAAGGTTGTTGCAATTGCTGACCTGTTTTGAAGTGGCTAATGGTTTGAAGAGTCTCTTTCGAGTAGAACAAAGTATGACGTACGAGTCCTTTCTGATAGTACAAATGAGAAGTGATGGTATATAAAACATGATAATGGAAATGTGGAATATTAGAGCAAGAATATGGAGGGCAAGACAAAGGAACATACAATGATCTTTTTTGTTCATGTGGTCGAGGCGACGGAGAAGGTGTTATTTTCTCCATTGCTTGAACATGCGAGCAAATACAAATTTTAAGAAGAAAAAACAATGTGATTAATCCTGGCAAATAGGCAACTGCAATTGTGACCTAATGTGAAGGATAGATCAGTGTGAAGTTATCGAGAGGACCGGATATTGTTACGATCACAATAGAAACAAGGAAAATAAGTTTTTCTATCTTTACAAAGCACGCAACTATAATGATGTACAATATAAGAAGAATAAGGACCGGCGACAAGGAATCCAATTTCGACTAATCTGACTTTGCGCAGCATGTTTTCGGTGTAGGCAGGAGGAACAAGGAGCATAACAGACATTACAAGTGCCACACTCTGCTTTCACACAAGGGTTGTCGCTTGGTACCGGTCTTTTTTCATCAGAGGCTTGTCTTGGCAAAAAGGTAAAACAACACCAATGTTCAAAATCATTACTCAAGGACATCAAAAACATGAATGAAGACCTGAAAGCAAAAAATATGCGCTCTATAGGCACAACAGAAACATAACATCGGATTGACTAAATAGATTGTATCTTCAATTGATAAAGATATTAAACTATTTTATGAGAAGCATTGCTAGGATATGATAATCAGACTACTTCACATGTGGGTAAGCTTTAGTTGATAATCTAACTCCTATTGCATGTTTTAACTTCTTAACATATCACTTACACATCAATTGAACTAAAATTGCATAAACCTAAAGAATGAAAGTAAAATAAAAATGGAGTGCAACATCTAACATACTAAAGATTGGTACATTGATTAGATAGACATATCGAATTTAATCATGTACTTGTAATATCCCGAATATCATTAGAGAGTGCAATTAAATTAGAGAGAGAATTAGAGGAATTAAAAGAGGAAATTCAGATTTTGTGAGAGAATTGGACTTTGGGCCTTCGGTCCACAGCTTTTGGGCCCAAGGGGAGCCGTCCATAGGAAGGAGACAAAAGGAGGCAGTCCCCCACCAAACCCTTGACACATGCTCTCAGAGTGCCGACGACTTGAGTCTGTGAGGGTATCAGAGCACCCCTTCCTCGCTGCTAGTGCCGCCAAGAGGAGGAGGAGATCAGCAAGGAGGAAAGGAAGAAGGGAAGGGAAGGAGGAGAAGGAAGAAGGAAGGAAGAAAAAGGGGATTCTCGTGGAGACTGATATGTGTTCTTCGATGTACCGCCGTGGTTCCAAGGGTACGATCAGATCTCCCTTGTTTTGTTTAGCACTTTTGCTAGTTAGGAGAATTGGATAGCAGATCGGGTATTCTGTTGTTCGAATTGATTTGTAGTTTCGGTTAATTTCAGTACAAAATCTGAGGATGTCATCTCCTAGAGATTTGTGGAAAATTAAAATAGCTTTCCACAGAGTATTTGTGCATGTTAATTAGATGGGTAGATAATTAGTTATGATTATTACAATCCAACTGCATGTTCAGTTCCTTGGTTTCGGGCAACATGCATGTTTATATAGATTAAAATTGTAAAATGGATGAATTTGGGATTTTTGATCTTCATTAAATAGATAGATAGCTTTGTGATTATTCCAGAGAGTCCAAGAACACAATTTTTGGACAAGTAAAATAGGAGTTATGAAATTTTGAAGTATACATTTCAGTTCTGACTTTTTGTTGGGATCAGACGAGAAAAAATGCTAAGTTTGCAAAATCAGGTGCATAATAGAAAAATTGGCATAAATTTATTATGGTAGATAATTTCTTGTGGATTCTATAATATCTTAGATCACTATTTTTGGAGGAACCAGTTAAAAGTTATGAAATTTCTAAGTCGATATTATCAAGATGACAGATTTGTCTTCGGGTTAAAAACAAGGGTTTAGATTTAAATAATATGATCTTTCGATCAACTCGAGAAATTGAGGGTATATGTGTAGATTCCACAAAATCTGAGTTTATGATTTTTGGAACTATAGATCAAAATTTATGATTCTTCTAAGGTGACTATCCTGCTTTTTGACAAAATGGTGTTTGAGTAGGAATGGTATCGCTTTGGGTTGCGATTAGGAGCGAGTTTGTCTATTTAGTTTTAATGCAATGTGATGTGCTTTTAGATGGTATTCTTAGTATGTTTTACGAATGCCAGGTGGTGGTGTGAAACTGGGGTTAGAGCCCTCTACTCGTCGTCACCCATCACACAGTTGAGGCAAGTACATCTTAGAGTAAATTGGTTGTTTGGTGGTGCAAATTGGATAAATGACTGTTGTTGTTGTATTCATGTGAAGTATGAGTATTTCTAGTTATTTATATGCTTTTGTTAATTGATGATGCAAATAGGAAATATGGAATTCATTCATTTCATTTCATTTCAAAGAGATCCCCATATTTGATATATGGGCAATGAGATCCACGTATGAAAAAGGATGGGTACTAGATTCCCGCATTTGAGAATGCGGGCAAGTGAACACCGACAGGTGTTACACTTAGCTATACCGGTATATACAGAAGTGGAGACATGTTCATTTGCATTTCATTCATGTTCATTGAATATGTTATGGATTATTGAGAATGAGCTGTTATTGATATGATGTTTCGTTTGTTGTTTATTTGTACTTGTTGAGTCATGGACTCATGCTTGTTGCTTATGTTTTTCTTTAGGTGCTTCTTGAAGGTGGAATGCATAGTAAGGGGTTAGAAGTCATGGTGCACTACACTTTGAGATTATCCATGCTAAATGATTACACCGTTAAACTTAATTGGAGAAACCTTACTAGAGAATGTATTGTTAATAGTTGTGATCACCCTTCGAGTTGTAGTTGTTTACTTTGTAATTGAGTTGGTCGGTTCATCCATATGAGTCTTTATGGTGATGTTTTAATCTTTGCAATTTGGTTATCATGCTCGTATATTTGTTAATTGCTGTGAACTTCTTAAATGGTCATTGTTTTAAAAGAAATACAGCTGAAAATTTTAGAGAAAAATTTATAGTTTAACTTTTTTTTCTGTTGGTTTAGTAGCATTCTTGGCTCATGTTGCTGTGAACTTCTTGAATGATCATTGTTTTAAAAGAAATGCTTTTATAGTTTAGCTTTTGTTCATGACGAGGATCTAATAATCCTTATTTTATCATTTACCTATAATTCTTATTATAGGTAAATATGACGTCATATGGTCCCTGAGTATACCCCTTAATGTTATAAGGGAGGAGCCTACTGGGTGGTCGTGAGTTCTTCTACGACCACCCCCATGGTCGTAAGTTATGCTACGACTATCCCATAGTCGTAAGTCTTGCTATGACTACCTTATGGTCGTAAGTTCTTCTACGACCAGGTCAGCTACGACCACCTTAGGATCAATAAAACCTACAAAGTAGTGGGTCCAATTGATTAAGGGATTCAAACAACCATCATACCGTTATTCTCTGCAAAGTAATAGCACGTAATTCTCCATTATCTCTGATATATAGCTGTTAGGCGACGTGGAGGAGTTAATACGCCGGTGATTATTGCCAACATGCGCCAAGCATAGATATGATGAGGCGCCGCTTCACTCGGAGAAACCGCCACTCCTTCACGCACTATATAAAGGCGCAATCGAGAAGGAAAGGGCGATGGAATCAAGGGCCATCGGGAAGACAAGCACTATCATCTGTAATAGTCTTAGTTTTTCTCCGATTGTTCGTAATACACTCAATACCATACACACACAGAGTAGGGTTGTTATTCTCTCGTGAGAAGGCCGAACTCATATAAAAATCCCGTGTCAATCTCTCTGCGTGATTCCATTCTAGGAGACCCCGAATCAAACAATCTTTACGTATGATCGGTTCTAAAACACCGGTTAGCTTGGCGCCGAGTGGGGAACTTCCGATAATCTCTTGTCAACGTATCTCTTTTTTCCCAATCTCATGCACTCATGGCGGAGAATGGAACGAGGAGAACTGGTTCGACTTGGCGGTCTGCAGACGCCAACATGGATGCGGTTTCGACATAAGCCGAGTGATGACTCATCCGGATGATCTGCCGCCTCGGTGATCTTCCCGCAGATCCGTGGAGACAATGCCATCGATGGAGTTGAGGAGGATCCCTATCCCCACAACAGTACGTCCAAGAGAGGAATCTACCCTCTCAAAGGACAAGGGTCAATTGACCAGGACTACACTCAGGTGGACTCACAACACGACGAGAGTTTTTCCTCGAAGTGTCCGAGTCCCCCTAAGGCGGTCCGACTTGGTGAGGCAAACTCTGGAAGCCACAATTCCAGGACTTCACCAGCATCTGGTGATCCTCTCTCTCCGAATGACGCCATAGAGAGCGGGATCAAGCATGCTTTTCCTGCAAATTCGACCATTTCTCTGCAGATCACACCTGCCGATAGAGACGGTTATAACCCGGAGTTCCCCTACCTGGAGGGGATTACTCCAAGTCGCCAGATGGTGTCTCTCGACTACTCCTCAAGCGATGAGGCCTCGAGCGCAAGTGAGAATCATCAACGGGAGGTCTTCGTCCTCCCCTCGGATCAAGGTCACTCTCCTAGAGACCGAGTTGGAGACCCTCTCCGAAGATCACGCACTGCGCCCCCTCATGGCAGTGGCAAGGACACCACCGATGGCAGACACGACCAACACCTTCATGAACGCGAGGGAAATCCTCGACATTCTCGCACTCCATTGAGGCAGTCTCAAGAGTTCGACATAGAAAATCTTGAGGCTATTCGACGGAAGAAGATTGAAGCCCAGAAGAATTTGCCTGGGCGCATCCAATATCAATCAGAGGAAGCTCGAGAACTCCAGTACGTCAATGACTTGCTTGAGAATCCAACTCAAGAACTCGCCCGAGCGCCAGGGTACGATCTCTTCGTCGAGGAGATTGCACAAAGGCTTCGGAACATGATGGCAAGGCTGAAAGCACCGCGTCGACATCATTCAGGAAGTCGTAGCAATACGACTTCTTCAGCTACCAGTCGATCAAACATATTACCACGGAGGAATTGACGCAACGAAGAAGTCGATCGATCTCCTACTCGGAGAAATGTCTTTCGAATGACCGATGATCAACAAACCCCTGAGAGGTGATCGCCACCATTCCGGCATGGGAATCAGAAGAAGAGATGAACTACGAGGAGTATTCCTCGTGGGACCGAGACCTATCATAGATGGGTCAACTCGTTATCGGGTATCGCCGAGTACGACCACCGATGATATCAACCCTTCTTTCCGCAAAGGAGGCATCAAGAAGTTATTACTCGATGTCGACATTCTCGCCGATCTCACGAAATGTTCGCTCACGCCACCTCGTTTTCGACCGGTGAATATGGAGAAGTTCGATGGTTCCCAAAATCCCATCGAATTCCTTCAAATCTACACACAAGCCTATCCGAGCAAAGCAGGAGGAGGAGAGCATGTGATGGCAAATTACCTTCCAACGTGCTCGAAGGGTGCGCTTCGATCGTGGTTATTGAACCAACCGCTCGAGTCGATCTATTCTTGACAACACCTCTCGCGAATTTCATCGGACCTTCATCTTGGCGAATTTTCAAGGCACTTACAATTGCCCTGGAAGGAGGACGACTTGCACCGGATGAGACGAAGCGACAACGAGACCTTGCGCCAATTCATCAAGCGCTTTAGTCGGGTTCAGAATTCAATTCGAAGTTTCGATTCATCTGGCCATCGAGCTTTCAAGCAAGAAGTCCGCAGTAGAAGGATAACGAAGATATTGCTTTAAATCCACCTACCACTATCATCGAACTCTTTGAGATGGTCGATCGATATGCTATCGCCTCCGAGGCGGTCGAGTGGAACAACACAATCGATCGAGAAGACAATACCTCTCGAGAGCCAAAGCGACATTGGTAAGAAGAAAGATAAGAAAGCAAAAAGTCCAAGAACAAGGCGAAGGGTCAAAACTCCAAGCTAAGCGGTTCCAAGGAGGTTTTGGTCAGTGAATGATAAAGAGCCACGCACCTCCAAGCCGACCACCAAGGCAAAGGTAAGCGCCCGATCAAAAAAATGATAAGCCTAGGTGGTGTCCTTTCCATAAAAAGGAAGGACATGACCTTCAGAATCGCCGGGTCTTTCAACGAAAGCTTGAAGACTACTACAACGAAAAGGACCACTTCCACTCTCGGCGGTGTAGGACAAACGAGTGGTCATAAGTCTTCGATGACGAGGAGGAGATGCCGCTCCAGATCCGCAACACACCGCCGAGCACATCTACGGGGATCATCAGATATGAATCAAAGCGACAACTTAAAGTCTGCCGAACGTGAGGTAAACTCCATAGATCCTCCTCTTATCAATAAATTATCAAGTGGTCTGGAGTCACCATCTTCTTTGAGAAGGGTGATCGCTCGATTCTTCGACTCGACGTGTCGATATCCGATCGTGGTCGAACCCACCATCAACAATTGTCGGGTCAATCGAGTTTTGGCTGATGGTGGTAGCTCATTAAATATTTTATTTACGAGTGCCCCGATGACATGCAAGTACCGGGACTAAGGTAAGACGAAGACGATACTCTTTCCATGGAATCGCATCGATCTTCACCAAACCAATTGGCCAAGTTTTCTTCCTTTAACATTTGGTTCACCAAGTAATTTCAGATAGAGAAAATCTCCTTTGATGTGGTCGATTTCGACATTCAAGATATAACGCCATACTCGGACGACCAACTTTGGCAAAATTTCTAATGGCTACTCATTATGGATATCAATGTATTAAGATGCCAGTCCCAAAGGAGTAATCACAATTCATTGTGACAAGAAGATGGCGATACTGCGGATCGCCGATCCTCGAGATGGTTGGACAAATACCAACTCGAGAAGAAAGTCACCTTCGACTAGCAAGTCGGCTTCAAAGTCGCACCAAAGCCGAACGACAAGGTCAAAGAGGTTCCTCCGACGCAGAGGAGCCTCAAGATCTGCTCGTGATCGGGATACTTCCGACCCCAAGTAGGAAGACACCCTCATCACCTTCCTCCAAGCTAACGTGATGTCTTCGCGTGGCAAGCATCCGACATGCCCGAGTCCCTGTGGAGGTGATCGAGCAAAGCTAGCTTTACTACCGACAAAGTACCCATAAAACAAAAATTACGGAGATTTGCCCTCGATCGACGAGATGCTATCAAATCGAATTGATAAGCTACTTAAAGGTGCTTTATAAGAGAGGTCAATCACCCAGAGTGGTTGGCTAATCCTGTAATGGTTAGAAAGTCAAACGGTAAATGGCGTATGTGCATAGACTTTACTGATCTTAATAAAGCTTGTCCAAAAGACGATTTTCCTTTACCTCGATCGATCGCTTGGTTGATTCTACCGCAGGTTGTGAAATTTTAAGTTTTTTAGATGCATATTCTGGATACCACCAGATCAATATGTGTTTAGACGATGAAGAAAAGACCGCATTTATTACACCATTTGGTATATTTTGCTATGTCAAAATGCCATTTGGTCTAAAAATGCGGCGCTTCTTTTCAACGCTTGATGCAAGCAACTTTTTCATCTCAATTAGGCCGAAATCTAGAGGCCTATGTTGATGATCTAGTCGTTAAAAGCATCAAGAGACTTAACCATATTACTGACCTACAAGAAACATTCGACAACCTCAGAAAACATCGCTTAAAACTCAATCCCGAGAAGTGTGTGTTCGGAATCTCTTCAGAAAAATTACTTGGATTCCTAGTATCTATACGAGGAATCGAAGCAAATCCTGAAAAGATAAAGGCCATTCTACAAATGCGCCCTCCAACCACAAGGAAAGAGGTCTAGAAACTCACTGGGTGCATGGCGGCTTTAAGTCATTTCATCGCACGACTAGGAGAAAAGGGGCTATCTTTCTTTAAACTTCTAAGGAAACACAAAGGTTTTGAGTGGTCGAAAGAGGCAAACGATGCCTTTGAGGATGTCAAGAGGTACCTTACGAGTGCTCCTATTCTGGTTCCGAGGCTAGAAGAAACGCTCTTAATTTACCTAGCTGCCACCACGCCACAGGCAGTAAGCGCAGTACTGGTCGTAGAACGTGAAAACGTACAACGACCGGTTTACTACATAAGTGA